>JAZKJV010011728.1:32500-632077 GCA_037367405.1 Ottelia alismoides
CGACTCCGTCAGCAATGGCAGTCTCCAGGGGACGTGGTAGTCCGTCCTCGTTTCGTGGCAGGGGAAGTGGTGGACGTGGCCGTGGAGGCCGCATACGCTCTACGTGCTCATATTGTCGCCGCACTGGTCATTCGGAGGATACATGCTATTCCAAGCATGGTTTCCCTCCATCTGCACGAGTAGCTGATCATGTTCAGGGTCCACCTGCGTCTACTTCAGATCACAGGTTCGAGGAGTTGGTGGCACGACTTCGGGATATCATGCCACAATCTTCTTCATCAGAGGGTGCAGATGTTTCTGATGTTGCGGCTTCGGCGTCAGCCAGTACATCGGCCTCAGCCAGTGCCTCAGGTAGCCCTTCAGTCCCATTTCATAGTCATGATCTCACAGGATGGATTGTCGACTCTGGAGCTACCCATCATCTTTGCCGTGAGAGAGATATTCTGCAGTCATACAGGGCTGTTCAGCCAGGTCGCTCTGTACTCATTGCGGATGGCACTCAGTCTCCTATCATCGGTCAGGGGGAGACAGCTTTGCTACCCTCTATGCACCTACAGAATGTGCTACATGCTCCAGAATTCTCGATGAACCTTTTATCTATTAGTCAGATTACACGTGATTTGCACTGTCGTGCTATTTTTGACCCATCGTCTGTTATTTTTCAGGACATACTGACGGGCAGGGTGATTGGCTGTGGTTCTGAGCACAATGGCCTTTATCGTCTCGTTCGTAGCTCCTATGCTGGTGTCTCCTTGCATACCCAGGCCTCTGTTTCTCCATACACCTGGCATCTTCGGTTCGGTCATCTACCGCTGCAGAAGATGCGTCACCTCCTGCCTCAGATATCTCTGAGTTCTTCTTTTCGATGTGAAGCATGTCAGTTGGGGAAGCACCATCGGTCTAGCTTCCCCGGTCGTCAGAGTCGGAGCAGTAGCTCCCCGTTTGAATTATTCCATATAGATATTTGGGGTCCAAGTCGTGTCCCGGATCACCAGGGGCACAGGTTCTATCTAGTTGTGGTTGATGATTTTTCCAGAGTGTCGTGGACTTTTCTTCTCAAGAATAAATCTGAAGCAGGAAATGTTATTCAAAATCTAATTAATGAAGTTCTGAATGTTTTTTCATCTACTGTTAAATATGTGCGTACTGACAATGCATTGGAGTTCTGCACTCGCTCTCTTGCTAGCTTTCTTTCATCTAAAGGCATTGTCCACCAAACCACATGTCCCTACACTTCTCAACAAAATGGAGTTGCCGAACGAAAACATCGACATTTCCTTGACATTTCTCGCACTTTACTTATTCAGAGTTGTGCTCCATTAACCTTTTGGGGTGATGCTATACTTACTGCGTGTTATTTGGTCAATCGAATGCCTACAACTGTTCTTGGGGAAAAATCTCCAATCTCTGTTCTCTTTCCGGACAGAGACTTGTTTACATTGACACCTAGGGTTTTTGGCACTGTCGCTTTTGTTCACCGCTTATCTCCGGGACTTGATAAGCTATCCCCTAGAGCTATCAAGTGTGTTTTCGTGGGCTACTCCAGGACACAGAAGGGGTACCGCTGCTATGATCCTGTCAATAACAAATACTATGTGAGTGCAGATGTTACATTCTTCGAACCGGTCATGTACTTCTCCCCTGCAGGTGACAGATTGGTCTCCTCCACATCATCAGACTCCCGAGTCTATGTTCCACCACCTCCAAGCCTGGGTCCGTCCTCTACTCCAGCGTCCCAAATAACACAACCACCACCAAACCCGCCACCACCACCACCACCACCCCCAGTTGTTCCTTTTCCTAAGTTCTACACGAGACGCACGGGCCCTGCTCAGGCTACATCTCAACCATCCAGCACGCCTCAGGTATGTTCTGACATTAGTGATGGGTTAAATAATGCACATGTGCAGGAGCTTGTACCACAAGAGGAGGACCAACCGGTCAGCACTGTTTTGGATGACTTGGACCGGCCTATTGCTCATAGGAAACAGCGAAGACAGTGTGTCTCATATCCCCTAGCCTCTCATGTTTCCTTTCATCGTCTCACTGGGGATTTCCAGAAGTTTGTCGTTGCTGTATCATCAGTTGAGATACCACGGACATATCAGGATGCCATGAAGACTGAATGCTGGCGTTTAGCAATGGAAGAGGAGATGCGTGCCTTACAATCCCGAGGGACCTGATCTCTAGTCCCTATTCCTCCAGGTGCGTCTGTGGTGAGCTGCAAGTGGGTTTTTACAGTCAAATACCATGCAGATGGTCGTCTTGACAGATACAAGGCAAGGCTTGTCGCACGAGGGTTTACACAGACATATGGGGTAGATTATCTGGACACGTTTTCACCAGTGGCGCGACATTCTACCCTTTGCATTCTTCTATCGGTTGCTGTGGTACGTGGCTGGCCCATATTCCAGCTTGATGTTAAGAATGCTTTCTTGTATGGTGATCTACAGGAGGAAGTCTACATGCAGCAGCCACCAGGGTTTGCTGCTGAGGGGGAGACTCAGAAGGTATGCAGACTTCATAAGGCTATTTATGGCCTTAAGCAGAGTCCTCGTGCATGGTTCCAGAAGCTCTCCCAGCTTATTGAACAACAAGGTTTCAGGAGATCAAATGCGGATCACTCACTGTTCGTCCGGAAGACTCCTAGAGGTACCATTGTTGTTATGGTATATGTTGATGACATATTGGTTACTGGAGATGATGCACAAGGGGTTGAGATAACCAAGTCTATGTTGGGCAGTCAGTTTATTACAAAGGATCTAGGCACTATACGGTATTTTCTGGGGATAGAATTTGCAAGAAATGCACAAGGAATGGTGATGACTCAAAGAAAATATGTCACAGATTTGCTGGCTGAAACAGGAATGACTGAATGCAGACCTTCAAGTACACCGATGGATCCGAGTATGAAGCTGTACGATGATGACACTGAGGAGGTGGACAAGAGAAGGTACAGAGAAATGGTGGGCAAGCTCTTATACATCACTATAACTCGACCGGATATTGCACTTGCAGTAAACCGGGTGAGTCAATTTGTGGAGCAGCCGAGGCAAGTACATATGGATGCATTGTACATGATATTGAGATATCTGAAGTCTTCACCAGGCACAGGGTTGTTGTTCAAGAAAGACACGGATTTGGCTATTTCAGCTTGCGCAGATGCGGATTATGCAGGATGTCCACGGGATCGTAAGTCTACTTCTGGGTTTGCCATCTTCATAGGAAGCTCCTTAGTCTCCTGGAAAAGCAAGAAGCAGACTGTTGTGGCGAGATCCAGTGCTGAATCCGAGTACAGGGCCATGGCACAGGCAAGCACTGAAATGATGTGGGTTAAAGCAGTCCTAGAAGATCTGAATGTTGAAGTTCCGTTGCCTATGAACCTGCAATGTGACAATCAGGCAGCGTTGTTCATTGCCAACAACCCAGCCTTCCATAAGAGAACAAAACACATAGAGGTGGATTGCCATTACACTAGGGACATGATTCAGAAGGGCTTCATCTCCACGTCTCACGTCAGCTCCGAGGACCAGACAGCAGATATATTCACAAAGCCATTGCTCAGAGGACCTTTGCAGAGATGTTCTTCCAAGCTGAGCATGATAGATATCTATGCTCCATCTTGAGGGGGAGTGTAGAGATAGTTGTGTGTCGTTAATGTTATTTATTATTTCTGTTTCTTTATGTACTTCTCATGTAATTTACCCAAGGGCTCTCTCCCTATATAAGAGACCCGAGGGCTCTATGGAATAAACATCGAAGTATTCTAACATAAATCATCCTCCATTCCGATTGAATCAAAGAGACATGTTTCCTCCATCAATCCTATGTTTGAGGACACGACACGGTACAAAAGTTTTAACAAGCAAACACTTATATCTTACTATCACTAGGCCAGATATTCCATATGATGTGAGCAAAGCAAGTCAATATATGGAGAAGCCACATCACAACCATTGCCGGGACGCACTTTTATTCCCTCTATATTTGAAGGATTCGCCATAAAAGGACATCTTCTATGAGTCAAAGTCCACATCA
The DNA here is from genome assembly GCA_037367405.1 of Ottelia alismoides. Classification (NCBI taxonomy): domain Eukaryota; kingdom Viridiplantae; phylum Streptophyta; class Magnoliopsida; order Alismatales; family Hydrocharitaceae; genus Ottelia; species Ottelia alismoides. Next base: position 36,539 of record JAZKJV010011728.1, read on the forward strand.
ACATTACATCTTACGCAAATGTTGATACACAAGTTCTCCTGCGAATAGACGATCCACTACCGGTTTTCCATGTTTGTTGGCGAAAACCTTGTCACATGGTATGAAAAGAAGCGGGTCGTTCTCTTAAACAAGTGCAGAAGCAAAACACAGAGCTATGGCTTAAACCACATGTGAAATTAGCTGAGTCATCCATTTCCTATAAGAACTTGGGCTATCTGATAGCTACCCCATTTCCATTGTATTGTGACAACAAGTCCACTATTTACATTGTTACCAAACCCATTTTTCATGAGGGGACCAAGTATATGGAGCTGGATTGCCATGCAAGTAGGGAAGATCAATACTACTTCCAGCTTGTGAATATATTTATAAAAGCTCTTCCAAAGAAACGTATCTCAATATTGACTTCTAAGTGGGGCATGATTGATAGATATTCTCCAACATCAGGGGGAGGGGTGTTGATATCATTGGGCTACTATAACTAGAGCCTATTTTTTATTTTAGCTTTACTTCTGTGTTAGCTGACCCTACTTAATTGTGGGAAAAGGCTTTGTTGTTGTTGTTGTTTACTTCTGTGTTAGCTATTTCTATTTATAATCCTTTTCTTTAGGGGTCTTATTGAGGACTATTATGCAATGCCCATTCGCAAGGATTTTAGGGTTTTGCACTATATAAGAAGCCCTACCACTCTATTGTGACAACAAATCCGCTACCTATATTGCTATTGATCATGTTTTCCATGAGAAGACCAAGCATACTAAAGTGGATTGTTATTTGGGTTTTTATCAATTCTATCCTCAGATATTGCAATATCAGTTATGCCCCTCCCTTGCTTGCAATATCATTTGTACCCTTGACTTCTTCCACAATGATAATTTGTGCCACTCGGGTTACTTGTTGTCCATCCCTATTCCAGAGGGACGTTAACTTTGGGGACACAGGGGTAATTAGATAAAAAATCAAGGGTAGACACATCTTTTTCTTCTCTATTTCTTCTTACTTTCTTCCACTCTTCCTCCTTCCTCCCCCCCCCCCCCTCCAACCCTTCCCCTCCTTCGACCACTTTCTCCTCTACCCCTCCCCCTCCTTCGACCACTTTCTCCTCTACCCCTCCCCCTCCTCCTCTGACCACCTCGTCCTCCACCCATCCCCGTCCAACCCCTTCTCCTCTACCCCTCCCTCCTCACACATGCATCACCTTCTCTTTCCGTCTTCTTGTCTAATGGAGGCGGCGCTCCTCCATAAGCTAGTACTTCTCAGTTTGATGCTCAGCTAATCGGAGAGAGATCCCAGCCCCCTCACTTCCTCGGATGACAGCTGATCTGAAAGAAGAGGTCGAGCAATGAAGACTTCCTCTGGCTAGTAGGTGAGATCTGCGGGGACACCATCTCCGTGCAGAAGCTCCTTTGTGCGAGCTGCACATTCGTTCTTTGTCACCCAAACCTCGAGGCCATAATCATCAAGCTCCTTCGAGCTTAGCACTCCTAGGAGACCCCATTCTAGGTAACTCCTTTGTCTTCATCTTCTTCCTCCATTACTCTTCTTCTTCCCCTACTCTTATTTTATCTATCCTCATTCCATCTCCATCCGTTCACCAAATCAAAAAACTTTTATATTTTCACAAATAAGTCAATCACTCCTTCTGATCTCAAATATGTTTTTCCCAAATTTTTGAAGCCACTTTCTTAAATCGATCGATCAAACATTTGAGGCTCCTAAACAAAACTCTGGAAATCTCTTGTTGCAATAGGGGAAATTTTTTTCTATCTTCTTTCCTACTCTTCACTCCTCTTCCTTTACACCCACTACATATCTACCCATCACCACCATCACCCCTTCACCCATTAAACACCCATCTTCTTCTACATTTCCTCTACTTTCACACAATTGAACCCAACACAACACACACACATACACACCACATAACAGTTGTTGTCTTCCACTTGCACTCCTACTCTGACAAATAACTCCAAATCCACAGTCTCCCTACTTCTCTGCTACCTCATCATATAAACCCCCTACTCCAGCCAACATCATAGCCAAAGACATGCTCCTAATATTCCATTTTGCAAAGAAGCTACGCCTAGTTATGTCCCCATTGGAACCCATCAGAGCTAAGCCCCTTTGCTAGGCGAAGGAGGAGATTGGGGCAGGCTAACGGAAGAGGAAGGGTTGGCAGAAGAGGAGGAGGTCAGGGCGGAGGGTTTGGCAAAGGAGGACAATTATGACCCTCTTAATGAAATTGTGGTTAGAGAATAAACCGTGGTTAAGTTCAATTCATAGACGGTCAAGCTAACAAAAGGGCACAAAAAATAACATTGCAAGAAGCCAGGGACACAACTGATATTGCAAAAAAGGAATGGGCATGACTGATATTGCAAATATCTAAGGAAGGAACAACTGGTAAAAAACCTCGTTATTTTATTCAAGATGCAATACGAGAGGGGAAAATCATTATTCCTCACATTTCTATAGAGTTCCATCTTGCAAATATATTTACAAAACTCTTTCAAAGCAACGTCTCTCATTATCTTCTAAGTTGGTATGATCGATATGTATATTCCAACTTGAGCGAGGGGGTTGACATTATGGGGCTATTATAGCTAGTAAAATATTTTTCTATTTTAGATCTACTTGTAACCAACTATTCTATGTTTATGACACTTGTTGAGGACTATTATGTAAATCTCATCCATAGGGCTTTAGGGTTTCATGGTACATAAGAAACCCTTCCCTTTAAATAAAATTTATTTTGTTGGTTTTTTATTTTTTACTCCAGAAGTATATTTTCATATAATCCTAAAACCGAATAGAAAGATCTACTAAAAATACATGTCCTTGTCGTATGTTTACTTGTGGTCACATTGCGGCTATTTATTTCTCATTCAGCTCATATTGCATCTATTTACTTATCATAAAAGAGGAAAAGCTTGATCTACGGAATTTTTCCAAACCACGATAGGTTCAAGGTGTAAAATAGTGCACAGTTGGATCTATAGTACACACATTAGTTCATATTTGTGTGTACTAGTTCTGAGACTTATATAAAATTCCACTGAAGTGCACCATAAATCTAAGGCATAATAGAAAGCTAAAGTAGAATATATATGTACATGGTTCCTTTTTTTCTCCACAATTATATTTTCATAAAATCCTAAAAACGAGAAGAGAGCTTTAATAAAAATGCATATCCATGTCGTATGTTTTGCAGCTATTTATTTCTCATTCAGCTCACGTCTGTTTACTTGTTAAAAAAGAGGAAAAGCTTGATCTATGGAATTTTTCCAAACTACAATACGTTTAAAGAGGTAAAATAGTGTACAACTTCAATTTATAGTGCACATATTAGCTCATATTGGTGTATATTAAAACTCAGACTTTGCAAAATTCCAATGAGGTATAAATTAGATATAATGCATAATAGAAAGGTAACGGGAGTAGTATATGTATATGTATATGTATATAGTACATACTCTACATGCTTGCATGTTTCTTCATGTTCCACTCCAAAAAATTGCATCGAAGGCTTTTCAATGTGGTGGGTGGTATGTGGACAGACCGAATGTATAAAGCATCTGTCTAAAGCTCAAGGCCACATTGAATCTAACAGACATGAAACAAGTTGCATATATGCTTCATGATATACAAGCAAGTTGAAGTTGATATTCAAAATCCACCATAAACTTCATTATATAAGAAAACAAGAGAACAAGTTAGCAATACTGTACAGAATTAACGAATTAGATCAGTACTTACACGATATGCATAACAAATATGCTTGATCTGTAGAATCACATATATGGAAAATATTCCAGATTTATACATGTTATTTTCAAGCAAGTGATAAAGGGGAAAGGAAGAGGTGCTGGCAAAAGTTGCTTATGTCAACAGGCGACGAATGCGAGATCGGAAAAGGGACTAAGTGGCCATGAAGGGGCTTGGCACCTAGCGAAACTACTCTAGGCAGCAGATAATGAAGGGGGAGCAATGACCGGTTTTAATGTCTTCAAAGACTCAAAGAGAACAATGGAAGAGAAGATCAAAATCATTGCAAGAGAAGATCTAAAAAGATGTCACATGCAAGACATACAAAAAAACTTACTATATGACCAAGGCAGTGCCTCGATAGTGCATAAAAGCCTCAGCACCTCGATTCCCGCTCACATCATGGCGTGCACGCCTCACTTGGTGTTACTCGAGGTTATAGCCTCGACACATTGCATTTTTAAAATGTCCACAACTACTTGCAGGGTCTTTAAGGACTTAAAGAGAACGATTCAAGGTGTTGTATTTTGAAATTAGCCACATGGCTCAACACATAGAATAAGGAATTGGAGGCCAACTCATGTGATCAATTACTTCAAATTGGATGCGAAAGGAAATCCACGTGTTGTTTTTCTAACACTTCTGCCATAGCATCAAATATAATATGCAACATTATAAGAGGAAGTTGGAAAATATAAGATCAAAGGAAGATTATTACAAATAATCCTTGTAAAGTAATTGTTTTCAATTCACCTAAACTGATAAATTAAAATCCAACTAAAGGAAGATTATAACAAATATGACATTGTTAAGTAATTGTGTTCCATCCACCTAAAAGCTGATAGATAAAAAGGCAACCAACCTTGGAAAATCCAACTGCAGTTTTTGAAGCCTATGCTTAATGGCATCCTCACAATGAATTATTCTACATTGACCAAGCTTGCAACTGCAACAGATTGGAGTTGAAGCTGTTAACTACTTTTAGATGCATTCAAGGATATGTGTCATAAGATTTATTCTCTAAAATATCATACAACATTTTCTCTGATAAAGTTTCTTTCAAACCATATTTAACAAAGCAATAAAAGATGCATTAATTATTTTCAGAGCGAGGTGACCTTAGTAAGGTTTAAATATCAAAAGTTCTGCAAATATGATACCATTCCTTACTCTCTTTTTTTGAAAGTTCAAAGGATATGTGTCATAAGATTTATTCTCTAAAATATCATACAACATTTTCTCTGATAAAGTTTCTTTCAAACCATATTTAACAAAGCAATAAAAGATGCATTAATTATTTTCAGAGCGAGGTGACCTTAGTAAGGTTTAAATATCAAAAGCTCTGCAAATATGATACCATTCCTTACTCTCTTTTTTTGAAAGTTCAAAGGATGGAATCCATGGTAGACAGTCATCCACAATTCATTCAAACAAAAGAGTTCCATTCCTTGACCAATGCCTCAAGGAATAAAAGCAACAAAAAATCTGACAGACTGGCCTCGATGCGAAGCAGAGATATTAATCCACCTGAATGCAGGATCAAGAAGACTGTGATAGCAACCCGGACAAAATGAACATGGGAAGAAAAATCATGAATGAGGAGATGAATAGAAAAGAAAGATGGGCGTGTATCAAGCGGATTTTTCCATCTCAAAAAGTCACTCACTACTCTCCCTGAAGCACTTTCAACCTTCAGGTAGAGAGGAACCCATGAGCAGGAGGAAAGGAAGTTACTATCACCACAGCTAACTAGACTATCTACACATTTTTGAGATTAAATTAAAGCTAAGTTGGAAGAAGAACCCTTTTCTTGGAAGGAAAAAGGGTGCATTGTCATAGAGACGATCACCCTAATGTTGGAAGAAGACCCCCGCAAGAGGAACCAGGAAGGCCAGGGAAATGTTTGAAGAAAAAGTAGTAAGAAGGAAATGGCTTGTGTACAACCCAGAGTAGATATATGCAGAGGCAAGAAATCCACATAACCGATTTTCACTCCAACTAGAAATTATTCTCATAAAGATCCATAACATTTTTAAAGATCAAAGGATTGCGAGGGAAAAACATGATGCAAAAAAACAAACTAAAGAACCCCTCAGATTTCCTTTTCTGTAAGGTTAAACAAAATTTTAAAAGTCTTGACACTTGTAAACAATATATTTAAATATAACAGTGCTTATTTCATTTTCCTTTATTTCATAAGATCTATCTGGCTTGTCAACATAATTTAGGTGTCCATCATTACCATCATGATCACAAATTTAGAGAACCCTAATCTTCATACACAAAATCCTTGGGAAGAGATGTATCGGCACATTTCAAATCAGAGAGAGAAACCGTGCAAAAGATTAGATCATTAGGAGAGAAACCGCGCAGAAGATTAGATCATTAGGAGATTTATGTTCCTCATGTTATCATGTTGAATACACTGCATTTCCCCTATCATTACTATATTCTGTGGATCTTGTGTAACATATTCACCCACTACAGGAGCTCCATTAGTATAGATTCTGTGGATCATTAGGAGATTTGATCCTACCTTCATTTCTGTGGTTCAATATGTCGTGTTACTTGTGTAGGCATTCTACATTATGGTGCTGAGATGGATTGATTATGCTCCATGTGTTGAAGTGTTTAGAACCATCCAATCCACTGAAAACCTCTCTATTGATGAGCACACAGGCAAATGTCCACTGGCATATCATACAATCCGTGGTTCAATATGTTGTGCAGGCATTCTACATTATAGGATTCCTCGTAATCCTGTCTATATGCAGGTGAATCATGGCTAACTTGGATCAATTATGCTGCGCCCTGTACTTCAGGGTTCAGGACCATCCCATCCAATGAAAACCTCTATTGTTGAGCACACAGGTATTGTCTACCGCCATATCAGAATTTCTGTGGTTTGATATGTTGTGTAGGCATTCTATATGGTGGGATTCCTTGTGATCCTTTTTATAACCAGGTAAATGCTCATATAGTAAATTGGATCGATTATGCTCCCGGTGTTTTAAGTGTTTATGACTATCCCATATAAATTGGATCAATTATGTTCCCGGTGTTTTAGTGCACTATCCCATCAGATGAAAACCTCTCTATTTCTTAGCACATATAGGTTGTCTACTGACATATCAGAATTTCACCACTTCAATATGCAAAAAAATATCCATTTTTTTGGGCAACTCATTGTTAACATCTTCATCGTTTATAAAAACTTGAACAATGCCTAGCACCAAAATAAATTGCAAACTTGAACATAGCCTAGCACCAAAATAATTGCAAAGATGCTTACACTGCACTCATAAGAGCATCGCATCCAGGAAATATCTCTCCATTTCCAGAACACATGCCAGAAACGTTCATTGCCAACTGCAGTTTAAAATGCATGGAATAAGCCCGAGAAATATCTCCAGGGATAAAGGGAAACAAATAGAATTCTTATTATAGGCATTAACTTTACATGCAAAGATGGTAATATTTGGAACACATGAAAAAAATATAAACCAAAAGGCATGCAGAATAACCACGACGAGTGGTATGGCACAAAACTATTTATATATTTTGATATGGAGCAACTTTTTTGTACCATCTGTGGGTGACAATAGTAATCCCGCAACCAACTGCTTAACATGGTATGGGAAGGGGGAAAACACAAACAAAAAGAAATTCAACAGAAAAATGAGGTATACATGATTTTTATATACTGAACTGACAATAGCAATTCGCAAACAACCAATTAACACAGTATGCAAAGGAAATATCCACACAAATCAAAAAGTAAATCGACAGCAAAATCAAGTCGTTACATGATTTTTATATACTGAATTGACACGTGCTACACCACTCAACTAACATGAGATGTGGCAAACATGGAGGGGTTCTCAGTGAAAAAAATATTTGTTCCTACACCTTGGTGACTTGCCTTTTAACAGATTATCTGTATGAACACCAGTAATTTAACTTCAGTTGATACAAGAATTTCCGGTGCAAATATCTCATGTGATTGAAAAGCAGAAAATGCAACCTTTTCGAATGTAATCTCTGCCATTCCAGTTTTGTATAGCTCACGAACAATAGCTGCCAATATAATTTTACTCAGTCTTGAACAACTTCTCATCACCTGGTAAAAATAACATAAAAAAAGAAGATAAAAATAAACATGCTTGTTGTTTAAATCCCGCTTATATGACAGCCATCTCTCAACCATGTACAAGAGTTCATGGCCACTGGTTTTTATACAGCTCGAGCCAATAAAAAAAGTTTACATATCAAGTATCAAGAAGATTTATCAAATACAATTCGGCAACTTCGTCAGTAACTTTGGCGTGCTGCAAAGCACGTGCCAATTCACCATGAAATAGCATCTTAAATTTCCAAATCTCTTTAAGGCATATATACTTGAAATTTTCTGACGATGTTCAAGAGAGATTTCTGAAGAACGTGAAGATGGAATTTAGTATTCATTCAAAACATGTTCCTTCATGTTGGTTGCAAGTTCTTTCCCTTATCAAAACTATAATTGCCATTTATCATTAAAAAACTACATGCCCCAAATAGGACCACAGAAAATCCCCAACATTCAGGTAAAACTTGAGAGCTTATAGAAACAGTATATGATAATATTAGACTATCATCCAAACCAAACATGAGTCTTTGGTTATGGCAAATAGTTAGCAGATGCTTGGAATAGATAACAGTCGAAACTACATCCAGTAAATTTAAATAATGATCACAGTAAGACAGCAAACAGAAATAAACTTTTCAAAATTATGCTAGATGTTTAGAGCTTTTTCTGTGGACTCGAATCTTGGATAAAATTGTTTACTTGAATATGTGGTGCCTGAAACATTTCACGTATAGCAGCTTCAACGTCATCCATTCCAACCAGGCATTTCCCTGAAAAAAGCTTTCCTCGTCATTGATCAACATCAAAATGAGTTTTTGTGTAAAACTGAGGCATGCAATTAAACTGAAAAAACAGGCAGATAACACTTTGTTTCGAAGTCCCAAGCAAAGCATTTGTCAAAATTTTGCTAATGAGATCAATGTGGAGAAGGTGTAACCATGATATGATTTATTTTGTGATTGCCTAAGCCTGTAATCTGCTAGCTCCGCAGCCCGTCTACAAACTTCAAGGGCACGCCGGGCATCTCCAGAAATAGCGGCTACCTGATTTATAGCAAAATCCATATAAAACGTGTAATGATATAGAAAAAATGAAACCAGTGTGATATATCTAATGGAGCCATTACTATGTTCAAGTTCACAAGAAACATGCATATCAAAGTGAGTTGATTGGAAAGGATTTCACCTTTCTTGAAGCAAACTCTATGGCTTGCTTCTCAAATGCATCAATTCCAGAAAGTCTACTTAATATTATCTCTTGCAATTGTTGGTGGTTATAAGGCCCGAAACACAATCTTTGGATGCCCATTCTGCTTGATATGCGGGGGAGTAACTTCTCTGGGAGATCCATGGTGTTTGCTATCCCTACACACAAGAATAGACAAGTTAATGCATTGTCCAATATAAAATTATAACAGAAAATAGGCAGATAATACGCAAAGATGAGCAAGACCTATAATGATCAGTTTTGAATGCATTCTATTGGGCCAGTCAAGAATGTTGTATAAAACCTACTAGAACAAAAGTTTAGTTAGTTCCTAATTGCCTATAAAAATAAGGACTCTTTCATGAAAAATTATTCACAATAATTACCGACTGATTTCTAGTAACAAGGAGATCAAGCTCATCTATGACTATCACACATGGCTTGTTTTCTTTATTTTGTGCACTACCGTCCACTGAGAATCTCTCATTCAACAGATGAAGGGCCTTCTTCCAGCCAACTCTGTGCCCACTTAATGTTTCATAGATAACCTGCAAATGTAAGGCCAAACAAGTCAAGTAAAATCAACAAGGCTGAAGCTGCAATTACGACACAATCCGCTACCTTGTAGATATTCTCTGGAGAGGACAATTTGAGACAATTTATTTCTATTAATGAATAAGACCTCAAAGATCCTGCGTCTACTTCAGACCGTAAACTTTTCATCATGGCAAGGACACTCAAAGTCTACAAATGGATACAGATGAATGAGAAGATGTTTAATAGAACAGTACAAGCATCAGTTAACCATCATAACAACATTTCAAACCTTTCCAGTTCCAGGAACACCGTGAATGTAAAGGCATCGTCCTAAACATTGATCGTCCCGTAGAGAACCTTTAACAAATGTGGCTATCTCGGCCATTTCTCTAAAATCCAATTAAGCTCTATAAGTAAAGTTCGGATGCCATAGTGAGACATTGCAACAAAAAAGTCGCATACTTAGATCTACAAGGCAATGACTTCGGTGCAGACGCTAAGAGTAGTGTTGCTTTTGCTCTTTCAATTTCTGTCTGCTTGTGGTTCCGCACATGCAGGGGAATTTTCTTTATCCCTATTCTTTGTAGACCAAAAATTCTACCCCTATGTGAATTCTGTTAAAAAGATAATATTAAGGTTCATAAATAATATCCATCACATCGGATAAGTAGAAAAGAAACATGAGGACCACATACTGCAGCTATGTAATGCTTCTCTTTTCTCGAGGATGAAGTCACTGTAGTTTCTTTCTCATATTCTGAATCTTGATCAGAATCACAATCAAAGTCTTTAGCTGAAATCCAGTCCTTATCATCACCAGATTCTTCATCAGCCTTTAAATGAGAATTGGTGCAAGGAAAATAATAAACAGAATGCTCAGATTTTTATATAATAAACCATGTAAATGACATTTCATCCCTATCAAGCAGCCTTACCTCTGTCTTTGATTCTGAGCCAGCTATCCTTTTAAAACTGTGCCAGTGAATGTCATATTCATATTCACAAAGAAAGACATCATCGCCTTCGTTATTAGCCTTGGCAAATTCTTCCGGGGCCATGACATAGCAGTGCCTTATGACCGATTCCATCTGGACATATTTTTAAATTGTGCAAATTAGGGGACCATGATCAAGTCAAATTTGTCTTATGGCAGGAACTTCAGCTACATCTATTATAGAAACTCAACTCCTCACATAAACAAAATTGACAAGAACATCTAACATGGTCGGTTTATCATGGAAAATTTGCAGTGGGAAGAAGCAAAGGAATGGCAGAAAATGCTCAAAAGACAATGGAACAGACGAGTTGAAGCTAAAGCTGATGCAATCACCTCTATTTCACCAAAATCATTTGTTAAATACAGTTCTCTCTTCAAATTGTGTGGTTGCCTTCCAGCTGCTGTCTCCTCCGGAATAATGTACCAGCAGACCTTTGCCATGTAATTTCCATCTGGTTCCTTCCATAAGCTGTTCAATTTTAATACCAACAAAGCTAAGGAGACAGGCGAAACAAGAAAACCGCAACATGGGAAATGGAGAAAATTCACGATAAATCCCCCAAATGATTCAATCTTTCAATCATAGTTACTAACAAGCACACAATATTCAAGCGTCACCGCATCAAACATCTGGTGGGCGCAGTCAAATTACTGCAATATCCACACCGTGCCACTTCCTAGCAAATCAAACAATACCAGATTACCACCATATCCAATCCTCAAGCACTATTCACCTTTCAATCCTGGCAGCCCACAGATCGCTGGAAAGAAGCTTCTCCTTTGCCGTCCTCCTCACCTTCTTTCCCTTCGGTGGCTTCGGGAATTCCACTACCTTCCCCATCTTCCTATCTCGACAAAACCCGCAAGCCCAATCTCCCTCGGGCACCTCCTGGAGTGGCGGCTCCAAGCACTTCAAATGGAATCCACCAAGGCAGTCGTCGCACTCCAACATCACGTCCCCTCCGGTCTCAAAACAGATCCTGCAATCCTCCACACTCGGATCCTCTTCATCCTGTTCCTCGCCCTCCGTCCTCTTGACGTACACATCATCCCCGGCTTCGAATACCCCACCGTCATAAATGACCTTCCTAAAATAGACCCGTCTCTCGCTGCCCCTCTGTCGCTTCCGCTCGGAGAGATCGGGGGAGGTCGGGGCGAGGGGGTCCCGATCGGAGAGAATCCGGCGCTTAGGCTTCCGGGAGGAGATGGTTTTGGGGGTCTGCGGCGTCTGCGCAGGGCGGTGCACGCTGGGCTTCGCGGCGACAGGGGTCCCAGGGGAGGTGGCGAGGCGGAGGGAGCGGCGGCAGGGGGTAGTGGGAGCAGAGGGGAGGATTTGGGGGTTCTGGGGGGTTTTGGAGTGCCGCCGGCCATTGTGAGAGGCGGCGGTGGGGGCGGTGTTATATTGGGGTTTCGGAGTACCCAGATCGCCGCTGCGGGGATCCAGTTTTGGTTTATATAGTGCGGGGTTGGGGGTGTGCTTGGCGCCAAGGGGGGAGTTCCCTCCAAATATGACCGTTGAAGGTGTCACGTGAAAGGCCGTCCGGATGGCACGTGATTTGGTCTGGAGTTTGAACTGGACTGGCGCTTTGGACGTAAATTAATGCTGAAAGAACGTCTATCTTCGTAACTTTTACACAACGACACCTGTAAAGTAGTGATTTTGACATAAATCGCCCTGTAAATTTCGTACATACAAAAATACTCGTATCACAGAAAAATACACCTCTGATCCGTTGAGGGTGTTCTTGTTAAACAGAGAAGCTTACGAAAGTATTTTGGTAATATTGAAGGCTTTACTATTTGAAGCTGAAGTTTTGTATAACAAAATTTGTCGAAGATATTCACGTAACAATGAGATTTTACAAGGCAATTTTATGTAAAATTCTAAAAATTATTCGTTGATTTTGTTGAGAAACGAGGATATATTTCAATGTCCAGTAGATTTATATTGATATCATGCAGTTGCCAGCCTTGCATTTCGGTTTAGATGAGATTTTGTTGGGGTTCAACTATTATAAATTGTTCGTTTAAAATATCAATTACTATTACACCCAGCAAATATAACAATTACTATTACACCCAGCAAATATAACTTATTGCAAGTCTACCATTAGCAATGATCCATATAACAATGTTTATCTATTGTTATTTTTCAAAAAAATGATTAATTGTCGCTAAATTTTGAATAAAAATTTACAGAAAATAGCACAAATATCGAAAAAAATAATAATAGATAAGCAACGCTATATGCAAATGTTGCTAATAATATGACAATAGAATGATATTCTTCGCTTATTTCAAGTATCAAAAATATTTTTACAACTAATAATATCTTCCTTATATATTTAAGAACCGACGATATAATGGCAAATTTTAAAAAAAGTCACTATAACTCGTTTTATTGCAGAACGAATAGAGGTGGAGAATTTAACTCGAGATAGTTTAATGATTTTTGCATTCATGCAGGCATTGTTAGACATACAACAATGTCATATGTGCCACAACAAAATGGAGTGGCAGAAAGGAAAAATCGAACATTGATGAATGCAGTCAGATGCATGCTCTCACATTCGAGACTCCCGAAGAATTTGTGGGGTGAAGCAGTATTGATTGCAAATTATATACAAAATAGAATTCCCACGAAATCCGTCGATTCCCACCATATGAGATATGGACTGGAAAAAAACCACAATTAATCATCTCCGTAGATGGAGATGTGAAGCACATGTCTTAGTCCCGTGTCTGAAGGATACGAGGAATCCTCAAGCGCATCACGGAAGCGTGTTGATCGCATCTCATGTGATCATGGCGACTAGTCATACTAGTCGCAAGATGCAACAGAATTTAAATTTTCTAAATCAAGCGATGAAACCACATGATCACAAGAACATTTCTTGGATCATTTCATCAAACCATAAATTATTAGAAATACCTCTTGAAGCGTGGTTGCGATCACAAGATCTCTAAAGCAAGAGATCCTCTTGACTCAAGTCCAATCTACGAAGATGGCACTTGCGGGCGCGATGATGAGACACGTTCCTCCCGCAATCCTCGATGAAGATCCAAGGCTTGAATCTCCTGATTTCGTCCAACGAAATCCGTCGATGGAGATCCACGAGCAATCAAAGCAACAGCACAATGGCGTGGAGACGATTGCTTGTTCCCTCAGAGCATAAGGTGGACGACCACCTTAGGGAGAGAAAGAGAGAGGACGAGAATGAGAGAGAGAGAGAGAGACAGAGTAGGCGTGTACTCTTGATGTATCTTGATGTATCTCGATGTATCTTGAAGAGGCTAGGGTTTCCCTCCTTTTATATTAGTTTGGAAGTCCATGGACCACAATCCATGGCATACACAAAATCAATGGTTAGATTGATATGTATATTAAATCAATGGCCATGATCATTGTTGTTCAAAAACAACAACATATGAATTTTCATTAAATTAAATATATGTTGCATTATCATCAACATAATTTAATTCAATAAAATTAATTATCACAAGATAATATGATAATCATTAAAAATGGATAATTGCCCACCTAAAATCATGGGGCGTCACCCATGACTAATTCATGGGTGACGCCACCTCATTTGGTGGCCAATTATCCCATTTTTATTTTATCTTATTACCTCTTATTTATCTTGCAATATTATCCATTAAATTAATTCCAAATTAATTAGTGTATATCTATTGTAAAATTATCCATTAAATTAATTCCCAATTAATTACTGAATATTTTAATCATACCATTGAAAATATGTGAATCATATTCACATCTCAAACTAAATTGTATATTACATTTTCAATTAATTGCTTAATGTGAATCCAATTCACATTAACAATTAACAAATATTATTTACAAAGGTGCTCTCTCTAATATATTATGAATCATATTTATAATATATATATACAGATATCACAGATAGCACTATCCACAATCTATAATCCTTGATAATCAAATCTCATTTAATTATCTTAGATAATCATTCTCACAATATGAATCCTATTCATATTATTCTTGATAATTAAATCTCATTTAATTATCAACATCTTGTTGCTTGGATACATAATTCATCAAATGAATTATTCTTGAACTCCTTCAAGAATAATGTGCTTTCTCCGCAGATACTTGGAGATAAGGACAGGGCGATTGTATTGTTCTACGTATAGTGACTTGGATGTTGAGATCTCATCTCAAATCCAGATCTCACGGACCTCCCACAGATGCTTGATTAAATCAAGGCTGCAAATCTAATCTTCTCGTTGCATCTGAATCTCATTCAGACCAATGTCCAACACTTGGACCAAGATCAGATTGCTTCTTTACTGAGAGGAGTCACTAAAATCCAGACATGTTTCATCACTTCCTCGGAATGGAAGCGTCATGGTTATACAATCGTTTATCATCACATCACCCTCAGGTATTCCCAATACCTGTACATCCTGCATACTGGAAGACCTATGATCAACCTGGAGATTAAGATCAATTTTACATCGTCTTCTTCATGGTTTGATAACTAAGTTTCTCAATCTTGGTCATTGAGAACCGGTATCGATCCTATGCTTTCCCAAAGCATATATCATACCTTCAAATTCTTGTCATGCTTCCAAAGCACGACGACCATGCATGGAATTTGATCGGTCCCAATACCTCACGAGTGAGCTCATGTCTTCCAATTCATAAGTGAACATGTATGATCCCTTTGAGAGATCGTATTACTCATATGCCCTTACATGCACACCAGCGCGTCGGTTTATAGACCTTGGTTAGGTCATCAACCTATTGGTCTGCGAAATGTACACACTCAGACATATAGTAATACATCTGTCTCTGGTCAGAGGATGTATGCCTATGCTGTGACAGCATTCAACATAGGACTTAGGTTATCTCGATCTAGTTAAGTCAACTCTTTCACCTAACTAATCTGACACCTCCGAATCACTATCCCCATGCAGAGGACCTGCATCAAGAGGTCGGTCAGATATCAGCCTATGTGAGAAAGGATTGCCTTCTCCTACTCAGCCTGGAGATCATCTCTTAATAATCATTTGACGGTGCTTGATGAGTCATCTATCTAACTCTTTAGATATTCATCCAAACACCAGCCTCTATGATTCATTTAATGAATCAACAGTTATATGATCATCAAGATGACCATGGTAGATAACCCTAATTGTACAGAGGGACCTTATAGTGCATTCATTCATTTAATTTCAGAAAGGGAGTAAAACATCAATAACTTTTTATTGATAAATATATATATTACAATAACATTTATTGTAAGAATGGTTCGCCCGGGGCTCACATGTCTAACAGTATCAACTTAGAGATTTGCTTGATTTCAAGACAATAAAGTGTATTTTTATTGGCTATTCAGAGAAATCCAAAGGATATAGGTTTCTACATCAGGAAAGGGGTCTAATTGAGAGCCCGTGACACTACTTTTCTTGAGAATAAAGAGGATAAGGAAGCAGGATTAGAGGATTTAGAACCTCTACTTGATTTGCATTATAATGATTTTGACTCGGAAACATACCAATAGAGAGGGAATTTCTTTCGGATGTAGAGGATGAACCTATGAATATCGATATTCCTTTGGAGGTTGTGGGTGAGCCTAGTCAACCAACTGGTTTAGTCGGAAACAAAAGACCCATAACACAACCTGCATGGATGGACGACTACCATCTGTATTCTTGCGAGGTTTCGTGTTTTGCTATTGATGAAGACATTGTGGATTGTACAGATCCATTGTCCTTCGATGAAGCGATGGCTTCATATGAGTAAGAATCATGGACGACCGCTATGAAGGATGAACTTGACTCGATAGACGAAAATGGTGTCTGAGAACTATGTAACTTGTCGGTAGCCAGGAAGTCCATAGGACGTAAATGGGTCTTTAAAAAAAAGTACCGAGCTGGAATTGTTTTCCATGAAACATATTCTCCTTTTGTCAAATTTGCATCGATAAGGATGATTTTGGCACTGGTCGTGTATATGGATTTGGAATTATTTCAAATGGATGTCAAGATCGCTTTTCTCAATGGAGAATCGAGAGAAGACATATACATGCGACAACCTGATGGTTTTTAGGTAAATGGTAAGGAGAATATGGTTTATAAATTGAAAAGTCTCTATATGGATTGAAATAGTCCTCATGATAGTGGTATCTCAAATTCCATGATACAATTATTCAATTGGTTTTTGTGGCTAATAAATTGGATAATTGTGTGTATGTCATGCATAGTACGAGCAAGTTATGATTTTGTCATTATATGTAGATGACATCTTGCTTATAAGAAATGGCATAGAGATGTTAAATGATATAAAGAATGAATTAAGTTCTAAATTTGAGATGAAGGACATGGGAGAGGCATCCGATGTTCTTGGAATCCATATCAGTAGAGACAGAAGCTTAAGAACATTAAGCTTAGATCAAGAGATGTATTTGCATACGGTATTAAAGAGGTTTGGAATGCAGATAGTACTCCAGCTCCTACACCACTTGTGATAGGAAAAAGACTTAGTAAAAGTCAATGTCCAAGAAAGGGACAAAAACCACTTGATGTTCCATATGCACAAGCAATGGGTAGTTTGATGTATGCAATGTTATGTACGAAACCTGATTTGGCTTATCTAGTAAGCCTAGTGAGTAAGTATCAAAGTAATCACGGGTAGGCTCATTGGGAAGTCATAAAGAGGATTCTTCGATATCTGGAAAGTATTGTACAGTTGAAATTGATTCATCAAGCCGAATCACTTGAAATTGTGGGATACGTCGATGCAGATTTCGGAGGGGATATTGATGATAGGAAATCCACATCAAATTACTTTTTCATGTTTGATGGTGCAGTTGTTTCTTGGAGAAGTAAGAAACAAAGTTGTGTATCTAGACATACACAAGAAGCTGAATATGTTGCATGCAACATGGCTACTACTTATGTTGTTTGGATTAGACATTTTCTTGTGAACTTGGGCCTTGAATTGGTCAAAGGACCAGTTGAAATATATTGTGATAATCAAGTCGTAGTAATCTTGATTAACAGTGGGACAATTAATTCAAGAGGAAAATACATTGAAATCCAATATCATTATATTAGGGTCATGGCAACCAAACAAGAGATTAAAGTAACATACATTCCCACGAGTGATATGTTAGCTGATTCTTTCACAAAAGGAATTCCAGCATGAACTTACATTAAACATGTTGGTTTAATGGGACTCCGGAACATGTGAGTCAATAGAAGGCATTCAAGTAAATTGAAGCCTTAGAAATAAACATCTCTACAATATATAGACACCTCACGAATAGTGGAGTGCAATATGACCACTTCGATCAAGTGGGAGATGTTGGCTATTTTTAGATGACCGAGTGATCATCGAACTTGATAACTTCCCTACACTAACAAGAAGTTGTTAGCGAGAAAAAGGGGATAGGCTGTTAGGGTTTTTTTGGGCGTACGGGTCATGCGCATGGGCCTATAAAAGTGAATGGCACACTGAAGGGAGCCCCAAGCCCGAGCACCATACCTTCTCTTGTTATCACCATCATCTATCATCTATTTTATTTTCCGTATCTTATGGAATAACCAGAGATTGTGATATTTATGAAAATATTGCATGATTCTTCATTATAGGGGAGATATAGAATGTGAGTCATTACAATCACTAGCACGAAATATGTCTATAATGACGTGTTTTTACAAATCCATCATTATAGTTCATTGTTAAAGATATATAATAATCATGTTATTCATTACGAAATAATTTTTTATACTTGAAATTAACAACGAATGCCATATTCATTGTTGTATCATGGGATAATTACACCCATAACCTTGAGTAATTTAGCAATAACATTCATAACCCTGCATAATCACGAATTACATGAGAAACCCCGAATAATGTTTAACTCTTACATGACATGACCCCGTGTTATATTTCGTTTGAGACCTTCGTTATATTTGACGATTTCTGTTAAAAAAGACTATACTGACCCTAAATATCATTCATATTTACAAAACATGCCATCCCCATGACTGTCCCTCCCCCTCCCTGGTTGAAGCCTGCTCGAGGCAGCCCGCCATGGATTCTCCCCTGCTCGAAGCTCCAAGCAGCAACCCACCACCGATCCTCCCCTTCTCAAAGCTCGCCGCCAATCCTAGCTCCTCTTGTCATCCACTACAAGGTCGCTGCTGAGAGCAACAACTCCTCCTGCCAGTACTCGTGAAGTAGCTCCTCCTACCATCCACAACAGCCAGCATCGAGCAGCAGCTGAGGCCCCCACCACCCGCCAAGCTGAAGCCCCTCCCCGCGCGGAAGCTCGAAAGCCCTACTACCTCGCCCCTCATCCGGCCGAAGGTCGAAGCCCACCCTGCCAGGTCAAAGTCTACCCCCCCTGCCCGGCCGAAGATCGAAGTCCCCCCCCCCCCCCCCCGCACGGCCTTGCCCTGAAACCCCAGCCCCGTCGCATCCCAACCCCCCGGCCTAGCCCCTGTACCGCAACCCCCCCGGACCACCCTCCCCCCGTCAAGCGTCCTCCCCGACCCCCCTGCAAGTGGCTGGAAGACCCGCCAACCCCCCGCTGAACCCCGACCACCCTCCCCCGCGTCAAGCCCCGCCAACGCTCCCCCTGTCAATCCCGTCAAGTCATCAACCCTCCCCCCTAAGCTTCATCCCGGACCCTCCTGCAAGCAGTTGGGTCGCCGTCAACCTCCCCCCCACCCCCTGCAAGCAACCCGCCAACTATCCCCCCATCAAGCCTCCTCCCCGACTCCCCATGCAAACAGCTCGTCAACTCGCCCCCCCCCCCCCCCTCCCCCCGCCCGTCAAGCCTCCTCCCCGATCCCCCGCCGCCAGCCCTTCCCCGGTCAAGCCTCCTCCCCGACCCCCCCTGCAAGCAGCTGGCCCGCCGCCTAACCCCCTCCACCTCCGCCGCTGCAATACTCCCCCCGTTGTGTCTCGCTCTGCAAGTCTGTCCCCAAACCTGCAAGCCCCAATCGTTAGATCAGGGATTATTCTTTTCTTTTTCCTTTTTTTACTTTTTGATCAATCCCAATCGTTAGATCAGGGATTGGTTAGATTAACTCAACCATTTGGTTGAGTTAACGAGCTAAACTAACGAAAGGCTATGGATGTAAAACGGAGTATTTATTCGGGGTCCTGCATGTAATTCACGATTATACAAGGTTATGAATGTTATTGCGAAATTACTCAGGGTTATGGGTGTAATTATCCCTTGTATCATTAGCAATTATCCATATAATAATTTTTATCTGTTATTATATTTCAAAAAATAATTAATTGTCGCTAAATTTTGAATAACAATTTAGCGAAATAGACAAAAATGATTGAAAAATAACAATAGATAAGCAAAGATATATGTAGATGTCGCTAATGATATGACAACATAATGATATTCGTCGCTTATTTCAGTATCAAAAACATTTTTACAACTAGTAATATCTTCCTTATATATTTAAGAACCGACAATATAATTAAAAATTAAAAAAAACGTCAGTATAACTCATTTTATTGCAATGATCATATTGTATATTTTAAATATGATGCTCTTTTTATAAAATAACGCATGTCCAAAAATTGTCTTTCACTATCGTTACAACTTTTAGCAGTTGTCAAGTAATGAACAATGAAGGCACTAGATGCTTTATCTAACTAAATAATTGTCCACAACTTTGATATTGAGCAAGCTACCAAACACATGCATTAAAGATTAATATTCACAGTACAAGTCGAGAGCAAACGATTGATGATTTAAATAAGATGTCATGAAATGCATTTCAATACATTCTAAACAAGTAAATATGGTTGTCAAAATGATTGAAGAGAACTGCATTCATAGTGTTAGTCCGCAAAGGTATGTACATAATCTATATCATTATTCCCCATAACTATTTCCTAATTGAATGACGCTTAAAGGTAAAGTGTGGAAAAAATAAAGGGATTTTTACCCGATAGATCCTATAAACTTTGGCAATTACCTCTACGACCTTTGAAGCAATCTAATTCCTCCCTCGACCCCGTAAACTTGCCAACTCTTACCCCATGAACCTTGCGGTTAATTTGGTTGAAGCTCGTGGAGGTTTTGGGGGTAATTTATAGGGTCGATGGGGTAATTACGTTGTGCAAAAGATCGTAGAGGTAATTTTAAAAGTTTATAGGGTCTACCGGGTAAAAATCTCAAAAATAAAATACATTAATAAAGATGCATCTAAATGCACTACAAGAAAAATGAGTTGTGGCCACGGAATGTGGCTACGGAAACTTGTGGCCACGATAATTCCGTGGCCACTAGTTTCTCGTAGCCACAATCCGTGGTCAAAGTCTTCATATAAGACTTGTGGCCACGATAAGTTCTGTGATCACTTGTAGTGGCCACGGCATATTCATGTCTAAAGAACTCTCGTGACGAGACTTGTAGCTACGGCTACTGGCCACGACGTGTCGTGGCCAGAGCCCAATTCTGTGGCCACAAATCCCATATTCGTGGGCATAGTTCCGTAGCCACAACTTATTTTCCTTGTAGTGATGGTACGGTTGTTATCACTTGAGTCTTTCTAATTTACTTCTGAAATATCAGTTATGCTTCTCTTTTTTTTAATGTCACTTATGCCTCTAACTTTTTACAAAAGTCATAGTTTTGTCCTTTTGCAATATCATTTTTTGCCTTCCCTTTATCTTAATAGAAGGTTAGAACGGTATTTTTTAAGAAATCGGGGGTCCAACAAATATTACAAAAAGGTAGGAGAATAACTAATATTGGAGAAATTAAGAAGGATATGAGTGATAAAAACTCGGAAAGGTAATGTTTTTGAACGAAAAAAGGGCCTTCACCGTATAGTTTAGTGCCTAAAAATTTCACCATTAATCACCAACAAAATACACACCTGTAAACAGGTCAAATAAATACATGAAATTACAAGTTCCAATGCTTCGCTAATGCTCGAGCATGCGCAACAATGTTCTCTCCGCAGCACCACTCTTGACGAAATATCACACCATTCTTGACAAGCTAGATCACCCAAATCATAGACAAAACACCCAATTTCTCCATCTCCGTGTCATTCCAGCCCGCTCTAATGAACTTTCAGAAATCAAATACATTATGTACATAAATCATCTGGTTTCCAAAACACTCACGTGCCTTCGTTGAGCTCTCACACCTGAAGAAAAAGTGGCCAGCATCTTCCACCTCACCCAAACACCGCATGCAGACAGGATCAACTAACTGAACAAATCGTATAAGTTTGTCCCCAGTTAAGAGCCTTCCCCGTCTAAACAACTATAAGAATACCTTCACTCGCGTCAGAACCTTCCATTTCCATATCCTTCTACAATCTGCCATGCATCCTTCTGAGTCTAAAAAGCAATGTTCATCAACCGTAGTAGCTCAAGCACATGCTAGATTTTCATAATGTATGGAAGATGGGTGATGAAAGTGCCCAATAACAAAGATTGTGTAATGATTCTGTTGTTCATCGATCCTTTTTTCTCCTTTATATTATTGAACTAATCCCATTGGAATCAAGTGAATTGAAGTTAGTACATCCCTCAGATCTATTGTCCATGTAAAAATCGAGCTCTTTTTTTATTATGTTCTTGGATTTTCTTTTATGTACTTATTTGATATTTGTCTCATTTTTATTGTTCAAGCATTTTATGTTATTTCATTAGTTTAAATGAATTTTTTGTGTACTTATTTGCTTGAGGATTTAGCTAAAATGTGAGTATAATGCAGATGGAACACATATTCATCAACCTCGAGTACTTAAATATTCGTAGCCTCTTTGCAAACACTTATTTAATAAATAAAGAATAAATGAAAAAAATCAAAAGGAAAATTTTGAACAAAATCATAACAGTTATATTGAAGTACATACTTGACTTCTCTCAATTGGGGAACTTATCAAATTTGAGTTTTGATCTACACTTACTAAATTGAATTCAAGAATCTCTGGATGTTCATATTCTCTGTGTACATATATGTATAACAAGCATAAAGTTAAGTGTAGGTTGTTGTATTTGTGTACAACCGATGTTTCGTTCAAGATCCAAGTATAAATGGTTCGCTTTGCGAACTAATCCTTAATGCTAGTTTAAAAATCTATCTCATCTTAGTCCACCGTCTCTTTAGTTGTGAAACTCAACAGATATGAGTGGGGAGGATTGGGCATGGAAAAGAGTAGGATTGTGTTCTTATTTTCTTTTTCTCTCATTAGATAAGTAATTACTCTTGCGTTGCACACGCTACAATATAAGTAAATGTATTTTTTAACGTAGAACGAACACTTCTGTCAAGAGGTTGGGATCACCTATGCTTGTTTTTCGGGGGAGCATTTAGACATGGGTAAGTGTTGGCTATGCAAGTTAGCATTCTCAGAGGTAGGGCTGTCAGGAAAGCTCGATCTCGATGAGTTCAACTCGGGCTCGGCTCGTTAAGGGCTCACAAGCCGGACTCGAAACCTCAACGAGCCCGAGCTCGAGTTGGGTTCTATAGCTCGTTAGCTTATCGAGTCGAGTTCGAGTTGGGCATTGTTCAACTTGGAAACTCGACTCGATAACTCATTTTCTATCTTAATAAAAAATTAAAAATATTGATTTTGATATAAAATAGAGGTTAACTATAGAAAAGAGTACAAAAAATCAAAATTACAAATGTCATTTGCATAATTTAATGTATAAAATGGAACAATGATTCATTAAGAGGTTCATGAGCCTGCTCATTTTGAGGCTCGTGAGCCATCTCAGAAACTCATGACTCGATAAGAGGCTCGTGAGTCAGCTCATTTTGACGCTCGTGAGCCAGCTCAGAAACTCGTGGCTCGATAAAAGGCTCGTGAGTCAACTCGAACTCGACGAGTTCGAGTTGGTGATCCAGGGCTCAACTCTTATCGAGCCCGAGTTTGAGCTGTAGGTTTCTTATCGAGTTCGAGTCCGAGTTGAGGCCAACTCGACTCGTTGAACTCGATAGACACCCCTACTCAGAGGTAGCACTTAAATAGTGGTAAGTATTGGCCATACAAATTATGATTCTCGCTAGTAGCATAATGAGCGAGGTTTGATGTGGTTAACAAAGGAATAGATTGGTATTATTTCCTATATCAAGAAAAAGGTAGTCATAGTTTCGTTCGACTGCTTGAATTTGTATAATAGGTCGATGTGTTCAATGATCTTGTGCCACGGCTCGTATCCATCATTGTAGAGATTCACCAATGAATAGTGGACTTCTGCCATTCGTGATAGCTTACACATGAGCAGTTTTATAGCCTCCCCTATCGAGTCGTCCCCAACTAGATGAGAAAATAGTTAATTGTAAACTTAGTGATAATGTTTCGCGTGTTGGAGTTGTGTCACGGTGAGTTGCGCTTTGCCTTGTAGAGGCCGCTTGTTGTGAGTGTGTGCATACACTAAAGAGTACTTGTCTACCAACTTCTTTCTTATAGTACCGGTTAGTGTAGCTCTATTTTTGAGCAATTGCCCATAACGTTATCCTTTTATGTGTGACTCAATAGACGTTTAGGGGGTCATCATAGTAGTAGTGATCGTGGTTGATACCTTAGAGCTCCATGTCTTTTTTGCACCGAACATGGTGTGTACTTTTGGTTTATGTTGTACTATTTACTTTGTTTCCTTCGTATACTTTCTAAAAGATAATAGTTGTGATACATGTATATTTTATGGACATACTCAGATGATACTGTGGTTAATATATTTTTTGTAATAATGGAAAAAGGGGAATGTGACAATTACATTCTTTATCTTCCTATTATGTTGCTTGAATTTGTATTTCAAATTAGGTGGGTCTTTCTTGAGTTAAAAAAGTCGACATCTAATTTATATAATTTTCTTATATGTTATACCATTTTTATGTTATAGATGATAAATATTAACATCATATTTAGATCAAGATAGAATTATAAAATATTATACAAAAATATTAGTTACACGTGGATGTTATGTTTAAAACACTTTGATAATCATTTTTGTCAATGTGCAGTTTGTACTTTATAAAATTGTTACAATTGTTTACTCAGTATGCGAAGGTTTTAAAAATCTCGGGAAATATCCGCCTCATTTGAAGGATCATCCATGCACGTATGCATATTGAGTCTTTCCCGAGTTAGGGAAAAGCAATGTCTCAGGCGTTTTCTTGTATATTTAGCATTTTAATATACAAAAGGATTGACAACGCAACTTATTGCATGTCTCCCATCAATCTCTTTCTAATTTGTGCGTCCAGTTATCTTTAAATAATTAAAGTATATAAGTTGCAAACTTTTTCCAGAGTTTTACTAAACTAGTAGCGACCTTTGTTAACTCTGAAAAAACCTAACCTCATTTGAAGGGATAAACTTCAAATGAGGACAGAGTCCTCCCATTTTCATGGTAGCCCATCAACATGGGCTACGAGATTTCAACCATGTGATTGAGATTAGATGGATAGTAATGCTCATTTTTGTTAATAGAAAACTTATTACATTCATTATCACATTCTAAAAATAGAATGTATCAATAGTATATCCCTAAATTATCTCCTGTTAGTAATTGCTCATTGTAACGCAGACGATTAACTGCTCAATAGAAACAAGATGAGTATCTTTGTGAAGAGAGTCTGGCTTAAATTTATCATGGATAAGTTTAAGATCAAATTCAAGGATACGAGCAATTAGTTTATCTTATAAAAACTAAACACCTAGGTTAAGTGATTATAATGTTGTCTATGTTGAGTTCACAATACTGTATGAGTGCACAACATGATGAATGCATGCTCTTTTTATGGTTTTTAAATGCAGATCAAACAGTACAAAATACTACAGATTGAAATGCTTATGTCACATATACGCATATGTCACACAAGTGAACAGAACAACACAACATAAGCTCATGAATTAAATCTATATATGAGCATCTAATCTAAGTAAGAAATTGGTTCGATTTACAAATTCAATCACCAAGACAATTCTAATAAAGAAGGTTCAGAATTAAGTTGATATATATTAAGCAATTAGTCAACTTAATATCTTAATCACTTATTAAAACTCTAAAGTTATCAAGCAAATCAAGGCTCAATTCTTGTAGTTAAAACTAATCTAATTTTGTTTGGATCTGATAATAACAAGATATTTCTTTAATTATTATTTTAGTTACATACGGATGGTTGAGTGGTCATTCTTGACTTGGTATTCCCGCACTAGCCGGAGGCGATTAGTGAGAAAAAATAGGGAAGGTCGGTTAGATTTTTGGAGGGCGTACGGGCAAACGCAAAGGGCCTATAAAAATGAGAATGGCAGCTGACGGAAGCCCTCAACCCAAACCAGTTTTTCTTCTCCTCACATTCGTTTTTCTAGCATTGGTATCAGAGCCCTCGCTAACGATCCGAGCGTCACCACTGCCTCCTCGATCCGAGCTACGGGTTCCTCGATCCACCGCTGCGGGTTTTTTCGATACGCCGCTACGCTCTCCAATCCAAGCCGTGGTTCCTCGAGCTGTGCTGCACCGATCCGTCACTGTGTTTTTTTTATCTGAAGTTTTTCTACTGCATACCATATTACATCCGTAAAGGTCTTTTCCAATTTATTACAAGCACTAATTTACAGCTGTGTTCTTTAACGTGTCTTTGCTGTTTTTTATTTATTTTTATTCACGCATCCTTTTTTAAGGGTTTTTATCACTTGTGCCCTTCCGAGATATCACAATTTCAGTTATGCCCCTATCTTTTTGGTAATATCAGTTGTGCCCCTCACTTCTTTCTCCGTTATCACTTGTGCCCTTCCGTTAGTTTGGCCGTCAATGAGTTGAACTTAACCCTGATTTAATTAAACCATAGTTTGGGTAGGTGGGGTAAAACTGGAAACCTTCTCCATCCTCTTCCTCCTCCCCCTTCTCTTCCTCCTCCCCAACCTCCACCTCCTCCTCCGCCATCCCCACTCCTCCCCCAGCACCAGCACCAGCATCCCCTCCTCCCCCCTCCCAGCTGCTCTGCCCCAGTTGCTCCGCCCCAGCATTCCCCAGCGACCACCGTTCTTGGAGATTGCATCTCCTCCTTCCTTCAATCGTGTAGAGGAGAACGCACACCACTGCCCTCCCCCTCCACCCCTCCCTCCACCCCCGCGCATCTCCCTTTGCCCCAGATCCTTCCCAGCCGCCCCGAGCTCCTCACGCCCAGCCCCCTGCTATTCCCTCCACCCCGCACCTCTCCCTCCGCCCTCCCTCTTCCCCAGCGCCCCCTGCCCCAGCTCCTTCCCAACCCGCCCCAAGCTCCTCCCACTCCTCCTCACCCCACCCCCTACTCTTCCCACCACACGACACTTCCCCCTCCGCCCTCCCTCCGTCCACGCGCCTCCCCCTCCACCCCAACCCGCCCCGAGCTCCTCCCCCTCCACCCCAATCCCCAGCTGCTCCCTCCACCCACACCTCCCCCTCCGTCCTCCCTATGCCCATGCCTGAGGAGAAATTAGCGACGCGAAGGTCTTGCACCCTGCCTTCTCGAGAAGCGCGGTAATGTTGGTCATCTTTGCAGACAGGGCGTCGAGGAGTCCCGAGTAGACGATCGAGGATCAAAATGGTGTATGGGATCTGCTTCGTGGACTTTGTGTATGTCGACTCCAGCTTGGAACCGTCCACATTTGCCTCGAACCTGACTCTTCTTGTCGACGAGGCCGAGTTTAAGTTTATATGGGAACAAAATCGGAACAGATGTTATGATTCACTGGGATCGAGCACTGTGACGCAGAACAGAAAGAGGCAATGAGATGCGAACATTACCTCCTCGTAAGTCGGTGATGTTGACCGCGTCGAGGTTACCCTGGGCATTACCGGTGGAGGACGAGCTGGAGGCTGGGGAGGAGGAGAAGGGTAGGAGACGGGGGATTAATGGTGATAAATAGGAGATGGGGGAGGAGCAAGGGAGAAGGGGGAGGCGCGAATACGGAGGGGGAGGAGCTCGGGGCAGAGGGAGTAGCTGGGAGCGAAGGGAGGAGGCGGTGGAGGACGAGCTGGAGGCTGGGGAGGAGGAGAAGGGTTGGAAGACGAAGAAGATGGGAGAAGAGAAGGGGAGGAAGAAGATGGGGAGGAGGACTTTTCACTCCTTTTTTTTTTAAATTTAATTCCATTTATGTCCGTGAATTTAACGTCTGTTTGTGTTGGTTATGGACGGTCACTAACCCGAGGGGTATTAGTGATAAATTAGCAAGAAGTGAGGGGTGCAACTGATACTACCAAAAAGATAGGGGCATAACTGAAATTACGATGTCTCAGAGGAGGGGTACAAGTGATAAAAATCCTTTTTTAATGTAAAGATCACGTGGGTCGAACTTTTTTTTTTGTAATTGGGTATCTCGTTAACTAAAAAAAATAATAGACGAGGTAGTTTTAAATAAAAGCCCATGTTATCTTTTCTTTGGGTTGAGGGAGAATAGTTTGAGCCGTTTTTCCATTCTCTGTTGTTTTACTGAAATTTATAACTTTAGTCCTTTTGATTATTCGTTGTTTTTATTAACTTTTGAAGCAAGTCTGACCTAATAAATACCTTTGCTATTCATAACTTGTTATAAATAATAATAATAATAATAAGACATAGTATTTATTGCAGTTTTTTTAAAAAAACTTATTTTTCCTATTGTTTTTAGTAAAGAAATACCGATGGCAATGAAACTGATTACATCTAAATTGATTAAACTATAAAAGTTGAATGGTGTCAACTATGACATGTGAAGCTGAAAAATTTTATATGGTCCGATGCATGACAATCTAGATAGTATTATAGACACCCCTACTCCTGAACTCTCCAAAGAAGCCAATAATGCTGAGAAAGTTGCCCACAAGAAATTGTTTGAGCAGTGGGAGAAAATAGATAAGAAAGCTCGTAGTTTCATCCTCATACATATGGATGATGATTTGATTAAGGTTTTTGAAATCCATAAATCCATATACGAGTTATGTAGAGCGATCAAGGGGAAGTATGGCTCCAAAATGGAGGTGAACGTGTAGCTCCTATTGCACAAATATAACACGTGCAAAATGCAGGAATTTGATAGTGTTATTGAACACATCAATCGGATGATAGTGATGGCAAAAGATTTGCAGACAACATAAACTACTATTCCTGAGAATTTGCATGTGGCAACTATAATGAATAGTCTGTCATCTTCATTTGATATGGCTGCCACCACCTTGAGGTTAAATGGAGCCATAAAAAGTGTGACCGATTTGCCCGCTCAACTTGCGATTGAGCAGAACTTAAATGCCAGAAGAAAGAAGACGGATGTCTTTGAAGTTGAATTAGGAAGAGGCACATGCTGTTCATGACAAGAAGTATATGGGTCCCACTAGCAACAATGTGGAAAAGGACCATCGTGCTATTCGTGCGGAAAATTTGGTCATTTCAAGGTAGGGGTGTTGATTAAATTGAATCATTCGAATTCGATTATGATTCGTTCGATAAAAATTCGAAAAAAGTTCGATTCGAACTAAAATGAATCGAATATGAATTTGACTTGTGGATTCGATTCCAAAATGAATCGATTCTGAATTAACATGAATTCGTTCGATAATAATTTGATTCGATTCGGTACTTATATACATATATACATACATATATATGTACACACATACATATGTATTTACATATTATATATGTACAGACATACAAAAATATGTATGCATACAAACATACGTGTATGCATGCATGCGTGCATGTGCATATAATTATATCAGTTAATGATAAAATATCAATATTACAAAATAGAGTAGAATATTAGTCATGATGTCGAGTAAGAAAGAAAATATGTTTAAGAATTTTATCCCAATTTCTCACCGTACATTTATTCTCATGTTCTCACATTCTCTACAACATCTTTTCCCTTCTCTTTTTCATTCTTTTTTCAAAGATCTATCACTCATAAGGAAGATAGTGGTGATCTCTCTTCGTACACGTAAATATGATTGAGCAATAAATGGATCTACTTGACTCATTCCTCAGATAAGAAAAAAATAGTACCTAGGTCTGCATCTGCTCATTTCTTTCTAATGTAAACTAACTCCCCTATGTCCACCCCCTTTTTTTAGCAATAAGCACTTTCCTTCACGTTTGTCATGGTATGTGGTATATCAAAATATTCTTCCTCCGCATTTTTATTTTGTTAGTTATCTTTGCAAGACAATCCATAAGTGAGGACTATCATTGTAAAGACATTGATCATCACATGAATAATTTACAAATTACAAGTTCTTCTCACCATCATATTAGCAGTTTCTGTGTATATTGAAAATCATGTGTGGTTCATGACATTTGTTCTAAAACAATGATGATCACCACGATACATGAGGTAATTTTATCGTGCTAAGTTATTTGTTGTTATCCTCGTTGTTTTAAATAATAAGACCAGTTTGTCTTAGTTTTCTATAGGAGCTTGGTTTTATGTTGCTTCAACATACAATAGTAAATAACCATAAAGACTAGTAGGAAAGAACATATATTTGAGAGTTTTATCCATTTCTCTACCTTACATTTATTTCCATCTTCGAACATTCCTCGCCATATCTTTTCCATCCTCCTTTTCATTCTTTATCAAAGATCATCAACTATGAGGTAGATGGTAGTGCTTCCTTTTTTTACACATGAACACGATAACCATGTTATGTTGAGTTCCTCCTTTACGTTTGTTGTGATTTGTGATATATCAAATTATTCCTCATATGCTTCCTTATTATATTGGTTATCCTTGCAAGAGAATTCATGATGATGAATATCATTATCAAGATGACATTGATAATAACCTGAATGATTTATACGTTCTTCTCACCATCGTATTAGTTGTTATTGTGATAAAAATTTCGATCATCCCATTTAAAGGACATAGAAATACCTCAGATAGTACCACAATCCGTTCTACGTACAATAGTGTGTTGAACTACTTCAACAAGTCTACGTGTGAGGCATCTGGCATTTGATGTTTATACAAAAATATCTACAACCCAACCCCTTTACATGCTACAAACAAGGAAATTGTATATTCAGTTAACGAAAGCCCCACGCATAAGATGCTTTGAATTGGTAAATCAATCATTTGTCCTTGCATATCTGACATTAATCCTCTCATTCCTACTAATTAATGTACGTAATATGCATTTCCTCTAGACCATGAAAAGGACATTAAATAGACTAGAATGGTGGGGTTGGTCATTTAAAAATTAGGAATCATTTCTTGTCTCAAATATCTGCTCGTATGATTCATGACTTTTGTTTTAAGATAATATTGATCACCATGATGCATGAATTGATTTTATCATACTAAGTTACTTGTTATTCTCATTGTTTCAAGTAATAAGACCGATATGTATTCATTTTCTATAATAGCTTGATCTTATTTTGCTTCAAAATACAATGGTAAATATAATATATTTAACTTTTTTGTTAATAATATTATATACATTTAATGTAATTTATATAATTATATTATATTCATTTATTTATTTCATCATAGAAAAAGAGCAAATTTAGATAGCAAAAGATATGCAACATATGTAGAACTTAGGTATTTTTATTCATTATATATTATATGTTGGGTATCTTCCTTTATTATATAGCTTTTCCATTGATTTAGGATGTCTCTATTAAAAAATATAAAAAAACAACCTTTAAATTTATGATATTATTTATATAAATAATTATATTTGAGTTGACATTTCAAATTCGAAACAAAATGAATCGAATGTGAATATTCGAACTCATAATGAATCAAATCTGAATTCAAGTTATCAAATTCGTTTAATATTCGATTCGAGTTTGGATTCGAAAATTTTAAAATGAATCGAATGTGAATACGGGTGGATTCGAAGGTATTTGATTCAATTAGCACCTCTATTTCAATGCCAACTTTCCCAATAAAAGAGTGAAATCGGGTCTGACTAAGGTCTCGGAAAATAAGGGTGAGAAGCACGAGTTTATTAGTGGTTGAGTGTAACTCTGCCACAACCGACTGTGAAGGCTGGTGGGTGGACTCTGGCGCCACCCGACATATTGCGAAGACCAAAGAGGGACTAATGGAATTCAAAGAGCTGAAAAAGGCGAGCTGAGGATCTTGGGGAGAGTATGATGACCCTCAAAGATGTATTCTATACTCCAGGGATCTGAAGGAATCTGATTTCAGTGGCAGCTCTCTTGAAGAAGAATCTAGAAGTTAGATTCTATAATAATCGCATCTCTATAGGTCGAGATAGAAAAGTCTTTGAATCAAATAATAAAGTTGGATCTATTGTCTAACATAACAGGAGCAAGAACATTGCCCTGTGAGCATTGTTTGATTGGAAAAATGACTAGGAAACCTTTTTCTAGTGGTCAAAGGTCAAAAGAATTGTTAGAGTTGATTCATTCAGATATTTGTGATCCCCGACGTGCCAAAACATATGAAAATAATGAATATTTTATTACTTCTATTGATGATTATTCGAGATTTGCCTTTATATATCTCTTGGAAAGAAAAGCTGAAGCTTTTGAATGCTTTAAGAGATATAAGATCGAGGTAGAAACTAAATTGGGTGGATCGATCAAAGTACTTAGGACGGATAGATGTGGGGAATTTAACTCGAGAGAGTTTAATGATTTTTGCATTCATGTAGGCATTGTCAGACATACAACAATGCCATATGTGCTACAACAGAATGAAGTGGCGGAAAGGGAAAATCAAACATTGATGAATGCAGTCAGGTGTATGCTCTTACATTCGAGACTCATGAAGAATTTGTGGGGAGGAAGCATTATTAACTGCAAATTACATGAAATCTGTTGAATCCACATCATATGAGATATGGAATGGAAGAAAGCCACAGTTAGATCATCTCCGTAGATGGGGATGTGAAGCACATGTCTTTGTACCGCGTCAGCTTAGAGATAAGCGTGATTTCAAGATAATAAAGTGCATTTTTATTGGTTATTCCAAGCAATTCAAAGGATATAGGTTTCTACATCAAGAAAGGGGTCTAATTGAGAGCCGTGTTGCTACTTTTCTCGAAAATAAAGAGGATAAGGAAGCAGAATCAGAGGATTTGGAACCTCTACTGATTAGCATGATAATGACTCTGACTCGGAAATAGACCAAATAGGAAGGGAATTTCTTCCAGATGTAGAATATGGACCTATGGATATCGATATTCCTTTGGAAGTTGTAGGTGAGCCTAGTCACCCCACTGGTTTAGCTAGAAACAAAAGACTCAGAACGCAACCTGCATGGATGGGCGACTATCATCTGTATTCTTGTGAGGTTTCGTGTTTTAGTATTAATGAAGACATTAGGGATTGTACGGATCCAGTGTCCTTTGATGAAGTGATGACTTCATCTGAGTCATAATCATGGATGGCTGCCATGAAGGATGAACTTGACTCAATAGAAAAAAATAGTGTCTGGGAACTATGTGACTTATCAGTAACCACGAAGTCCATAGGATGTAAATGGGTCTTTAAAAAAAAGTACCGAGCTGGCGATATAATTGATAAATACAAAGCAAGGCTAGTTGCTAAAGGTTATACTCAAAAAGCTGGAATTGATTTATAGGAACCATATTCTCCCGGTGCTAAATTTGCATCAATTAGGATGATTTTAGCACTGGTCGTGTATATGGATTTGGAACTATTCTAAATGGATGTCAATACCGCTTTTCTCAACGGAGAATTGAGAGAAGACATATACATACGACAACCTGATGGTTTTCAAGTAAATGGCAAAGAGAATATGACTTTTAAATTGAAAAAGCCTCTATATGAATTGAAATAGTCCTCACAACACTGGTATCTCAAATTCCATGATACAATTAATCAATTGGGTTTTGTGGCAAACAAATTGGATAATTGTGTATATGTCAAGCATAATTCGAGGAAGTTTATGATTTTGTCATTATATGTTGATGACATCTTGCTTGCATGAAATGACATACATATGTTAAATGATATAAACAATAAATTAAGTTCTGAATTTAAGATGAAGGATATGGGAGAGGCATCCTATGTTCTAGGAATCCATATCAGTAGAGACAGAAGCTCAAGAACATTGAGTTTAGATCAAGAAAAGTATCTGCATACGGTATTGAAGAGGTTTGGAAGGCATAACAGTGATAATCACAAAATCTGCCTCTTTAAAAATGAATAGTTATCGTAGTATAGGAGGCAAATTTGGTTCGTTAAAGACCACAATCCTTGAATGTTGTAGAATATTTTTACTTGGTAAATCTAGCAAGGTCGAACACAGGGAACGGTGATTCTTAGTTGCGTGGTCTTAAATAATTAATTAATGTTTGCTTAATTTTGGGTTGAGAACATGTATAATGCAATGAGATGCAAATGTGAAGAAATATACAGGGAAAATGAAGCAACAGATCTATGATTTATGAAGTTTCCTCCTCAAATGAATTTTCCAATTAATCCTCAAATACTATCACAGATTGAATAATTTCAAGAAATATTTATCAATAAGAGAACCAAGCTGTGCGGTATAAGATTAATCACCAGCTAAGTAATCCTACAGATAAAGAGATCAACAATATTTTTAAAGGAGTTTTGATCCCTAATTTTTCCTGTGATTAAATCATCAAAGAGTGATTGATAATAACAAGGAATGACTCAATTATTTATCCTTGAACAAGCCCCTGCAATAGATCAAATTTTCCTCAGGTTAATCAGTACAAAATGTCAACAGAGCCTGCATAAGATCAAATAAATCCTCGAATAATATTAATCAGCAAACAACCTCAGATCTGTTCTCGAATTATGCTAAGTGACAGAGCACGAAAATAGCTTCAAAATGACATATTGTATGCTCAAAATGGAGTTCGTATGAAAAAGTTATGATAAAATGAAGTTTCAGGGACTAAAATATAAATAAAATAAAGTTTTCTAGAAAAGAGGTCCCTGGAGGGGCTTATCTGTAATATAACAAAATCGGAGGGGCCCCACTAAGATTTACCCTTGACAGGAGCGTATTTGCAATTTCTGAATCAATGGAGGGCGTCGGTGCAATTTTCCCCAAGCGCACGTGCATCGCACGTGCCCCCCGAGGCTTGGATGCGAGGCGGAGGCTCGGAGATCCTGAGCCTGTGGTTAGGGACGAGGCGCAGGCTCGGGCGGTTGAGGCGGAGGGTCGGGCGCCGAGGCTCAGGCTCGGAGGCCCGAGCCTACGTGGCGATCTGGCGGCGCATGGGGGGACCCGAGCCTCGAGGCTTGGAGGCTGGCTCGGGGAAGCACACGTGTCGGCTTGTTGACCGTCAGATCAAGGTCTGGCCCTTGATCCTACGGTGACTTTACGTCGCGGCCGACTGTGGAGGGCGAGGCGGAGGTGCCGCGCGGGCGGAGGCGAGGTCGTGGTACCGCGCGGGCGGAGGTGAGGCGGTGCCATTGCCGACGGAGGCGATGGTCGTGCAACGCGCGAGGTGCGGCAGGAGTGTCGCCTGGGCCTTGTCCAGTCGACACACGACCGACAAAGGCTTGGGAGAAGGCGGCGGTGGTGATGCGCGGGCGGAGGCGAGGCAGTGCCCTCGCCGGCAGTCTTCGAAGGACGGCTCGGTTGGTCGTCACATGCACATGTTAGAGGAAATCGAAGGGGGGGGGGGGTTGGTCGCTGGGTGCGGCGAGGGGTGGTACTCCGACCTTTGCAAGGTCGGAGAAGATAGGTCGAAAGATCGGGAAAGGGTACGATCAGGAGGTTGGCGAAGGACAAGGCAGTGTACCTGTAATGAAGGAGATGATGAACTTCACCTGGGGAGGAGAGCCGCGAGGCGCCGCTCTCGATGTCTGCTTCAACGCCGGCGTGCGAGAAGCTCAACTGCCTGAGCAACAACAAGGTGTTAGCTGGACACCTTGGATCACGCCACCAGAGGGTACGCCGCTGTCACCGGCAAGCTTGAAGAAGGGCGGATAGTCCGAGAAGGTGATGGTGCCGCGACTTTATAGGAGGAGGAAGGGGAGGCATTATGGTGAGGAGAAGATGGCCGGTCGAGGACGTAGGCGGCGATGATAGGTGGTGGAGGAACGACTGAGGGAGGAAGGGGAAGGGGAGGGTTGGTCACGTGCCACGCATGTGCGCGGGGGAGGGGGAGGCGGCACGTGCGTGGCACGTGCGATAGGAGAGAGGGGCGGCAGGTGGGGGTGCCACGTCGTACGCCCTAGAGCTGCCACATGGCGCCCCCAATAAATTTCAAAAATTAAAGACAAAGAAAAATAGAAAAGAAATAGAAGGAGACCTCTGATCGAAAAATTTCCTTCACAAAAGTTATTCGTCTCGACGAGATCTACAACATTTTTATGAAGGACCCATGAGAAAAAGAGGTTCCTGTGCGAAGGGGTATTTTTGGTGGTTCTCCCTGTATATAGAGAACCAGATTTTTGGGGTTTTGTAATTTTTCAGTGGTTTTAGATAGGATAAAAATCTAGAAAAAATACGATAAAATATAAGAAAAATAATTACACACTATTCTAATTTTTTTGGATTTTTAATAAATAAGAAAAAAAGGAAAGTAAAATAGAAGTAAGAAACACACCACTTTTGTACAAACCTACAACGGACGCTTGGACTCGGTCAGTTTCTTTTATTTCAGTTTTGATCTGAATTTGGATTTTTGTGTCGCTTAAGAAAATTTTCATCAAAGAACAATAATGAATAATAAACAAAATTAAAAGGATTAATTATGTACATAAAACTGAGGTCAAAAATAGCAAAAAGTCAAAATGCGCAAAAGAGGTCCAAAACCCAACTTTCGCATATGAGCTCCGAATTTTACAAAATTAATCTTGTTTTGAAGGTATTTGAAAATGGAGTATTCTAAAAGTGAGTAGACCAAAATCGGACAGCGTACATGGGAGATATGCTCATTTTAGTCTATCAGATGTGAAATTAGACTTTGGGTTTATTTGACACTTATTTGAGTTAGTAATTTTTTTGTATTTTTTATTTAATGAAATTGGTAATATCTACACAATGGAGTGGTTTTTGGTCAATCGGAATTAGGATGAATTATTTACAAATGTGAGAAGTTGCGGCTTTTTGGGCTAATTTACACTTGGGATTTTTAACGTAATTATGCATGATGAAATGCAAATATTATTTACACATGTATGTATGCTAATGATGTTTTATTTATGATTAAATGCATGTGAATGTTTGTGGAACAGAGCCTAAATGACCAATTTTGGCATGATGAATACGAGATTCATCATACCCCTATACTTAGACCATGCTCGTCCCCGAGCAAGAATGAATGTATGACTTAGTTGAATACATCCATGGCTGTGCATGTGAATTTTCAAGGCTTAATTCATAGAAGACCCTCAAATTGAGTGATCCTAAAATTCTGCACTCAACCATGCTTTAATCAAAAGGAATCCAACTTGTCTAATTTTCAGACTCTCTATTTGTACATATAATATAAGGATATGCTTGTTAGTGTACTGCATTCATGAGAGTCAAGTCGAGACATCACCCAAAGTTCCAATCCAAGAGACTCTCATTTAGACCTAATCCTCAACACTTAGGGAATAAGTCTATTCTTGCTCCAGTTAGCCGTCTCAACACTTAGGGAGATGTTGGTTGCATACGGATGGTCGAGTGGTCATCCTTGACTTGGTATTCCCGCGCTAACCGGAGGCGGTTAGTGAGAAAAAATAGGGAAGGCCGATTAGGGTTTTTGGGGGGCATACAGGCATGCGCAAAGGGCCAATAAAAATGAGAATGGCAGCTGACGGAAGCCCTCACCCCAAACCAATTTTTCTTCTCCTCACCTTTGTTTTTCTAGCAATATTGATGAAAGTAAAGGATAAATCATGCCATTATGGAGAGCTTGTTCGAATGCAACTAAAATCACTTTAATTCAATTGCTAATATTTGTGTTATTCATTAATTTACCCATGGGCATAAATAAAAATATAACATAGTTTTAAAAAACGTAAAGTATCACAAATCAGTTCAAATATGATCAAATTGCAAATAAAATAACCTGCAAGGATTCTAACACAAAATACAAGGCACTTAATGGCTTATCTTTGAATCCGAAAACTATGAAAGACATGCTTGTAAAATCCCCATATGTTGCATGTGTGTCACGTGAGTGGGGGACTGCTCTGCAATTCTGAATAAGTCAGTGGCTTTTTTGTGTGAAAATCCAAAAAATTCAAATACGGACTTAAATGCAAATTCCTCTGATTGTGGGCTAAATTACAAATCTTTTATTCTAGCATCCAAAAATCTTATTTGAGCATTCAATCGCTTAGTGCTCGTCGAGTTTTCCAACGAGTCCAAGAACGTGAAAATCTGAGTTCGGGAGCCCGAGTTACGACTGTTTTAGCAAGAGGGGGTCCAAGTCATATTCGGATCTAGACCCGGATCCGCATCCGAGTCTCAACCCATATAACTCAAAACCCTCTCCCCAAAACGTCCAAATCACATTTCCAGTCATCCATCCTCCCTTCTTCCTCCCTCTATCAAAGACCACCTCCAGGTAGAGGAGAGTGAGGTCATCCTCGTGGATGGATTCATCTCGCGAACGGAGCAACGATCGCGATGTTCTTCGCGGGTGAATTCAATGAGGGGACGGAAAACTTAAGGTACGATTATCCGTTCCCTCTTGTTGCGGACTCCACATGATTTTGTTGACATATGCGCTCCGATTGTTATATATCCATAAAGCTTCTTGTGCCATAGTTTATCTAAGGATTGGCGTACAAGCATAGATCATCTATGATAGGAGGATTAATTGTGTAGGCACAATACCTGATCTAATATCCATCTGCTTCATGTTGCTTCATGTATGTTTAGCTGTAATTTTCGATATATTTTTAGTATAAACACTGATGTTCCCTATATGATATATTCCAGTGGTAACTTTGGATCATTATACAAAGGGAAAGCACCCCTTTGTCGAGCATTTTGAAACGAATTGTGCGAACTGACATGCATAACCAAGCAGTGTGCACGAGAAATTTTCTGACCACAGTATCACGATAGTAAAGGGCACGTTCGGTAAGAGAATAAACAGGAATAAGGATGGAGAATAAGGGGAATAAGGGTCTATTCCCTGTTCGGTCGGAGGATATGAATAAGGAGAATAAGGTGAAATAAAAGTAGGTAAGGTGGGATAAAGAGAGGAATAAAAGTGAAATAAGAAGGAATAATGGAGAATAGTCGTACCACTAGAAACCGTGTCGGGAGGAGAATTGGCCCCTTATTCCAGAGCCTATTCTCCAACCAAACAGGGAAGGGAAATATTAGATTCATGTACGGTCACAGTTCTTTTCCTCACCATTTACAGTAGTTGTGTCTAGTTAGTGCATTCATATTTCAGAAGCAGATGCAACATCCATTTCAAGCTTTATATACCATATATAATAAAAGACGTATACTATATTTTGTTTCATCCACTTTTATTAATCATGTATAATTTATGAAACCAATTCTTTCTATAATATTAAATTAAATCTATGACCATGAGTTGAATTAAACCAATGGAGGAACATTTATCTATGGTATAGACTGGATGGGTGTCATGACATTGCAAGTATTTTTCTAACTATCGAGGAAGCTTTTTTTTTGCTGAACACGTGCATATATTCGTTTCGAACTGGTCGGTGAAAGTGCTATGTTATTTATTCAAGGGACTTGAACCTAAGTTTTTTGTGCATATTAAGTCCGTTCTGATTTGATCTACTGTAAGTTGATACTTATAATATTTACTTAATCATTATTAAAAAAGGGAGGGGAGAGAAATTATATACCTGGGGATATATGTGTATAAGATGTTTCCCTTTTATTGTTGTTATTGTGCTCCGTTTATTTGTTGTCCCATATGCTAATATGTATAAACATAGTTAGAATTGATTGGGGGATTGTTGACATGGAAACACTGTTGTAATCTTCCTTTCTAAATTGTGTAAGGCAAGTTAAATCAAAACAGAAGGTAAGCGGGCAACAAGCTGCGCCGTTAGACCTTTTTGAATTGCAAAGCCAATTCTTTTAAACACTACATCCATAGATCTAGGGTCCATCACATTGCTGTTCATCACTTTTTGGATCCTCTTTAAAAGCTCAATAGCTTCCGGTGCTAAGAAGGTAAATGTGTCAAAACCAAAAGGGATGAAGGCATGTTGATTCTCCATGCAGGCTTTCTCGTGCTTCACCACTTTTGCTAAAGAAGCTTTAAGAGCGGCATGCCCTGCTGTGAAGGTCCCGCTCTTCAACCCCACCAACGGTGAAACTCCTGTCAAATCTACACAAGCATGTTTTCCTCGTATCCACCCAAAGAACACCATGTGATTCTTTATTTATCTTGAGCTTATCCCTGATTTGGAGCTTGTTATTTTTTGACAATGACATTTAATACGAAGACAAATCCGGAATCTATCTTCCTTCTCCTTTGTGGTCGCAATGTGCCCAACGAATCCTAGCATTAGAAGTTGCAAATACGGACACCGTTGGAGGAAAATCTAATAAGCATTGATTGATTTTCCCCTATGCTTTGAGCTTTTATAATTAGCGCTTCATCTACAATTGGAAATGCGAGCGTGGAGAATAGAGATATTTATATTAATAGAAAGGAAATATGTGTTATGTTCGTGGTAATTATTATTCATCGGATGAGATTTTATGATGAACTTGTAGATGGAGTTAGGTGTCGCCAAGGAAGGGGCATGTACCCTTGGGGCTTCAGGTAGAAGCTTAGAGAGTCGCGATCTCAACCGCTATTATGTGGCTGCGATGGTTGGGGAACATGTTGCTTGATACATCGAGGTGTTAATCTGACGGTGTTCAGCCTCGGCACTTGCGTGACTTTAACCCAGTGTTTCGAGTGTGAGCCAAGTATCCATGGTTGGTGGTCTAGTGTTTTACTTGTTCACTTAGAGTTTAACACTCGTGACTGATCGGTGTATGCCACATTGGTGAGTATTTCGAGTGGAAGCACTAAGAGGGGAGCTCTCGGAAAATGTGGTTAATGAAGTTGGGAATGTGACATGAATCTCCTGTGCATAAGAAGGATTGGAGCTAGTCGTAATGATTCACGGGTTGGAATCTTAATTGTGATTTGGAAATACGATTGCGAAGTGGAGCTAAGTGGACGTGTTGGGAACTTAGTTAGGATGCCTTGTATCCCACCGCATGCCTACGGAGGCACTCCACCTTAGAGTCGTAGTGTGGTGTTCCACCCGGATCAAGACCACAAACTATCAGCGAAGCTTGGTTACTAATATCCATATCTAATAACAATAATTAGAATGTAATTATGTGTGAGATCAATTACTCAGTAGTTTCTTTTGCACACATTTAAAATACTATCTTGCTTGTTGTTATACATTTTTTATGTCGTATTGCATAACTTTGCTCATAACATACCTACGTGTGGATCCACATGTTCTCAACAGTGAGCAATTTCGAGTAACCTTTTTGTGCAACTTCACGAAACTTTTTGTGGTACAGTTGTTGGTAGTTTTACTGACCTTTCCTTACTTGTAAATTATTGAGAGACATGTCATGTAAAATGAATGTATGCTGGGACGCATCTTTTAAATATGCACACACGTATATTTTTGTGGACATGGATGGACAATGGAAGTGCAATGAATAGAAATGGAATGTGAATGTAAACAGGTCATGAATGGACGAGCAAATTTCAAATTCCAGTAAATTGTGCTAATTTCTCCTACTTATGTGTATGTCATATGATTCGAATGTGGAATGTATGCATGTGGAATTAGTTTCCTGAGTACCCGGATCCTAGGGGGCGAGGATGTCATAGTTTGGTGTCAGAGCAGTGCTACCATATTTCATGCATATCATTTCTCATTGATGTTCGAATACTAGATAGTGTTGGAAGTCTTCTAACCCAACACGAGTTCACAGGAGAATATCATATTACATCCATACCCATATGTCTCTCTTAATGTCTCTCGTGAGTAAAGCAAGTATTAATGCTCTGGTTCTTTATGTGGAACCATGACACTTCGTGTAGATCCAGATATTGCGCAGCAGTTATCCTTCCTTGTGCAGGTCGTGCAAGGCTTCCAGCAG
Source organism: Ottelia alismoides (assembly GCA_037367405.1). Taxonomy (NCBI): domain Eukaryota; kingdom Viridiplantae; phylum Streptophyta; class Magnoliopsida; order Alismatales; family Hydrocharitaceae; genus Ottelia; species Ottelia alismoides. The sequence continues at coordinate 78,229 of JAZKJV010011728.1, forward strand.
CGCCAAGAGGTGATTGAGAAGCAACTTTAACAAAAGGACTCCTCCTCCTATCTTTCACGACGGGGAGGAGAGCGTCGACCTGTCATTCTTTATGGAGCTCGAGTAGATGGAGGATACCGATGCCTTGCATAGGCATCAAAGCACATATGCGACATATCAGCGGGTGACGGTACCACAGTTCTTTGGTACCACCACTCCTGGTGATGCAGAGCTGTGGATGGCACATGTGATCAAAATTTAAGGATGATACATGCGCATGAGGACACTTGGGTATCTTTTACTGGGTACGTAGAGTGGTGGTGGAATGCTACCAAGGAGCACTTGACCGGGTCCATTACTTGGGAGGTCTTCTTCGACGAGTTACAACCATAGTTCTACCCAGACCACTGGGTAGAGGATCAGAGGAGAGAGCTTGTTGAGATGATACAGGGGTCGATGACGTCTCAAGAGTACTTGATCTGATATACAAAATTGTATCACCATTCCCTTGTTATGACAACTTACCCACAGGAGAACTTGCAGAAGTTCAACCGAGGGATGCACGAGGAGCTTCAGGACAAACTCTCTACTTTGGACCTTACATCCATCAAGGAGGTTACTGCGCAGGCGATAAAGTGGGAGGCCACACATTCTCAGTTACAGGGAGGTCAGTCACAGTCACTGATGAATCTTAGATTCATCACTATAAAAATGATTAATTAAGCTCAAGTCCTTAAAATTCATTGGCATTTCTTCAGTAATTCTGCATAATTAGCATTCATGCATGTATTGATAAGAATTGCATTTTATTACTTATTATTGCATAAAATAAGAAGCCATAAATACCAACCAAAATGATCTGTAAATAGACTAACTTCCCTTATTTTTAACTAATTCATGCTAACTTCAAATGACTTGAAAAACACCTCCAATGTGTACATATTACTAACAAGAATAAATAAAAAACAAAAAAATACTAACCTAAATAAGTGGACCAAAAACCCAAACCCTAGTTCTAGGATTTCTAGACTAAAACCTCGTTATCTTCCTCATCCAATGTCTGATTTGATCCTACTCACTTTTGAACTAATTTACATTCAATTACCTTCAAAACAAGACCAAGTTCAAGTGAATCGGAGCTCGTATGTGAAAGTTGGATTTTGGGTCCTTTTGTACATTTTGTATTTTAACGGTTTTTGACCTATTGTTTTATGTACAAAATTAACTCATTTTATTTTATTCCTTTTTCATTTATCTTATTTGATAAAGGTTTTATTAAATTACATAAAACTCAAATACCAAACTGAGCTTGAAATCAAAGAAACTAACTGAGTCCGAGTCTTCACTAACATTTTGTATAAAAATTGTCTTTTTTTCATGCTTTATTTTATTTCTTCTTTTTCCTCCTTAATAAAAATCCAAAAAAATGGATTAATGTGTAAATAATTATCTTTGATTTTATCATAATTTTCGGATTTTTATCTGGTTTAAAATGATAAAAAATATAAACATCAAAAATCCAGATATTCTATGTATATTGGATACCCCAAAAATACCACTTTGCACAAATGATCGATTATGTTTTGGCCTTTTCATGAAAGTTCTCATCGAGAGTAGCAATGTTTGTGAAGAAAATTTTTCGATCCGAGGTCATTTATTATTTTTATGTATTCATTATTATATTTTATTTTTTGATTTTTATGGGGCTGACACGTGGCAGCTCCGGGAGCTGCCACGTGTCACCTATTTTTAGAGTCCTTTACATATTCATTTTTATAAAAATAAAAATTTTAAAAATAAAAAAAATAAAAAAAGCCGCACGTGCAGAGCACGTGCCTCCTGCGCACGCGCCCTGCACGTGCCTTTTTCTTCCCCCTTCCCCTTCGGCGCCTCCGCTACCTCCTTCCAATCACCAATCCTCCCTTCCTCTTCTAGCCGCGCTGCACCTCCAATCAGACCACCACCGCCAGCCCTATCCAGCCATCTTCCTTCTTCGATCCAATCGCATCCCGATCCCTTTAATCTCCATCATCACCTACTCCCGCGAATCTCAACCATATCTCCTGATTGAACCCATCTATAGCTATGCACCATCGGATACGCTTCTCGTCTCTCCTCGCTTTCCTATTCCGGCTGCCAACCATCGTGAAGATTTCCTCCGCCAAAATCTCGATCGTCAAAGATCGCCACCATCCCGCGAATCGTGAACTCAAGTCGACCATCACCAACCCTATAAGAGCAATGCCACTCCTTCATCTTCAACTCCATCCGTTGATTCAAAGCTACGACGAGCGGCATTTGGTCGGAGGTGGTGACAGCATCTCCGACGTCCTTCTCTTCAAGGACGGTGCGATCCGAGGTCTGGATCCTCATTGCAGCAGGTGGCGACGCCGCTGCCCTTGCTCTGGCTTTAGCCGTTGAACCAACGACTACCCCCATCCATCTTCCTCATCTGATAACCCCTTCCACCTTCATCAACTTCAACCTCCGATCCTCCGCAATCAACATCTTCGTAAACCGCCTACAACTCCAGGAGGATATCCACCGCTCGCCCCACCAACTACCACTTCGATTCCATCGCCTTACACCACCTTCATCTACTACTACCCCCATCGGATCCCATCGAGTGCCAAACACCACCTCGCCTCGTTCATCTTCACTACAAGGCTAAAGCTTCGCTTTGCCCCGCCGTTCTTCACCGACATCTCCTGGAGCGAGGAGCTCCGAGGTCCAACGCTTCATCGCCAGGCTCCAGTAGCAAGGCCCCGCACTTCATAATCGCCATGAGCAACGACCATCTCCGCCCGTGCTTTCTTCGACTTCCCCGACTGCCACCTCGCGAAGAGCCCCACCTTTGACGCCACCAGCCAGGAGCTGCACCACATTGCCATCGCCAGAGGCAGCCCTGCTCCTCCGCCTAGACCTTTGCTACATCCACGACAATGTTGGACACGACGCCCGAGGCCCTCGCACACGTGTGAGGCACGTGCGTTGGGGGAACTTTGTAAAAAGTCCCTCCAAGTTTTGTTATTTACAGAGACACCCCCCACCACAGAGGGCACGTGCTGCACACACGACCCTCTAACAGTTTTGTAATAACCCCCTCCGGAGACTAGGTAATCTCAATTCTACCCCTATGTTGTATTTTTATTTTTATTTATTTATTGCAAACAAACCATTGTGTTCCCCTTTTATTTTAGATCTATTCGTTGCATCATTTTATTTATTAAAAATATGCATTGTGTTGAATTAATTCTCTACATTATGGTATATGCTTCATATTTTTGTAGTCTCTGGTTCTTTACTAATTCATATTCTTGTGACAATTTGCATATTTTGTCCATCTTGTGCCTCAAAATTCGTAAGTACTTAACCATAGCTCTAAAAATCGCCAAAAATTCATGAATTGTAGAATTAGTTGTATGACAAATGATGCCCAAAAAGAATTGCATTTACATGCATGGTTTATTCTGTAAAAATTACTTCATATATTTAATGTTCAATTTTTAATAGGTATTAAATCTAGTATTTTAAGGTTTAAGATTTTTATGAGATCATCACCTAGTGATAGATCTGGGATAATTTTATCCCTTGAAAATGAATAGGTTTAATATTTACTATATATAATTATTGAAATTCACTTTGTTTACATTCATAAATTCATAAAATATTTATCTTGCATCCAAAAATTCCAAAACAAATACAGTGCATTCATTTCATCATATTGTCATCTTGACCAAATTTCATAATTTTCAAACATCGTTCGATTGATCTTTACATTTTAGTCTTAAAATTGGTCTCATTTACATTTGCATCCCAAAATCGCATTAAAAATACAAAAAATACCGTCTCGAAAATCATGCATTAACTTTGATAGACAAAATTCTAGGTTGTTCCTTTTCCTCATTGAGCTCGACCTTTGGACTTTCCCAAGTAAAATAAACATAAACTACACCGAATAAAATTGATTAATTTATTGTGGTTATTTCTTCATCGATTCCGAATTCCCTCCTACAATGAAACACACATTTATCATTAATTTTAAAGCTTAATTCATGCAAATTAAATAGGGCATTCTCGGACTCGTCAGTCACCTCCACCCCAGCCTACATAGTTGCACGTCGGAACTTCTCTCAGGTCCGTAGAGACCGTCGCCATCACCCGACAATGACGACATCGTCCACTAGTAAATTCTCACCATCCCTACCTTTAGGTAGGCCTTAGCAGGATGCAGTTCAGTTTCTTCTCACCCCCTACGCAGACAAAGAGTCGTAGGCTTGGGGGCGACAATTTTGCTTCTGGTGGGAGTTTTTCATAGGCAGACAACCATACTTGTTACCTTTGTAGACAACCGGGTCACTGGGTAAGACGATGCAACTCTTGGGTTTGGAACCAGCAGAGGCTGACGATGAGTAGCAACCGTTAGATCAGGGAATCCAACGGTCGTTGTTAAGGCATGTACAGAGTGATCAACGCCGCTTGACCAAAGATATCAAGCGGCTACCGGCAAGGCGGGTAATGATTGAATCTAGGCTGTCTAATAAGAAGATCATACATACCATAGAGGGTACGTTGGCTTATGAAAGACCGGATTACATGTAAGGCTCTGATTGAGCCATGGGGCCTGATAAAAAAAGATAAATAAGAAATACTTGTCAAATAAAAATAGAATAGTAAATGGTGGCAAATTAAAAAGTGTTCAACATGAAACTTGTGTATCCTTTCAAGATCTACAACTTTCGTGGAGAACTCAAATTCAAATTTACATCATCTATACATACTTAATATTTTTGTAAGTATTTTTAATGAATGAAAATACCCTTTTATTTATTTTAATATTTTTTTAGTATTTTTATATAAGGAATATTGTACGATATTATATATATTATTAAATTAATTTTTAAGGGATTTATAATAATAAGAAATACATAAAACAAATCAAACTTCAAACACAAATATTATTTGCTTATTTATATACATTAATTAGCCTTAATTATTTATAATGTGTTAAATTACATTAATTACGTATTATGTTAATTATTTTGTTTATGATAAAGGAATAATATATCTAAACAAAGATGACAAATCTGGAATTCATCATACCTCCTCCTTGTTTTGCACTTTCTTCTGCAATTTGTTTTATTTCACATAGTTAGGCATGTTTACATAATCCAATGAGTCTTCCATAGTTCTTTTACTAACTTACAAATTTACATCTATTTTTTAAAATGATATTCTAACAAAAAAAGCGATACAATGATAACGGTTTTTTTTCAAAACAAAATTTGGTATTTATATAGTGAGTGTAAATACATGACGTATCAAGCTTACATACCTTACTTTCATAGAATATTTGCAAAAACATGAAAAATAACTGATATATTATAAATTTTCAACAGAAGATCATGCAAAGTTTGTAAAATGAAACATCCCTTTACTTAAAGCTATTGATCAATAACGTAAAAAATGCAATAGCAAGTTGAATATTCGATCTATATAAACTTATTAAAGTTTACAAATATATGCTTAAACCCATTTGCTGAGAACATAATTGGAAATTGATAAAAAGAGGTATTAATTGAATATACCAAATCCAAACAAGTTTAAAATAGTATATTGAAATTATTAAATGAAATTCTAATTTAAGGAAACATTATGACTGAAATATTCTTTTAGATAAGGAAATACATGCAACCATCATATTAAGATCTAATATATCTCATTGGTAGTTTATCATGGAAATAGTGGATGAATCGTTATTTGGCTTTGTTAAAATCGTATCATTGTAAAATGTGCCTAAAGAGATTGATCAGAACCACTCTATAAACATCTATGTGAAGAGAGCGTGGCTTTAATTTTTACATGGTTAAGCCTATGGTCGAACACAAGCACAAGCGATCTAAGCTACTAAATCAAGGGTATAAATATTTAAATTATTCAATTTAACGTGGTTGAGGTCAATATAAATAGATGCATTTATTTTCATGAATACGTGATTCATCACTATAAAAGATGAAAATAGGGCTCTACTTTGGATTCATTAGTTGCATTTATTCATCTATATTGCATTTTTATCACTCATGCATATGTAAATAATATCTATATTTTAACATGTATAATTGCCTTAAATAAGAAGCCTAAAAATATTGTACATTATCACCGTATATGTCCATAATTTATTTTTTATTTAGTTTTCACTAACCATAAATAAAATAAAATCAAATTCGTTATGTACATATTATTACCATTAATCAAGGAAAATACTAAAAGAATACTAACCTGTATATTTGCCTAATAAAAACACAAACCCTAATTTTGAGATAAAAAAACGTAAATGTAAATATTTCCCTCACACAATCTTATATGAACTCCTGCTCACTTTTGTACTAATGTACACTCAATTATATACAAAATAATACCAAAATCAAAAGAATTGGAGTTCATATGTGAAACTTGGGTTTTGAGACCTCATTGTATATTGTACATATTGCCTACTTTGACATTATTATTTATGTACAAAATAATTCTTTTGTCTGATTTCTTTTTTATTTATTTGCTTTGATTTATGTTTTAACAAAATGCAAAAAACTATAAAAATTGAAATAAAAATCAAAGAAAATAGATCACCACGAGTTTGTACATAGAATATGTATATGCCCCATTTATTTTATCCGTTTAACTTACTAGTCATTAAAAATATAAAAAGATAGATTATTGTGCAAATATTTACTCTATATTTTATTTGAATTGTATTTATTTTTATCCTAATTAAAAAATGAAATAAATTTGCAAAGTTAAAAAATACGACAGTTATATCTTTAGAGTACTACCAAAAATACATTTTTTACAAATGATCTCTTTTGGTTTTGATCTTTTTATGAAAGTTGTACATCTTATCGAGACGAACAACTTTCATGAAGATCACTTTTTTATTTGACCTCATTTTCTATTTTTATCGATTTTTCTTCTTCTTTAATTTATTAATTTTCCATGAGCGACATGTGGCCTCCTCGAGGAGCCAAGTGTCACCGTCCTATTTATTTATTTTTATTTAATTCTTTATTATTATCATTTTAGGTGCCACTGATGAATTTGTGATTCATCACTCTAATATTTGAAAACAGATATTCGTTCCCGAGTAATTTGTTGCGTTTATACATTTATTCTGCATTTTTACATTCATGTACTTAGAATTAATTATTGTGTTTTAGCATGCATATTTGCATTAAATAAGAAGCCGAATTCTCTTGTAAATATCACATGTATATTCATTATATTTTGCCATATTTTCATCTATTTTTACCAACTCATAATTGAATAAAATCAATTCTACATTGTACATATTACTAAAACTAGTAAATGAAAAAAAACCAAAAAATACTAACTATAAAATTGACTAATAAAATCCAAATCCTATTTTGAGATTACAAACCTTTAAATGTGAATGTCTCTCTCATACAGTCTCCTATGGACCTAATCACATTTAAATTAATGTATGTTTAATTACCTTCAAAACAAGGTCAAATTTAAAAGAATCAGAGTTCATATGTGAAACCTCGGTTTTGAGCCCCTTATTATATAATGTACATATGTCTCCTTACTTTATTTTATTTACTTTGCTTTCTTAATTATTAAACATCTAAAAATTAGATTAAGGTGTAAATATTTATTTATTTTCGTAATTTAATCTTATTTTAAAAAGGACAAAAAAATTGTAAAAGAAAAATACGGTATTTTATATCTATAAAATACCACCAAAAATACTTTTTGTACAGATGGTATATTTTAGTTTTGGTCCTTTACGAAAGTAGTGGATTTTATCGATATGAACAACTTTTATTTTGACTACTTTTTTATTTGACCTCTTTTGTTATTTTTCATTTTTCTTCGGATTTAATTTTTGATTTTTCTGAGAGCGGCACGTGGCCGCTCCTGGAGCCGCCACGTGTCACCCCCATTTTTTGTTATCTTCTTTTATTTTATTTTGTTTAATCATTATTATTATATTTTTATATTTATTATATTTATTATTTTCTTCTTATTTTATTCATTACTTATTATTTTATTTTATTTATTTACTTATTTATTTACTTATTTATCATTATTATTATTTATTGCTTTTAATTAATTTTATTTTTTTATTTTTATTTTTCCCTCACACGGTTGCCCCTACGTGCGCCACATGGTGTCCCCTCTCCTCTCTCTATACCGCTCGTAACCTCCGCCTCCTGTGGCGGTTACAATCGTCGCCTCGCCTATTGCGGCGGCATGCGACCCATCGGTCTCATGCCTCTCTCGCACCATCTCTCCCCTCCCTCACGTTCCTTTCTCTTCCTCCATGATCTCGCATCCGTAGGAGGGTCGTTCCATAACACCTTTCGCTCACGTCACTTCGGCCATGATCCTCAACTACATGTTCACATTTTGATCGCCCGCACCCACCTCTTCCGCTCCATCTCCTCCTATCACCGCAGTCATGTGGCCAATGACCTTCGCCTGCAACCACCAACCGCATGCCCTCTTCTCCTACACGAGACTCGGTCATCCTTTGCGATCTCCTCCCTACGATCATCAACCGCACATAAAGGATCGTTGGTCGCCCTAATCATGCCATATACGCCAATTAAAGAGGTGAGAGGGAGAGCTTAGGCATAGCAAACTGTGAAAGAGGAGCGACCATAGCCTTCGAGTGACAAATCCTCTCCTATTCTCCCGGAGATCCAAAGGATACACCTTCCTTTGTCACAACAGTTCGTCATTGTTGTTCATCTTAAACTTTCCAACCTTCGAGCGATGATCAGAGGTCCGAAGGGCTTCTCCATTCACAGACACTCCTCCGACCCTCTTCTGTCGAGTGGAAGAACCTCGATTTTCCTCTACGTAATCCCTAATCCCCCGCTTCCTCTTCCCTCTCGTGCTTTCTTTCTTTTCTTTTCCTCCATGCTTTTCTTCTCTTCTTTTACATTTCCCTCATCGTCGATGACCTTGAGCTCCAACACATCTGCTTCAACTCCGATCGCTGGCCCTCGCGTGGCTACACGCATCACTTCCACCAACGAAGCCCTTGACTTTGACTCCGATCACAAACATCACCTTCACCTTCGAACCACCACGTTTCCTGTCTAACTTCTGGTTGAGGTCTGCTGACTTCGAGTCCTATTTTCCTTTGCAAGTGTTGATCATCGGGAGCAAGTCCATTGTTGCTTCGTGTTCTTTCATCGGTCTTAGCGCCATGTTGCCCACTCACTCCCTAAGAATGGAAGCATCATGGTTATACAATCATTTATGATTACATAACCCTCAAGTATTCCTAATACTCGTACATCTTTCATACTGGAAAGATGAAGATTAATCTCGAAGTATTAGATAAATTTTACATTGTCGAATTCATGGCATTATCATTAAGTTTCTCATTTGACTATTGGGAGTTGGTATCGATCATATACTTCCCAAGAGCATATATCATAGCCAAGTGTTGATTGTATACTTTCCAAAAGCATAGATCAAACCTACTAATTCAGTCAAGCTTCCAAAGAGAGATGATTGTGCATGAAATTGTTCCTTTCTAATATCTCATGAGTGAGCTCATTTTTTCCGGTCCAACAATGAACTTGTATGATCTCTTTTAAAGATCGTATTACTCATATGCCCTTGCATGCACACCAGCGTGCCGGTGTATAGATCTTGGTTAGGTCATAAGCCTATTGATCGACAAAATGCACATACTCGGATGTATAGTAATACATCTGTCTCCGATGAGAGGATGTGTGTCTATATCATGATAGTATACGACATAGGTCATTGGTTATCTCGATCTCATTAAGTATCTGACACCTTCGAATCTCTATTCCTATGTAGAGGACCTACATCAAGAGGTCGGTCATATATCAACCTTTAGAGAAAGGATTCCCATGTCCTTCTCAGGATGGAGATACTCTCTTAATAATCATCTGACGATGCTTGATGTGTTCTAACTAACTCTTTAGATATTCATCGAAGCACCAATCTCTATGATTCAGTAATTGAATCAACAGTTGTATGATCATTAAGATGGCCATGTACATAACCCTAATCGTACTAAGGGACCTATTATGCAAATTAATTACTCTTCATTTCAGATCAGGGAATGATATCTGCAATATCAGTTATTGCATAATGGCTCCCCGCGAGCTCGCATGTCCAACATGGAAAGCTACATAGTAAGCAGAGAAAAGAGGCCTTAGTGATCCTCACAGTGATGAAGCTCATCGGAGGTGGATCAACCTCAAAATTGATGCCTTCTTCGCTGCAGAAGAACTAGGAAAGCTCCTGCTGTCATCGGGAACTCGATCGAGGTGGAGGCTTAGGGTTTAATTAGGGGATGAGGGATTAAAAATCTAAGGAATGGTGGATGAGAGTATTTGTATCGACGATGTTGGGTGGAGAATCGTGCTCGACTTAGTGATCCTCTAATCGAAAATCAACGGCCCGTGAAAAGTTTATTGATCGAGGCATAAAAATCAAAGAGACATCGGGCAGAATGGGCAAAAAGTCTGGTCTCCAAAATTCGATGAACGTAGTGACGTGGAGGTTGGAGAGTTGATCGGGGTCAACTCTGACGGGTCTCCCGTTAGGCCATGTGGCTAGGAAAAGGACAAAACTGGGGAAAATTCCCTTATTAATTCGTTTAAAATAATAAATGATTTTATTTATTTATAGCCAATGATAAAAACACTTATTATATTATGTGATAATTTAATATGAATTTTATTTATTTTTATGAGTTTATTTATTATGTGTTATTTTTTACATGTATACTTATATGTATATTTACCTATATAATATGTATTTTATTTTTATTTTTGTGTTTGTATTTTTATTTTATTATTTTATATACATATTTTATAAATCCACAACTTATTTCAATATACTTAAATATATTTTTATTTTATATTTATAAAGTTTTTTTGTACATATATAATTAGATGTATTTATCATATAGGTATACATATGGGTAATTCATCTGTGAATTTTAGTATATTATTTTATTTTGGTGTATTTTTAATAGTTTTATTCCATTATGCTCATGTACATACACTATAAATAATATTTACAAAAATATAAAATATATAAAAATATAGAGAATAACTAAAATGAATATTTTATTCATGTATATTATACAATAAGGGTCCAAATCCTATTTTTTGTTTCTCCAAATTAAATGAATCCACCTTCATTAAATAGCTAATAAATAGTTATATATAATTAAGATTTTGATGAATTTTGAGTTTGTATGGAGAAGATATGGGTCTGAGAAGTTTGAGTTTTGGATTTTTATTATGAGTGTAGAATGCACAATATATATATATATATATATATATGAAATGAAAATTGTATTTTTCTATGTATGTTTGCCTACAACTTCATGTAGAAAGTTTATTAATTTGGTGTATAAATAATAGAGAATAAAATGAGTTTTTAAATTGAAGTAACAGAAAATAATAAATAGAATTTTAATTGATTTGACCATTATCTCTTCCTACTTTATTCCTTGTCGACCTAGTCATCATGATGCCAAAGTCTCAGGGTTTACGGTCATAAAATACCCTTAGTATTTTATTTCTTTTTCTTTTATTTGTTATTTTATTTTGTCTTTAGATATTATATTTTATATATTATTTATATAATGAATAGTAAATATTATTTTATGCAAAATAATGATATATAATTGCATTTGGCTATGGTTTAAAGGACAGTAAAGGTGATTCATCAGAAAATTCAAATGAAAAAGTGCTCAGCATGATGCTGCTTATCTTGATGAGATCTATAATTTTCATGAAGGACAAAAAAAGGAAAAAAAACTTCTTTCTACATGCTCATTTCATGTTGGATTTTCAATGTGTATTGAATACCATTTTTGTAGTTTTCATATTTTTGTATTTTTTAGTAAAGAATACATTTATACAACACTTAGATATGTTTTATCCTAATTTTTATAGATTTTTCTTGGATTTAAAATAAGGATAAAATCGTGTATCATTATGAAATATATACAACTGAGAATAAGGGTTGTTTAATACAAATATTTAGTCCTAATTATATACAACATATCAAAATCTTATTTTTGCATTTAGAGGGATTTATTAATTGAATTGTCGTGGGAATTGAATTTAGATCAAGGAATAATGTAGACGAATTGTGGATTCATCAATGAGCATGAATGCTTAGGCCCTGGGTAAGAAACTTAGATAGACACGACCCTAAAGGATAAGTTGGGTGACACGTTATACTTAGTGCTTGAGGTAACATTCCACTATCTACTTGATGGAGGTTGATGTCAAGTGACATGGTTGGTAATCTAAAGTTCACTATTGTACATTGAGTTAGTACTTGAAATATCATTTGGTGCAGCTACATCAAATGGTATACTAAGTGTTAACCTCACGAGGGAAGTGAAGGATATGGTTAGATCCTCAAGTGCATCACGGAAGCATGATCGTTGTATCGGATACAACGAAGAACGACTAGTCTCACTAGTTGTTCTATGCAGCGGAAATTTAAAAAATTTTATACGACGAAACCACATGATCCAAGAACACTTCTCGGATCGTTTCGTCTAAACCACAAACAAGTATTAGGGTTACCTCTTGAAACGTGGTTGTGATCGAGTCTCTAAACAAAGAGACCTCCTGTCTCAAGTCCGATCCGACGGAGGAGACACTTGCGAGCGCGGGGAGGAACCGCGTACTTCTCGCAATCCATGTTGATGATCCAAGCGGTGGATCTCCTGATCTCGACACACGAGATCCGACGTCTTCTTCACGAGCAGGGCACGCCGAAGTAGACGGAGTTCCACGAGCAAAACATCGGGCAGCATAACGACGATGCCGCGGCGATGTAGAACCTCTCTAGGGCATCCATGGTGGACGGACATGAGAGGGAGAGAGAGAGAAAGAGAGAGAGAGAGAGAGAGAGAGAGAGAGAGAGAGATTTGCTTCTCAAGCATTATTTGTTTATGTGTAAAGAAGAGCAATGGGGTGCCTCTCCTTTTATAGGGTTTTGGGATCCATGGATCTCAATCCATGTGACAACACAAATCCAATGGTTCACATTAATTTGTGTTTCTTTCAATGGTCATGATTTGTTGCTAAAAACACAACAACAATTCATTTAATTTAGATTAAATCTATATTGATAAATCAACATAATTCAATCACCAAATTAAATCAATCCACATTGGAGATAATGGAAAGGAGGCTCCTCCCTTCCATATTGGTGGTCGTCCCCCCCTCCTATTAGGAAAGGGAGATTCCAATACAATCTCCAAGATTGCATATATCTCCAATATTTGCAACAACTTTTGTTGCAAATTATTTCACAAAAATAAATCCAATTCATTTTGTGAACTTGCAATCATGCCATTGGAAATTTGTGAATCACATTCACAACCCAAAACAAAATGTAAATTACATTTTCAATTTAATGTCCAATGTGAATCCAATTCACATTAACATTTAATTAACAAATGTAAATTACAAATAGCTCTCTCTTATATATTATAAATCACATTTATAATATATATGACTAATATGGATATTGCTATCCACATTATCATATCCATGATAATTAAATCATATTTAATCATCTTGGATCTCTATTCTCTTGTGTCCAAATAATATGAATCACATTCACATTATTCACATCTTTGATAATTAAATCACATTTAATTATCTAAGATAACTCTCTTTATAATATGAATCAAATTCATATTACTCATGATAATTAAATCATATTTAATTATCCATTTTCTCAATGCTTGGATACATGTATCAACAATAGAATTATCCATGAACTCCTTCAAGGATAATGCGCTTTCTCCACAGATACTTGGAGATAAGGACATGGCGATTGTATTGTTCCACGTATAGGGACTTGGATATTGAGATCGTATCTCAAATCCAGATCGCGGGCCTCCCATAGATGCTTGATTAAATCAATACCGCAAATCTAATCTTTTATTGAATCTGAATCACATTCAGATCAATGTCCAACACTTTGGACCAAGATCAGATTACTTCTCTACTGAGAGGAGTCACTAAAATCCAGACCCGTTTCATCACTCCCTAGGAATGGAAGCGTCATGGTTATACAATCGTTTATGATCACATCACCCTCAGGTATTCCTAATACCTGTACATCATGCATACTTGAAGACTCAGATTAAACCTGAAGTATTTGATCAACTTTATACTGTCTACTTCACGGTTTCATCAGTAAGTTTCTCATTCGATCATTGGGAGTTGGTATCGATCATATACTATCCAAAAGCATATATCATACCTTGGTCTTGATCATATACTTTCCAAAAGTATATATCAAACCTACAAATTCAGTCAAGCTTCCAAAGCGAGACGACCGTGCACACGGAATTTGATTCTTCCCAATATCTCACGAGTGAGCTCATATCTTCCGGTTCAGTAAATGAACCTGTATGATCCCTTTGAGAGATCATATTACTCATATGCCCTTACATGCACACCAGCGCGCCGGTGTATAGACCTTGGTTAGGTCATCAACCTATTGGTCTGCCAAATGTACATACTCAGACATATAGTAACACATCTGTCTCTGGTCAGAGGATGCGTGCCTATATCATGACAACATACGATATAGGACTTTGGTTATCTCGATCTCGTTAAGTCAACTCTTTGACCTAACTAATCTGACACCTCCGAATCTCTATTCCTATGCAGAGGACCTGCATCAAGAGGTCGGTCAGATATCAACCTTTAGAGATAAGGATTGTCATCTCCTACTCAGACTGGAGATCATCTCTTAATAATCATTTTACGGTGCTTGATGAGTCCTCAATCTAACCCCTTAGATATTCATCCAAGCACCAGCCTCTATGATTCAATAGTTGAATCAACAGCTGTATGATTATTAAGATGGCCATGGTACATAACCCTAATTGTACTAAGGGGCCTATTATGCAAATTATTTATTCTTCATATCAGATCAGGGAATGATATTTGCAATAACATTTATTGCATAATGGCTCGCCGTGGGCTCGCATTTCCAACAATCTCCCACTAGCCCAAAGAGCCATTGATGGGCTAATCATTTAAACCCACACTCATGTGACAATCATAGACTATTTAGTAAATAGCTAGGTAAGCTGATCAGTCACTCTGTTCCTGCGAGACTATGCCAAGTCCTTTTACGGCACTTGCATATCCCCAGTAACAATGCTCGCATTTAATGCGAATGTTGCATCTCATGCAACCAATACTCGATTTTGTTAGTCACAGTATCGTTGACACTACAACTTAACAATTATTATAATCAATATTTCCATAACCCTTATTAGAATACCTTTATTTCTGAAGATCTCTATCTCCAAAGGTATCTAGGGTTAAGACCCTCATAGATCACTATCTACAAGGTCTTAAACTCTTGAAGATAAGACTTTGAGATCATTATCTCAAAAATCTCATCATCTATGAAGATTTTGTTATTACTGCAATCAAGTGTTTTATCTCTATAGTAGAATTAGTAACACTTTACTACTCCCACTGTATGGCAGATATCTGTCTTCTGTACACATTTAGCATATACTCAGCTTCTCGTAACTAATGCACAAGTGCAAGTAGTTCTACCATTCACTTCCTCAACTCTTTGAGGTGCTATCCCTTTAGATAGGTCAAAACCATATCTTACGGGATGGAAGCTTTTCTTGAAATTTTCCAAAAAATGGAATATGTTCAAGGTGTACTACTATTGTGATAGTCCCAATACCCCCTTCTCTTTGCTTCTGTACACCTTCAGAACCAAGATTCAAGAGGTATCCTTGAGATTATATCTCAACTTGTGGAACAACTAGATAATAAAACACTTATTATTATCCTTATATCATTTTTAGGATATCATCTACATTTAGCATGATGAACACAAAGGCACTCTCACTAAGCTTCACATGGCTCATCAAGATTCTATCTGAAATCATAACATTTATAATTTCATCAAATCTTATGGTCCAACTTCAAGAAGCTTATTTGAGTCCATAGATGGATTCCTTAGCTTGCACACCTTGCTTCCCTCAATCATGAAGCCCTGGGGCTACTTCATGTGAATATCCTCAGAGAGGTATTCGTAGAGGAATGCAATATTGACTTACATCTTGAAGATGCAATAGTCAAGTTGTGTAGCTAAGGTTAGCAATATTCTGATGATTTTAAGCATGATCACCGAAGAGCAAGTCTCATCGCAAGCAATGTCTTCTCTTCCGGTGTGTAGCTTATGGCTACGAACCGTGCTTTGAAGGTCTCTACCTTCTCATCAGGTTCCCTTTCTCTTGAAGATCCATTTACACCTTTATAGGTCTTACCCATATAGGTGGATCCTCGAGGGTCCATATACAACACTTGTATATGAAGTTTAACCAGATATCTGCCATGCTTAAAATCATCAGAATATTGCTAACCTTAGCTACACAACTTGACTATTGCATCTTCAAGATGTAAGTCAATATTGCATTCCTCTATGAATACCTCTCTGAGGATATTCACATGAAGTAGCCCCAGGGCTTCATGATTGTTGCATTCCTCAACACTTATGTTTTAGGAAACATGCCTAGCACCATTGATGTCCTATTTGTGTTCCTCTCCTATTTTAGGAAACATGTTCGTGATTCTCCTCGAGTTGTATATACAAGTAGAGAGGAACACAAATAGAGACCCTTAAATGATGTTTACCCGAGTTGGTTATATTATGATAATGATAGAGAGTCATACTCATGCCTAGCACCATTGATGATTTTTGCTATTGGATAGTTTACTTGGACAGTCTTGCTGATGGTTCCATGGGATGAGGACAAATAAAAAGAATCAGATCACATGGTGAGCGTGTGAACTGATATGAGTTCGTATATACATTATAGATAATGTACGCATGAGAGTTTATACATTCCTTCTTTACCTTACTCCAGTGCTTGGTGTTAAAACTATTTCATGGGTAATTGCTCATAACGTTATCTTCATATGAACATAACAAGTATACCTGAGCAGTCATAGCAGTAGCGACCGCGCTGTTTGAGCTTATGTCGATCGACTTGCACTAGACATGATGCATATCTTTATGTTTAGTTTACTTTGGCTTCCAACTTTTATTGTTGTTAGAGGCACTATAAAGCAATGAACTTTTTGAGGGCATACTATGAAAAATTTCATATTTATGCATGACGAGTCTCTTGTAGACATGGGATGTATATTTTTTTGGAAACGAAAAATGGTAACGAATGCATTATTATATTCACTTATCTTTATGGCTTTTATCTTGTCAATTATATAATCCTGATGTTGATAAAAATATGCATAAGGTTACCGTATATATCGGCGGTGTTGGACACTGATGTCTGCGGTGTCCCCAAAGGAGCGGGGGTTCACTCCTTGTAAGATTGCCATAATACTAGAGAGAGAATTACTATTTGATTTGTATGACAGTTTAGAATAATTCAAGGAACTCATGCAAACCAAACAACCAACCGCGTTGGATATAGATGCTTACACGAAAACCAAGTGAGTGAAAACCAAACCTTGGTCCTCTGACCAGGGGCGAAACCATGAATTTTATCCTGGGGGCAAGTTTACATCTATCTTGTATAAGTAAAAAATGAAAAAAAAAAGTAATTTCAAATGATATTTTTAAGTAGAGTTAACAATTTCAAATGTGTTTTTTAAAATTTGATAAGCTTACCATTTAAATGTTATTTGAATTTTTCAATAAGATATAGAGTTTTCTTTCCAATAGTGATTTTTTAATAGTTTTAGTTAAAAAATTTCATATTTAAAAGAAAACAACTAAATTATTTCATTTACAAAGAGAATTAGAAATAATACGAAAGATAAATGAGTCTAAATATCATTTTATAGCAAATTATACCTATAATGTTAATATATCTAAAGTGAGTAGAAATATTTTATTAACAAAGAAAGGACAGAATTAATTTGTTAAACAAAAGAATGATGGAAAGAGGTAAAGTGAGTATAGCTAATTTTTTTTAACAAAATGCAAGCGTGGAGTTCGAACCCTAGTTCATTAATTAGAGGGAAAACACTTTGCCAATAAGGCAGTAAGCACATAGTGAAAATATTCGACATTATTTGTTATCCATATTTAAATTTTGAGCATGGGCCATATCATAAATTAACAACGATATATAAGTTAAATGTAATAATTAAGGAGGGGCTGTGGCCTCCCAAGCTATATGCTAGTTCTGCCCTTGTCTCTGACTAAGGATTTTTTATCAACCAAATTGATCAATTGCTTTGCTCTACCGAGTTCCGTCAATCATTTACAAAACTTTGGACCACATACCAATATGCTTTGCAAATTTGGATCAACATGTCAAAGTTACTAACATCGGATCAAACATCATGGCAACATAGAGGATTGGAAAGACTCCAATCAACTTTTGACCTTCTTGGATTGGCACATACTTATTGCCAAAGAATTTTGGAATGCTTGGATTTAACACTAAAATTCCTTGTAAAAAGCATAATGTAGAAAATTAACATAATATCTTTTTACGATACCTTAAGCAGAGATATATTGGCAAACAGTTACTTCAGTATGAGAAAAACAATAGTAATGTGTCTCATGAAATAAAACAACTAGAAAAATATCATCAGTAGTGTTGTCGTTTGCAGAAAATAACTTTGACAAGTTGCAGAGAATCTTGAAAACTCGAATGCAATCGAATTCATGCCTTGAGTGATTTCATAGGTTGGAATAGTTGAAGTAGATAATTAAAATTTGTGTGTTGAGGTGTGCCTTACAATAACGAATCTAGGGTCTTTTATGTAGCGGTATGACTAGATGTTTGAAAATATGTTTATTAGAGGAAAAAATGTAAAGAAACAATAAAGATTTTATTAGTTGATCAAAAAATATGCATAAGTTGTTCGATTAAGCAAGGTTGATAAATCATGTAAATTTTAATTGATTGATCAGAAGTAGTAGTTAGAAACCGTTGGATTTGAATTCATGAGTTCATTGATTAGGGCTTTGATTTGGTCGATCAAGAACTGACATGTTGGTCGATTAGGTGTTGATCGGTCAATGCTCAATATTGGTAAATCACATATTGGTCGATTATGTGTTGGAGGATGATCGATAGGAGCAACTTCTGAACCTACTCTAATTAGGAGAGTCATGACAACTTTCTTAAGTTAACGCCTAATAACGAAACATACAATAAACTTTACAATACATGCAATAATAGATTACAACAAGATTGCGAAACTTCTTGAATTGATTCTTTTTTATTTTGAAGCCTTCATGTACACTAAAACAACTTTGTATACTGCAAGTGAAAGATACTATGCGAGTGACATGCTGTAAGTGTGTGCCGTCGTTAAATTCAAAGTAACTTGAGAGTAAAAAGAAATCCTAGTTAGAAACAAAAAAACTAACTTGTATGTCCATAGAAAAAAAATAGTGAATTAATAAATATTGGTGAAGAGTGCATTCCTTCACACGAACATCAAAGTAAATGTCGGAAGGAAAGATATTATGTGTTAGACATGTGAATCTAAACTCTAATCAAAACGTATAAACAATCTAACATAATTAAGAACTCACGTTAGTCTGAAGATCTTTGGAAATGGGAAGAAAGCTCCTCCAACGCCACCAACATCAAGACCTCTTCTCTTCTCATCTTCTTATCCACATGAAGAAAAACACTCAATTTATGGATGCCCTCCTCTGTGAAATCGAAATTAAGAACAAGGAGGGAGTTTGTTGATATAAATAGAGGGGAAAGGTTGGGAAAGTTGCACATCATGCCTTCAGTCTCAAGATTCTTTCATAGCTAGTTTATACATGAGTCATTCCCTCATTTTGATTTCTTCTCGATTTTAGAAACTTGATCCTCGAGTTCATCATCTATTCATTCCACAAGCCCTCAATATTTAGGAGTGTTCATGAGGCAGGTACCTCACCATTTGATCGTAATCCGTTCCAACATGTATACTTATAGGAATATCACTTCTATTATAAAAGCGATTATACTTATTGAATAAATTACCATCAAAAGCACAAAATCAATCATTATATTTTTTTCGTAAATATCATTTTATTAATCTTGATTTTCGTGGCATGTTGTACTTGTCTTTACTCCATCAATCAATTTGTTCAGACTCTCAATTCGTCAGCAAGGATGTAATCGAGATCGATATTCAAATAGTCGGTTGATTTAGCATTGTCACATAGTTTTGTCCTTAATCTAATAATTATGTCATTTCACGAGTACTAAAATAAAACATTTTTACAACTTTTTCTGAAAAATATGTTTTTATCCGTGAATGTATGGGCTCAAGTAGACATTGCCAAAATTAGAGAAGAAAAGGAGGGTACAAGTTTAGATATGTATACAAGCATATATATATATATATATATATATATATATATATATATATATATATATATATAGGGGGCTTATCCAATGGGCCCTGTGCCCATTTGAGATGAGATGAGCCCACTCATATTTTACCAATATTTTCCATCATTTTGAGTTCAATGCTTATTTATTTACTGTTGTTATATCATATTCTTACTATTAGTAACTATTTTCATACAAAGAAAATCTTAGATTCACAAGAAATGGTCATTAGTAAGAATAAAAAATGAGACTAGTAATACAAATAATAATACAATCATTTTGTATGACTTTAAGGTTTTTTTCCTTGAAAATAGTTACTAGTAGTAAGAATATGATATAACACTTGTAATCAAATACCTATTAAGCTCAAAAAGATAGGAAATAATGGTAAAAAATGAGTGGGCTCATTTCATCTCAAATGGGCACAGGGCTCATTGGATAATTTCCCTATATATATATATATAGAGAGAGAGAGATAGAGAGAGATAGATGAGTGATCCTATGAGAACAGAAAATTGTGAGAGCATGAGAGGAATTATTCTCGACCACATGATACTATTTTCTCTCTCATGGTCTTCTCTCTTGAGTGAATCATGTGGTCCATAATCATCCCTCCCATGCTCTCACAACTTTTTGCTCTCATAGGATCACTCATATATATATATATATATGATTTTTATCCAATGCGCACAGGGCACATTAGCATTTCGGTGAGCATCATTTGTAGGCCACACACGTGTACTACCAATTGAGTGGTTACCTACTTCGAAGGATGTTGTTTTCGGAAGGAGATTAATAGGCAAAGCAATTTAACAATAAGTGATATTCCAATTATATCACGTCCTAAAAAATAGGAAGAACGTTTTGGAAAGAAAACATTCGAATCGATGATTTCTTGCAGAAAATCGAGATCCCAATACTCAGGTCAGTAATATATATATATACAATAATTAAGTAAATGGTTGTTGCGAGATCAATAATATCCAAACAACGGTTACTAATTTACATTCATTAATTATATGATGTAGAATTCAGTAATATATACACATTGGTCAAGTAAGTGTTTGTTGTGAAGTCAGTAAAATCATAATAAATGTCCAGTAAATTCTATATGTATATTACTTTGAATAGAATTCAGTAATTTAGAGACAATACTCACGTATATGGTTGTTGAGAGATCAGTAATATCCAAACAACGGTCAGTAATTTACATCCATTTTATTATATGATGCATAATTCGGTAATATATACACAATGGACAAGTAAGTGCTTATTGTGAAGTCAGTAAAACCATAACATATGGTCAATAATTTTCATATATTTTATTACTTTTAACATAATTCAGTAATTTAGATATGATACTCAAGTAATATATATACAGTTATCAAGTAAATTGTTGTTTTGTTCAGTAATGTATATATCTATATCTTATATCACATTTTACGTAATATGTGTACGATTCTCAAGTAATAGCTACTATGAGATCAGTAATAACAAAGTAATGGTCAGTAAGTCATGTGCGTTGCTCAAGTAAAAAAGTAACTATTTGTTAATGCAATGCACATTACATACACAATGGTATTAGTAATCATTTGTTATGTTATTATTGATCTCACAACACACATTTGCTTGACCATTTCATACATTACTAAATTCTGTACAATGTAACTATTTAGATGTAAATTACTGATCATTGTCTTGATATTACTGATCTCACAACAAGCATTTACTTGACCAAAATATATTTAGTACTCTCATGGTGTTTGGATCTTAATCATCCGCGTGGAATCATTTATTTGAATCGTTTCTTTCTGAAACCGTCCTCCAATTTTTACGGACATTGTGTAATAGGAAATATATGATTTTTTAAATACGTGGTAGCCTATAATTAGAAATATAGTTATTGCTAATACACGTGTATGGCCTAGAATGGGTGCTCACCGAAACGTTAATGGGCACAGGGCTCATTGGATAAGCCCTATATATATGCATACATATATACATACAAACACACCATATTAATTGAAGTATATTTTATTCATTTGGCATCTCTTTATTCATTTCAAAATAGATACGGATACAACACATATATCATGTGTGAGTCATCCATTACATGTAATTAAGCTAATCTGTACAATATTTCTACTGTAATTTATATGTAATTATCAAATTCCATGTTTTAGTTGTTATTAAGGATCCATCAATGAATTTTTCATATTCAACAATTTCTGATCTATATTCATATTTTAGAACATATACATATAATATAACACCTATATCAAGGTCTGTATTTGATCGTTTGCTCCCTTTTTATTCAAATGGGACCTATATGCTTTTCCAAGCGGTATTTTTGGACGAGTCATGGATCATGGTAAACCATGTACCCGACCTCAACATATTCAAATGAGTACATGTAAGTGTGGATCAAGTCAGGCATGCACTGACCTAGATTTTTTTTGACACCCTTCTTAATATTTTATAAACCTATATTTATAGATCATTTCCTCAATAAAATGAATTCATAAAAATCCTCTTATTTAATATTAATATTTTTGGTTCTTTTTTTAATTTCCATGAGTCTACAGATAAGCTCATGAGTTATAGTTAGGTTAGATGACTTATTTTAATACTAGACACAGTAATTTCGAGGGTTCGAAGCATCTCTCTTAAGATTTGAACCTGGGTCTTTTAGGATGTAAGAACACTGCACTACCACCGAATCACTCATTGGATCCATGATCCTACTGGATGAATTGGGAACATGGCTCTATTGGATAGGTTAACCCCACTGGACGTGGATAGTCGGCTTTAGGAGCCATAACATCGAGGATGTCACAACATGCCTCTCTTAATGCCATAGCTGGCGGATGCAACTACACCTCTTCATTTCGGTCCTCCTTACCTTGATTATACGTTACTCTCAATCGATCGAAGACATTGATTCCCTGGAGACAGGCATAAAGGAGCCTCAAGTTCTCATCAATAACATATATTATAAGCCGTCACATGCTTCCTCCACAATTATTTTTTTACTTTTAATTCCGACTTTGCCCTTTCATGTTGTCGACCAAGTAATTTCTCGCCTTCATTTTTAAGCATTTATATTCCAACTATGCCTTCTTCATTGCCACACAACGGATACCCCATTGCCTTACCGTTGTTTGTTGTACACATATCATGCTACTGAGTGTTCCTTTCCAGATCTCGTTACGTGCTCTCTCCAGGTTATGCCTCTCCCCATGCAAGATGTTCTCTACATATACATGAAACCGAACCAAGCTCCACTTCATATCCCACTTGCGCAATACCTCCCTTCTGACCCCTCCTCCTGCCCTACCGACACATCCCACCGGCTTTTCTAAGTCCGACAGCATCATTGACTCCCCGAGATGGATGACTCACCGTGCGCAGAAACCATGTCCCCTGCAGGTATGTCCCCTCCTCAAACCTTATATATACATCTCTCTCTCTCCTGACTATTTCGTTATTGTACAATTGCCTGGTGATTTCCCTAACCTCTAGACTCCATTATGTTACTTCCTGACATATCGGGCCTTGCTCCAGCCACATACCATGCTGCTCATAAGCATCCAGTATACAGGAGCAAATCCTGCGCATGGGACAATTCCAGTATTTTGTAACGTGATAAGTTGTGCCCCATGGTACATGTAAATATCCAGATATACATGGGACAATTCAGGCATTTTGTAACATGATAAGTTGCGTGCCATGGTGCATGTAAAATACACACACACACAAGAAGCTGGATGGAGATATGGGAACAAGTCCCATACACTTACACCAAATATATTGCTTAGGAACACATAAGATAATTCGTGTTACGCACGTTGTTTCCAGGTTGCCCTGTTTTGTTGATCATTATATAAATTTCTATGAAGTGGATCATATCACCAGGGACTTTAACCATTTTGTTGTTTGAATGAATCGGACTACGCCGCCTATATTATTTTCCTTACTCCTGATTAAAATGTCTGTGAACTGTAAAAGTTCACTTTTATGTGTTAAGATGCAGATGATTGGATTAACTGTTCTTAGAGAAGTTTAATTCAAATTAATGATCTATTCCTATAAAGATGTCTCTTAACAATGATGACCTGAAGTTGGTGTTACGAGTACAAACATGGGCTTCTGACTTCCCTTCAATGTCAATGGAGGATGAGATGAGTTTAAGAGAATGATGGGTTGTTACCCATTTCAGACGCATCCAACTTAGTTTATGGCATATCATGGATTATTGCCTAATGATATCATTTGTATATTTTAATTAAGGTATGTCGGTTGATTGAGACACTTAATATTAAGCTGTTAAAGTTTAAAAATTTCGCTTACCTTAACATACTTACAAAGCTCCACGAGAGAAATATACAAGAGGAATGAATGAAACTTCACGAAATATTATAACCATGAAATTTATTGTTAATATAGGAAAGCATCTTCCTTTTGATGACTGACAATGCAACTAAGGTAGAAACTATGGTGAAATTTGGAAATCCCAATAAATCTTCTCCAATATTTTTTACTGATCTGAATCTGTTTCGGAAATCTACCCCCCTCTACTTAAGTCATTATTTTCCCTCTCTATTTCACCATCTCTTTTTTTCATTTGAAGTTCCAACATCCACTGTTCAGATTGGAGTGAGGATTGCAACAACATAATCAATTGCAAAAGTCATGCCACCAACAACTGCTTCTTTACATGACAGTATGTGAAGCTATTGTATATGCAAGAAGTACATATTTCAATATTGTATATTATCTACTTATTGTGCCACTTTTTTCTACGCAAATCCTTTCTTCTCAATGAATTTATTTCACATTGTTACAAATATATGCATTCTTCCCATATAAACTTATATATTTAACACTATATTCTTCTTAACGCGTTAGCGTGCCATAGATAGATAAAGGCATATGAAGAGAGAGGGAGGGGAGAGATAGTGAGAGGCAACTATTAAGTCATCTCTAGCGCAAACCCGTGATTAGAAGGCTCATTCTCCTTGAACAAGCCAACTTCCCATGTAATCGCTTATACATATACTTATCATGTCATTACGTATTACATCACATAGTAAGTGAGCCACAATCTTCGCATATTATATCATTTACTAGGTGGATGTATCTCTACGCATATCCCCTCCATCATCTACTCGATTGTCGAAGGAGTACATCTTTACCATCCGTGTCACAGAGAAAAATCTTCGATATGCAACCAGAGGAGACTTCACAATGACCTCAGTTATTGATTATTTAACCACATTAAATGACAACCCAATACGACAGCTGTCAGGTACTCTCATCAACTACTTCTATTTATTTGTAAGTTCAATACAACAACTTATGTGCATAATACTACGTTCACTAATACCCACTTCAACATCTTTTACTTCTAGGTAAAGAATAGTTCTTCCGAACCGTTCCCCATGTCGCCCTTAACAACAAAGTGGTGTTTATTCTAGCCTAACGACCTCTCCATGTTAACAACTTCAAATGGAGGAACGACACCCTTATGTAAAATACGATATCTTCTTTTTTGTATTCACAAACTCTTATATTTCATCCTCTTTTGTATGAACACGATGTATAACTCCTATGTATTTACAGTAACATGTCACTTACTCTCTATCTGTACCCTCCGAAAAATGAATGTGGTTGTAGATGTACTGCTACCACACATTGACACCATCACTAACTTCCTGTCATGCAATGAGCAAGTTTACACTAAATATTTATACTTTACAGAATACTAAAGTACGAGTCATTTCTTATTTTTTTCCAACGACTATATTTTGCTTCCAGATTGATATAAATGTTATCGTGTGAATGCTTATGGATCAAGTTTCATATGTTTTAAAGTTGAGAAAATTTGAACTAGATACCAAATGCTACCTCTAAGTAGTAAGTTGCAGATATATTGAATTTTGGATGTTGTTTATACAGACATATTCTCATAAAGTTTCATCATCTCTGCTTACCGACCGGCCACAAATACGCTTTTATGCTAATTTCTCGAAGGCATTATTATTTTGGCGAAACCCTAATGCTAAAATAATTACAAGCAAGGAAAATCGATAAATAAATTGCGTTAAACTTATTTACCCGTGCTTTTGCACAAAAGCACGGGTTTCTTACTTAGTTAATGTTATAGGCTTTTTCTTACATCAGAAGGTCTTTCTTTAACATAAACCGAGCTAAAACTTTATTCACCGAAGGGACACGGGCCCACATAAAGATCCCTTGGCCTTTCTTCACAGCATAGGCCCTTCTTTTTTTCCGTTCCCCCTGCCACAGTCCCCCCGCCCTCCCCACTCCAGCTCCGAAGCACCTCGCGCCCAAGAGAGGGAGGGAGAGGGGCTCCTGATTCGATCGCCACTCTCTCGCCTCTCCTGCCCCGCTAAGTTAGGGTTTGCACCACCCCTCGAACTCCATCGATATGGTCAGTGCCCGCACCTCTCCATCTCGAGCATTTCTTTCCAATTTCCCCCTAAATCTCAGGCCTTTGTTCGGCGACGTCAGTCGATTGTTTCCAACTAGTTTTTCAAGGTATTATGGGGAAAGTTCGTTTTTTTATAAAGGGAATTTCGAGGTTTTCCGAGGATCGATTACCTACTATCTTCGATTTTATGAGTGGGAGAATGCGTTTGTGGATCTCACCATCCTTTTCTGATTTTGGTTGGTGAGGTGACGATGGTTTGGGTATGTGGAAACTCATTTGATCTTGTTTCGGAAGACCAGGGTTCGGTCCGCCCATAATATTCGTGCCCGATCATGATTGTACCAATCTTTTCCTCTTCGAATGCGAAAGTTCCTTTTTTACGTGCAACAACCCTCGCAATCGATGCTTCGATCTTTAGATTTTCAATTGTCTCTCTTAGCTTCATCTTGTGCGTTTTTAATGTTGTTAATTATCGCACGTTATCGGTTGAGAATCAAATTCCGAGAAACTCTTCCTGGATGGCTCATAGTCATCAGTCAACATGGTCGAACTCAAATACTCGTGGGACTAAGGTCTTCCATTGGATAAATGTTCCTCTCGATTATGTTATATATCTGGTGTAGATGTTATGCTCTGTTACGATTTAAGGGTTTCAGCCAAATGGGTTCATTT
This sequence comes from Ottelia alismoides, assembly GCA_037367405.1. Taxonomy (NCBI): domain Eukaryota; kingdom Viridiplantae; phylum Streptophyta; class Magnoliopsida; order Alismatales; family Hydrocharitaceae; genus Ottelia; species Ottelia alismoides. The sequence continues at coordinate 105,753 of JAZKJV010011728.1, forward strand.
CTGATGCGTTTTCAGCATAAGCTGGGAAGAGGTCACAGGGACAAAGTCCAGCAGTTTATGGGAATAACTGGATCCAAGTAAGTCTTTCTTTATCTGTTTCCAAAGTCTTTCTTATCACATATGTTATGCCTTCATTTCGTTGGAACAGTGAAAAGGTTGCTCTTCAAGCGTTGAAGGCTAGTGACTGGCACTTGGAGGGTGCTTTTGATATATTTTATAGTCAGCCACAGATAAGGGGAGTGGCTGATTCGAGATATCTCGAGGAGCTTTATAACCGTTATAAAGGTAAAAGCCTTCCTTTTTGGCTGTAGCCATTGCTTGTTCAATAATAATTTTGATTTTCCCGAAGTTAGGTTTATACAATCACGGATGTTTGGTCTTCTCTTTGTTCTATATAGATATTTTTTTGCCGATTACCGGCATTTCATTTTTTATTGGTTAGTATAACCTATAACAAGTGTTGTTGTAAAGTTGTAACTTTTAGTAGTTGTGCCTTTTTTGTTGCGATTATCGTAATTTATCATGAAGATTGCTCCTGAAAGTAGGGCCGTCAGAAACATCTCAGGTTTGATATTTGCTCAGGTTCGATTAGATAATAGTCTGATTGTAATTTGATTTGATCATAAACGAACCGAACCTTAACATAATTTTGGGATTGTTTACATAAGCGAACTGAACCTTGAAATGGTAGGTTCGCTCAGGTTCGGTTCATTAATAGTTCGATATAAATAAATATAAATAATTATATATATAATATTATGATTTGGGAGTTGGGAGCTCATACAGAGCTCACAACCCCTATATCATGATTTATGTTTAATTCTTAGAAAAACAAGGTACCATTTAATTTTTCCCAGTTTAAAGGATGGATAAGTACTAAATGATTTCGTATAAGTAGGGCTAATACTGAATATATGGAGTGCACCTTTGATGGCAATAATGATGAAGGAATCGAGGTGAAGATTGGTGACGATAATATTCAGAAAAGAGATTCTTTTAAATACACGGGATCTATTTTGCAATACGTTAGGGAAATTGATGGAAATGTTATCAATAGAATAAATGCAGGCTGACTACAGTGGAGAGGAGCCCTTGTTGTTCTCTGTGATAAGAAAATTACTTAAAAAATCAAGGGAAATTTTTTACAAAGCAACTATGAGGCTTGTTATGCTCTATGAATCTGAATGTTGGCCTGTGAACCATAGACATGTGCAAAGAATGACATTAACAGAAATGAAAATGCTAAGGTGGATGTCTGGATAAACACGTAAAGACCAGATTCGGAATGATGCAATCGGAAATAAATTTGGTGCAGAATCGATCGAGGATAAGATGCGAGAAATCGCTTAAGATGCTAAGATGGTTAGCTGATGCATCAAATAGGAGATGTGAGTTTTGGGATGTTGAGTCGACTAAGAGATGGTGAGAACGACCCAAGATGTGTTAGAATGAGACAATACGAGGGGATCTTAGTTTTTTTGGATATAAGCCCTAGATTGACTCAAGATAGATCTGAATGAATGCATAAAATCCATGTAGCCGACCCTACTTAATTATGGGGAAATGCTTTGTTGTTGTTGTTAAATGATGTATATAATATGAAAAATTTCCAAAACTTTCTCAAAATTAATCCATAAGTTGAAAACCCTAACCTCCCTATCACCCGTGCACGCTCCCTCCCTTTCCTCTCTGCTCCACACAACACCCGCCGCTAACGCCCCTCTTCTCCTTCTAACGATCCGCCGCATCTTTCTCCTCCCGACCTGCTGCACCCCTTCTCCTTCTTCCAACGGCCCGCCACGCCCCTCCTCTCAGCGGCCCGTCGCACCCCTCCTCCCAGCCGCTCGTCGCCCCTCCTGTCCTCCTCCCAATAGCCTGCTGCACCCCTCCTCCTCCCAGCAACCCTTCACTCGTCCTCTCATCCTCCCAAAGGCTGGCATACCCCTCCTCCTCCCAGCGGCCCACTGCCCCTCCCCTTTGATGGTGACTTTAAAGTTGATGCGGTATATATACAATTGAAGATATCCATTTTTATTTTTCTAATTTTGTTGTAGTTTTATTTTTATTGTATTTTTAATAACAACAACAAAGCCTTTTCCCACAATTAAGTAGGGCCGGCTATATTGATTCTTTGCCTCCATTCAGATCTATCTTGGGTCAATCTCGGACTTATATCCAACAAACTAAGGTCCCTTCGTATAATCTCTTTCCAACACTTCTTGGGATATCCTTACCCTCACTTAGCCGGCTCAACATCCAAAAACTAGCATCTCCTGACTGGTGCATCAAGTCAACTGACCTTCTTTGCAAATGACCAAACCCTGTTAAGCGATTTTCTCGCACCCCATCCTCGATCGGAGCTACACCAACTTTCTTTCTGATTGCATCATTTCGAATCCGATCTTTACGTGTGTGTCCACACATCCACCTTAGCATTTTCGTTTCTGCTACAACCATTCTCTGCACATGTATATGGTTCACATGCCAATATTCATATCTATAGAGCATAGCAGGTCTCATGATTGCTTTGTAAAACTTTCCTTTGATTTTAAAGGAATTTTCTCATCACAGAGAACAACAGAGGCTCCTCTCCACTTTGACCAGCCTGTATTAATTCTATAATATCATCTCCATCGATTTCCCTATCATCTTCCAAAATGGATCCCATGTATCTAAAAGAATTTCTCTTTCGAATGGTTATCGTCACCAATCTTCACCTCGATTCCTTCACCATTGCTTCCATCAAAGGTGCAGTTCATATATTTTGTTTTAGCCCTACTTGTAAGAAATCCTTTAGGTCATGTTCGGCTTGGGGGTTAAACCCCCCTTTGGGGGGTTTACCCTCACAAATCTCTCTTTTCCTCTCTCATGTGGGGTCCACTTTTCCTTTCTTTTTTAATACATTAAATAAATCATTTCTCTTTTATCTATTCCAAAAAATATATTATACCATCATATAAAAAATATAAACTACTCAACTTCTACCTACTTTTTCAAACTCCAATACAATCATATCACAATAACTACTCACTTTTCCAAACTTCAATACAATCATATAACGACAAACCCACAACAAACCCACCCCTATTTTAACCCTCTATCCAAATACCGAAACACAAAAACAAGTTACCCCCTACCAGTTTAACCTAGGGTAACCCGCATATCAAATGCACCCTTGGTCTCTGATGCATGTCTCTAGACCTCAAGCTCCTCATTACTCCATCTCTAGTCTCATCAATCAACACAATATCATCAACAAATAACATACACCAAGGTATCTCATCCTGAATATGGCTTGTCAACTCGTTGATAATCAAAGTAAAAAGAAATGGGCTCAAAACTGAACCCTGATGTAAATCAATGTTGATGTCAAAACGGACAATCTTCCCAGACGAGATCCTTACACAAGATAAAACCCTATCATACATATCATTTATGTGGTTAATGTACATGACATGTACTTATTTCTTTCTCCAAAACTCTTCACAATATCTCTCGTGGGACCGAATCATAAGCCTTCTCCAAATCAATAAAATCATACGGAGGTTCTTCCTTTTAGCTCTATAAATCTTTATTGTCCTCAGCAAATGGATGGCTTCAATAGTTGAACGACTTGGCATAATCCAAATTGGTTTCTTTTACTTTGGAAACTTTCCTCAACATCCTTTCGCTCATTAGCTTGATATATATGTAGCTTGAACAATTTTGAATGTTTCCTTTATTCTTATAAAGAGGCACCACGGTACTCCTCCAATCTTCTGGCATTTTCTTGCTTCGCCAAATAACATCGAATAGATTTATAAGCCAAGTCAAACCATACTCATCTAAAACTCTCCTTACTTCTACAAGGATGTTATTCGTTTCTACACCTTTTCTAGATCTCATAACCTTCAAAGCTTCCTATACTTCCTTTCTTTGTATTCGTTTATGACTTGCATGATTCAAGTAACTTTTACTACTAGCTAGATCACCAAAAGTGATCTCTCTATTTCCTTCCGAGTAACATGCACGTGACCTTCCTCATCCTTAATGCATCTCTCTTGAGAAAGGTCTTTGGTCTTTTTTTCTCTTGCTTTAGCCAACCTGAATGTATCCTTTTGGTCCTTCTCAGAGTCGAGATTTTTGTACAAAACTTCATAAGCTTTTGACTTAGCTTCGTTTACAGCATTCTTTGCTTCCTTCTTCGCTAATCGCTATTTTGTGTGGCTGTTTCCTCTGTTCTATCCTTATACCTAGCTTTAAAGCATGATCTTTTAATTTTTAGCTTCTCCTGCACCCATCACTCCACCACCACGCCTCCTTTTGACCTGGAGCTCCTCCCTTTGATTCACCTAGCATCTCTTTGGCTACCTTTCAGATACAAGATGCTATTGCCTCTCATATCACGTTTGTACTTCTGCTACAATCCCAAGATAAGTCTTCTAAAACATTCTCCCTGAAGCTCGATTGCTTCAATTGAATTCTACCATCTAGTTCTAGTGATCTTAGGAACCCTCCTTTTCTTTACTGACACTTTTATTTACACATCCAAGACTATTGGTTGTCAAACTCTCTCATGAGACTACTTTGCGGTCTTTACAATACAATCGATCTCTTCTCTTCAACGCAAATTAATATATTTATGTTCTAGTTGGGTCACTCTTATAAGTAATTAAATGCTCCTCCCTCTTCTTGAAGAGAGTGTTTGTTATGAAAAGATCATATGCCGTTACAAAATTCAGAATGACTTTTCCCTCTTCATTTTTATCCTCGAAACCATGACTTCCTTGAACACTAGCATACCCTGAAGCATCCTTTCCCACGTCTATTAAGATCTCCACATATGCAAATCATCTCTTTTTGTGGGATTCCCTTTAAAATCTTATCCAGATCCTCCCAAAAAACTTGTTTAATCCTTTCGTCTAAATTAATTTGCAGTGCATAAACTGAAATGATATTCAGAATTTCTTCTTCAACCACCAATTTTAGCAAAATAATTCGATCCTGGATCTTTGCACCTCAACCACAAAATCCTTCAAATCCTTATAAACAACCACTCCAACACCGTTTCCGCCATTATCTTAACCGGATACCAAAGTTTAAAGCATGTCTTCTCGATCTCCCTTGCTTTCTCTCCAACCCATTTAGTATCTTGAAGACATAGTATATAAATCTTCCTTCTTTCCATCGTATCCACTGTCTCAATCAATTTTTCAGTTAAAGTGTTAATATTCCAAATACCAACCCGCAACTTCTTTTGCAACCTGTTTTGGACTAACTTCTTTACTTGCATGCGTCCGTTATGCGAGAACCCTTGCAAATTTGGGACTGCATCTGGGCAGTCACTGTTATAAAAGTCCCTCGACTGGCCTGACTAGTAGTTTCGACTAGTGTAGTCGGTTGTGGCCTACCAAGTATTAACTAATTTCGACTAGACCGACTAGTCGATCGATGTTTGTTTGAAGATAACATTTTTTAAAGCAAACTTATTCTCATGCGTTTAATGCTTTATTTAAATCCAATTACTTCTTTTCTTTCATTATGATAATATAAAAATGTACAAATCTATTAAAAAAATATAAGAACATACATGTAAAATGATATATATTTAAAATTCAATCTGACTAAAGCTTGACTAAATCCGATTAGTCGTCCGACTGCCGATTAATCGTTAGTCAGTAACCCAACCGACCGAGTATCGACTACCGATTTTTGCAACCTTGCGGGCAGTGATGCAACGAAAGTATCTTATTTACCCGCATGCATTCCTCATGCGAGAACCCTTGCAAATTTTGAACTACATCCATGCTGCGATGTAGCGACCCTTGCCAAATTTTCATTGTATTCGGGCAGTACAATGCGTCACTAGTAGGGAACGCCCCAACAAAATCTAAATGTTTGCTTAAATCCATGTTGAAAAGATCCGACAGTCATGAGGCAACTTCCTAAATAGTATTTTTTTTAAAATACTGTTTAGAAAGTTGTCTCCGACTGTTTTACGCTGACTATTGGCTACCTAACGCAACCCTCCTCATTTAACCGGGCTTTGGACTAACCATTGTATTTTTATTAACAACGTAAAAAAATCAAAAGTCACAAGGCATGCCTTTTGATTTGGATGTGTCTTTTAGATGAAAGGTTGCTCCTTTTAATTGGTTAATTATCTATATGAAGCAACCTATCTCTATGTACCGTGAGACATGAAATAAAGTAGAAATTGATCTAACCTTTGGCTTTCCCTTTGGTCTTTCTTTTCCTCTCAAATCCTCCGACCTAGTCCTCTTCCCTTATCTTCTTCGCTCATCACGCAGCTCAACGTACACCTCCTTACCTCATTGCCCCTCAAAATTTTCCCCTAAATACCAATCCTCATCAATTGGTATTAGAGCATGAAGCTTGAATAATTGGGTCAATCTCGAGTTAAGTTGCTTAGGTCACATTTTTGAACCTACGAACTGTACTATGATAGGCTTTTAGACCCGTTGTTTGCCACAAACTGCCCCATGCGTTCGACACATGCGGATCTTGGTTTTATAAGTAGGCATCACACATGGTTTAGTACAGGGTACGACTCAATCTTTTCGCGTTGTTGGCTAATGAGGCAATTTTGGTTCCTGCTGCAATAGTTTCTCCCCTTTGAGCGAGGTACTTGAGCCGTTGATCATGTTCCCATGGAGCTTGTGATTCGCCCCTCCCCCTTGCATGTATGATGTAGATGCGAAGGTAAAGGAACGTAAGAAGCGAGTTGTTAGATCTAGATGCTCGATGCATTTTGCTCTCGCTATCTGCAAGGCAGACTGATGAAGGATTTTTGCTCGTAGACGATCGTAAAGGTATTTAGGGACATGGTCTCATATCACGAGAACTTCAGTTGTGTAGGTAGTTGGTGATGAGTCCTCGATGATAGAGTTGGTGGTAGAGACCTATAGAGCGACTAGAATGGGGTCTTTGACCTGAAAGAGGGCGCTCGACAAGCATGGTGCGGTTGCAAACTGCATGAGGGTGGTTTTGGCCCCCTATTGCCAAAGGAAGATCATCTCTTGGAATGTTTGAGTTCTGGGACAACCAAAAAAGAGGAGGGCGGTAGGCCTACTTTGGAGACCTGGAAGGCAAATATTATTTGCCTGCAGGAGATGACGCTTGAGGTTGGGGACCCTTTTTTGTGGCGTATGGTGGTAGGGTCTCGCTTATCTGAGTATTGTGCTATGCCATCTGCTGGTGCTTCGGATGGTATGTTGGTCGATTGGAGTGGTGATGTGATGGAGATGGAGGACTCTGTGTGTGGCACTTGGGTTTTATACGTGGTGCTCCTAAAGGCGTCAGATGGCGTGCTGATGATGGTTTCAATCGTTTATGGTCCCATGGGGGCTCATGTATCGAAAGATATATGGGATGAGCTTTTAATGGTGTGCCTCATTTTTTTAAATCTGGCTTGGATTCTTGGTGGCGATTTCAACGTCCCTCTTCTTGCTATGGACCATCCTAATGACAGGGGTAGACTGGATGCTGGCTCTCCCTTTTTATCACATTTGTGGGGAATATATCGCTGGATGTGCTCGATGCCACGAATATGAGATATACTTGGAGGAGCAGTTCCTCCAGGTTCTGCCTGGACCGTTTCCTTGGTTCAACAAAGCTCTTGGAGAGTTTCTTAGTGGGCTTTTTGATGGCTTTGTCAAATTCACACTTGGATCATACACCGATTTGCTCAGACTTGGGTGGCGACCATCTAGGGATGCAAACGGTCGGATACGGATACGGATATAGGTATTACCATATCCTTATCCGTTTTCTAATATGAATACGGATGCGGATACGGATATTGACGGGTATTAAAACTATCTTACCATATCCTTAAAAAACGGTTACGGATGTAAAACGGATATTGATCGCACACGAGTAACGTTAGAAATACTCTATAGAATTGACTTAAATATGTAAGAATTGGATGGAAAACACTTGATATTAATTTACTAAATGTGTTTGTATCATAAAAAGTATATAAATATGGTAAAAGGAGGTAGAAAAGTATGTTATATATGGTTAAAAATAAATCTACGACTATATTTATATACTAAAATGGATATACAGATACAGATATGGATGTTTGCGGATATCAAAACGATATCCATATTCGTATCCATTTTAAAACGGATACGGATACGAATGTCAAAATCTGTATAAAACGGATACGGTGACAGATCGGATACGTATATATCCGTATCCATTTGCATCCCTACGACCATCGCATGGGTGGTCTATTTTGCTTTGAGCGCTCATGGATGCAGGAGGAGGGCTTCTGGGAAAGGGTCATATGGTATTGGTAAGACCAAGAGGTGACCAGTTCATCATCTAGATATATTGTAAATAAGCATAGCGCTCTACACAATATTCTTATTTTTGTTCAAGAGGGAGTGCTGTGTCCTTAGAGGTTATCGAAGGGATTCAACACATATGGAGGTGGTATACCTTGATTGACTAGAAAATTTTAGGGACTTGTAGGAGGACGAAATGTGCTAAGACGTGAGCCTAACTATATCCTACTGGAAGAGTACAAGAAGATGAAGATCGAATGGAAGCAACGCTCGAAGCAAATGTGGCTAAAGGAGGGTGGCAAGAACACATAATTTTTCATGCGGTGGACAATAGGCGTTGAAGGCACATCTTGATCCATTCGATTGAGATGGACAGGAGGAGTTAGTGGTGATTGCCCTATTAATGAGGCGGTGAGACATCACTACCTCGAACTCAGACGGCATAGTCTTTACTGTGATGCTAAATAGGTTAGAAGAGAAGTTTGACTTCTGAGTGATCTGCTCGAAGGTGTTGTTGCAGCCTTTCTTGCTTTCAGAGGTCAAGTATGCCACTTTTGATTTGAATGCGGATAGTGACGTTCTAGCAGAGTGAGGTAAGGAAGTCAGGGAAGAGGCGGGAGCTCGCATCGTGACCTTCGTCTTTCTTCGACTTGCCTCTCACCTATGCCGGAACTGAGCTCCCACCCATGGCCATCTGGTCGAATTGGGGGTCCGGTCGGGCGTGCTCAAATCAAAGGGGTGGCTCTCCGGGATCGAATGGTTTTCCAATTTTCTTTTTCATAGAATTTTAGGACTTGGTCGGGTATGGGACTTTGTAAGTGGTGGAAAAGCTACGTCTGATGAATGTCGATTTTGAGCAGCTAGACATGTCGCTGTTGTTCCTTCTACCTAAGAATGTCGTGGTGAGGTGGGTGGAGGACTTATGCCCCTTTGCGCTGTCAAATGCTATGTATCTCATTGTAGCTAAGATTCTAACCAACATTCTCCAGGAGGTTCTTGGAACTATTTTTGACATATCACATACGACTTTCATCTCTTACTCGCACATGATAGATGGTGTTATGTTGGCTTCTAAGATTATGGTGGAGTGGTGGAGGAAGAAGACAAAGGTTTTCATGTGGAAGGTGGATTTCTCGAAGGCTTATGATTGTGTGGATTGGAGGTCCGTTTGGGTGTTCCTCCATCATAGGGGCTTCTCGAGTGAATGGATTGCCTGTATGAAGAGATGTATCACAATGTCTTCTTACGGGATTCGGTGAATGAAAAGCAGGTAGCCAATTTTATTCTAACTACAACACTAATTGAGGTAGGGGTGCCTGCTGACACCCTTGTTTTTTGTTATGGTTGCTGACGTTCTGACGAGGATGGTGTCGAAGGCAATGGAGGGGGGCTTTTTGGCGGGCTTCTGTTCGGGAGAGATCTCCATCCATGTGCTCCAGTATGTTGATGGTACCATTTCTTTGTGAAATGATAGGCGTCATTAAGATAGGGATGGCCATTGTTCTTGAGTTGTTTGGGATGGTCTTCGATCTGATGATCAATTACCTCGCGAAATCAATTTTTGTTCCCATTGAGATGAATGAGGAGGATGAGGAAGCGATTTGTGAGGCGGCTTTGCATATATAGAAGGGGCCCTACCTATACCGTACCTTGTTCTGTTGTTGGTAGGTGGAATGTTGCAGCAGGTGGATTGATCCCTTGTTATTGGGAGGATAGAGAAGTAGCTGGCGGGTTGGCGTGCAATTTGTCTTTCTAGAGGTGACCGCCTGTTGCCTGGTTCCGTTGTCAAACAGACCTCCCCTGTCTTGTAACGACAGGATGAGTCTCATCTATAATGACTACTAATATGATCATGGGAACATATTTATAAGAAGTAAATCAAGCCCTGTCCCCACACAAATGGTGGGATGCACTGGAATCCATGATTCACTCTGTCATATTTGCCCTATGACAAGTGATAAGGGCATAGGCTATGTCTAAGGAGCTAGAAGAGAATATCAGATGGACTCGTAGATGCCCTAGTCGTGCCGTCATCATGAATCATTATCTCCCTCACACGAGAGACAATATTCTCTAGTCTCCGATATGTAGTAGGGGCAGAAGTGGTAGTGGGCTCATGCTGCTCGGCTACATGAGCAGACACATGATATCTGTGCTTCTGATAATGTCTTCTCAGAATGACCAGGTTGATGACAATAAGTACAGGGACCCACACTGATGTCTGCATCCTCTGTCACAACCACCACACCCTCTGAATTGAGAACCACCTCCCCTGCCGCAAGATGCCGTCATCACTGAGGAGGTCTGTGTAGTGGGAGTGGATGAGTCATGATCCTGCTGAGATGTTTGTAAACCTCTTCCATAGGAGGAATAGCTGCACTTGTGAGAAGCTAGGTTCATGCTGCCTCATCCTCATGGTTGGGGGCAACCAGAAAAACTCCAACCACATGGCGTTCTTGTAAGCCATCTGCCATTCAGTAGATGTAGTCACTATCATGAAACTGTGAAGTTTCTGGTACATGTCACGAAGCAAGGATATAAGCTATGTAGAGGATGACCTTTCTGTTGAATCGTGAAATATCATATTGTAACCGAAGGATCTTAGCCTTATTCTTTGCCTCTCCATATGTGGCTGTGAGGATATCCCACATGGCCTTGGTTGTTTGCTGATTCACAAAATCATTGGCCATCTCCATGATTAAGAGTTTCGGAAACCCAAATATGCGCATTCACGTCATCTTACTCCCATGAATCATTCTCTCTAGTCCTATTCGTCGGCTCTGGCTTTGTTAGAATATGCTCCTTGTTGCACTGCATTCGAGTTAAAAATTACATGGACCATAGCTTGTAATTAGTCCCATCCATCTTCACGATGGGCCCGTGCCCTTGAAGGCACTGGATGAAGAGAAAAAATCACCCTTGCTTTTTGATGCGATGATTAGAGGGCCGAAGCGGAACTCAACCGGGGTTGTAGATCGACCGAAATGTGTTGACACACACATATAGGGATTTGGTTGTATGTGTCTCATACAACCATTCCCATGAAAGGGCTGCTTTACGGCACGTTGAAGAATTTTAAGGTTTAATTTCACCAAAAGGACCCAAATCGGGCCATTTGTTGAAAAAATCAAACCAAGTAGCCAAAAAACGATGCCGCCTAGTTCTCTATACACAATAGGAGTTGTCACATGTTGATAGGTGGTGACATGTGGCACCGATGTGGCCCTTGGGCAACGATCTGGATCATTGGTGACTACATCTTGATGGGACCTACGCGGTGCTAGGGCAACAGGACCATGGTGGGATGCACCGCCATGAAGACCCCTGACAAGGCTTCGAGGCCCCCCCCCCTTGTGCGCAAGTGGCAACACGACAGATGGGCAATGGCGGTGGTGCAAGTGGGTAGTGGTGATGTGGGAGGCAGACTGGTGGAGGGAGTTGATCTAGGGTACATGATCAGGTCTAAGATCGTTGCTCTGGTACCACGTGGAAAAGGAATAATGAATTGAATTGATAATGAGGCCCTATGGTTCTCTTATATAAGAGGAGAAATCTGTTGGGCAAATTACATACTAAAGACAAAAAGAAATTAGAATACATAAATAAGAAAACATAGAATATATCTCAACAATGACCAATCACAAACTTCCAACTGACACTATAGTTCTTGACATTGAATTCCATTGAAATACTTATCATCGAATTTAATTAAACATACCTTTTTAGCTATATATTTATACCAATTATTGTTAGGTGTGTGCTCTATATAAAAAAAAACGCTAGGTATATGCTTTGCAACAGAAAATTAGAACATTAAAACTTATAGGTGTAATATCTATTGCTAACCATGACTGAAAAGTACTTCAACCTCAAGGCGGTGCCTCGTGATTGCCTCAACACCTCGACTGCTGCGATATGCCTTGATAGGCCTCTACTTACACCTCACTGAGATTGCATCGAGATTATAGCCTCGAGGTACATTTTTAAAAACCATGCTTGTAACTACGTTCCTTTTTTTTGTTACCGTGATTATATAGAAGTTTAAGGGTGGGCATTTCCTCGACGTCGCACCCTTTTTTCCCTAAAAAACTTTCAACCCCCCAACAAAATGTAGCTGGGTTAGGTATTGCTTTGTTTCTTCTTAAAAATCCGTAATACACGAGCAATTATGTTTTTATCGGGAAGATCACCAAATATATCCAAGACCGTCGTGATCCCATTAGTCAGCAACACCTCCCTCATACAGAAGATCATGCCAATGGTAGATTGCAGCATCGAAATCGAGAGCTCGCCATGCACAAAAGCATTATAAATCCTTGTTTGCATAATTTGGTCAATCATAATTGCTAGCATATCTCACAATGACGAATAAAGGGTTCCTAGGAGTGCATCCCTGTCCAACTCCTCTATGCGATTGAAAAACCCTCCTCGAGGCACATGCTCACTAACATTGAAAATAAGGTAGACATGATGCATCTCTTCATCGAAGCAAATCCAGAGATTTTAGGCCTTCGGGAAGGGTTCTTTGAAGGAGAGACCTAAATGATACCCCTATCAATACAATTGTAAGGGCTCGTTTGGTTGTAGGGTTGGGCAGGGTTAGCTTGGTCCAACCCGGGTTGGCCCTGCAACCAAACAGGGTTCTCCCCCTCACAGTTTACTATTCACAGGGGTACCCCTGCCCATCCCAACCCTGTCCAACCCTGCAACCAAACGGACCCTAAGTGTTGGAGAATTCCACCTTCAAGAACAAACTCTTGACCTATCTCTTTTTCGCTACCTGTTGATCTCAAAGATATAAGTTCAGAATATAACAGTTAGGTCAATAACAATTTTTTTATGTCCTCCCAAAACTCAGTAAAGAAGAAAATCACAAATCCATTCTTGGAAGCGAATCATCTACATTAAGCGTATAGATTGCAACACATGCCTCATGGGACCCAAACTCCTGAATAAGGTCATTGGTCTGCACCTCAAGCTGCCTCCTGACAGCCAATGCTAATTGTCACCACGGATCTGCTTACTCAAATTACTGAAATGACCCCACATCACCTTACGACCTATCGATAACCTTCAATCTGGTCATCTCTCAATGCTAATGGGATGAATGAGGTTTTTTTTGCCTCCTACTACCCGTAACATGGAATTTGGAAGGACTTTGTGTTCATGTCACCTTCTCACAACTAGATTTGTATTGATCTTTATGCCCATTCTATCTCAATTTTTTTGTCCTCTTCCATCATGACCTTCTGATGCAACATCCATTCCTCCAACTCAATATTGCTAAGGGCTCTAGCATCCTTCAACATGTCAAGCTCGACAATCTCCACCTGTTTAGCCTCTCTTGCTCCCACTAAGCATGGATATCCTTTCTTTTAGATAATCAATAAAATCTGAGGGCCTCCAACTTCCCTGCCTCTCTTCGAAGACTGACCCTTCCATGTGACACTAATGCCGAAAATATGCGACTAAACTTTTGAACCCCTCAATTAACCAACCATCCAAAATGGAAAAAATGTTGTTTGTTGGTTTTCAGTAACAAAATCCTAGAGAAACGATATATGTTCCAAACGCGACCTCGACAACATCTTCGTGACAAGGTGAAAGAGTTGGAACATCTCCTGAGCTTGGAGGACATAGTTTATATGAGATCGTAAGCTAGAATTATGTTAAGTGTAATAACATTCTGATACATCCATAACTTCTTGTTAGAAATATGCTCTAATACCATGTTAAAAATTATGAATGCGGAAGCGTAATATCAGAGATAAAGAATAAACATGAAGAATGTTGGGATTTTTACGTGGAACCCTACTTTGTGAGGAGTGGGATGAAACCATCGGAGAATGCCTCAAAGGGATGATACAATAGGCATGGGGCTTCTTATATTGCCCCCACTGACCCTCCAAGTCCCACAAATAGTAGATGTGGGACTAAACCACCAGATGTGGTATTTGAACATGGAGGGATCCAATTACCCATCTACACATGACGCATATACTCAAACATTCCCCCTCAAGTTGGAGCATGCAATGCTCAACTTGAACATATTGAAAGAAATCTCAAACTCATAATATAAGGCACTACCGACTATATCAACTCAACACATACTCTACCGTCGGTTGATGTCGAGGACGTTGCTTCTCATGCTGTGCTGGTGAGGAGGAACCAAAGGGTTGGAGTGTGAGTTGAATCAAGTCTCCTGGTCGGAAAACCCGTGTTCTGTACTGCGTTTGTCAAAGTTACTGGAACTGAAATGAGTCTCCACCTTGATAACTCTGGCCCAAAATTACTCAATCTCTTTGAAGGGTCGAACTGGAAAAAAGTTGTGGAGACATCCTCGTCAGAGTCCACTGACGCTGGAGAATGGAGTTTGAAAGTACGAGGAACTAGGTCTCTCCCATATTGGCTCAGAGAATGGGGTCTTTACTCTAGAGTCCCTATGAAACCACATGAAAATCCTAGCCCACAATGGCATAGAGAATGCGATCTCTACTTTGGAGTCCCTATGGATCACATGAAAACTCCGAGTCCAAATCAAAGATGGGAGCACACTATGGGGCGAACACCTACGGGTGTATCCCCCTTTTTTGGAGTGTCAAAAAAAAAGATGGGACCACACAACTGATGATCGCATACATGCGCACATCAAACTGAAGACTCAGAACCAATTTGAACGTCGTGTCTGAATCTGAAAATATATAAAGTCTGAAATGCTATACAATACTCCCCCTTTCTCCCATACTAGTCAAAATAAAGGACATCAACCAAATTGGGAGAATACAGAAAAGATGGATAGAAACAAAAATCCACATAAGCCAATCTTAAAATTTTCTCAGCTTTTCTTCTCGCAATATTTTTTTGAATCATTTTTTCCGACTATTCCTTCTTTTTCTAGCCGTTTCCCTTTTTTTAAGCGTACAAATTTTTTTGCACGCGCCTCTTTTTTAGAACTCTCGACCCACTTATGCCCGAAAATATCATATTTTTTGGATACACGGGCTAAATAGGGCACAAACATCTCATAGCTCCCCTCTCTTTTTCTACAGGCCTAATTTTCTTTTTAACTTACGAGCCCTCTCCTTTTTTCAAAAAACTCACAACCCAATTGGGCCTTAAAACAAACTTCTGCTATTAAAGCGTAGAATAGAGTTTTTTGTTTGCATGAATAGGGTTCCCATTCGGGGAACCCTTCCTTTCAACGCTGCCTATGCGAGAACCACAAGGAAGGGAGGGGGGGGGGTGCGTCACCATTGGATCTTGAAGGCGATTCGGTCGAGGAAGGAGCTCCTGTTGGGGGATGTTGTGCTTTGGAGGTACGTTGAACGAGAGGAGGAGGTGACCATTGGGCCCCCTTTTTTCGCAAGATCGCTGCTGCGTGGACATGGGAGGAGGGCTTGCGTATCCCGAAGATGCTGCAGATCCATCATTTGGATGTTGGAGCGATGCGAGGAAGATCGTCTTGGACTTTCACGCATTGCTGGCTGATGCACATAAGATTGGGGGCTAGTGGGGGCTAGCGTGGGTACCAATAATGCTTGAGATGTACCTGGAAGAGGAGAGAAGGTTGCCGCTTGAGTTGCGATCGGATCTGCACCGCTTGAAGATATTCTTCTTTGTTGGAACAAGGAGTTTTTTATCCGATTGAGTAGGACCTCGAGGTTTTTGCCGTTGGAACAAGGAGATGTGTCTACCTTCTTCGATGAATAAGGAACAAAACCCCCCGATGGGGCTTCTTGTCCGGGACTTGGAGTTGCCACTACATGGAGATGGGCTGGAGAATCGCATTCCAGGGATTTGGAGGAGGCACATGTTTGGAATTAGGGTTCCAGAAACGATCTGGAAGTGAACCTCTTTGCTTCTCTGAATCTTCAAAAACATATGTAGAATTAGGGTTTCAGCAGAAACCCTAGAACAAAATCGAATCGTCGAATGATGTTGTCGATGACACTTGATATTTAGGGTTTCAAGAAACCCTAAAAACAAATCTGGTACTTGATCACGAATGCAGAATAACTAATCTTCAAGAACAAGCAAGAACTGAATCTTCTATATCAATCGAATCTCGAATAAATCAAGAACATAGAAATCTCGAGAATCGAACCCGCTCTGGTACCATGTTAGAAGTATACCATGATACCATGTTAAAAATCAAGAATGCGGAAGCGTAATATCAGAGATAAAGAATAAACATGAAGAACATCTGAATTTTTACGTGGAATCCTACTCTGTAAGGAGCGGGATGAAACCACGATAGAACACCTCAAATGGATGATGTTGTATTCAACTTTCTCATCATGATACAATGGGTGTGTGGGTTCTTATATAGCCCCCACTGACTCTCCAAGTCCCACGAATAGTAGATGTGGACTAAACCACTGGATGTACTAATTGGACCTTGGAGGGATCCGGTTACCCATCTACACATGACACATATACTCCAATACCTCTAAATGAAGTTCACTAGGCAACGAATCAAAATCTGTTGAACCTAGGTTAGGTCTTCGCAAAGACGTGGATGATCCCCCTCCCAAAGAGTGTTGCTTAAGTGGTTCCCACAATCCAATGAACAAATGGGCTCCTCTATGATCCATACACAAATCCTTCCAAGGCTCATCTCTTATCGACGTTTCAGTGGGATTGTAGACATTATTGACCACCAAAAGTACATCATCGATGGCCCTCTTCAGGGCCTTCAAGATCGACCTAAGTTGAACCACCTTGTCCTCCAACTGCAAACCGTCACCATTCCAACCAATAAGAATGCCCTTGGAGCTCCTAACCTAGTCATTTACGTCGAAGTTCATTTACCTCATGCCACATATGGACTGCCGTAATATGCCTTTCCTAGTTCCTGAGCTTGCTCTCCTGTAGAAGCACATATTTTTTCATCCACCCTTGTGTTGAGCGTCAACGGATTCTCAGACTCTTCCAAACCTCTGACATTCCATGTTATAGACTCATTTTTGGTACAATGTGAAGCCCTCTATGCCCATAGAGTCAACCACCTTGTGAAACACATCCTCTCCATCACTGTCTCATTTTTACCCGTCACTCTCTCTTCATCCTTTTCCAAACTTCCAAAGCATCCATTGCAAATTTACTCACCTTTTCATTCTTCCACCCAACTTCAATCACCATCCAACTTCAACCCTCGCTAAACCGCATCACCCATTCCTTTCCCTTGGTAAAATCAAAATCCCATATGTTTTGTCTACTTTTGGGGTACCCCATGACCATGATCACCCCACAACCTCTCCTTTGATGATGCCCTGTCCCTACGTAGATGAACCCAAGGATGAAGGCTAATCTGACGTAATGTTATGTACCTCCATTGCATGATGAACATTTGCATCACTTGCCATCTCCATTTCATTATTCTAGTTCCCAATTAAACATGCCAACAATTATGTTTCAGTCATATTAATGTTATCAATCAACATATTTGGTCTCAAAAAAATATTTTTAATGTGACTATTGAAAGTGAGAAAATGATCAATCATATTGACGTCAACTTTTGGTTATTTAATAAATAACTAGTTGTTGTTTGCCTTTTTTAAAAGAAAGGGGGTGTGCATCCAAGATGGTCTATACTTAAATCGTATATGCAAAATTAATTGAAAAATACAAAAATAGTTGCATAACCAAGGATCAAAGAGAGAATTGCCATACTCGATAACATTCTCCATTTAATATCTGTCCTGATTACCATATAATATCTAGTCTGATAAAGAAGCAACCTCATTATTCGTTAACCAAATTGCTCATATGAAGGCAAAACGTCAGAACTTCCTTGGCTACAACATGGAACAGACTATCCCTACGGAACACCAAAATCCCTCAAGAATAATGTGACCACATTGATCGAGTCCGATCGATCACATCAACTAGGTTGAGCGAGCAGATATGTGTGATTGATCGATTACATCATTGCATGTGCTTACTAGATTTGGTTCAAAATGGATTAGAGAGAAATGTTGATTGATCATAAGTAAGGATTGATTAATTAATTGTACTTGCTTGTATAAAACAAGGCTGAGATTTGGTTACACGTCTTATCAACGATTCAACATGTCATGATTGCAGTCATTCTCTTAAAAAGCATGCCTCGAGGTGCTAAGGTATAAACCTCGAGGCGATTTTGAAAGAAAATAGCATCAAGGCTATGGCCTCAGATTTGTTTATCGAGACAGTAACTAAGGCACTGAGGTGTGAGGTGGGACCGAGGCGTCGCCTCGGTTGATTGGTGACTAAAAAAAGTATACTTTGTCCTTGCTTGAGTACAGTTTTGGCTATTGCGTCAAGATTGTGAGTAGTTCATGTGGTTGCTACATATTCAACTTATTTTTTTTTCAAGTCAAGGTTGGCTCATTGCCGACCTGAATTTAATTAAAGATCCACGTGTACAACAACAACAAAGCCTTTTCCCACAATTAAGTAGGGCCGGCTACATGGATTCTTCGCCTCCATTCAGATTTATCTTGGGCCCGGGCTTATATCCACAAAACTAAGATCCCTTTGTATGGTCTCTTTCCAACACTTCTTGGGCCGTCCTCGTCCTCTCTTAGCCGTCTCAACATCCCAACACTCGCATCTCCTAACTGGTGCATCAACTGATCTTCTTTGCAAATGTCCAAACCATCTTCAGCGGTTTTCTCGCATCTTATCCTCGATCGGAGCTACACCAATTTTCTTTCTGATTGCATTATTCTGAATCCGATCTTTACGTGCGTGTCCGCACATCCACCTTAGCATTTTCATTTCTGCTATATTCGTTCTTCGCACATGTCTATGGTTCACAGACCAACATTCATATCCTTAAAGCATAGCAGGTCTCATGGCTGCTTTGTAAAACTTTCCTTTAATTTTTAAAGGAATTTTCTTATCACAGAGAACAACAGAGGCTCCTTTCCTCTTTAGCCAGCCTGCATTTATTCTATTAATAAAATCTCCATCAATTTCCCCATCATGTTGCAGAATAGATCCCAAATATCTAAAGGAATCTCTCTTCAGAATGTTATCGTCACCAATCTTCACCTCGATTCCTTCATCATTGCTTCCATCAAAGGTGCACTCCATATATTCCGTCTTAGCCCTACTTATACTGAATCCTTTAGTCTCCAACTCATGTCTCCAGATCTCAAGTTTCTCATTTACTCCATCTCTAGTCTCGTCAATTAACACAATGTCATCAACAAATAACATACACCAAGGTAACTCATCCTGAATGTGACTTGTCAACTCGTCCATAATCAAAGTAAAAAAGAAATGGACTCAAAGCAGAACCTTGATGTAAACCAATGTTGATGTCAAAATATCTAGTCTTCCCAGACGGGGTCCTTACTCAAGATAAAGCCCTATCATACATGTCCTTTATAAGGTTAATGTATAGGACATGTACTTGTCTCTTCTCCAAAACTCTCCACAATATCTCTCGTGGGACAGAATCATAAACCTTCTCCAAATCAATAAAGATCATATGGAGGTTCTTCCTTTTAGCTTTATAAATCTCCATTGTTCTCCTCAGCAAATGGATGGCTTCAATCGTTGAACGACCTTGCATGAATCTGAATTGATTTTTTTTACGTTGGAAACTTGTCAACCTTCTTTCGATCAGACGTTCTCAAACTTTCATAGTGCGACTCATCAACTTGATACCTCTATAATTTGAACAATTTTGAATGTCTCCTTTATTCTTGTAAAGAGGCACCACGATACTCCTCCAATCTTCAGGCATTTTCTTGCTTCACCAAATAACATTGAATAGATTCGTAAATCAAGTCGAACCATGCTCACCTAAAACTCTCCATACTTTTACAGGGATGCCATCCGATCCTACACCTTTCCCGGGTCTCATAACCTTCAGAGCCTCCTCTACTTCCTTTCTTTGTATCCGTCTATTTCTTGCACGATTCAAGTAACTTTCACTACTAGCTAGATCACCAAAGTGATCTCTCTATTTCCTTCCCCAATGAAAAGTTTATGGAAGTACGGCTCTCATCTAGTCCTTATATCCTTATGAGTAACAAGCACATGACCTTCCTCGTCCTTAATGCATCTCACTTGAGAAAGGATTTTGGTCTTTCTTTCTCTTGCTTTGGCCAACCTGAATATTTCCTTCTGTCCCTCTTTAGAGTCGAGATTTTATACAAAACTTCATAAGCTTTTGACTTAGCTTCGCTTACAGCCTTCTTTGCTTCCTTCTTCGCTATTTTGTAGTTCGTGATAGTTTCCTCTGTTCTATCCTTAGACATAGCTTTAAAGCAAGCTCTTTTTATTTTTAGCTTCTCTTGCATCCCTTCACTCCACACGAAGCCTCCTTTTGACCTGGAGCTCATCCCTCTGACTCGCCTAGCATCTCTTTGGCTACCTTTCGGGTACAAGATGTTATTGCCTCTCACATCTTGTTTGCACTACCGCTACAATCCCAAGATAAGTCTTCTAAAACATTTTCCCTGAAGCTCGCTTGCTTCAATGGAAGATTTCACCATCTATTTCTAGTTATCTTAGAAACCCCCTTTTCTTTACCATCCCTTTCATTTGTACATCCAAGACTAACAAGCGATGTTGGGTTGTCAACTCTCTCATGAGATTACTTTGCAGTCTTTACAACGCAACCGATTTCTTCTCCTCAACGCAAAGTAATCTATCTGTGTTCTAGTTGGCCCACTCTTATAAGTAATTAAATGGTCCTCCCTCTTCTTGAAGAGAGTGTTTGCTCTGAAAAGATCATATGCCATTACGAAATCCAAGATGGCTTTTCCCTCTTCATTTCTTTCCCCAAAACCATGTTCTCCATGAACACTAGCTTACCCTGAAGCATCTTTTCCCACATGTCCATTAAGATCTCCACCGATGCAAATCATCTCTCTTTGTGGGATTCCTTGTAAACTCTTATCCAAATCCTCTCAAAAAGCTTGTTTAGTCCTTTCATCTAAACCAATTTGCGGTGTATAAACTGAGATGATATTCAGAATTTCTTCTTCAAGAACCAATTTTAGCAAAATAATTCGATTCCCGAATCTTTTCACCTCAACCACACAATCCTTCAAATCCTTATGAACAACCACTCCAACACCGTTTCTACCCTTATCTTTACCTGAATACCAAAGTTTAAAGCCTGTCTCGTCAATCTCCCTTACTTTCTCTCCAACTCATTTAGTCTCTTCAAGACATAGTATATGAATCTTCCTTCTTTCCATCGTATCCACTATCTCCATCAACTTTCCAGTTAAAGTGCAAATATTCTAACTACCAATCTGCAACTTCCGTTGCAATCTCTTTTGGACTAACTTCTTTACTTGCACGCGTCCATTATGCGAGAACCTTTGTAAATTTTGGACTGCATCCGAGCGGTGATGCGGCGGAACTAGCTTAATTACCGCATGCATCCTCATGTGAGAACCCTAGCAAATTTTGAACTACATCCAGGCTGTGATGTAGCGACCCTTGCCAATCTTTTATTATATTCGGTCGATGCAACACGTCGCAAGTAGGGAACGTCCCAATGAAATATTGTATGTTTGCTTAAATCCATGTTGAAAAGATCCGACTGTCATGAGGCAACTTCTTAAATAGTAATTTTTTTTTGAAAAAAGGTACTATTTAGGAAGTTGTCTTTGACTGTTTTACGGTGGCTATCGGCTACCTAACGCAACCCTCCTCATTTACCCGGGCTTGAGATCGGCCATGGCTGAGTTGATCTACGTGTATTCTATTAAAAAGTTAGTCTATTTGAAAAAGGGATCTGATTGTTGATAAATAAATATTCGAACACGTTTTTGATTGCTAAAGCTTAGTTTGATAAGTTGCAATTTCGATCTGATGTGTATTTTTCTCGTTGAAATTTCATGCATTTAGTTTGATATAAAGGATTATCCATTCTCTTGTTGCTTTTTATTGAAAAACATATGAATAAATTTGCTTTTTTCCTACTTTTGGATTTTTTTAAGAAGTTATTTTTGCCACTTTTTTTAGTGACAAATACACATTTTTGATATTTTCACGACATTTAAATTCAATGAATCACACTTTTATTGGACAAAATTTATGTAGAAAAGGATTTTGAGTTGTTATATCTTATCTTTTGGTTTTCTTATCTCTATAATTTCATCACATATTATACTATTATATATTATATGTTAGTCACATAACATACAACTTTCTTCGACATATATTTAATATAATTTTTATGTAGTATAACATTTTAGTGACAAATACGTAGTCTTTGATATTTTGGGGTCTGGTAGTAGTGCAGTTTGTCTATCACCCAAAAGACCTGGGATCAAAACCCTCCTTGTGGGGGTTACGTTAGGTAGCCGACAACCAATGTAAAAGATAGTTGGATCTTTCAACATGGATTTGAGCAAGAATCCATGTAGCCGACCCTACTTAAAGTGGTTGAAGGCTTCACCATTTTATAATATTTTAATGATAATTATGCAATATTTGATATTTTGAGGTCCGTTATAACCAATGAGTTCCTTTTTGATTGGATGAAAATTTTGTAGAAAGAGATATGGAGTTGCTATATCTTTATTTTGATGTTCTTATATGTGCAACTTCAATATATATTAAATCACCCTCAAGTTCATCGACATATGTATGTTTCTGTACTATTTCCTTATTTTATTTTCTTATGTCTATCTTGTGTAATTTACCCATAGGTTTCTTCTCTATATAAGAGAGCCTAGGGTTCCCAAGAATAAACAATTCTCATTCTTTTTCCAACATGGTATTAGAGCAACGGTCCTAGGTCGGAGCTCTCGTACCTGAGAAAAACCTAACCCTATCCCCACTCGCCAACCCTCTCTCTCTATCTTTCTCGCGTCGCCCGCCGCCATCAGCTTCCTCCCGCCGTCGCTGACAATGTCCTCTTGTGAAACTGCCGTAGTCGGGGGGCCTCCATCGCGACCGCCGGTGTCCTCTGCGGCACCACCACTGCTGTGGACGGTGTCCTTTGTCATCGCCACTACCCTTAGCCACCACCAGCGACGCTGCTAGTCTCTGCCATCATCGCCGTAGGCTCTCTCTGCTCATGTTGGTGGATTTGATTGCATAAGTCTACACATGCAACCAAATCCCTATATGTCTGTGCATACAAATCTGTATTGGTCTACAAAACCCAAGTTTTTCTTCATCCGACTATATGTTAGAGAGCAAAGTCGATATCCCCGACACATGCGCTTTCAGAGGTCTATCGTCGATTGTCAAGATGGACGGTACGAATTACGAGCTATTGGCCATGCAGTTAATGAGCCTCAATAAGTCTATGTGTAAGAAAAATATTTTTAGCGAGGCAGAGCTGGTTGAGAAAAATGGGTCAATGCCTCGTGGGAGGTCGATGACGCATATACCAAGATTTGGCTTTTCGGTACATTGACGATAGAGATCGCTAATGATGTTTTACATCAGCCCGCCGTCGAGGCGATGTGGGATATCCTCGTAGCAACTTATCCCAAGCAAGGAATGAGACAAAGATTCTGCACCTGCAATTCGACATATTTAGAATCAAGTAGAACGGAAGGCCTCTTCATTCTCTATGCACGTACCTTCATGCTATACTCCACCGTTTCATGCCCGTCTCATCTACTCCTGAGCAACAGAAGTCATATATGAATGCCACCATGGTTAGTGTATTCCTAGCAGTACTTGACCCAGAGTATGAGGCGACCGGCTCACAGATACTGGTAGAAGCTACTATCCCTTCTGTGGAGGAAGCTTTCCGCAGACTCAGCAGGACCACTGTCTCCTCTCCTGCTCGTAGCTAGACATCCTTTGTGATGGCAGCGTCCCTCAGTAGGGAGTCTCTTCTCAATTTTATGGCTGTGGACCTCGTGGTAGAGGTCGTACTTGATACAATCACCGTCCAGGGCACACGGAGGGCACTTGCTACTCCAAGCATGATTTTCTCGCATAAGCTTGTGTAGCGGACCAAGCAGACCCGATTGCTTCTTCTTCAGATCAGTGGTATGCCGACCTCATTGCTTGATTGAGGGATATTATGCCTATGGGGAGTTCTCTAGCTTCTTCGCCTACTCCAGGAGGCCACTCAAATGTTGCAGCTTCTGCCTCTACCAATACCTCTACCACTGCCAAACCTCAGGTAACATCTATGCTCTTACTAGTTGTCATGGATCTGGTAATACATAATGGATTATGGACTATGATGCAAATGAACCACATGTGTGGGGAGAGCGATCTATTTATGGCTTACCGACAGGTTCCTCCTGGCAGGACCGTTGTCATAGCCGATGATACCGGGATCCGTTTGGCACCTTCGTTGTGTCTGCGGAATGTGTTGCATGCGCCTAACTTTTTTTATGAATTTATTGCTTATTAGTCGGATTACGAAGGAGTTACGTTGTCATGCTATTTTTGACCCGCTGTCTCTTGTATTTCTGGACATTCTTACGGATAGTGATGCAGCGTGAAATGGAAATATAGGGCTGCATTTATTTAATTTTTATCCGTTAATCTTAATTACGTTTATTTTGAGTCGCAGTAATTTTATTTAAATAAAAGAGATCGCCTGTGATCTCTAAAGTAGTTAGTTTCAATTTGAATTTCAAATTAGTCGGTTAGTCGGTTAGAGTCAAATTAGGATAAGTTTGTTTTGAATTTGAATTTTAGTTTCTATTTTTGTAACCTCATTCCTCCTATATAAAGGGATGATGGGCTATTGTTTTAAATAGTTCAGTTGATAATTAATTTGAGATTTTTATCTCTATCCCTCTCTCGTCTCTCTCCTTCCCCACGTGGTCTTCGCGTTTCTCTCTTCCAACCCCTCGTGTTCCTGACGAGCTTCTCCTCTCAACCTCTCCATTTTCTTCTCCACCTAAAATTCCACCGCTCAAATTTATTTTCCGCCGTCGCCGAATATCCGATTTGCATCAGATAGGGTGACTGGCAAGGAGGCTTCTACCGACTGGTCCGAACTCCATATGCTAGTCTATTTTCTCATTCTACATGGCCCATCTCTCCTTTCATGTGGCACCTGCGCTTTGGTCACCTTCCCCTTCAGAAGACGTATATGTTCTCCCTTAGATCTCACCTCGCTCATCCTTCCATTATGAGACTTATCAGTTGGGGAAGCACCATCGATATGTGTTTCCAAGTCAGAGTCGGAGCAGTAACTCCCCTTTTGAGTAATTTCATGTTGATATTTGGGGTTTGAGTCGTGTTCTCGATCACCAAGGACACATGTTTTACCTTGTTGCAGTCGATGATTTTTCTCGTCTATCATGAATCTTTTTATTAAAAAAATAAGTCCAAAACTAGGGTTGCGATTAAAACTTTCTTCCAATGAAGTGTAGAATATTTTTTCCTTTTTTGTCAAATATATGAGAACATATCGTGCTTTGAAATTATGTACTCGTGCACTATCCCAATTTTTTCCATCTCGTAGTATTCTTCATCAAACAACATGTGCCTACACTTCTAAGAAAAATGGTGTTGCGGAGAGAAAACATTGTCATTACTTGATGTTGCACAAACTTTTATTATCCAGAGCCGTGCCCCACATGCGTTCTGGGGTGATGTGGTTCTTATGTCATGTTATCTCGTGAATCGCATGCCATCGTCTGATTTGAGTGGAAAATTCCTCTCAGGCATTTCCAGAGGAGTTCTCACTCACCCGTGTTTTTGGCTCTATTATATTTGTTCATCAGTTGTCTCCACGTCTTGACAAGATCTCTCCTAGAGCTGTTAAATATGTGTTTGTTGGATACTCCAGGATACAGAAGGGATATATATGCTATGATCCATTACGTAGGAAATTTTATGTGGGTGTTGATGTCACATTTGTTGAGTCAGTGATGTACTTTTCTCCTACATGTGACAGGTGGACTTCATCAGATTCGGATAATAAGGTCTATATGTCGCCTCCTCTTCCGAATCCATCACAACCACCACCACTACCACCCCCTACACCACCTCCATCACCTCCTCCTATACCACATTCTCCCACGGTCCCTGTTCCACCATTGCCAGATACTATACTCGCCAGCTTGCTTTTGCTCATGGTCATCGCCAGTCATCCAACACGCCTAAGGTTTGTTTTGAATACACTGTTTCTAGTAATGTGTTTGGAGATGTGCTTGAGCATGAATAAATGCAGGAGACTGATATACGGATCGAGGAAATTCCCAATGATCCGGATGTTTCTATTGCGCTTTGCAAGCAAAAGCGTACATGTGCTTCATCTCCACTTGCTTCCCAGTTTACGTTTGATCATCTTATAGGGGAATTCCGGAGGTTTGCTGTTGCTCTATTTGCTGTGGAAATACCACGGAATTATCATGAGGTATTGCGAAATAGTTGCTGATATCTAGCTATGGAAGAGAAGATGATTGCTCTACAGTCATGTGGTACCTGGAGCTTGGTATTTGCTCCTAATGGAGCATCTGTTGCCAATTATAAATGGGTGTTTACTGTTAACACCACACCGATGGGAGCTTGATCGTACAAGTCCAGATTGGTGGCATGAGGATTTACACAGACTCTTATGGAGTGGATTATCTGACACTTTCTCTCCTGTTGCTCATCACTCCACTCTACGTGCCCTTCAGTTGCTGTGGTACACGATTGGCCTTTATATCAGTTAGATGCTAAAAATGCATTTTAGTATGGAGATATCCAAGAGGATGTTTACATGCAACAACTTACGAGGTTTGTTGCTAAGGGGGAGTGTCAGTAGGTTTGTAGACTTCATAAGGTAACATATGGCCTTAAGCAGAATCCCAGGGCATGGTTTCAGAAGCTCTCAGATTTGATTGAAAAGCATTGATTTAAGATGTCAAATGCAGATCATTCACTGTTCGCGCAGAAAACACCCAGAGCTACATTTGTTATCATGGTGTATGTTAATGATATACTTGTTACAGGAGATGATGTGCATGGGATAAAGATGGCACATGAATTTCTGGGTCGTCAGTTTGTCACTAAGGATCTTAGCACCGTAAGGTATTTCTTAGGGTTAGAGTTTGCTAGGAATATGTAGAGTCTTGTGATGACCCAAAGGAAGTATGCTACAGACATGATTGTTGAGATATGCATGATTGGGTGTCGGTCCTCTACTACTCCTATGGATCCCAACATGAGTGATGCAGCATGATAGCAATTTTTGTGAACATTTGTGTTAATTATTCTATTTAGCATTTGTTTTGTTTATATGATTTTATTTCATTCCCATGTAAAAGGCTCATTATAAAAGGCCTCTTTTTATATTTTTCCTTTGATTTCTTCTTTCCCTAATTTTAGGGATTTGTTGCTTCTTTTTGAGGGGGAGTAGCCTCTATAAAGGGCTCCCTTTTGTATTAGGGTTTTCCAAGTTGAATTGAATAATTTTCCAACCCTAATTCTCTTTCTCGGATTTCTCTCTCTCTTTCTCACCAGCCCACCCGCCGCCCTTACTCTTTCTCTCCTCCTCCCTCTCGAAAACCTTCCCCCTCCCCCGATCCCTCTTCTCCTCCCGTGCACCCCCTCCCCAAGCCCAACCCTCTGCCGCCATCTCCGTTCTTCTCCTCCTCGCGCGCCATTACGCCAGCGCCTTCTCCCCTCCAGCCCCTCACCGCGCCGCCTCCGTTCTTCTCTTCCTAGCGCGCCGCCGCGCCAGCGCCCTCTCCCCTCCAACTACTCGCCGCGCCGCCTCCTCCCTCTTCCTTGCCACACGCCCTTCCCCAGCGCCTCCCTAACCCGCGCCTCCCTCCAACCCTCGCCCTCCCAGTCTACGCCGCCAGGCCTTGCCCTCCCGCTGCGCCTTCCCGTCGGCGTCTCTCAACTCTAGCCTTCGCGTCAACGCCCGCTCACCCCGCGCACCCACCCTTTCTCCATTGGTAACATCGCACCTTCTATTTTTCCCGCTCTCAGCCCTTGCCCTACTCCCGCACGCCCCTCCAATCGCGAACATCAACCGCTGCCACTGTTGTTGAGAAGCCCCTGCCACCTGCGACCCTGAAGCGACTCGGAGAACTCCATCCAAGCCGCTGCTTGTTTGTTCAGATCTGAAGCACGCCGAAACTCCTTTGCAAGTTGTGGTATGAGCGTATTTCCACCTATTACTCCACTTTATAATTAGTTTGTGGCCTGTTATGTTGCTGTTTGCTTGGTGATTTATTGAGATTCTAAGTCCGCAACATCGTTATATATTTCCACTAATCATTAATTACTTGGTTGCCCGACGTTTGTGGAATAATCGGTATTATATTGTGAGTATCACGTCAATTTACTGTTGCTGATTTTGCCTGTCGTGCATCATTTTCTTCATTTTTGTCATTTGCTTCCTTAATTCCCTTGCTTGGATCGTCATTTAGATTATTGCACATTTAGGTTGCATCAATTTGGTATCAGAGCCTCACAATTCTGCATTTCGTCTGCATCCCATTTATTTGTTGCATTAAAAAAAAACCACAAAAGAAAACCACAAAACAAAACCACAAAAAAAACCCCAACAAGGAAATCAAAACCGTAGGGTTTCCATGGCCGAAAAATCATCCACTTCTAAAACCGGCTACACCTCACACCCTGAGCTAACACTACAATCCTTGGATGCTAAAGTAGAACGAATGTTCGAAATCCTGAGCAGGCAAATCGCCACCCTAACTTGTCAGTTACTAGGAAAAAAGAATAGTGAAGAAACACCCAACAAAAGTCGACGTACTAAACGGAGACCACACTCCCGGACTAGCACTTCCCGTGACTCTAGCTCTTCTACTTCAGACGGACATGTTAGCGAATACCATTCACAAGAAAGTGAAGAGGAAGAACCAGGGAACTACACCCCTTTCGTCCCCAAGATACCAGACCCACACACCTCCGGCTATACTCCCCAAACTAATGGTGAACATCAATTTCCACCACGAAACGGACCCAAGTCCGACGATGGATGGGATCGAGGTATCCGTCTCGATGTCCCAGAATTTGACGGAGGACGAGATCCTGACGTCTTTTTGGACTGGCTCCAAGTCGTTGAACACTTCTTTGTGTGGAAGTCCATGCCTAGCGAACGTAAAGTCCAATTCGTCACGATAAAATTAAAAGGACATGCGCTATTATGGTGGGACCGTTTGCAGTCTGAACGCAAACGAAAGGGAAAAAGTAAAATCTGCAGCTGGAGCAAAATGAAAGCTAAATTGAAGACGAAATTCGTGCCTGAAGATTACAGACGCGATCTGTACGCGCGACTGCAATCATGGAGGCAAGGTACCATGAGTGTGAAGGAATACACCGAAGGGTTCCAATCCCTAGTCCATCGCAACCGTTTGCAAGAGACTCCTATTCAGGAGGTCACCCGCTACATGCAAGGCCTCCGCCAAGTCATACAGGATGAACTCTACCTCCACAACTGCCGTGATGTCGACGAAGCCTACAAGCAGGCCGAACGGGCTGAGATCAAGCTTGCTAAAGCCCAGACGAGGAAGATGCCGTTTTCCGGGAACTCCGCTCCTCGTACCAGTGCCACGATGACATACTCCAAACCGATGGGTTTCTCATCAGTCATGGCGGGTAAAACCCAAGCCAAACCATCAATTCCTGCCGTCGCCCGACCACCCACTGGAAACCCCGGCCAAGGCATCTTGGGAAGCCGACCTATTGTAGGACCTGGTACTTGCTTCCGATGCTATCAAAAGGGCCATCGAGCCGCAGAGTGCCCAAACCCTAAGGCTAAACCCGTCCATCTATGCACCACCGACGACCCTGAATACCCCGACCCTGACCATCAGGAATCCCCTGAAGAGGATCCGACTGCATTGACTGCTGACACCATGGGAGCCGACGACTACGAGCCGCTAGGAGTGGATGGAGACGACTCCGGTCCGTTCCTGGTAATTGAACACGAGAACTTTATTGCTCCTGACAGTGCGCCCACAAACATTCTGCTCACCCCCGCTGTCCACGATGCTGATAGCTGGCTGCGACGCAGCATCTTTCGAACCACCTGCACCTCAGGCGGACGACGCTGTTCGCTGATCATTGATGGAGGTAGCGTTGAGAACTTCGTTTCACAAGAAATGGTCGACAAGTTGGGTCTGCCAACTCAACCACTCGAGAAACCGTACAGTGTGGCATGGTTTCGTGGTGGTACCCAACTCCCGATCCACCGTCAAAGTCTCATTAATTTCTCCATTGGTCCTTCATATAAGGACAAAGTATGGTGCCATGTAGCCCCTATGGATGTCTGTCACATCCTTCTAGGGAGACCGTGGCAATTCGATCGAGACACTGAACACCGAGGAAAACTAAACACTTACACATTTCTCATAGACAAAGTTCGTGTCACCCTCAGACCCCAACGTGAAGCCCTTAGCCCTCGCCAAGTGGCTACACTCCGAGCTGCGACTACCCAAACTGGTAACAAAAACCCTCCGGCAAAGACTGCGACCACGGGCTCTGTGTTGTTGATGGAAGCCCAAACATTCCAACGTGAAATTCAGGAGAGCTCCACCATCTATGCATTAATGGGACGTGAAGTGGGCAACCAAGAGACAACCCCACCTGAAGTCCCACCTAAGGTAAAGCCCATCATCCAAGAGTTCGCTGACATCATGCCTGAAGAGTTGCCTGAAGGACTACCCCCGTTGCGAGACATTTAACATCACATTGATCTAGTCCCTGGAGCCAGTCTACCCCACTTACCCCATTACCGAATGAGCCCAAGTGAGCATGAGGAGATGAACCGGCAGGTTACTGATCTGCTGCGACGTGGGTATGTTCGAGAGAGTATGAGCCCCGTGGCGGTTCCTGCTCTGCTTACCCCAAAGAAAGACGGCACATGGAGAATGTGCGTGGACAGTCGAGCTATCAACAAGATAACGATCAAATATCGTTTTCCCATTCCACGCCTTGATGATATGCTCGATATGTTATCAGGTGCCAAATTGTTCTCCAAGATGGATCTCCGCAGTGGCTACCACCAGATTCGCCTGCGACCTGGAGACGAATGGAAGACAGCTTTCAAAACCAAAGAGGGCCTGTATGAATGGACGGTCATGCCCTTCGGCTTGTCGAATGCCCCAAGCACCTTCATGCGAACTATGGATCATGTATTGCGGCCCTTTATTGGCAAGTTTGTGGTCGTGTACTTCGATGATATCCTGATCTACAGTTTGACCAAAGAAGACCACCTATCTCACTTGCGACAAGTCCTGGAAACCCTGAGAGATCAAAAACTGTATGTCCACCTCAAGAAATGCTCCTTCATGTCTGACACGGTCCTCTTCCTAGGATACATTGTCACTGCGGATGGACTTAAAGTTGACCCCTCAAAGATTCAGGCCATTCAAAGTTGGCCCGTACCCAAAACCCTCACCGAAATTCGCAGCTTTCTAGGGTTAGCTTTTTTCTACCGACGTTTCATTCGGAACTTCATCACTTATGCGGCACCGTTGGTAGAATGCACACGGAAAGGCGCACCCGCCTGGACTCTTGAAGCAGAAATGAGCTTTCAAAATCTAAAACATCAATTGACGCATGCTCCTGTTTTGGCACTCCCCGACTTCACCAAGATTTTCGTGGTAGATTGCGACGCCTCACATGTCGGGATTGGCGCTGTCCTAAGTCAAGAAGGACGACCTGTCGCCTTCTACAGCGAGAAATTGAACGATGCCAGATCACGGTACTCCACTTATGATGTTGAATTTTATGCCGTGGTCCAAGCTCTCAAGCATTGGAGACATTACCTGATCCAACGTGAATTTATCCTTAACTCTGACCATGAAGCCCTGAGGTATTTGAACTCCCAGAAAACTCTTAACAAACGCCATGCCAAATGGGTTAGTTTCCTTCAGGAATACACCTTCCATCTCAAGCACAAAGTCGGAACCCTGAACCGCGTGGCCGACGCTTTGAGCCGGCGAGCACATGCCCTGACCACGATGACCGTCAGTACGACAGGATTTGAAACACTCAAAGACCTCTACCCCACTGATCCTGACTTCGGTCAAATTCATGCCGACTGTGTTGGTACTGGGCAGGACCCAACAACCACTTTTGTTCTTCATGAAGGTTTCCTATTCAAAGGCCACCAACTATGCATCCCGGCCACGTCCCTTCGAGAGAACTTAATTTCAGAACTACACAATGGAGGTTTAGCTGGACATTTTGGACGAGACAAAACCTTGATCCTTCTCCAAGAACGCTTTTATTGGCCGCAGTTGCGAAAGGATGTGACAAAATTCGTACAGAAATGCCAAACATGTCAAAGATTCAAAGGCCACCGGCAGAACACTGGACTATACACACCCCTACCCATTCCTCTGCGACCCTGGGAAGACATCACCATGGATTTTGTGCTAGGATTACCCCTCACTGTGCGAAAAGTTGACTCTATTTTTGTGGTTGTGGATCGATTCTCTAAAATGGCACATTTCATTGCATGTAGGAAAAATCTCAGATGCATCTCATGTCGCTAATTTGTTTTTTCGTGATGTCGTCCGTTTGCATGGTGTCCCTCGTTCTTTTACTTCAGACCGTGATACCCGATTTTTGAGTCACTTTTGGCGCACGCTTTGGTCTCGTCTTGGTACTCGTTTGCAGTATAGCACCGCTTATCATCCACAAATAGATGGGCAGACTGAAGTAGTTAGCAGATCATTAGGAAATTTGTTGCGATGTCTTGCAGGGGACTCTCCGTCCAAATGGGATCTAATTCTTCCCCAAGCTGAATTCGCATATAACAGTTCCACTAATAGGTCCACCGGAAAATCCCCTTTTGAGAGCGTGTACGGCTTTCCACTTACCCAATTTCTTGACCTAAAAGCCACAACCATGCAAGGGAGAAGTAGTGCAGCTGCTGAGGATCTGGTCGAACACCTAACCCACATCCATACTGAAATCCGAGCCAAACTCCAATCCATGACCCAGAAATACCAAACCCAAGCCAACCTACACCGAAGAGAGAGCGAGTTCAGAGTTGGAGAATTAGTGATGGTCCACCTAAAAAAAGAGAGGTTTCCTTTGAGAGTCCACCAAAAATTGAGTGAACGAAAGATTGGTCCATTTCGAGTCCTCAAGAGGATTGGACCCAATGCATATCTACTCGACCTGCCGCCAGACGTTCAGACATCACCGGTCTTCAATGTATCAGATCTCTTCTTATATCATGGAGATGAACAGACCGATGACACCCTAGTAGCAGTTCCCGCCAATGATGATATGCGCCAACCGCCAGCCGCAACCGATGCTGATCAGATTGAAGATATTGCAGACATCCGAGATATGACGACTAGACGTGGTCTCTTCCGACGATATCTAGTCAAATGGAAGGGACGACCTTTTACCGATTGCACCTGGATTGACGAGGATGAACTCCAACAACTCCGCCCCGATATACTTCAGAATTTCCATGATGCCATCTCGACGGAGCGAGATTCTTTTCTGCAGGGGGGAGTTGATGCAACATGATAGCAATTTTGTGAACATTTGTGTTAATTATTCTATTTAGCATTTGTTTTGTTTATTTGATTTTATTTCATTCCCATGTAAAAGGCTCATTATAAAAGGCCTCTTTTTATATTTTTCCTTTGATTTCTTCTTTCTCTAATTTTAGGGATTTGTTGCTTCTTTTTGAGGGGGAGTAGCCTCTATAAAGGGCTCCCTTTTGTATTAGGGTTTTCCAAGTTGAATTGAGTAATTTTCCAACCCTAATTCTCTTTCTCGGATTTCTCTCACTCTCTCTCACCAGCCCACCCGCCGCCCTTACTCTTTCTCTCCTTCTCCCTCTCGAAAACCTTCCCCCTCCCCCGATCCCTCTTCTCCTCCCGTGCGCCCCCTCCCCAAGCCCAACCCTCTGCCGCCATCTCCGTTCTTCTCCTCCTCGCGCGCCATCACGCCAGCGCCTTCTCCCCTCCAGCCCCTCACCGCGCCGCCTCCGTTCTTCTCTTCCTCGCGCGCCGCCGCGCCAGCGCCCTCTCCCCTCCAACTACTCGCCGCGCCGCCTCCTCCCTCTTCCTTGCCACACGCCCTTCCCCAGCGCCTCCCTAACCCGCGCCTCCCTCCAACCCTCGCCCTCCCAGTCTACGCCGCCAGGCCTTGCCCTCCCGCCGCGCCTTCCCGTCGGCGTCTCTCAACTCCAGCCTTCGCGTCAACGCCCGCTCGCCCCGCGCACCCACCCTTTCTCCATTGGTAACATCGCACCTTCTATTTTTCCCGCTCTCAGCCCTTGCTCTACTCCCGCACGCCCCTCCAATCGCGAACATCAACCGCTGCCACTGTTGTTGAGAAGCCCCTGCCACCTGCGACCCTGAAGCGGCTCGGAGAACTCCATCCAAGCCGCTGCTTGTTTGTTCAGATCTGAAGCACGCCGAAACTCCTTTGCAAGTTGTGGTATGAGCGTATTTCCACCTATTACTCCACTTTATAATTAGTTTGAGGCCTGTTATATTGCTGTTTGCTTGGTGATTTATTGAGATTCTAAGTCCGCAACATCGTTATATCTTTCCACTAATCATTAATTACTTGGTTGCCCGACGTTTGTGGAATAATCAGTATTATATTGTGAGTATCACGTCAATTTACTGTTGCTGATTTTGCCTGTCGTGCATCATTTTCTTCATTTTTGTCATTTGCTTCCTTAATTCCCTTGCTTGGATCGTCATTTAGATTATTGCACATTTAGATTGCATCAATGAGATTATATGATGATGATGCATTTGAGGTTGATAGGAGGAGATATAGAGTTGGTGGGAAAGCTCCTCTTTGTTACTATCATTAAACTTGATCTCTTTTGCAGTGAGTGGGGTGAGTCAGTTCATGGAGCAACCCCGACAGGTCACCATTTCGGTGACCGACCGAAACGGAATTTCGGTTGAAATTCGATCGAAATTTCCGTCATTTCGGTCATTTTTTATACTAGGGCCCTCATATTTCGGTTATTTCGACCATTTCGGTCGAATTTCGATTTCGACTGGATATTGATATTTGAAAGAAATTCGACCGAATTTCGCTGAAATTTGAGGCCATGCTTGAGGGGGAGTGTAGAAATATATTTATGTTTATGTACTATTTTCTTGTTTTATTTTCTTATGTTTGCCTTATTTAATTTGCCCATAGATCTCTCCTCTATATAAGATTACGTGGGGTTACTGGGAATAAACAATTCTCATTCTTTTTCCAACAATATATAATTAACTGTTGTTTTTATGCATATTTTTTTCGAAGCTTAAAGTTGCTGTAATGGAGTGCTGAGGGCACCTTGATTGCTCAGAATAACAATGTTTTCACAGTGATAAATGAAATTAATGGCAGATTTTTGTGATGACCGTTGTACTTCATGGTGGGCATGTAAGCGATCCGTTTTGGAAATGGAATAAATAAATATAAAGAAATAGTACGGTTCATTTATAAACCATTAGAAAAAACTCCATAATATTAGCCATACTATTAAATTGTTTATATTGACGTGACAGTTATAAAAAAACTGCTTAGACACGAGGGTGGATGAAGGACTTGCCTTTTCTATTCCCTTACTCGACAACATCTTGCTCTCGTTCGGGACATAGATATGAAACTCACATACCTTCTTTCTTGCTTGATTGATGGATCTTGTTTCTTGTGTTTATGGCCCCATTGATGCTAGTTTGCCTCTGCAGTTGTCGTCGGTGCTTCGCCTAGTTAAAGAACGATTTTCTTCTAGCAGGACGACTGCTCGACCTTGGTTGCACGGTGGGCAGGACCTTGGGTCGGACTCTCGTTAGGTAGGTGACATGACATCGAAGGTTCTCTATACTTCTGACTCCTGCTCTAATTGGAGGAGTTCAGACTCTCATTCTAGATTGGAGACCACTTTCTGGGCTCCATGGAGATGTTGGAGGCCATTACCCCTTCCTCAGTTACCTCTTGCCCGAGGTCTATATCAGACCATACTTCCACTGTTTGGGATTTAGGGAAGGAGTTGCACTTTGGACTATTTTTCGATTTGAAAAGGCTTGGGTTTTAGAAGACAGACATTACATAGTTGCGGAAAAACAGAGATCAATAGATTGTGAAAGTCCGGTTCTGATTCGTTTGGTCCATAGATGGGTGGCTTTGCGAAGACGCCTAAGTGCATACAAGAAGGATGTACGTGTGTGAGAAGAGAAACTGTTACAGGGAGGAGTGCTTGCAGTAATTTGGAGGCTTGATGGTGTGAAGGATTCGAGAGACTTCTAAGTGGAAGAGCTTAAGAAGAAAGTTATTTCGAGCAAGGTTATCCAGGAAGAAGACTGAAAGAATGTGATGGAGTGGACTAGAAATGAGGACATAAATGGTTAAAAGAAGGGGATGGAAATAGCATGTTCTACCATACAGTTACCTGTGGCAGGGTACATCAGAGTATCTTCTGATCAGTAGTGATGGCCGATGCTTAGTTCAAGAGAGATCAATAAATGCGTCAGGCTATTGCAGGGTAGTGCCACATGTTATCTCGTCAAATGCTGTGCATGGATGAATGTGGCTTGGTACGGGGGCCATTTCCTGATTGACGCAGAGATTCGAGCATTTGGAGATTAAAGCAATTGTTTTTGATTTGAATGCGTATGGCGCCCACATACCTGTTGGTTTTTCCGTCTGCATTTCAGACATTTTTGGGACGTGGTGGGGGGTGATTTTATGACCTTGATGGGTGAATTTGTTTAGAGCAATGCATGCTTTGACATAATGAATAGAGCCATATTGTTTTTGTTGCCAAAGAAGGAAATGCCAGACATGATGGTTAATTTCTAACCCATTGCCTATCTAACCCTATCTATTTAGTGGTGGCAAAGGTGTTAGCTAACAGACTACGTGAGGTCTTGGGCAACATTATTTCACCTGTTCATTCGACTTTTATACCAATGAGACAAACTGTAGACAACTTGGCGTTGACCCCAGATTCTTGCAGATTGGAAGAGGCAGATCATATGCGTGCTTTGGAAGGTTGGTTTTCTAAAGAATATGATAATCTGGATTGTAGGTTCCTGTGGTCGGCTATGACCAGACATGGGTTGCCTAACTTGTTGATTACATGGATGGAAAGATGTGTTACAGCTGCATCATATGTGGTGCTTGTGAATGGGCGCCCTGAAGGAGGGTTCTTCCAACCGCTATGTGTTCGACATGATTGCCCAATGCACCCCTACTCTTCGTGGTGGATGTTGATGTCCTAACCTGTATGGTGTCTCAAGTAATGGATCAAGGGTTGAGGAAAGGTTATGGTTATGATGGCGTCTCCATTCCTATTCTCCGGTACACAGGCGACACACATTTTCTTTGTAAAAGAAAGGATGAAGGAAATGAGGGGGACTTCCGTGTTTGATATCTTTAGTGAACTTTTTGGACCGAAGATTAACATGAACAAGTCTGCTTTTGTTCCATTTTGTCTTACCGAGATTAAGTTGCGCTTGAAAAAAAGATTAAGTTGTTTGCATGTAGTTCCGCTTTGGGTACTATTACTGGTTCTATGCTGCTTCACTACTTAGGGTTGCCTATTGCATGTGGTGGGAGATTGTGCTTGTCAAATTGGCTACAGGTTGTGGAAAAACTTGAGAAAAAATACAGGTTGGAACGACTTGTGCTCATAAATGTAGTTCTTACATCAATTCCCGTGTTCTTTATGTCCTCTAGACTTCTGTCAATTGGGATTAGACACTACATTGAGCTTGTGAGGAGGTTCTTCTTGGGCTCGTTGAGATAGGGTTCTTGGGGTATACACTTGGTGGACTGGGAGGCTGTCACACTCCTGTAGGATGGGCAATGGGCTCGATGCCCCTCGCATGGAGACTATTAATAAGACACTCTTGATGAAGTGAGTGCCGAGGATTCGGGGCGATAGTGAGGACATGCTTTGCAGGTTGATTCGTGGATTCTATGATGTGCATGCCCAATCATCTTTAACATTACACCCTTACTGTATGGCTTTGACTTTCTGGAGGGGGATTTGCTCCGTCTTGTCATAGTTCCCTACAAATGTCTGTCATGTTTTGTGAGATGGTTGTTTCTTTGCTTCCTGGAAAGATGATTGGACTGATGAGGGGTTGTTGGCGGAGAGGTTCCCATGTCTGTCTGCTCTGGCCTCATACCATGACGTGCTTGTTTTTGCTGCATGGGCCTACTAAAGGGCAAGAATATTGGTTCTAGAGGAATGAGGAATTTTCGATGAGACGTGCATATCGGGCTTTGGACAGATCGTTGATGTCTATTGATTGTACTTTGATTTTTTTGAAGTCTGAATGGTAGGGGGAACACTCGAAGGTGTCCGCCCCATGATTATTTATTCAAAAAAAGTAAGAAAAACAACCAGAAAGAAAACAGAGCTCGCACCAGCCCCACAAAGCCACTACAACACCCAATCCTCTACCAAGCGTTTAGCGAACATCCCCACGTTCTCCTTATAAAATCTTTGACCCGAGAACAACAATTCGTTTCTTCCCCGCGAAACCGCCCAAAGAATGGCCATGGGATAGAGCCGCTCCCTCCTTGGTCTGGTTAGATTTGCGTGGATCGAATTCCAGAAGGCTTGAAAGTCATCGCTGCGGCACCACGCTAAGCCCACCTCCTGCCATATTTGAGAGACCATGGGGCATGAGAAAAAAAGATGCTCCACAGATTCGATCGCATCATTACAAATCCAGCACCTGTCCGAAATGACGCCAAGAAGCCTGGCGCACCGATCACGCGTCATCAGCCTCTTCCTCCTGAGTAACCATAGGAAGAAACCAATTCTCTCAGGAAGCCTGAGAGCCCAAACATTTGCACAGTCCCTGATCAGCAGCTCCGAGTTTGCCGGCGGCGGCTTGGAGATGGCCCCATAGGCCCTCCTGATCGTGAACGGCCCTTCCCGCCAACACCAATGATCCCGCCCCCCACAAGGAGGTCCCACCTCCCGCACGGCCTCAAGCAGTGCCAAGAACTCCTCAAATCTCTGGTCGGAGAGAATAGCGGAGAAAGATGGGCACCGGATT
The DNA here is from genome assembly GCA_037367405.1 of Ottelia alismoides. Taxonomy (NCBI): domain Eukaryota; kingdom Viridiplantae; phylum Streptophyta; class Magnoliopsida; order Alismatales; family Hydrocharitaceae; genus Ottelia; species Ottelia alismoides. Next base: position 144,961 of record JAZKJV010011728.1, read on the forward strand.
TCGTCAGCCCAACACTCCGCAACCGAGCAGAACTTCTCCTCCGCCAACGCATACAAACGGGGGAAACGAGAGCAGAGGCCCCCCTCCCGACCAATCGTCCACCCAAAAATAAAAGGACTCCCCCCTCCCAAGCACCGGCCTAAAAAGGGCGATGTTATTCACAAAAGTCCTCACCACGCCTCGCCAGAAGGGGGTCGGGGCGGCGAGGCTACCGGGCTGCGAAGGCGGCGCCCCCTCACATCATAGATCCTACGCACCACCGAGCAAACAAGATCATCCCCCGGCCTCCATACCCTGCTCGCCCACTTAAGCAACACCGCATCATTTATCTGCTCTAGCGACTTCACCCCCAGGCCCCCATGGTTCTTACGGTGCGTGATATCCTCCCAGCCCACTAGATGGATCCCTCTGTTTCCGCTCGCGTGGCTACCCCACAAAAAGGTCCGCATCCTCTTCTCCAGCCGATCCTGAATCCCCTTAGGCATCTTGCAGTTGGAAAGAAAATATATGGGGATGGAAGAGAGGACGACCTTCAATAGGACCAATCTACCACCCCTCGAAAGAATAGCGGCCTTCCACCCAGCCAACCTTGCTTCAATTTTCTCCACCATTCTCAGCCAATCGCGCATCCTTGCCCTTCATAGCGACAAAGGCGTGCCCAAGTAATTAATTGGCAAGGAAGCGCGGTCCGAACCCAAGACCATCTCGAGCCTATCTGCCAACTGCTCCGCACGATCGAAAGGGACGAACACAGACTTTGTGCCATTCTTAAGTAATCCTGACAACTCCCAAAGATCTCCAAAGCCACAACCATGCCATTAGCCTCCTCAATACCCCCTTCGATGAGGAAAAGGGTATCATTAGCGTATTGAATGATTGGAACCGACACCCCCTCCCTCGAGTAGCCGCAAGAGATGCCACGGCTTACGACAAGAGCCGCAATATCTGACAGAACATTGGCCGCAAGAATGAAGAGCATAGGCGCCAGGGGGCACCCCTGACGCACCCCACAGTGGATCAAGGTTTTTCTTTGATTCATGGTTATAAACTTGCATTGGAGATGCACATTCCACGGTGGATCAAGGTTTTTCTTTGGTTGTTGTGGTTCATAGGTCTACTGATGAAGGAGTGTTGGATGAAGTTTTGCTTTGATAATTTGTGCATAAGTCCACTGAAAAGGATCGTTGGATGAAGTTTTGCCTGGTAGTGACAATTTGTGCTTCTTCTGTGGGCTGCAGGTAGAGACAGCGGATCACATTTTCATAGCACTTAAGGTTGTTGGGACACTTTGTATTAAGCCTGCATCCAACACACCGCAACTTTTATTAAGCTGGTAATTGTTTGTTGGGAAATTTGGCTCATTCACGATGGAGAATTCTTTCGCAGTGAGCGATTTTATGTATAAAATGTACTGCACCATTTTCTAATATAAACATAGGGTGGACACCTTTGCATGTTGCGGACATCTTTACGTGTTTTCCCCTTTTTTTGCCTCCAAAAAAACCGATGCTTACGCCTTGACTGCCGTGAGGCTTACACATCTCTTCAATTCGATAAAATCACCTCGATCCACGTAACGTTTTTAAAACCTTGGTTAAAATACATTTCTTTTGATGTGTTTGCAATATTGGTTTAAAAGTCTAAACTCCCACATACAGTTGTCTTTTTGGTCTGAAGTCTTTCTCTTTTCTTGTTCTTCATCATCTTTTTCCTTTGCTTGTATCTTTAGTTCGTTGGAGCTTTATGCTTGACTTCTCCTATTTTCTTTTTATAGCGCATTTAAATTTATGAGTGAGTTGCTTCTATCTTTAAAGATAGCTGCTAGTCACAAGTTAAAGAAGAAAAACTAGTTTGATATCATTTAAACATGTTCAAATGTATGTACTAATATTTTTTAGCATGCTTTTCATGCTATTGATTTTTTTATAATTTTAGTATTATGGGTCCTGATAGTGTGGAACTTTGCTTGGGCTGCTGGGCAGTCCGTGCGGAAAATTTTGGGATCTGACCATGTGTTGTTTCTTTTCTCCTTTTACTGAGGAGTAGTGCTCTAATATCACTTTACTGCATTGTTGTTTATTTGAAATCTCTACATGTCTTTATCTGTTCTTCGAGTGCGAATGAATAGAAAACCAAGTAACTTAAAGTGTAAAATTCTAGTAATATACCCAGAATTGACTACTGGCAATTTCATACCTTTTGTTTAACGTTCTAAATTCATATGTACAAAAGACTTACCAGTTACTTTGAATTTTGTAGCTTCTGTTTCCATAGAATGTCTTCTTGTTTTTCTGTAGTTTGACTTAAGTTTTGCGAGTTGTCTGCTGCAGATCCTTATGTCGATATGATTATGGTTGATGGCATCTCACTCCTTTGTAATGACTTACAGGTATTATTTATGGAGCAGTAACATGTTTATGTTTATGTATTTTTAGCATAATCTACTGGTGTTATTTGAATATTGTTGTTGTGTGTGTGTTTAGTTTTTTTGCGATCTTTTAGTTCACTTAGATGAATCAACATCTCTGAGAATTGTCATTATTGTTAACTAGAATGGGGTCAAAAGAGATTTTTTCAGTTTGTGAATGTGTCCATTGAAATCTCTGCCAAATGACTTAAACTGTCCATGATTCTCTTATTGAGAAAGAAACGATGGGTCCATGAGGGAATTTTCATCCCAAAGATGCGTTTGTAATGATAAAACAAGCATAGAAGTAAAAACTGAATCCATAGAAATGCGGGCGTAGAAACATGCAAAAGCATACGGTTAAAAAATTTTCCTTCGGACATGCGTTCTTTCCGCTGAGGTGTGAGACATCACTTTATACCCAAATTAGCCGAAGCACATTATAAGTATCTTAAAAGCGCCAATCTTTCTTACCATCTTCTGAACAATTGATAGGTAAAACATATGTCCCTATATTTTTTTTTGAAATGCCCAAGTATGTGACAATTAACATCGATTCCATTTAGTTATTACCTTCGTAATCAAACCCTAAATTCTGGGGTCTAATTTATGGGTGTTATATTGCTACAAAATTGAAAGTGCCGGCATCTGCTTGGGCTGTTGCGATCTTGTTAATTTTTGTTGTGTAGAGGGTTGAATTACAGGTTGAGCGTGCAAAGTGGGTAAGATATGTGGTAGTTCGTGTTGCTTGTTCTTGATTCTTTATGAAGGTCTCCTTACGAAGGATAAGGATGCCAACTTGGAAGTGGTTGCAGTATGAGATATTAGTATATGTATTAATGACAAGTTCATACATATACATTTGGTAGCAAGGCCCTAAATGTCAGTTTCGGTCACCATTTTAGTGACCAACCGAAACGGAATTTCGACCGAAATTCGACCGAAATTTCGGTCATTTTTTGTACTAGGGCCCCCATATTTCAGTCATTTTGGTCATTTCGGTCGAATTTCGATTTTGATGGGATATCGATATTCGATAGAAATTCGACTGAATTTTGCTGAAATTTGAGGCCATGTTTGGTAGTTGGGATGCAAACGGATGGATTCAAATATATGTGTTACCATATCCTCATTCTTTTTGAAATCTAGATATTAATACCGAAACTGATATCTTGCGGATATTGTCAATCACAAATCATATCCTTAAATATGGATTTTGATATGAAAACAAATAATTATAATTCGAATACATATATTTTACAAATGGATACCGATTATCCTACGGATAATAAATTTTTTCTAAGATTTAAATTCAATGTCAAAATTACACAAACTACAAATACAATAAAATAAACAAGAAAAAAAGATATACTAATATGTTAAACTAAACTTTTATAACTATTAGAGTATGCATCATTTATCATGTAAGATGGGTAAATGAATCCTTTCAAGAGCCATTTATCACATCTGGTGTTTAGTCCCACATCTACCGGTGTTGGGATTTGGGGGGTCTGAAGAGGCTATATAAGAAGCCCCAGAATTCCTGTATCTAGTGAGAAAGTGCAATGCATAAATCGGCCTTTTGAGGCGTTCTCCCGTGGTTTCATCCCGCTCCTTAGGGAGTAGGGTTCCATGTTAAATGTGTGTTCTTCTCTATTCTTTATCTTTTATTTATAATATGCTTCCACATTATATTTTCTAACATGGTATCAAAACGGGTCGATTCTCGAGGATTTTATGTTTGTTTTTATTTCGAGAGTCGGTTCTTGATTATTGCTGAAGATTTGTTTGTGTAGATCAGTTGTTTAAGATTCATCCAAGGTTCGTGAAGTTTTAGGGTTCGCTTTTGAAACCTTAATTCAGTTCTAGGGTTCTTCGCGCAATGCCTTTCCAGCACCGCTGCATGCGGTACTCCTCCTCTCTCGGCATCAACGGCTCATGTAGCCGCATCTCTAAAAGTGGCAACGATCAGGCCCGCACCGCATCTCCAACAACAAATCCAGATCTCAAGAAAAGCTATGATCATCACCGAGTTCCAGAGATTGGAGGGTTTCCAAACCCAAAGTCTACACTGGTAATATCCAGATGTGCACCCATCAGCTTCTGCATTGCAGGGGCCAGGGGGTAGAGCTCGTCGGCGGCAGCACTCCTCCAGCCGTAAACTCCAGGACTCGCAGGATCCAGGCGGAGGACATTCAGCCCTCGCCAACCCTATCCGTACATGAGCATACTCCGGCAATCGAGCCGTACATCAGCAATAGACGACCTCAGTTGGATCGCAACACGAGGAGGCGGCCTCCTTCTCTCGATCTCCTCTAGAACGAGCTCCTTCCAGCAGGGGCATCACACAAGAGCTGTAGCCCTCCAGACGACACCTCTGTTACAGGCGCACCTCGCGCAACCCAACCAAAGCCAACCCTCCTTAAACCGCTTCTCTAGGCGGCTCTAGACGATCGCACTGCCTCTCCTCTTCTATGTCTCGGCAGAGGCGGTTCCTCCCGACTACATCGTGGGCAACTACATCTCCTCGCGGTGCCTCTACCGCGCTCCCTCTTCCAGTCGACGCTCCTTGCAGAAACCTCCAAGGTGGAGGCGGCGACCTCCTCTCCAGATTGCCGAGCGGCAAGAGAAGGCCCCATTGGGTGGGGGGGGGGTCTTGTGTGAGAAAAGGTTCCCGATTGTGAACCCTAAATAGACCTTATGAGTATTAAAAAAAGGTGGGAAATTTCTTTTGGGCCCCAACCTGTAGGCCAAGCTGCTGCATTGAAAATAAGGAAAAGTGTTGGTTTCCAAAAAATTGAGAAAGAGGCACGTACAAAAAAATTTGTACGCAAGAAAAATGATGAGGTGGCTATTAAAAAAAGAAAAAGAAATAGCCGAGAAAAAATGCAAAAAAAGTTTTAAAAGTTGAACAAAATAATGATGTAATCGGCTTTTGTTATTTTCCCCACTTTATTGTCTTCTCCCAACTTTGTCAATGTCACTGTTTTCCGACCAATATAGGAGAAAAGAAGGGTATTGTGTAGAGTCACATGTCTATTCTAGATCCAGATTCAAATTCTCCAGGTCATCTATATTGTTCAGACTCTACATCTTAGTTTTAGACTCTGCAGATTGGTTTAAAGTCCAAGTTCGAGGCACTCCATAGTTGAATGACTCACTTTCTTCGAGTTCTCCAGAGAAAGACTCGTTTTCAGATATACACATGTTTGTCATCTTTATTTATGGTCTCCATCTTTTATTTTGGTCAGAGTTTTCATGTGTTCCGTAGGGACTCAAGATTAGAGATCCCATTCCTTATGCCATGTGGGATAGGTTTTTCATGTGGTTTCATTGGAACTCCAGAGTAGAGATCTCATTCTTTGAGCTAGTATGGGAAAAACCCAGTTCTCCGACGAAGAGTCTTTTCAAACTCTGTTCTCCAATGACCGTGGACTCTGACGAGGATGTCTCCATGGCCTTTTCTGTTCGGCCATTTCAGAGATGGAACAGTTGTCCATATATTGTGGTGAGCCAGAGTTCTCCAAGTGGAGACTCATTTCAGTTGCAGTGACTCTGACAAGCATAGTACATAGCACATGCTCGGTGAGGAGATTCCGTTTGACTCACATTTTAACCCGTTTGTTTCTCCTCACCTGCACGACACGAGAAGCAACGTCCTCGACAACAGTCGACATTTGGGCGCGTTGAGTTGATATTGTCCGCAGTATCCTGTAGCGTGAGTTTGAGATTTCTTTCTGTTTGTCCAAGCTGAGCATTGCATGCTCCAGCTTGAGGGGGGGGGTGTCATTATCATGCAAGATGGGTAAATGGATCCTTCCAAGATCCATTTACCACATCCAGTTTTTAGTTCCACATCTACCAGTGTTGGAACTTGGAGACCTCCTGTATCCAGTGAGAAAGTGCAATGCATAAATCAACCTTTTTAGGCGTTCTCCCATGGTTTCATCCCGCTCTTTATGGAGTCGGGTTCCACGTTAAATCCCACGTTCTTATCTATTCTTTATCTTTAATTTCTGACATGCTTCTGCATTTCTATTTTCTAACAATAACAAATAGCTAAACACCATAAGACATTTACTTAGTACATTAGCAAGAAAAAGTGTCCTAAATATGCCTCAATTTCCAATTAGATGCCTCATTTTTGAAATGATATAAAAAGGATATTAAAATTCAACTTTATGCTTTAACATCGACATAGAAGAATTGCGGAAGCTTACGGAAGCATGTATTTCTGACATAAAATTGAGATCAAACCCCTTATTGTTATGTTTCCAAAATATGGCCCTCCTCGAGAATTGATGTATAGTCAATGCATTTTTTCGTAATTCATTTTATTTATTTATTCCTGCATTTGAATTGACTCTAAAACATATTATATTATGGTGTAATCTTATAATATTGTTAGGAGAAAAATGAGAATTGTTTACTCCTGTGAACCCTAGGCTCTCTTACATAGAGGAGAGACCTATGGGTAAATTACATATGATAGACATATGAATAAGAAAATAGCAATGCAGTATGAATACATAAATATCTCTACACTCCTCCTCAAGATGGAGCATAGATGTCTATCATGCTCAACTTGGATGAACATTTCTGGAATGGTCCCTTGAGCAAAGCCTTAATAAAAATATATGTAGTTTGATCCCCTGAGCTGATGTGAGAAGTAGAAATAAATCCTTTCTGAATCATGTCCCTCGTGTAGTGACAGTCTACTTCATTGTGCTTGGTTCTCTCATGAAAAGCCGGATTGTTTGCAATGAACAAGGCTGCTTGGTTATCACATTGTAGTTGCATAGGAACGGGTACATCTATATGTAAATATGCAAGTACAGCACGGACCCGCATCATTTATTTACTTGCTTGTGCCATAGATATATATTCAGACTCGGCACTGGATCTGGCTACTATAGTTTGTTTCTTACTCCGCCAAGAAACAAGGGAGCTACCAACAAAAATTGCAAAGCCTGTAGTGGACTTCCTATCTTTTGGACATCCCGCATAATCAACATCAGCACATGCAGAAACAGTGATTGTTTTCCCCTTTTTGAGTAGTAAGCCTGTACATGGGGAAGACTTTAGATATCTCAAAATCATATATACAACATCCATGTGGACTTGTCGAAGTTGTTCCATGAATTGACTCACTCGTTTGACTGCAAATGCAATATCTGGTCTGGTTAATAGTAACATAAAGAAGCTTCCCAACTATTTCTCTGTATCGTTTTCTGTCCACTTCTTCTGTATCATCATCATATAACCGCATGCTAGGATCCATAGGAGTGGTGGCCGGCCGGCATCCAATCATTCCTGTCTTAGCTAGCATATCCGTCGCATACTTCCGTTGTGTCATTACAAGACCCCGTTGATTCCTAGCGAACTCTAGGCCCAAGAAGTACCGTAGAGTGCCAAGGTCCTTGGTAACAAACTGTTGTCCCATAAAATCTTTTGCCCTTTTTATTCCCTGCAAGTCATCACCTGTGACCAATATATCATCAAAATAAACCATAATGACCACCATACCTCTAGTGGTTTTCTGTACAAACAGTAAATGATCCGCATTTGACCTCTTAAAACCCTGCTTCTCAATTAAGTCCGAGAGTGTCTGAAACCATGCTCTAGGACTCTGTTTCAGGCCATATATTGCCTTATGAAGTCTGCCAACCTTCAGACACTCCCCCTCAGCAGAAAAACCGGGAGGCTGCTGCATATAGACTTCCTCCTGTAGGTCCCCATACAAATAGACATTCTTAACATCAAGCTGAAAAAGAGGCCAGTCACGTACAACAACAACAAAGAGAAGAATTCGTAGAGTAGAATGGCGAGCCACAGGAGAGAATGTGTCCAGATTGTCCACGCCTTATATTTGAGTAAAGCTACGAGCAACCAGTCTAGCTTTGTATCGATCTAGACTTCCATCTGTACGTTGTTTAACAGTAAACACCCACTTGCAACTGAAAATAGACGCATCAGCAAGAGCATCCACCATACTCCATGTTCCACGTGACTGCAATACCACCATTTCTTCTTCCATAGCCAACCGTCACCAATTATCTTTCAGAACCTCCTGATAATTCTTGGGAATGTCCACAACAGATAATGCGATAGCAAATGTCTTGAAATCACCAGTCAAGCACTCTAACGAGACCAGGGAGGCCAAAGGATAAGAGGCACAACTACGCGTCAGCTTCCGAAGCGCAATAGGAAGATCTAGATCTACAATCTCTGTATCCGTCTTTTGTAAGGAATCCTGCTCAAGCAAGCTATCAGATCCAATCGTAGGAATAATGTATTCAGAACATACCTCATGCGTGCTAGATGACGAGCGATGATCATGAGCAGATGCATGACACGTGTATAATGGTGGGGGTAAGGGTGGGACAAGGATGATCGGACCCGTACTGTAGGTGATGGTGGTGGAGGTGGTGATGGTGGCGGGTTTGAAGGTAGTGGTGGCACATAGATTTCATCATAAGTGTTTGAGGAAGTCAAACAATCACCTGTAGGAGAAAAATACATCACAGCTTCAAAAAAGGTGACATCCGCACTAACATAATACTTTATGTGCAGTGGATCATAACATATGTATCCCTTTTCTGTCTTGGAGTACCCAACAAAGACACACTTGACCACTCTAGGAGAGAGCTTGCCAATACCCGGAGACAATTGGTAGACAAAGCAACCGAACCAAACACACGAGGAGTAAGGGAGAACAATTCTTTTTCAGGAAATGCAAGGGAAAAAGGGATTTTCTCACCCAAGACCGACGATGGCATGCGATTGACAAGATAACATGCCGTAAGAACATCACTCCAGAAGGAATGTGGGGCATGCCTCTGAATGAGAAGCGTTCTGGTAATATCAAGAAGGTGATGTTGCTTCCTTTCAGCTACATCATTTTGCTGGGAAGTATAAAAACATGACGTTTGATGAATAATACCATGGGCAACAAAATATTTAGAAAGATTATGAGTACAAAATTCCAAAGCATTATCGATACGCACAAATTTAACAGACAAAAAGAGGACATTCTGCACTTCTTTGATAAAATTCTTGATAACATCTCCAGCCTCTGATTTATTCTTTATTAAAAACAATCACGACAAACGGGAGAAATCATCGACAACAACTAGATAAAACCGGTGTCCCCGATGATCAGGAACACGACTCGGACCCCAAATATCTATATGAAAGAACTAAAAAAAGGAGCTACTGCTCTGACTCTGACGACTAGGGAATGTAGACTGGTGATGCTTTCCCAATTGACATGCCTCACATTGAAACGATGAGTGAGGAGAGATCTGAGGAAGAACGTGACACAACTTCTGGAGCGGAAGATGACCAAAGCGCAGGTGCCATGTAAAGGGAGAGACGGATCCAGCATAATGGGAGGAAGTGCCTGCATAAGGTGTACGAACCAAACGATAGAGACCGTCCTGCTCATGACCACATCCAATCACCTTGCCTGTGAGGATGTCCAGAAATACAAGAGAAGATGGATCAAAAATCGCTTGATATTGTAAATCTTTCGTAATCTGACTAATAGTAAGCAAGTTCATAGAAAAGTCAAGGGCATGAAGCACATTCTGTAGGCGCATAGATGGTGTTAGGCTAATCTCCCTTTGTCCAGTGATCGGGAAATGAGTTCCATCTGCTATAACCACAGTCCGTCCTGGGGGAACCTGTCTGTAAGCTGTAAGCTGACCTTTGTCTCCACGAAGATGATGTGTAGCGCCAGAGTCCATGGTCCATTCTGTAACATCATGTCAACCCCTCAGGATCCGGGTACCCGTTTACGACACAATTCGCAATATAACTTTCACATTAATCACCTAAGTCGCACAAATACAGGGAAAATTTTTTTCTTTTCTTTTTTTTTTCCCTCAACTATGACATTCAGTTTCAATACATTACCACAAGTAAAGGAGACAATATGGCACCAAAATTCTTTTCATTAATATTCATATCCATTTACAACATGTACAAGCATATTCCATGTTACAACATATATCCCAAAATGTGATACAAAAGAGATATCATTTACATCATCATCTGAACAAAAACTAAGACAAAGTAATTCATACCGTCGGGTATACACTATATCCCCTGGAAGCATGTATATACTGAGCGGCTACTGAACTGCAGGCTGTTTGCCTGCCACACACAATAGGAAAGAAAAGGCGTCAGCGGTTGCTGGTACCTCCCAAAAACTTATATAAAATAACAGGCATTTATTATTTACAAAAGAAAGCAAGTAGAGAGGTAAGAACAACTCAAATCAAACTTTATTTCTACTTTGCAATGAAGGAGGTTTTTCAGGCTACTTGTAAGCATCTCAATGTTTATCCCATACCCCAGCATTTCCCACATGTGACATATTTTATAGTACTTGAGCATTCATGGGTATCTGAGTGTAAGCACATATCTATTCATAGATCATGTTGTTGAGTGATAATGGAAAAGTCATGATCGGAAAGATCTATTAATTTATTTAAATCATTGGGTAGAGAGAGTGGTCATTTCCTACTAACCCTAACTGTTGATCGTAACTTCTCAACTTTTAATTCCAATGTTTCAGATATAACTCCAGATGGTGTAGATGTAGATATGGATGGTCTAGATATAGAATCGCCAGTCTGTTGGCGAAGCAAACTCAAGCGGTGAAGAAGCCTACAAATGGCTCTTCCGTCTCGCCCTCTAATTGGAAGCGCGGTCCAATAGAGGGATAGGTCTATTTTCCAACTACGCCACTGAGACGGGTGAGAGAGACTCCCTAGAAAAGTCGCTCTAGAAAAACACAGCCCGACTAGTACGGGCAACCGAGCTCGTACGTAAAGCTGAAAAACCAGGATCCCCCGCCTGGGCATCCTAAAACAGGGTCAGCGGAACTGGTCTAAAGTCTGGATCCCAACGAGGCGTAAAAACACTGCGAGCTCGCGTAAAACCGAAAAGGGACTGGGATCCTAGACCCGCGCACTTGGCGGCCGCTGCCCAAACTGGGCTTCCTTTTTTCCGCCCAGGTGAGGGTCACCGCCCCCTCGCACGGTCCGGTGTAAAAGGCCACCATGACCGGCACTAATATCAATCGTCACTCATTCTCATCAAACCATATAATTCCATTGTCCGCGATACCGGCATAGGATTCTACATGCTATATGGAGCTATATAAAAGATGTAATGTCTCCAAGTTTTTGCAACTTATCTTAACTTCCCAAGGTCAACAATTTAACTATCAATAATGGGAACTCATATTCCTCTAATCATAACACTCTTGAAATTTTACATACCATTAGTGACGACCTAGTTAAGATCCTTAACTGCTCTTGATATATCCATCGCAATCTATTTCAAGTCGTTTTCTGGAGCAAGAGTAGAGGAGTTTGCATGTTTCATATGACGGCTAATATAGAAGTATTAGTTAGAAGGTATGAACTAGTTGCTTCTGTTCATGTGTTTGATCAAAAAAAAAATTTATCTTAATACATCACCAGAGTCCTATTTGTGTCATTGGGAACGTACTTTCTGATCATGAATAGTCAGTATGAATAATTTACCTCAAAATCCTAACTAAACAAGAGGGTCCACTTATCCTTCCCTTGGATCTCTTTTAATATTAGAACATTCCATGACTTATGGTTTTAGTGAGAGAACTGTATACATCAGAATCATGATAGCAGAAATGATGACCAACTGAATACAAGGATTGGGACACAATTTCTTCCAGGAAACGATCAGAATTATAGGTAATGTTAGAGCTAATGTACCATGCATAAATTTCGTGAATAATTGTTCTGCATTTTGAGCATAATATTGTACATTCGGAAATAAGCAAAAGAAAGAGAGAGAGAAATTACTTGGCACTTTATATGGTAAGATCAGGATGTAAACTTTGAACCATACTGATTATGAGGCTGGAATTTAATTTGCAATATACGCAAAATTTTTGGTAGAAATTCCATCAAACTTGTAATCATAATAGATTTAATTTGTCCATATGAAAGTTGCTTCCCAATCAACGAGTCTTTGAGTTTTACTATTACAGATTATACTTTAATCAATTTATGATATTCATAGAATCATAAACAGATGAGATCACTTATTACCAGATGCATGAAAAAGATATCTAAAAGGTATTAATGGCTAAAAGTTGGTCTGTTTTCACATGCATGGCAGCAAGGATTGGGGATGGGATTGTACTGTATGGCAGCAAATAGAAGGGGAGGGATGGTACATATACTAAAATCTAAGATACATGTATGGCAGCAAGGAGAGGGCTGGGGATGGTACCTTGATCTTCAAAGTGAAGATCAACAATCATGCAAAAAGGGGACTGTTCTGGAGCAGAGAAGCAGCAGCTCCAATGGTGCAACAGTAGCAATAGAGAGTCCTGGAGGCTTCAACTGTTGCTGGACAGCAACCAAAACAAGGAAATATGGAGGGAATGAGAAGGGAAGGGAGAGAGGAGAAATTGGAAAAAGAAGGGAGGAGATTGTACCTCTAGTTTGCTTCAATTTGGAGAAGAAGATGCCCTTGCATGCAGCAGTTGGGATTGAAGGAGTAACAGCAGCCACGGATTGAGAGGTTGAAATTTGGGAAAGGTGTTTGAGTCTCGGTGAAAAACGAGAGAGGGCAAAATGGTTGGGGGTTGGTATTTATAGAAAGTGGAAGGTGACACATTCCCTTTTGTTTTTGCCAAGTGGAAATGCAAAAAGATCCCATCTGCGCACGGTTGGAGGTAGCAGACAGTGAGCTGGGATTTGATTTTAAGCAAATTTTATTTATTATATATATATTTAAATTACTTTTTCTCTCTTACTTGAGATACCAATTTCGTCCGTTACTCGTGTCTTGAGTTTCGGATTCGAGTGCTCAATATCTTATCTTGATCGTCTCAAAATGACGGTCAATATGAGTATAATATTGATATACTTTCGGTTGGGTTTCGAACCCCCGGAAATTTCGGATACGGTTTTTGTTTGCGGTTAAATTTTTCGATTTAAAAATATCAAACGACCTCCGTCTGACGAACGGTCGATTCCGTTGGTCTTGTATCGTCGAATCGGATCTCATGATGGTCTCGGTTCGTTTCGCGGTTTCCGAATTTGCGTCGCGGCTTTTCACGGCACGCATTGCAAAGGGACCGATTTTGGTCGATTTCGTCCGAACGACTTTTGATTCACTACTAATTGATCGTTTTAAGTTGTTTAGTATTGACCGACAATGTTTTTGGGTTCATTAGACCCAATATCGGACGACTTCGGGTTTGATTGGAAACCGGATGCTACAAATATAAAAACCTCAAAGGGAGTCTCGTCCTCGAGACTCGAGTTAAGGCTATTAGGTGACTTCATATGTCCATAAAAACCCCAAAGGGTTTTGAACCCATAAAAACCTCAAAGGGAAAACAAGCCATATATTTATAATGTGTCTAATTACAAAAGCTTGTTTTGACGATTACATCAGAATAGCTGCGGATATCGTGCCCGCATGTCGGCTTCAGTCTCCCATGTCGCTTCCTTGACGCCGTGTCGGTGCCATAAGACCTTGACCAATGAAATCTCTTTGCTGCGAAGCTTCTTCACGGCACGGTCAAGTATCCGGACAGGCTTCTCCTCATAGGTCAGATCCGGCTCTATATCGAGATTCTCGTAACTGATAATGTGGCGAGGGTCATGGACATACTTCCTCAGGTTGGATATGTGGAAAACATCATGAATAGCTGAAAGATGTGGAGGAAGGGCTACTCGGTATGCAACTTTCCCTACACGAGCAAGAATCTCGAACGGTCCAACATATCGTGGCGCCAATTTGCCACGAACACCGAATCTCTGCACTCCCTTCATGTGAGATACTCGCAAAAATACCCAATCTCCAACCTATAATTTATAGGATTGTCATTAGTATGGGATTAAGTTGAACACATATATATCAAATTGAGTGGATGAGGAGAAAATAATTAGATTACCTGAAACTCTAAGTCTCTCCTCCGACGGTCTGCATAGCTCTTCTGGCGGCTCTGTGCCGTCAGAAGCCTCCGCCTCACAAGATCAACAGCTCTCGCAGTCTCCTCCAAGAGATCCACGGAATATAAAGCATGATCACCTACCTCACGCCAACTGAGAGGTGTGAGGCATCTCCGCCCGTATAGGGCCTCGAATGGTGCCATGCCAATACTGGAGTGATAGCTGTTGTTGTACGTGAATTCCACCAAAGGCAAATGGTCCTTCCAGGACCCTTTCCACTCCAAAGTGCATGCGCGAAGTAGATCCTCAAGTGTCTGAATGGTGCGCTCACTCTGCCCGTCTGTCTGCGGATGATAAGCAGAACTCATCTTCAGCTCTGTCTGTAGTGCTGACATGAACTGATGCCAATAATGAGATGTAAATCTCGAATCCCTGTCAGACACCACTTCTCGTGGTATACCATGCAGCCTGATAACGTTCTGCACATAGAGCTTGGCCAATCTGGATGGAGTATAAGTCGTGTGGACAGGTATGAAGTGGGCTGACTTGGTCAACCTATCAACAACGACCCATATAGAATCATGGCCACCTGGCGTCTTCGGCAATCCTGTGACAAAATCCATAGAAATGCTCTCCCATTTCCACTCGGGAATGGGGAGAGACTGCAGTAATCCTGGCGGTCTCCTGTGCTCGGCCTTGACCATCTGACAGGTCATGCATCTGCTAACATGTAGAGCCACATCGCGCTTCATCCCATCCCACCAGAAATGTCGACGCAGGTCACGGTACATCTTTGTGCTGCCTGGATGGATAGATAACCGTGAACTGTGTGCCTCATCAAGTATGTCTCTGCGAAGCTGCTCATCATTGGGTACAACGACCCGTCCTGCCTTCCATAAAATAGACTCCATCACAACAAAGTCATCAAATTCGTCCTTGACGGCGCGCATGTATCTATCTCGGATCCAAGGATCGGTCTTCTGGCCTTCTACAATACGATCCCAAAGGCTGCTGTATCGTGGAGGTACGGCGGTAGAAATGGATGCGCTCTCCTGAGGATGCCAATCACTCAAAGCTGCAACTGTATCCCACGTGTATAGCCAGTTCGCCGTACCCTCTGCATGTGCTCTCCTGCTAAGTGCATCAGCCACCACGTTTCCCTTACCGGGATGGTAAGAGATCGTGCAATCATAATCCTTCAGCAGCTCGAGCCATCTACGCTGCCTCATGTTCAGCTCCTTCTGATCAAAGATGTACTTCAGACTCTTATGGTCTGTGAATAATCTCGAAGTTCACCCCATATAGATAGTGGCGCCAGATCTTCAAGGCGAAGACAACTGCCGCCAACTCCAAGTCATGTGTGGGTAGTTCCGCTCGTGCGGTCTCAACTGCCGTGATGCGTAAGCAATCACCTGTCCTCTCTGCATCAATACTGCTCCTAGACCTTCTCCAGATGCATCCGTGTAGACTGCATAGTCCTGAGTGCCTGAAGGAAGAGCAAGAATAGGCGCTGTGGTCAATCTCTCCTTCAGTGTCTGGAAGGCCTGCTCACATGAATCGTCCCAAATGAATGGAACTCCCTTCTGCGTCAATCGTGTCAATGGACGGACGATGCGTGAAAATCCGCTGACAAAGCGTCTGTAATAGCCGCTAACCCGAGGAAGCTCCGAATCTGAGTGACTGTCTTAGGCTGCTCCCAAGACATAACTGCATCTATCTTCGCAGGATCAACCGCGATACCTGCCCCAGAAATGATATGCCCGAGAAACGAGACCTGGGATAACCAGAACTCGCACTTGCTCAACTTGGCATATAGCTTGTGCTCCCGTAATGTATCTAAGACAATCCGTAGATCATTCGCATGATCCCATTCATTCCGTGAATAGATGAGCACATCATCGATGAACACTACTACAAACTTGTCCAAGTATGGACGGAAGATACGGTTCATCATATCCATGAAAGCCGCAGGTGCATTGGTGAGCCCAAACGGCATCACCACAAACTCGTAGTGTCCATAGCGAGTCCTGAAGGCTGTCTTCGGAATGTCCGACTCGCGAATCCTCAGCTGATGGTAGCCTGAGCGAAGATCGATCTTCGAGAAAACCGAAGATCCCTGGAGCTGGTCAAACAAATCATCGATACGTGGCAAGGGATAACGGTTCTTCACCGTTCTCTTGTTCAGCTGCCTGTAATCGATGCATAGTCTCATGGATCCATCCTTCTTCTTGACAAATAGAACCGGAGCACCCCAAGGTGACGTGCTCGGCTCACGAATCCCATGTCAAGCAACTCCTGCAACTGCACCTTCAGCTCCCTCAACTCGGCTGGTGCCATGCTATATGGTGCCATAGAGATCGGCTGCGTATCTGGCAACAATGTGATCTCGAACTCGATCTCCCTCTCAGGAGGTAGCCCTGGTAGCTCATCAGGAAATACGTCAGGGTATTCTGAGACTACTCGGATGTCCTGTATCATCGGCTCCTGATCAGACACCTCCCGAACAAAAGCAAGATAAGAATCGCAACCCTGATCAACAAGTCGCTGGGCTCGCAATACTGAAATATACTCCATGGTGGAGTCATGTGTAGTACCCTCAAACGTGAACTCGGGTAGATCTGGAATCCTGAAGACAACCGTCTTCCTAAAGCAATCAACAAGTGCATGATGAGTGGATAGCCAATCCATGCCTAAAATCAAGTCGAACTCATCAAGCTGTAGGAGTAGACAGTCTGCGATCATCTCGTAACCGCCAATCAGTACGGGCAAGTGCCTGACTATCATAGATATGACAAATAACTGGCCACCTGGCCCTCGGATGTGATATGGAGACGATAGCGTCTCTGCAACTCTATCTAAAGAAACAAGCAACCTCGAAGCAAGGAAAGAATGGGTCGCGCCGGAATCAAATAAAACATGGAAAGGTCGGCCCAAGACTGAGACCATACCTTTCACCACTGTAGCCGCTGAACGTGCCTGCTCCTCAGTAACGGCATGTAACTGTCCCTGCCTGGCTGATGCAGCACTAGAACCTGCCACACTCTGCGTCTGTCTCTGCTGCTGCCGCCTAAAGTTGGAGTTCCTGCCACGGAAACTCCCTGAACGCTGTGTCTGAGGCTGTGGCTGAGAAGGCTGTGGCTGGGCTCGCCAGAAGCCTGTGGGCACTGTGCACGATAATGTCCCCACTCGTGACATCGGTAGCACCGGACTGGTCGAGTAGAGGGAGTAGCTGTGTCCGTGCTCCGAGCTGGTCCTGCAGGTGGTCTATCTGCTCGCTGCGACCCAGATGGTCGAGCGGACTCTGTACCTCGTCCGGCAAGTGCTCCTCCTAGAATAGTCGATGGAGAAGAGCGAGCACTGCCAGAGAATGTCGAACCTGTAGGTCGGAACCGTCTGGCTGACCTCTGCTGCTGAAACGGTCGACGTATCGGCCCAAAATATCGCCGCGGTCTAGGCGGTGCTCCAGACGAGCTCCCGTAACGTCTCCCTCTGATGTCCTCGAACTTCTCCGCAGCATCGGTAGCCTCGGAGATAGAAGTGATATGCAGTCCAGCCAGCTTCTCCTGCACCTCCTCTCGCATGCCGCCAATGAACTTCTCCAGATTCTCCTCTGGAAATGCGCCAGCTGCTCGTGTGTGTCGTGACAGCTCGGTGTATCGGATGAAATAATCTCTGGCGGTCATCTGTCCCTGACGAAGCTCGGCAAACAGTCGGCGCTGGGACTCCTTCCACTTCGCAGAAAAGAAGTGGGCTCTGAACCTCGTCACAAATCGTTCCAAGTAGGCTCTCGGCCTAGCTCGGACACTATGGCCTCCCACCATCGCTCGGCGAAGTCTATCAGTGAATATTCTATGAAAGATAGCCACTGTGTTCCGTGGCGCATTAATCGCCCTGAGCACTTTCATTACCCTCATCAGCCACTGCTCAGCGTCATCTGGTGGACCTGTCCCCTCGAATAAGGGTATGTTGGCCCGCTGATAAGAAGTGAAGACTGACTGGTGCCTGTGAATGGCTGCAAACTCGTGTGCATCCTGTCAGCAAAGTCAACAGGGTCCTGTTCCCTGTCTAAGTCTGCATCCTCCTCAGCTCCATGCTCTGGAATGGCCTCTAGTGGATCATCAGGATGAGGCTGCTCCACCTCAACGGACTGGTGCTGGTCCTGTCGTATCCCATCCTGGGATGGATAGTACGTGAAATCTGACAGGTCCTCGAATCTCATCTCCAGGTCTGTCTGCCTGTCAGCAATCTCAGTCTGCTGGGCCAATATCTGCTCCTGCTGGCCTCTCATAGCAGCCTGCTGCTGCTGAAGATCGGTAAGTGTGCTCAGTATGCGTGCCAACTGATCAGAAGTATCCTGACCTGGTCGAGATGCCATGGCTCTGCATGAGAACCATAATTAGTCATAAGGATGCCCTAGACAGATATTTATCATAATGCTTTTCTCTTCTTGGGATATAAGATGAAAATTAATGAAATTGGTGACATCTGTGGTTATTGAATATGAATGTCATATTTCCCTTCTCGAACTCACGACAAGTCGGTAGACTGTCGCTATTCGAGAACTTAATGCGATCGGAATTGTAATATCGCGAATGTGCGTATCGGGGTACCACTGCTCTGATGCCAAACTGTCAACCCCTCAGGATCCGGGTACCCGTTTACGACACAATTCGCAATATAACTTTCACATTAATCACCTAAGTCGCACAAATACAGGGAAAATTTTTTTCTTTTCTTTTTTTTTTCCTCAACTATGACATTCAGTTTCAATACATTACCACAAGTAAAGGAGACAATATGGCACCAAAATTCTTTTCATTAATATTCATATCCATTTACAATATGTACAAGCATATTCCATGTTACAACATATATCCCAAAATGTGATACAAAAGAGATAGCATTTACATCATCATCTGAACAAAAACTAAGACAAAGTAATTCATACCGTCGGGTATACACTATATCCCCTGGAAGCATGTATATACTGAGCGGCTACTGAACTGCAGGCTGTTTGCCTGCCACACACAATAGGAAAGAAAAGGCGTCAGCGGTTGCTGGTACCTCCAAAAAACTTATATAAAATAACAGGCATTTATTATTTACAAAAGAAAGCAAGTAGAGAGGTAAGAACAACTCAAATCAAACTTTATTTCTACTTTGCAATGAAGGAGGTTTTTCAGGCTACTTGTAAGCATCTCAATGTTTATCCCATACCCCAGCATTTCCCACATGTGACATATTTTATAGTACTTGAGCATTCATGAGTATCTGAGTGTAAGCACATATCTATTCATAGATCATGTTGTTGAGTGATAATGGAAAAGTCATGATCGGAAAGATCTATTAATTTATTTAAATCATTGGGTAGAGAGAGTGGTCATTTCCTACTAACCCTAACTGTTGATCGTAACTTCTCAACTTTTAATTCCAATGTTTCAGATATAACTCCAGATGGTGTAGATGTAGATATGGATGGTCTAGATATAGAATCGCCAGTCTGTTGGCGAAGCAAACTCAAGCGGTGAAGAAGCCTACAAATGGCTCTTCCGTCTCGCCCTCTAATTGGAAGCGCGGTCCAATAGAGGGATAGGTCTATTTTCCAACTACGCCACTGAGACGGGTGAGAGAGACTCCCTAGAAAAGTCGCTCTAGAAAAACACAGCCCGACTAGTACGGGCAACCGAGCTCGTACGTAAAGCTGAAAAACCAGGATCCCCCGCCTGGGCATCCTAAAACAAGGTCAGCGGAACTGGTCTAAAGTCTGGATCCCCAACGAGGCGTAAAAACACTGCGAGCTCGCGTAAAACCGAAAAGGGACTGGGATCCTAGACCCGCGCACTTGGCGGCCGCTGCCCAAACTGGGCTTCCTTTTTTCCGCCCAGGTGAGGGTCACCGCCCCCTCGCACGGTCCGGTGTAAAAGGCCACCATGACCGGCACTAATATCAATCGTCACTCATTCTCATCAAACCATATAATTCCATTGTCCGCGATACCGGCATAGGATTCTACATGCTATATGGAGCTATATAAAAGATGTAATGTCTCCAAGTTTTTGCAACTTATCTTAACTTCCCAAGGTCAACAATTTAACTATCAATAATGGGAACTCATATTCCTCTAATCATAACACTCTTGAAATTTTACATACCATTAGTGACGACCTAGTTAAGATCCTTAACTGCTCTTGATATATCCATCGCAATCTATTTCAAGTCGTTTTCTGGAGCAAGAGTAGAGGAGTTTGCATGTTTCATATGACGGCTAATATAGAAGTATTAGTTAGAAGGTATGAACTAGTTGCTTCTGTTCATGTGTTTGATCAAAAAAAAATTTATCTTAATACATCACCAGAGTCCTATTTGTGTCATTGGGAACGTACTTTCTGATCATGAATAGTCAGTATGAATAATTTACCTCAAAATCCCTAACTAAACAAGAGGGTCCACTTATCCTTCCCTTGGATCTCTTTTAATATTAGAACATTCCATGACTTATGGTTTTAGTGAGAGAACTGTATACATCAGAATCATGATAGCAGAAATGATGACCAACTGAATACAAGGATTGGGACACAATTTCTTCCAGGAAACGATCAGAATTATAGGTAATGTTAGAGCTAATGTACCATGCATAAATTTCGTGAATAATTGTTCTGCATTTTGAGCATAATATTGTACATTCGGAAATAAGCAAAAGAAAGAGAGAGAGAAATTACTTGGCACTTTATATGGTAAGATCAGGATGTAAACTTTGAACCATACTGATTATGAGGCTGGAATTTAATTTGCAATATACGCAAAAATTTTTGGTAGAAATTCCATCAAACTTGTAATCATAATAGATTTAATTTGTCCATATGAAAGTTGCTTCCCAATCAACGAGTCTTTGAGTTTTACTATTACAGATTATACTTTAATCAATTTATGATATTCATAGAATCATAAACAGATGAGATCACTTATTACCAGATGCATGAAAAAGATATCTAAAAGGTATTAATGGCTAAAAGTTGGTCTGTTTTCACATGCATGGCAGCAAGGATTGGGGATGGGATTGTACTGTATGGCAGCAAATAGAAGGGGAGGGATGGTACATATACTAAAATCAAGATACATGTATGGCAGCAAGGAGAGGGCTGGGGATGGTACCTTGATCTTCAAAGTGAAGATCAACAATCATGCAAAAAGGGGACTGTTCTGGAGCAGAGAAGCAGCAGCTCCAATGGTGCAACAGTAGCAATAGAGAGTCCTGGAGGCTTCAACTGTTGCTGGACAGCAACCAAAACAAGGAAATATGGAGGGAATGAGAAGGGAAGGGAGAGAGGAGAAATTGGAAAAAGAAGGGAGGAGATTGTACCTCTAGTTTGCTTCAATTTGGAGAAGAAGATGCCCTTGCATGCAGCAGTTGGGATTGAAGGAGTAACAGCAGCCACGGATTGAGAGGTTGAAATTTGGGAAAGGTGTTTGAGTCTCGGTGAAAAACGAGAGAGGGCAAAATGGTTGGGGGTTGGTATTTATAGAAAGTGGAAGGTGACACATTCCTTTTGTTTTTTGCCAAGTGGAAATGCAAAAAGATCCCATCTGCGCACGGTTGGAGGTAGCAGACAGTGAGCTGGGATTTGATTTTAAGCAAATTTTATTTATTATATATATATTTAAATTACTTTTTCTCTCTTACTTGAGATACCAATTTCGTCCGTTACTCGTGTCTTGAGTTTCGGATTCGAGTGCTCAATATCTTATCTTGATCGTCTCAAAATGACGGTCAATATGAGTATAATATTGATATACTTTCGGTTGGTTTCGAACCCCCGGAAATTTCGGATACGTTTTTGTTTGCGGTTAAATTTTTCGATTTAAAAATATCAAACGACCTCCGTCTGACGAACGGTCGATTCGTTGGTCTTGTATCGTCGAATCGGATCTCATGATGGTCTCGGTTCGTTTCGCGGTTTCCGAATTTGCGTCGCGGCTTTTCACGGCACGCATTGCAAAGGGACCGATTTTGGTCGATTTCGTCCGAACGACTTTTGATTCACTACTAATTGATCGTTTTAAGTTGTTTAGTATTGACCGACAATGTTTTTGGGTTCATTAGACCCAATATCGGACGACTTCGGGTTTGATTGGAAACCGGATGCTACAAATATAAAAACCTCAAAGGGAGTCTCGTCCTCGAGACTCGAGTTAAGGCTATTAGGTGACTTCATATGTCCATAAAAACCCCAAAGGGTTTTGAACCCATAAAAACCTCAAAGGAAAACAAGCCATATATTTATAATGTGTCTAATTACAAAAGCTTGTTTTGACGATTACATCAGAATAGCTGCGGATATCGTGCCCGCATGTCGGCTTCAGTCTCCCATGTCGCTTCCTTGACGCCGTGTCGGTGCCATAAGACCTTGACCAATGAAATCTCTTTGCTGCGAAGCTTCTTCACGGCACGGTCAAGTATCCGGACAGGCTTCTCCTCATAGGTCAGATCCGGCTCTATATCGAGATTCTCGTAACTGATAATGTGGCGAGGGTCATGGACATACTTCCTCAGGTTGGATATGTGGAAAACATCATGAATAGCTGAAAGATGTGGAGGAAGGGCTACTCGGTATGCAACTTTCCCTACACGAGCAAGAATCTCGAACGGGTCCAACATATCGTGGCGCCAATTTGCCACGAACACCGAATCTCTGCACTCCCTTCATGGAGATACTCGCAAAAATACCCAATCTCCAACCTATAATTTATAGGATTGTCATTAGTATGGGATTAAGTTGAACACATATATATCAAATTGAGTGGATGAGGAGAAAATAATTAGATTACCTGAAACTCTAAGTCTCTCCTCCGACGGTCTGCATAGCTCTTCTGGCGGCTCTGTGCCGTCAGAAGCCTCCGCCTCACAAGATCAACAGCTCTCGCAGTCTCCTCCAAGAGATCCACGGAATATAAAGCATGATCACCTACCTCACGCCAACTGAGAGGTGTGAGGCATCTCCGCCCGTATAGGGCCTCGAATGGTGCCATGCCAATACTGGAGTGATAGCTGTTGTTGTACGTGAATTCCACCAAAGGCAAATGGTCCTTCCAGGACCCTTTCCACTCCAAAGTGCATGCGCGAAGTAGATCCTCAAGTGTCTGAATGGTGCGCTCACTCTGCCCGTCTGTCTGCGGATGATAAGCAGAACTCATCTTCAGCTCTGTCTGTAGTGCTGACATGAACTGATGCCAATAATGAGATGTAAATCTCGAATCCCTGTCAGACACCACTTCTCGTGGTATACCATGCAGCCTGATAACGTTCTGCACATAGAGCTTGGCCAATCTGGATGGAGTATAAGTCGTGTGGACAGGTATGAAGTGGGCTGACTTGGTCAACCTATCAACAACGACCCATATAGAATCATGGCCACCTGGCGTCTTCGGCAATCCTGTGACAAAATCCATAGAAATGCTCTCCCATTTCCACTCGGGAATGGGGAGAGACTGCAGTAATCCTGGCGGTCTCCTGTGCTCGGCCTTGACCATCTGACAGGTCATGCATCTGCTAACATGTAGAGCCACATCGCGCTTCATCCCATCCCACCAGAAATGTCGACGCAGGTCACGGTACATCTTTGTGCTGCCTGGATGGATAGATAACCGTGAACTGTGTGCCTCATCAAGTATGTCTCTGCGAAGCTGCTCATCATTGGGTACAACGACCCGTCCTGCCTTCCATAAAATAGACTCCATCACAACAAAGTCATCAAATTCGTCCTTGACGGCGCGCATGTATCTATCTCGGATCCAAGGATCGGTCTTCTGGCCTTCTACAATACGATCCCAAAGGCTGCTGTATCGTGGAGGTACGGCGGTAGAAATGGATGCGCTCTCCTGAGGATGCCAATCACTCAAAGCTGCAAGTGTATCCCACGTGTATAGCCAGTTCGCCGTACCCTCTGCATGTGCTCTCCTGCTAAGTGCATCAGCCACCACGTTTCCCTTACCGGGATGGTAAGAGATCGTGCAATCATAATCCTTCAGCAGCTCGAGCCATCTACGCTGCCTCATGTTCAGCTCCTTCTGATCAAAGATGTACTTCAGACTCTTATGGTCTGTGAAAATCTCGAAGTTCACCCCATATAGATAGTGGCGCCAGATCTTCAAGGCGAAGACAACTGCCGCCAACTCCAAGTCATGTGTGGGGTAGTTCCGCTCGTGCGGTCTCAACTGCCGTGATGCGTAAGCAATCACCTGTCCTCTCTGCATCAATACTGCTCCTAGACCTTCTCCAGATGCATCCGTGTAGACTGCATAGTCCTGAGTGCCTGAAGGAAGAGCAAGAATAGGCGCTGTGGTCAATCTCTCCTTCAGTGTCTGGAAGGCCTGCTCACATGAATCGTCCCAAATGAATGGAACTCCCTTCTGCGTCAATCGTGTCAATGGACGGACGATGCGTGAAAATCCGCTGACAAAGCGTCTGTAATAGCCCGCTAACCCGAGGAAGCTCCGAATCTGAGTGACTGTCTTGGGCTGCTCCCAAGACATAACTGCATCTATCTTCGCAGGATCAACCGCGATACCTGCCCCAGAAATGATATGCCCGAGAAACGAGACCTGGGATAACCAGAACTCGCACTTGCTCAACTTGGCATATAGCTTGTGCTCCCGTAATGTATCTAAGACAATCCGTAGATCATTCGCATGATCCCATTCATTCCGTGAATAGATGAGCACATCATCGATGAACACTACTACAAACTTGTCCAAGTATGGACGGAAGATACGGTTCATCATATCCATGAAAGCCGCAGGTGCATTGGTGAGCCCAAACGGCATCACCACAAACTCGTAGTGTCCATAGCGAGTCCTGAAGGCTGTCTTCGGAATGTCCGACTCGCGAATCCTCAGCTGATGGTAGCCTGAGCGAAGATCGATCTTCGAGAAAACCGAAGATCCCTGGAGCTGGTCAAACAAATCATCGATACGTGGCAAGGGATAACGGTTCTTCACCGTTCTCTTGTTCAGCTGCCTGTAATCGATGCATAGTCTCATGGATCCATCCTTCTTCTTGACAAATAGAACCGGAGCACCCCAAGGTGACGTGCTCGGCCTCACGAATCCCATGTCAAGCAACTCCTGCAACTGCACCTTCAGCTCCCTCAACTCGACTGGTGCCATGCTATATGGTGCCATAGAGATCGGCTGCGTATCTGGCAACAATGTGATCTCGAACTCGATCTCCCTCTCAGGAGGTAGCCCTGGTAGCTCATCAGGAAATACGTCAGGGTATTCTGAGACTACTCGGATGTCCTGTATCATCGGCTCCTGATCAGACACCTCCCGAACAAAAGCAAGATAAGAATCGCAACCCTGATCAACAAGTCGCTGGGCTCGCAATACTGAAATATACTCCATGGTGGAGTCATGTGTAGTACCCTCAAACGTGAACTCGGGTAGATCTGGAATCCTGAAGACAACCGTCTTCCTAAAGCAATCAACAAGTGCATGATGAGTGGATAGCCAATCCATGCCTAAAATCAAGTCGAACTCATCAAGCTGTAGGAGTAGACAGTCTGCGATCATCTCGTAACCGCCAATCAGTACGGGCAAGTGCCTGACTATCATAGATATGACAAATAACTGGCCACCTGGCCCTCGGATGTGATATGGAGACGATAGCGTCTCTGCAACTCTATCTAAAGAAACAAGCAACCTCGAAGCAAGGAAAGAATGGGTCGCGCCGGAATCAAATAAAACATGGAAAGGTCGGCCCAAGACTGAGACCATACCTTTCACCACTGTAGCCGCTGAACGTGCCTGCTCCTCAGTAACGGCATGTAACTGTCCCTGCCTGGCTGATGCAGCACTAGAACCTGCCACACTCTGCGTCTGTCTCTGCTGCTGCCGCCTAAAGTTGGAGTTCCTGCCACGGAAACTCCCTGAACGCTGTGTCTGAGGCTGTGGCTGAGAAGGCTGTGGCTGAGGCTCGCCAGAAGCCTGTGGGCACTGTGCACGATAATGTCCCCACTCGTGACATCGGTAGCACCGGACTGGTCGAGTAGAGGGAGTAGCTGTGTCCGTGCTCCGAGCTGGTCCTGCAGGTGGTCTATCTGCTCGCTGCGACCCAGATGGTCGAGCGGACTCTGTACCTCGTCCGGCAAGTGCTCCTCCTAGAGTAGTCGATGGAGAAGAGCGAGCACTGCCAGAGAATGTCGAACCTGTAGGTCGGAACCGTCTGGCTGACCTCTGCTGCTGAAACGGTCGACGTATCGGCCCAAAATATCGCCGCGGTCTAGGCGGTGCTCCAGACGAGCTCCCGTAACGTCTCCCTCTGATGTCCTCGAACTTCTCCGCAGCATCGGTAGCCTCGGAGATAGAAGTGATATGCAGTCCAGCCAGCTTCTCCTGCACCTCCTCTCGCATGCCGCCAATGAACTTCTCCAGATTCTCCTCTGGAAATGCGCCAGCTGCTCGTGTGTGTCGTGACAGCTCGGTGTATCGGATGAAATAATCTCTGGCGGTCATCTGTCCCTGACGAAGCTCGGCAAACAGTCGGCGCTGGGACTCCTTCCACTTCGCAGAAAAGAAGTGGGCTCTGAACCTCGTCACAAAATCGTTCCAAGTAGGCTCTCGGCCTAGCTCGGACACTATGGCCTCCCACCATCGCTCGGCGAAGTCTATCAGTGAATATTCTATGAAAGATAGCCACGTGTTCCGTGGCGCATTAATCGCCCTGAGCACTTTCATTACCCTCATCAGCCACTGCTCAGCGTCATCTGGTGGACCTGTCCCCTCGAATAAGGGTATGTTGGCCCGCTGATAAGAAGTGAAGACTGACTGGTGCCTGTGAATGGCTGCAACTCGTGTGCATCCTCGTCAGCAAAGTCAACAGGGTCCTGTTCCCTGTCTAAGTCTGCATCCTCCTCAGCTCCATGCTCTGGAATGGCCTCTAGTGGATCATCAGGATGAGGCTGCTCCACCTCAACGGACTGGTGCTGGTCCTGTCGTATCCCATCCTGGGATGGATAGTACGTGAAATCTGACAGGTCCTCGAATCTCATCTCCAGGTCTGTCTGCCTGTCAGCAATCTCAGTCTGCTGGGCCAATATCTGCTCCTGCTGGCCTCTCATAGCAGCCTGCTGCTGCTGAAGATCGGTAAGTGTGCTCAGTATGCGTGCCAACTGATCAGAAGTATCCTGACCTGGTCGAGATGCCATGGCTCTGCATGAGAACCATAATTAGTCATAAGGATGCCCTAGACAGATATTTATCATAATGCTTTTCTCTTCTTGGGATATAAGATGAAAATTAATGAAATTGGTGACATCTGTGGTTATTGAATATGAATGTCATATTTCCCTTCTCGAACTCACGACAAGTCGGTAGACTGTCGCTATTCGAGAACTTAATGCGATCGGAATTGTAATATCGCGAATGTGCGTATCGGGGTACCACTGCTCTGATACCAAACTGTCAACCCCTCAGGATCCGGGTACCCGTTTACGACACAATTCGCAATATAACTTTCACATTAATCACCTAAGTCGCACAAATACAGGGAAAATTTTTTTCTTTTCTTTTTTTTTTCCTCAACTATGACATTCAGTTTCAATACATTACCACAAGTAAAGGAGACAATATGGCACCAAAATTCTTTTCATTAATATTCATATCCATTTACAACATGTACAAGCATATTCCATGTTACAACATATATCCCAAAATGTGATACAAAAGAGATAGCATTTACATCATCATCTGAACAAAAACTAAGACAAAGTAATTCATACCGTCGGGTATACACTATATCCCCTGGAAGCATGTATATACTGAGCGGCTACTGAACTGCAGGCTGTTTGCCTGCCACACACAATAGGAAAGAAAAGGCGTCAGCGGTTGCTGGTACCTCCCAAAAACTTATATAAAATAACAGGCATTTATTATTTACAAAAGAAAGCAAGTAGAGAGGTAAGAACAACTCAAATCAAACTTTATTTCTACTTTGCAATGAAGGAGGTTTTTCAGGCTACTTGTAAGCATCTCAATGTTTATCCCATACCCCAGCATTTCCCACATGTGACATATTTTATAGTACTTGAGCATTCATGAGTATCTGAGTGTAAGCACATATCTATTCATAGATCATGTTGTTGAGTGATAATGGAAAAGTCATGATCGGAAAGATCTATTAATTTATTTAAATCATTGGGTAGAGAGAGTGGTCATTTCCTACTAACCCTAACTGTTGATCGTAACTTCTCAACTTTTAATTCCAATGTTTCAGATATAACTCCCAGATGGTGTAGATGTAGATATGGATGGTCTAGATATAGAATCGCCAGTCTGTTGGCGAAGCAAACTCAAGCGGTGAAGAAGCCTACAAATGGCTCTTCCGTCTCGCCCTCTAATTGGAAGCGCGGTCCAATAGAGGGATAGGTCTATTTTCCAACTACGCCACTGAGACGGGTGAGAGAGACTCCCTAGAAAAGTCGCTCTAGAAAAACACAGCCCGACTAGTACGGGCAACCGAGCTCGTACGTAAAGCTGAAAAACCAGGATCCCCCGCCTGGGCATCCTAAAACAGGGTCAGCGGAACTGGTCTAAAGTCTGGATCCCAACGAGGCGTAAAAACACTGCGAGCTCGCGTAAAACCGAAAAGGGACTGGGATCCTAGACCCGCGCACTTGGCGGCCGCTGCCCAAACTGGGCTTCCTTTTTTCCGCCCAGGTGAGGGTCACCGCCCCTCGCACGGTCCGGTGTAAAAGGCCACCATGACCGGCACTAATATCAATCGTCACTCATTCTCATCAAACCATATAATTCCATTGTCCGCGATACCGGCATAGGATTCTACATGCTATATGGAGCTATATAAAAGATGTAATGTCTCCAAGTTTTTGCAACTTATCTTAACTTCCCAAGGTCAACAATTTAACTATCAATAATGGGAACTCATATTCCTCTAATCATAACACTCTTGAAATTTTACATACCATTAGTGACGACCTAGTTAAGATCCTTAACTGCTCTTGATATATCCATCGCATCTATTTCAAGTCGTTTTCTGGAGCAAGAGTAGAGGAGTTTGCATGTTTCATATGACGGCTAATATAGAAGTATTAGTTAGAAGGTATGAACTAGTTGCTTCTGTTCATGTGTTTGATCAAAAAAAAATTTATCTTAATACATCACCAGAGTCCTATTTGTGTCATTGGGAACGTACTTTCTGATCATGAATAGTCAGTATGAATAATTTACCTCAAAATCCTAACTAAACAAGAGGGTCCACTTATCCTTCCCTTGGATCTCTTTTAATATTAGAACATTCCATGACTTATGGTTTTAGTGAGAGAACTGTATACATCAGAATCATGATAGCAGAAATGATGACCAACTGAATACAAGGATTGGGACACAATTTCTTCCAGGAAACGATCAGAATTATAGGTAATGTTAGAGCTAATGTACCATGCATAAATTTCGTGAATAATTGTTCTGCATTTTGAGCATAATATTGTACATTCGGAAATAAGCAAAAGAAAGAGAGAGAGAAATTACTTGGCACTTTATATGGTAAGATCAGGATGTAAACTTTGAACCATACTGATTATGAGGCTGGAATTTTAATTTGCAATATACGCAAAATTTTTGGTAGAAATTCCATCAAACTTGTAATCATAATAGATTTAATTTGTCCATATGAAAGTTGCTTCCCAATCAACGAGTCTTTGAGTTTTACTATTACAGATTATACTTTAATCAATTTATGATATTCATAGAATCATAAACAGATGAGATCACTTATTACCAGATGCATGAAAAAGATATCTAAAAGGTATTAATGGCTAAAAGTTGGTCTGTTTTCAACATGCATGGCAGCAAGGATTGGGGATGGGATTGTACTGTATGGCAGCAAATAGAAGGGGAGGGATGGTACATATACTAAAATCTAAGAATACATGTATGGCAGCAAGGAGAGGGCTGGGGATGGTACCTTGATCTTCAAAGTGGAAGATCAACAATCATGCAAAAAGGGGACTGTTCTGGAGCAGAGAAGCAGCAGCTCCAATGGTGCAACAGTAGCAATAGAGAGTCCTGGAGGCTTCAACTGTTGCTGGACAGCAACCAAAACAAGGAAATATGGAGGGAATGAGAAGGGAAGGGAGAGAGGAGAAATTGGAAAAAGAAGGGAGGAGATTGTACCTCTAGTTTGCTTCAATTTGGAGAAGAAGATGCCCTTGCATGCAGCAGTTGGGATTGAAGGAGTAACAGCACCCACGGATTGAGAGGTTGAAATTTGGGAAAGGTGTTTGAGTCTCGGTGAAAAACGAGAGAGGGCAAAATGGTTGGGGGTTGGTATTTATAGAAAGTGGAAGGTGACACATTCCCTTTTGTTTTTGCCAAGTGGAAATGCAAAAAGATCCCATCTGCGTACGGTTGGAGGTAGCAGACAGTGAGCTGGGATTTGATTTTAAGCAAATTTTATTTATTATATATATATTTAAATTACTTTTTCTCTCTTACTTGAGATACCAATTTCGTCCGTTACTCGTGTCTTGAGTTTCGGATTCGAGTGCTCAATATCTTATCTTGATCGTCTCAAAATGACGGTCAATATGAGTATAATATTGATATACTTTCGGTTGGGTTTCGAACCCCCGGAAATTTCGGATACGGTTTTTGTTTGCGGTTAAATTTTTCGATTTAAAAATATCAAACGACCTCCGTCTGACGAACGGTCGATTCCGTTGGTCTTGTATCGTCGAATCGGATCTCATGATGGTCTCGGTTCGTTTCGTGGTTTCCGAATTTGCGTCGCGGCTTTTCACGGCACGCATTGCAAAGGGACCGATTTTGGTCGATTTCGTCCGAACGACTTTTGATTCACTACTAATTGATCGTTTTAAGTTGTTTAGTATTGACCGACAATGTTTTTGGGTTCATTAGACCCAATATCGGACGACTTCGGGTTTGATGGAAACCGGATGCTACACATCAGGATCCAATACAACTAGTAAGTGCAAAAGTACTACATGAGGTACTAGAAGATGCTGAAGCAACCACATCTGACTGATTCACAGGGGTCGATGAAGAAGTAACTGAGTTGAAGGGAGGTATAATTCCCCTCAATCGTGCAACAAGGTCATCAAATCTCTGATCCAAAGAGGAAGCATCACGAGGTTCAACATGTTCAGCTACTCGTGCAGAAGCGGGAAATCCATGCTTGGAATAGCATGTATCCTCTGTATGTCCAGGGACGGTGGCAATAAGTGCACGACTGATGAATGCGACTTTCTCATCCACGGGTCCATGTCCACGAAACTGAGAAGGACCTCCTCGACCTTGAGAGGCAGCCATCATTGAGGAAGTCTGACTGGTAGGAGTAGATGGAACGGTGATCCTACTGAGTCAACGAAAAGCTTCCTCCATGGGAGGAATATTAGCATAGGCCAGAATCTGAGAGCGAGCAGCCTCGTACTTAGGGTCCATGACTGCTAGAAATACGCCCACCATGGTGGCATTCATATAAGTCTTCTGTTGCTCTGGAGTTGCTGAAAGAGGCATGAAACTATGGAGCTTCTCGGACATTCCACGCAAGGATGTATACAACGATTGAAGGGGCCGCCCATTCTGTTTGATAGTGAAATATCGTGCTGGAGTTGCGGAATCTTTGTCTCATTCCTTGCCTGGTAATAAGTCGCAGCAAGGATATCCGACATCGCCTTTGCTATGGGTTGATGCAATACATCATTGACGATTTCGATTGCCAATGTACCTGAAAGCAAACCTTGGCATATGCATCATCAGGCTCCCATGAGGCATTGATCCCAGTTTTCTCAAACGGCTCCACCTCAGTAAGAATATGCCTCTTACCGCTTGACTTCATGAGACTCATAAACTGCATTGCCAGAGCTCATAGTTTGTCCCGCCCATCTTGACAGTAGGCGCTGACCCTTGAAAGCCCCTGTGACGGGTATGTTGACCTTGTTCTCTGACATAGTACCGGATGTAGAAAACTGGGATTTTGTAGACTAATGTATGGATGTCTACACAAACATACGTGGATTTGAATGTATATGTAGACTTATGCACCCAAATCTATCAAATACAAGAAGAGACCTTTGCCGATAATGCAACAGCTAGATGGCGCGCCGTGCAAGGAGGCTCTGCACGCGAGTGAATCGCACACAAGATAGTTGCGAAGCCCCTAGGCGTGCACGGCGTGCAGCGGTGGCTGCACTGGGCCGCTAGGCGGTATGGGTCAGCACGTGTATCGCAAGGAGGGAGCGGCTGGGGCCTCTAGGTAGTGCGGCAGGGGCCGCTGGTGCCGCTGGTGCCGCTGGGAGGCGTCGTTAGTACCGCTAGGCGGCGCGGCCGGTGCCGCTTGGCGGTGACTGCTGCGAGATACAACTGGAGGTGTGGGAGATGAAGGTAGGGTTGGGGTTAGGGTACGGGAGCTCCGATCTAGGACCGCCGCTCTGATAACTTATTAGGAGAAAAATGAGAATTGTTTATTCCTGTGAACCCTAGGGCTCTCTTATATAGAGGAGAGACATATGGGTAAATTACATATGATAGACATACGAATAAGAAAATATCAATGCAGTACGAATACATAAATATCTCTACAAATATATTTATAGATTTGTTTATACACACATTGATATGTATATATATAGGAGTTATAATAGGCCCTGTGCCCATTAGCGTCTTGGTGTGCACTAATTGTAGGTCATACACATTTATTAGCAATAACTATATTACTAATTATAGGATGACATGTATTTAACAATTACCATATTTCCAATTGTACCGTGTCCTTAATATAAGGAAGACAAATTTGGAAAGAAAAACTTCAAATCAATGATTTCGTGCATATGATTAAGATCCAAATGCTAGGATAGTAATATATATATATATTTTGATCAAGTAAATGATTACTGTGAGATCAGTAATACCAAAGCAATGAACAATTATTTACATCCAAATTATTACCTTGTACAGAGTTTAGTTATATATATATACAATGGTCAAGTAAATGTGCGTTGCGAGATCAATAATATCATAACAAATAGTTAGTAATAATATTGTGTATGTAATGAACATTGCATTAATTTTTGTAATATTTTTTCTTTTTCATCTACGAAGCACTTTAAATATTTTAGTAATTCATTTTTCCTTATGTGCATGTATTTGATAACTTCTTTTTCAAAGTATCATTTACATATTAATCATATAGAAGGAGAACATGTTATTGATTTTATGTTAATTTCTACTCGAGCAATGTCCGTGCCTTACTGATCATTTTTTTTGTTATTACTGATCTCATAACAATCATCACTTGAGAATTGTATATATATTACTGAGCTTGTGATATAAGATATAGATATATACATTACTAAACACAAAACAACAATTTACTTAAGAACTTTATATATATTACTTGAATATTGTTTCTAAATTACTGACTTCCGTTCAAAGTAGTAATACATATATACTGACCATTTTCAAAGTACCACTCCCATATTAATCATATAAACGGAGAATATGTTACTGATCATATGTTAATCTTCTACTCGAGCAATATCCATGCCTTACTGACCATGACTTTATTATTACTGATCTCATAATAGTCATTACTTGAGAATTGTATATATATTACTGAACCTGTGATATAAGACATAGATATATACATTACTGAATACACAATGGCAATTTACTTAAGAACTGTATATATATTACTTGAGTATTGTCTCTAAATTACTGAATTCTGTTTCAAGTAATAATACATACGGAAATTACTGACCATTTGTTATGGTTTTACTAACTTCACAACAAGCACTTACTTGACCAGTGTATATATATTACTGAATTCTATACCATATAATAAAATGAATGTAAATTACTGACCGTTGTTTATGTATTACTGTCATAAAGTCCATTTACTTCACTATTTTATATATATTACTGACCTGAGTATTTGGATCTCAATTTTCAGCAAGAAATCATTGATTTGAACATTTTCTTTCCAAAACGTTCCTTCTTTTTTAAGGACCCGATATAATTGGAATAGTACTTATTGTTAAATCGACTTGCATATTAATATCATTTCAAAAACGACATCCTTCGAAATAGGTAACCATTCAATTGGTAATACACGTGTATGTCCTAGAAATGGTGCTCACCAAGGTGCTAATGGGCACATGGCCCATTGGATAAAATCCTATATATATGTGTTTATGACACACATAGATTTTAGTAATACGGATATCCGAATCTGCCAGAAAAATGTTACCACATCTTATCCTCAAAAAAATTGAAAATAATATCCACATCCATATCCGTACCCACAAAAAAAAAACCCACATCCTCATCCTTATCCATATTTGCCAAAAATAAAAAATACATATCCATATTCTCTTAAAAACGGATACAACGGTGGTCGGATACGGATGTATCCATATCCGCTTGCATCCCTATTTAGTAGATATTA
Source organism: Ottelia alismoides (assembly GCA_037367405.1). Taxonomy (NCBI): domain Eukaryota; kingdom Viridiplantae; phylum Streptophyta; class Magnoliopsida; order Alismatales; family Hydrocharitaceae; genus Ottelia; species Ottelia alismoides. The sequence goes on from JAZKJV010011728.1 coordinate 179,813, forward strand.
CTTTCGATCCCTTGCTACCTGTATCTAATGTCCTTACATATCCAAAATAAAACTTTTGTTTTTCGTGAAGTTTTTCGTGTCCAATGAACATTTTCTGGTACTTATTCATGGGGTGGATCATATCTAAAATTATTGTGGTCAGTTATGGTTCTGTTATAGGTGGATGGTTTACATGGAGTGTGTTCAAGACGTGAATGGTTTTGTTTTCTTTTGGTGATATCCTCTGATTCTGTAGTTGAATTATATTCCTTTATGACTTTGATTTTTTTATTGTTAGCCCCCTATAGCAAGCCTGTAGGATAGAGTTGAATTATATCTAAAATTATGGGCATGTAAGTTTCAAAACTAGGTTTTCATGAGGGGGATAGAGTTACTAATTGTATCTTCGAATCCGCCAGATTCGAATCATTTATAATTTTTTGAATTCGATCTCGAATGAAATTCGTAAACGAGTTTGCTAATTTGAATCAATGTGGACAATATCGGAAAAGGATATATCGGGAATATATCAGGATACATCGACGATATCAGTGGAAATATCGGAAATGTCTTTCGTAAATTAAGATTGTTGAAATCTAAAATGCGAAAGTGAATCGATAAACAGAGCAGGAAAATAAAGAAAAAAATAAACACTGAGCGTTTGGGATTAACATGGAACTCTACTTTCAAAGAAGCGGGATGAAACCATAGGAGAAGGTCTCGGAGGGCTGTTTGTTTCTATTCAACTTTCTCAATGAGTACATAAGGTGTAAGGCTCCTTATATAGCCCCACAGACAGACCAGAGTCCCACAAGTAGCAGATGTGGGGCTAAACATGAGTGGTTGGTATTGGATCCTAGAGAGATCCAATTACTACTGTATTACATTCTCCAATACCCCCCCTTAAGTTGGAGCTTGCGACAAAATAAAAAGTTTACATCACATCTTCACATGATACATCACAAAAAGAATATATGTTCGCTGCTGGTTTCAGGTCACTAGAGCGTATCTTTGCCATGCCGGTAGAATCGCTGCAATGCCAGGTAATCCGAACGTATCTCTGTCGTGCATGGAGAAGAGTTGCAGTAGAAGAAGTCTAGCGTGGACTAGTAGTCAGGTAGTGAAAGAAGTACACACTCTGACGAAGAAGTCGATGCTCGGTGAAGACGAATAATTGCTAGAAATTTGGAGTGTTGGTCTGTCAGTTATGGACGTGTAGAAGTCCTTAAGAATCTATCTGTGACTCTCCCTTTGTCTCATACTTGATCAAATAAGAGAATGTAACATCAAGTTGGGAGAAACAAAGCATGCATTTTTTGTGTTTTTTGCACAAATCAAAATTTTTTACGTATGCCTTTTTTTATTGCATGTGGTCCCCTTTTTTTCAAGCTGTTCATCAATTTTTTTCGGCTTTCCTTTTGTCTCCTTTTCTTTTTAGTCAACCTTTTCCTCTTTTTTTGCAAAACAAGCCTCTCTTCTTTTTTTAAATTGATGGCCTCTCTCTCTTTCTCCGTTTTTCATTCATTGTTTTAAACTTTTTGGTCTACATGGGTCTACGTTTATGTAGTGTTCCTCGATGGAACCCTCTCACATGAACGCAACCCTCATTGGGGAAGAGGACCATGTCGCCTTCTGGAAAAAAATCATCGTGCATCACCGCCTGCTGGGGTGCGGAGTTGTCTCTAGGTGCTGCAGGTGCCCTTGTGATCTAGTTAAACCCCATGTTGGCGGAGATATGGTTCTAGTCGGAGGGTTTTTGGCCTTGTGTGACGGAGCTGATGCTCTAAGCTGGTGACACGACCCTTTTCGAAGTCCAATCGCGATAGTGGTAAGTTTCTAGGCGATGCTACTGCTGCAGCCTTCATCGTTGAATGAGGCTGGCGATGGCAAGCCATCACGTAAAGACCTAGTCGGAGGTGTTGAAGGGGGGTTAGGACGTAGGTTGGAGCCTTTGTCTACATGATGGATTCCTCCAACAACGGCCCTCCCCGCACGATAAGAGCTCTGCCCTTCTCCCACAGTCCCTGGGTGGCGGTGATGGTCCTCTTCCTCCCAAACCTTAGGCGGCGGTTGTGTTTTTAAGATATGGGTTTTCCCTTGGGGAACCCTATTTGCAGTAGGCGAAGAAGGAAAGCGAGACTGAAGATGGGCCTGGCTATTATTATTTTTATTTGGTCTAAATTGGGTCCTGCGTCTGCTGGCGAAGAGTCGCAGATTGAAGATTTCAGCATCTATGGACTCATCCTCCAAGGTGTCTCTCTTTTGCACTATAGCACCGCTTCTGTGCGTAGTGCATCAAGATCAGCTTTGACATAACCATGTGTATCCCTCGCAAGTGTCGTCGTTCTTCTTCTTTCGCTTTGTAGCCAGAATAGATGGAGTACTACTGCTATTGGTGGTGTTATAGATTTTGTAAAGGGCGACACCTAATATTGACCAAGAGGTGGAGATGCAAGAATCTGGTACCAAACTGAGTCATGCACAGTCTGCATTGATGTGGCTTGAAATAGAGATTCGGGAACCATAAGTCTTCTCAGACTTTTTGGAATCATATGGAGGCTATACGGGATCAGGGTTTATCCGAAACCCTAGAACTCTCCGAACATGATAATCAACCATCAATACTCGAGAACAAAATCACAATCAAAACTTGAACAATTGAACTGCATAATTGTCTGCTCTGATAAAAAAATCTTAAAAAATAAATCCTAGAATCGATCACTCTGATCCCATGATGAAATCTAGAATGCAGAAGCGAATCGATAAATATAGCAGGGAGATAAAGAAAGAATAAATGTTGAACATTTGGGATTTTATGTGGAACCCTACTTCCTAAGGAGCGAGATGAAACCACGAGAGAAGATTTTAAAGGGCTGTTTATTTCCATTCAACATTCTCATTGATTGCAGGGGGTGTGGGGTTCCTTATATTGCCCCACAGACAGACTAGAGTCCTGCAGGTAGTAGATGTGTGACAAAACATGAGTGGGTGGTAATTGGATCCTAGAGAGATCCAATTACTACTCTATTACATTCTCCAACAAAGATCATCCAGGTTATTAAAACAACAAATAGCCTACCAATACACATTTATATCACACATGTCGATCATTTGTACCCCATATATCACACATATCGGTCATATCGAACATATTGTTCTTATTATTGATTGTCGACTTATAGATATTGGAAACAGAGTTCATCCAAGTTCTTTGACACTAAGTAACTTACAAATATATACTTAGATCACACATATCGATAATCTATGACTCTTAATATTGCCGATATCGGTCATGTATCGAACATGTCATTGTTAATATTGATTGGTGATTAATAAACATTGGAGTTGGAATCGAAATAGCTAAGTTAACCACACTTAAAAGTTAAAAACACACGTTTTGTCCATGGAAGACAATGAATGGTATTGAGAATCTGAGCTGATTCATTTGATTAAAAAAATGTAGATAATGATTAATGAGACAATGTTTCTCATATAAAATAACTTTCAGTGTTGGACATGGTTTTACCGTTTTAGTAAAGTAAATAATTAATTACATACTTACATCATCTAAAGATTTATCTATTAAAAAAATAAATAAAAAATGTAAATTAATGCAATATTATTAAAGATAATACATAGTCATGAAGGGTTTATAACCAAGAGTTCCGTGGTGAATTCATATGGCAGCCTATTTTCTCTCATAGAGCATCATGACTTAATGAACTTGCAGTAGTTCTCTCATGTCATATATGAGCACGTGGCCTTGTAATCCATTAAACATACTACTTGTACTGATGGTCATCGATGCCTATGAGTATCTCCAGACGAGGATAAGCAACACTAGATCTGGTATAACGAGGGGCATGTCGATGATGCGAAGTACTGATTTGAGATTTCAGGATAATGATGACGGAGTAGGAGACGACCTCTACGAAGGAGGAAGCACAATCGTGTAGAAGTCGGGGAAGATACCATAATTGTCACCACTAAAGTAGCTGACCTGACTGTGCTCAGGTTGGCTACCTTGATAGTTTTCACCATTGTAGCTGCTGTATCCATATCCGCTGTTCCCATATGAGAGGATGTTCTGGAGGAGGAACATGAAAGTATTCAGGGAAGATACCAAATGATTTCTCATCCTGTGATGATCCATATCCACCTAGGCGACTTGGTGTTGCTCCGCGATAAGGACTGTCAATGTTCAGGGAGAGGGGATGACCTGCGGAGAGGGGAGGTGGGAACGGATGGGTCGGAAGTAAGGCAAATGAGCTCGGCTTGTGATGGGGCCGATTTGGTTGGAGTGGAAGGGGTGACGGGGAACTCTCCCATGGTTGGTCTTGGGATCCTTGTTGAGGGGATGTGCTCTGGGCAGCATGTGCCGAAGGGGGCGGGGCCGGGGCAGCGGCGCTTCGGTGTGACTTAGGAGATGGAGGGAGGTGGGGGGAGAAGGGTCAGGAAGATGGCGATGGAGTCGTTGAGGGCCGCTTTGGCGTCGGGGGTTGATGCCGAGCTTGTGACTCCGGGGGCGATCAGTCCAATTGTGGTGCTGAATCGATTTGCTGCCCTCGATCGGGATATGGCACGGGGCTTGGGAGTTATTCCTCCTAGTAAGATGAATGCTTAGTTGTTGAAATGAAGTTGTTATCTATGAATGTAAGGGGCTTATGCCGACCCGAAAAAAGGCTCGGGGTGCAAAATTTGGTGAGGGAGGCTGGCGCATATATCTTTTTTATACAGGAGACAAAGCTGCAGACAATGTATGATCAGATGCGGCGGGAGATGAGTAGTGGGGAGTCTTTTGCGATGGCGGAGAAAGAGGCTGCATGTGCATCTGGTGGGCTTATAACTGGCTGGCGGTCTGCTTCTTTCGACCTATTGGGGACTTTTGTCTCCCTGTTCACACTCTCGGTGAGGTTGCTGCGGAGAGAGGATGGCGTCTGCCTGTTCATAACTATGTATACGACCCATGCCTGCGGGAGGATGGTAGTCTGGCTGCGGACTTAGACTCTATTGTGCCTGAGGTGGGCGATGGAGCTTGGATCATAGGTGGAGACTTGAATGCCACTTTTTTTCCAGAAGACATGCCAAGGGAGGGAGGTGGTTCAGATGCGGGGTCTGCAGATATGAGGGAAGTGGTCTGTTCTCTGGGTTTGTCAGTTGTGGATGCGGCCGGATGCAAGTACACTTGGAGGAACATGAGATCGAAGTCCAGGCTCGACAGGTTTCTGATGTCCGTTGAGGTGGGTGGGGCTTTCCCGCTGACGAGGGCTTGGGCTCTTCCAAGGACGCTCTCTGATCATACTCCAGTTTTATGGTTCTCTGGGGAGGAACGCTTGGCTCGGTTCTCCTTCCGGTTTGAGACGAAGTGGCTGTTGGAGGAAGGATTTCGGGACCTGGTGAGCCAACGTTGGCGGGGGTTCTCGGTGGCAGGTTCGGCGGTGTCACGCTTTGCGGCCAAGCTGGATGTTCTTAGGCGGTTGCTGTTGTCTTTTGGGAAGGATGTTGCCAGGAGGCGGAGGGCCACCAAGGCCGAGGCAGAGGCAGGGATAAGCAGGTTAGACGGGCTCGATGATGATCAGGGCTGACTTCGGAGGAGGTGGAGGAGAGGGCAGCTTGGTTAGAAGTGGTATATCAGGAGGACAGGAAAGAAGAGGTTCATTGGAGACAGAGATCGAGGCAGAAGTGGCTAAGAGAAGGTGATGCCAACACTCGCTTCTTCCATTCGGTAGCATCAGGAAGGAGGAGAAGGAGCTTCTTACATGAGGTAGAGGTGGGGGGTCAAAGGGTATCGGGAGAAAGGGGCATTGGGGCCGCCTTACGGGAGCACTTTTTTAGGGCTTCGAGGAGATTAAGTGAGGGAGAAGGCTGGGGTTGGACGGGTCGTGGGGCGGGGTCCCTGACTGGACCCCAAGCTGACTCGCTGGTGGCAGAATTTACGGAGGAGGTGCGTAGGGCCATTTGGGACTTAAATGCGGACGAGGCTCCGGGCCCGGATGGCTTCTCTGTCTCCTTTTACAGGGAGTTCTGGGACATGCTGGAGGGCGACATTTTGGAGGTTCTGAATGAATTCAGGGTTGGAAATAGGGGTTTTGAGAAGGTTAACAGGGCCTTGATCTTTCTACTGCCGAAGAAAGAGAACCCTGTAGAGGTGGGAGATTACAGGCCTATTCGATCTCTAATGGCATTTATCTCATTGTGGCCAAGGTGTTGGCGAGCAGGCTTAGAGATGTTTTGTCTTTCATGATCTTACCAGCTCAGTATGAGTTCATTCCTGGCAGATGTATGGCAGATGGAATCGTGACCGCTTCGGAGGTCACTCGTGGATGGAAAAGGTCTAGGAAGAAAGGGGCTATCTGGAAGATTGATTATGCCAAGGCCTATGATTGTGTCAGTTGGAAATTCTTGTGGGCAACGTTGCAGAAAAGAGGATTTCCAGAAAAGTGGATTGCTTGGGTTAAGAGATGCGTCACTACTTGCTCCTGCTCCGTGTTGGTTAATGGCAGACCAGAGGGAGGATGGTTTTAGCCACAGAGGGGGGTGCGTCAAGGTTGCCCCTTAGCTCCCCTGCTCTTCGTGTTGGTGGCGGATTGCCTAGCGGTATTTGTTTCACAGGGCGGTTGAAGAGAGCTGGTGCGAGGAATTCAGATTGGGGGACATCTCCGTTCCGGTGCTGTAGTATGTGGATGGTACGCTGATCTTCTTGGGGGGACGGAGGAGCAGAACCACAATACGGCTGTGTTGGTGGACATGTTTGGATGCCTATCTGGCTTGCAGATTAACAGGAAGAAGTCGATCCTGGTTACCCTTGGGATGCAGGATGAGGAGAGTAACATGTTAGCCGTTTGGGCAGGTTGACCTCTGGGGCGCCTGCCGATCACTTACTTGGGGTTGCCTTTGGTTGACGGTAAGCTGAGGAAGTCTGATTGGGACTGTGCTCTTCGGAGAATGGAGGAGCGGTTGCAGGGATGGAAGGCTACAACTTTGTCCAAGGGTGGAAAGTTTACTTTGCTAAAGCACGTCCTCTCCGTCATTCCGATCTTTTTCTTCTCGACCCATCTAATGCCTGTTGGGGTCAAAAGGAAGGTGGAGTCGTTGATGAGATCCTTTTTCTGGTCAGATGGGAGGTAGGTAAAGAGGGGATTGCACTTGGTGGCTTGGAAGGATCTTGTTGTACGGGTTTCAGCGGGTGGCCTGGGAGTCAGGGATGTGGAATCAATGAATAAGGCCTTGTTAGCCAAATGGATGGTGCGTATTTGGGGTTCTTCCGACTCGCTGGTGTTGCGGTTGTTGAGGGCGATCTATGAGGTCTCGGGAGAGTTGGTGGCTGCAAGAAAGCGCCATGAGTCTTCGTTGTGGAGCGGGATCCGTGCCGTGATTCCGGGGCTCAGGGCTTGCCTTCGGTCGAGGTTGGGGACTGGTCTCTGTTCAGATTTTGGCAGGATGATTGGACGGGAGAGGGGGCGCTGGCGATCCGCTTCCCTAGGTTGATGGCGCTTGCCGTTGACAAGGGGGCGCTGGTGGCGGAGGTGGTTGACTCTAGATCGTGGGCACCGAGGTTTTTGGCCGCTCTCTCGGATTAGAGATTGCAGGATTATTTATGGCTGCTTGCGGAGATTCCCTCTGCCGGGGTGATGTCGGGCGAGCCTGATCACTTTGAGTGGGCAGATGGTAAGTTCTCGGTAAAGATTGCATATAGGAAGTTGTGTGGAAGTGTGGTGGACCGAGATGAGGCTCCATGTGTGGATATGAAGATGATCTGGGTAGCAAAGATTCCTACTCGGGTTAAGGTGTTCCTGTGGTGTTTAAGAAGAGATCAGCTATGTGACAAAGTGAGAAGGGGTAGACTGCTGGGCGTGACGGACATCGAATGCGACAGATGCGAGGGTGGTGTGGAAGATGCGGATCACATCTTCTTCGGATGCAGGACTTCGGCAAATGTGTGGGCCTCTTTGGGGCTGCCATGGGTTCAGGCATCCTATGCAGATCTGTTTTGTAGATCTATTCGGGCGGTGGGGCTTGGATCCTCCGGTGATGTCTCCAGGACTTTTGCCGCGCTGTGGGCTATTTGGCTCGGCAGGAATGATGCCATCTTCAAGGGGCAACGCTTCTACTATGAAAATGTATTAGCTCAGTGTAACTCTCTGTACAATTTCTGGGTATCCAGCTGATGAACTTTCCCGGAAACTAATGAAATTTTGGTGTGGTGGCTCCCATCTTGGGAGGGCTCCCCCGCGTTATTATTAAAAAAAAGGTCTGTCAATGTTCATGCGGCTCATGGAACCTACATATAATATCAAAACTCAAGAATATGCAATACCTAACCAATAGGAACAAAACCCTTAAGAAATATGAAACTCAAGAATATATATATATATAAAATTGGAGAAGATCTAAAGTTTACCTCAAAGAAGGAAAGAAAGTGCATAGGAGAACCCTGGAGAAGAGTTCACAACATACTTGGGGTGAAATAGAGGCCAAATGGGTGAAAAAATGACCCAATAGATTCCTTTTCTCGCCGATACCCAATATATCGACGATATATCAGGTCCGTATAACTGATAATCCAAGAATTCAAAAGGAGACATGACATCGATATCCCCTCCACCCGATAATGATATATCGTTGATGCCGATATATCACGATCTTTTCTTACTCTGATTTGAATTCATATTCGATTCATTTTGAGTTTCGGTATATTCAAATGTGATTAATTTTAATTGGAATTTAATGCGCTAATGTGCACTATATAGCATATATAAATTATTGGGTTTTTATTAGTTGTGCCCATTCGAGATATTCTAATATCAGTTATGCCCCTCCCTTTTTGGGAATATCAAGTTTGCCCCCAACTTCTTGTCGTTCTATCACTTGTGCCCCTCCATTTGTATAACCGTCAATTAGTTGAACTTAACCATCATTTTTTCAAACCATGGTGCAATTAAGAGGGGCGTAATTGTCCACACTTCTTATCTTCTTCCTCTATTTGTTCTTCTTCCTTTCTCTTCATAATTTCTCTCTTAATTACACCTTAATGCATCCATTATATCGCTAACATTTTTACGCTTTCACGGATATATCACTCATTAGATATCAAATGGTGAATTTCATTGATTTTTCAGTGACTTTTTATGAATCAATTAATCAAAAATTTATCCTAACTAACAAATGCTGAATGCTCTCCCGTTTAGACATGCAACCTCCTCCTCCCCTCCCCTTCCTCCTCCATCAGCTCGTCCCTTGTGATCATCCGAAGCAGCAGTCTCCTCCTTGCGACTGCGATGGCAAGATGCCCCTTGGTGGAGGCGTAGGAGGCGGCGAGGCACGACACGACGTGGGGAAGAGCTGGGGTGGAGAGGGAGGTGCGAGGTAGAGGGGAGGTTCGGGTGGAGGAGCTTTGGGTAGAGGGGGAGGTGCAAGGGCGGTGGGAGGAGCTGGGTCCGGAGGGGAGGTACGAGGGCGGAGGGAATGTACGAGGGGAGGAGCTCATAGTGGAGGGGGAGGTGCGAGGGCGACGGGAGGAGACAGGGGCAGAGAGTGAAGTGCAAGAGCGAAGGGGAGGTGCTGGCGGCGGAGGGGAGGTCCAAGCAGAGAGGGAGGTACGGGGGCGGAGGAGAGGCACAGGTGGAGGGGCTTGGGGTGGAGGGGAGGAGGGGCGGAGGAGGAGTTTGGAGCGGAGCTCGAGGTTGGAGGCGGTCGGCTTAGGGAGGAGGGGGCAGTCTGGGGAGGAGGGGTAGAGGAGGAGGAGCTCAGGGCGAAAGGAGGGGCTGGAGGGGGTCTGGTTGGGGAGGAGGGGGCGGGTTGGCGAGGCGGACGGAGAAGGAGGTGTTGGGGCTGACTGGGGAGGAGGAAGAGGAAGAAGATGGGGGAGGAGGAATAGGATAGTAAATGACCTTTTCAGTCTTTTTTTAATTTGATTCCCGTTATGTCCTCAAATCAAGGCCCTAAATGTCGGTTTCGGTCACCATTTCGGTATCGACCAAAACGGAATTTCGATGGAATTTCTATGGAATTTCGGTCATTTCGGTCATTTTTTGTACTAGGACCACCATATTTCGGTCATTTTGGTCGAATTTCGATTTCGACTGGATATCGATATTCGACAGAAATTCGACCGAATTTCGCTGAAATTGAGGCCATGCTCAAAATTAACACCTGAGATGGACGATAACTAACCCGAGGGGTACTAATGATAGAACGACAAGAAGTCGAGGGCGTAACTGATATTCCCAAAAAAAGGCGGGGCATAACCGAAATTGCAATATCTCAGAGGGGCAGAACTGATAAAAGCCCTAAATTATTTAGACGAGGAGCATTATATTTTCAAGATTTATTTTATATATTCTATTTTAATACAAATTTTTACTGTAAGCAAAGAACTATATAATCAAAGAAGCTGCTCAGTGGTATAATAGAATATATAAAAATACCAACTTCCGTAGATATTTTGTCTTTTGCAATCGAAATTTTCGCTTTTTTCCCTGACAAAAGGAATATATTACAAAAATAAAATTATATAAAGCTTATTAAAGGGATAACGTATTATTGATAAAAAGTTTGAAGACATTATGTTTACCATTTTTTAAGCAAGATGCGAGCAACACCTATAGAAAATTCATAAAAACTATTCTTATTATTCGAAACAATAATAAGATGAGACCAACACCTATGGCGAATTAATAGAAACTGGTCTTATTGTTTTGTGCGAGGACGAGGTCGTGGGAACACGATTCCCATGGTTGATAGTGTTGGCTACTAACCAACATGTTTCGATGGCGGAAGTTTGGGATGGTGACACCCCCCACCCCCCGAAATTAGGTTTGTGCTATAAGATCAACGATTGGGGGGATTGCTGTGATTGCTTGAGGAGGTTGAGAATGTGACTGGTCCCTCGGATTGGAGGGCCTGCAAGATGGCTTTTTCTTGGTAGGGAAGGCATACAGGGCCCTAAGGGACCCTTTGACCTGGGAGGACGCGAGGTGGACTGCAGGAGAATACAGAAATGGAATGTTCCAATGCGCATAAAGGTCTTCCTGTGGATTTTTAGGAGCAGACTCCTGATTGTGGATCGTTTCACACGGTTTGTGTTGAGTGCTGATCTAACTTGCTTGTTGTGTCAAGAGGACGTGGAGGGTGCAGATCAAGGTTGCAAAAATTGGTAATCGTTTCTCGGTCGGCCGAGTCACTGACTAAGGATTAATCGACAGTCGGACAACTAATCAGATTTAGTTGGCCTTAAATCGGCTTTGAATTTTTTAATTATTTTAAATATACATTTTGATACATATATTCTTATACAGTTTTATGCTATCATAGTGAAAGAAAAGAAGTAATTAAATTTAAATAAATCATTAAGCGTATTAGAATAAGTTTGCTTCTAAAAAGCAACAAATAAAAAAAGTATGGTATCTCCAAGCAAAAATCAACCGACTAGTCGATCTAGTCGGAATTAGTCAATACTTGGTCGTCCACCCCCACTGACTAGATTAGTCAGACCTACCAGTCAAGCTAGTCGATTGACTTTTACAACACTGACGCATATCACTTGTTTTTCAAGTATAGGTGCTCCGTAGAGGCCAGGACCTGTTAGGGAATCCTACAGTGTTTATTGTGTGTTGGGCTTCTGAGAATCCATCGAAGAGGGCATAGAGGTTGAGAGATCTGATTATACATTGGTGATCTGGGCATTATGGATTGACATAAATGGTGTGTTGTTTCGTCATGATCGTGTATATGGTGAAAATGTGGTGGTACTTGCTTAGGTCATTGTTTAGAGTTGGAACTTGTAATTTCTTGTTTTCGTCTTTTGCCCATTTCAGGCGTGTAGTTTTTTAAGGTGATAATTGATGAAGTTTTTGGGCACACACCTATACGGTGGAAGCCTTTTTCTTTAAAATAAATTATTCGCAAGATAAATTACTTTATGCATCTTGATGATCATTGATATCTTAAACAAAAGTCATGAAGCACACATGATTTTCAATATGCAAACTTGTAAATTACTCATATAATGATCAATAATGATAATCATCATGACAAATTGTCTTACAAGGATAACCCAAAAAACAAGAAGGCGGAGGAGGAAATCTCGAATATGTTGCAAACCATGACAGACGTTAATGAGGAATTCAACGTATGGTGACTATGGTATTCACCTGCAAGAAGTGGGAGCACCACCGTCTACCATTATAATGGATCTTTAATAAATAATGAAAAGAAGAAGCGAGAAAGTGTGGTAGTTAATGTTGGTACATGGAAGTAAATATAAGATGTCTTTCCTACAGGACTTTTATGGCTAATATAGAACTCTTCAAGACCATGGGTGGAAACATGCCATGGATGAAGAAATGGATGCTCTTACTTTTTGATGCATTTGATATCTTGTACAATGCCCATGGCATTACCTCATTCTATACAAACGGGTCTTTACTATCAAATATGATCTAGATGGATCTGAGGACAAACTAAGGGCCATTCTTGTGGCAAAGGGCTTCATTCATGGAATGAAAACTCATGCATCGAGGCGAGGTGGTAAGATTCAGCACTAAGGCATATGCCTCAGCCTTGTTCTGTGACTTTGAGGCACGCGTCTCGATTTGAAAAAATGCCAAGAGGCGCAACCATCCTGAGGTGTAGTGAGTTGCTGGCTAGGGCGTTTGAGGTTTAAGTGGGGCACGTGCTTCGCATATGACCCACTTAAAAACCCTGTCACTCGTTGGAGGGGTTCCAAATCCTTCCAGTGCCTCCTGCTCGAGTGCGAATAAGTCCTCTGCTTGTTGTGCAACCTGAAAACAAAAAACCCCGAACTCACCTCTCGACACTAGAAGTTCCTCCTAGCGTATCCTCCTCTTGATGCTCAAAGCTCGCCTCTTCCTCCTCCCTTTGCATCTCGTGCCATCACCTCCTCCTTTTGAGGTATCCACTGCCCTAGCTTTTCGGATCCCCTCAATTCCAAAAGGTTTTTTTTCCATAAGTGGTGAAGTTTTTAATTTTCTAGACACACTTTTATCACTAAATCTATTGCTTTCTAAACAAGATAAGATTTTTATCTTAAGTGCTACCTTTGATCTTGAAATCATCTTATATTATCTGTCCAATTAATCTTTTATCAGTTTGCAATCTTGTATGCCTTTCTTCGTAAAAGAGAGCCACTTCCCGATATCAACTTCTCAATCTTGAAATTTTACTAAAAGTTGATAAGTATATGATCAATTTGATCTTCCAAAAATCTTGGGAACCTTGATTGTGTCACCCTTCTTGATTGCTTGTCCCCAGTTTCTTGTGATAAGTGTTATAATTATGATCTTATTAGTTAGTCGGGGTGTTTACTGTCTCCTTTTGGTTCTTTGTAAACTTTCTCCATCCTAACATCCATCTATGAAAAAATAGGGCTTGTTCTGGAGATGAAAATTCATATGGGAAGTAACCTTTTTTAGAGAACCAGTGGATTTGTGAATCATATATGTGATTTACTACTATTGAATAAAGATAACTATGTATTCCATTTTAGTTTTAATTTAGTGAGGTTTTCGTGGATTTGTCGAGTTGTAACTTGTGATTGTGGATATGTGATTCATACTTTGTTGCACATTTGATTGGATGTGCTTGCAATTGTTTTATGCTATACATTTCGGAAATGCCGAGATCTTACAAGAGGAGAAAAAGATTCTGAAGGAGTTCGAAGTGATCCTAGATGGAGATATTGTGTTTCAGTCGAAATGGAAGAACCTTAGAAGGGAAAATGATATCTTTACGTACAATGCAATATATGTGCTAAGCGCATAACCGGTGGCATTGCGAGACTCGAGAACCATCTTGCAGAAACCAGAAAGAATGTTAAAGTATGTCCAAATGTCCTAGTTGAAGATAAAATGAAATGAAATGCTTAGTGGCAAGGCTTGAAGAGAGAAATAGAGGAGCAGTGGAAGAGATGGACGAACTTTGCAAAGTGGGTGCATATGAAATTAAAGCACCTCGTGGGAGCAACGAGCAACAAACAATGAGAGGAGGATCCAATAGTGTGAAGCAAGTGAAGGGTCGTATGAACTTATTTGTTGGTGCATCCGGTTTAGGTGGTTCCATTGAGAAGCAACATCAGACAACATTGCATCATGGAAGAAAGAAGAGAAGACTCGTGTTTGTCATGATATTGGAAGATTTTTCTTTGAAAATGGATTGGCATTCCATTGTGCAAACAACTCATCATTTAAAACAACGTTTCATTTTGTGTGTGCATTTGGGAGGGGATTCAAACCTCTAACGGCATATGAAATGAGATCTTGGATACCGAGGAAGAAGTGAATGGCATTGATAATTTGATGAAAGCGGTAAAGCTTCTTGGGAAGATACGAGCTATACCATCATGATGGTTGGACGTATGTAAAGGTTGTTCACTTGTCAATTTTTTATTGATCAATCCGACCGGGACTTGGTTCTTGAAGTCCATAGATACATCAAAGGCCTTAAATATCGGTTTCGGTTACCATTTCGGTGACCGACCGAAATGGAATTTCGGTCGAAATTCTACCGAAATTTCGGTCATTTTGGTCATTTTTGTACTAGGGCCCCATATTTCGGTCATTTCGGCCATTTCTATCGAATTTCGATTTCGATAGGATATTGATATTCGACTGAAATTCGACCGAATTTCGCTGAAATTTGAGGCCACGGAGGCATCTGATAAAACAAAGAGTACACAAATACTTTTTTCTCTACTCGATGTCGTAGTTGAGGTCGGTGAGAGTAATGTTGTGCATGTCATAACTCACGATGCCTCATACTACAAGGAAGCTGGAAAATTGTTGATTGAGAAAAGAAAACACTTATACTGGACCCCATGCACCGCCCACTGCATTGACTTGATATTAGAAGACATTTCTGAAAATGCCTTTGCATGCCTTTGTTTTCAAAAGAGCGAAAAATACATTTATGCTCATGGTTGGGTTTTGGCCATGATAAGGGCAAAGATTGAGGGAAATTTGGTTCGTCCTTCTATTACATGTTTTGCTATGGCTTTCCTCACTGTTGGAGAATATAATAGCGTGGTAATTGGATCTCTCCAGGATCCAATTACCATTCACTCATGTTTAGTCCCACATCTACTATCTAAGGGATTCTTGTCCATCAGTGAGGCTATATAAGGAGGTCTACACCCCCTGTTCTCAATGAGAAATTCAATAATAAGGTGCGGTCCTTTGAGGCCTTTTCCTTTTGTTTCGTCCCTCTCCGTGGGGAGTAGGGTTCCACGTAAAATCACGTCTTCAAAGTTTATTCTTTCTTGATTTCTTGCTCTGTTTATCAATTTACTTCTGCTTTCTTAGATTATAACTCGGTATCGGGGCAAGTTGCTTATGGATTTATCTCCAAATTCGATTTTTTTATTTCTCTTGGAGGTGGAGATTTTTTTATGACAAAGTATATGTGACGATTTCATCTTCGAGAGCCTTTTATATTAGTTCAGTTGTTCGCAGATCTGGAAATTCTGTAAAAAAATTTCATTTTATTTTGGAGAAATTCTTGGAAGAGCATCGATGACAGTGAATGGTTCCAAGTTGAATCCCAAATCTTGTGCGAGCAACGACACCTCCATTGCCTAGACATCAACACCGTCTCCCTTAAGTATTCTCTATATCAACACTGCCACCAACAACCTCGCAATCTTCTCCTTGGCGGTGAACCCCGACCTGTGCAATACTTAAGGCCCCATCTCCAAGCGAAGCTACATGCAACGACGCAACTCCTAGTCCTCGCGTGGCCTCAAGCCCTCCACGAAGTGTGCTACACCTCTGGCGGCGACAACCGCGATTCCTACGACGCTCTTCCATGATTCCAGGCGAGCGTCGAGCGCCTCTCCAATCTCCTCGCACTGATGTCGTGGCTCCATCATCATGGCTCCATCTTCGGCCCATCCTCGTGCCTCCTTCGACATCTTTTAAAGGCAGTGATGACATGAGATAGGGCTCTGAGCCATCGGACGACGACTCTAGCTAGATTTCAACATGGCAACAGTGAAAAGTGTTCTCAATCAGGAACCCTAAATAAGAACTGAGGGGAGACTGATTATGTGCTGCTATTTAACAAATGTACTAAGCCTTCTTCCACTATAAGTAGGGTCAGCTACATGGATTCTTGCTCAAATCCATGTTGAAAGATTCGACTATTTTTTACGCTGGCCATCGAGTACCTAACACAACCTCTGCAAGAGTGGGATTTGAACCCTGGTCTTTGGTGTGGTAGACACACCGTGCTACCACTATACCATTAAGTGGGTACAAGGAGCTGCTATTTAAAAAAGAAAAAAATGATAAATGTCCTGAAAAAGGATACGTACTAGAAAAAAATCATACATTAAAAAATTGAAGAGAAGAACAGGAAAAAGGGAACAAGTAAGCAAAAAAGGATTTGTGTAAAAAACAAAAAAAAAGAAAAAAGTTGCTTGTTTTGTTTCTCTCAACTTGATGTTCCATGCTCTTTATTTTATCAATCATGAGAGAAAGATGGAGTCAGAGATGGATTCTTCAGGACTTCTGTCGCCTGATCACGATTAACAGACTGACACTCCAGACTGCTACTGCGATCATCTGTCTTCGCCGAGCATTGTTTTCTTCGTCGGGTTGTACTTCTTTTTTCACTATCCGACTGCTACTCCACAATGTACTTCTTCTACTGCGATTCTTTTACAGGAACGACAAGGATACATTCCGGTGACCTGATATCGCAACGATTCTATTGACATGACAAAGAATACGTTCCGGTGACCTGAAAGTCGCAGTTCCGTCCTCGAGCGAGGTCTTCTACCAGCAACGGACATATATTCTTGTGATGTATCGTGTGAAGATGTGATATATACTTTTTCTTTTGTTGCTAGCTGCAGCTTTCCCAACTCTAATTTAGGGGGAGTGTTGGGGAATGTAATAGCGTGGTAATTTGATCACTCCAATATCCAATTACCACTCACTCATGTTTAGTGCACATGCACTATCTAAGGGACTCTTGTCTGTATGTGGGGCTACATAAGGTGCCCCATACCCCCTGTACTCAATGAGAAATTCAATAAGAAGATACCATCCTTTGAGGCCTTCTCTCGTGATTTCATCCCGTTCCTTAGGGAGTAGGGTTCCACGTAAAATCTTGTGTTCAATGTTTATTCTCTCTTGATTTCTTGCTCCGTTTATCAATTTGCTTCCGCATTCTTAAATTATAACACACATTGCAGAGATTGATCGATGTAAGGGAATCTCTCGAGTCATTTTTTACTTCATATGCATGGAAGAGGATTCCCTATTCCTCCTAGCTAGAGGGGCAAAGTGCATGCAACACAATTTTGAGACGGAAATCTTTTTGACATGGCATTGCCATTGTAATTAGAAAAATCAAGCTATTTTTCATGGTCTTATGAATGACTCAGAAAATGTTGGGAAAAATGAATGAGATAGATTATTCCATGAACCCTAGGCTCTCTTATATAGGAGAGTAGCCTATGGGTAAATTACACAAAGTATACTATGAAGAAAAACAAAATAGAGAAAGGTACAGATACTCCTATTATTGTATACGTTAACACTCCCCCTCAAGATGGAGCATAGATATCAATCATGCTCAGCTTGGAAGCACACTTCTGAAATGGACCTCGTAGCAATGCCTTGGTGAATATGTCTGCAGTCTGATTCTCTGAAGTAACATGAGATGTAGCAATGAAACCTTTCTGAATCATATCACGTATGAAGTGACAATCCACCTCAATATGCTTGGTCCGCTCATGGAATGCAGGATTGTTTGCAATAAACAAAGCAGCCTGATTATCACATTCCAAGTTCATAGGAAGTGGTACGTCTAAGCATAGATCTGTAAGCACAGCTTTCACCCACATCATCTCTGTAGTAGCCTGGGCCATAGCCCTATATTCAGATTCAGCACTAGATCTAGCTACCACAGTTTGTTTCTTACTCCTCCATGAGACTAGGGCATCTCCAACATAGACAGCATACCCTGAGGTGGACTTCCTATCCTTGGGACATCCTGCATAGTCTGCATCTGCACATGCTGAGATGGAAATCCCCTTTCCTTTCTTGAATAGCAGACCTGCACCTGGAGAAGATTTGAGATATCTGAGTATCATATGTATTGCATCCATATGCACCTGGCGTGGTTGCTCCATGAACTGGCTCACACGGCTCACTGCAAATAAAATATATGGTCTAGTGATCGTGACATACAACACTTTTCCTACCAGTTCTCTATATCTTCTCCTGTCCACCTCCTCTGTGTTATCTTCATAAAGCTTCATGCTGGGATCCATTGGTGTCGTAGCAGGTCGACACTCAAGCATACCTGTTTCACTCAACAGGTCTGTAACATACTTCCTTTGTGACATAACTACTCCATAGGAATTTCTGGCAAATTCAAGCCCCAGAAAGTATCTAAGGACCCCAAGATCCTTAGTGACAAACTCACTACCCAGCATTTCTTTCGCCTGCCTTATGCCCTGCTCATCATCTCCTGTAATCAAGATATCATCAACATAAACCATAATGACAATGGTACCTCTCGCTGTTTTCTGTACAAACAAGGAATGATCAGCATTGGAGCGTTTGTATCCTTGTTTCTCGAAGAGATCCGAGAGCTTCTGAAACCATGCTCTGGGGCTCTGCTTAAGGCCATAGATAGCCTTATGCAACCTGCATACCTTGGAGCACTCCCCCTCAACAGCAAAACCAGGTGGCTGTTGCATATACACCTCTTCCTGCAAATCTCCATATAGAAATGCATTCTTCATGTCCAACTGATGGAGCAGCCAGTCTCGAGCAACTGCAACTGACAACAAGATCCTTAGGGTGGAATGACGTGCCACATGCGAGAATGTGTCAAGATAATCCACCCCATATGTTTGTGTGAAGCCACGTGCCACCAGACGTGCCTTGTACCTGTCAATAGAGCCATCTGCATTTTGCTTCACTGTGAACACCCACTTGCAGCTCACTGGGTTCACATCTGGAGGTATAGAAACCAAAGTCCAAGTTCCTCTGGACTGAAGTGTGGCCATTTCCTCTTCCATTGCAAGCCGCCATCTACTATCCTGCAGGGCCTCATGATGATTCCGTGGAATATCTATGGCTGAAAGTGCCATAGCAAACCTCCTGAAATCTCCAGAGAGTCGCTCAAAAGATACAGAAGCTGATAATGGATATTTGGCACAACTCCTCTTCGACTTCCGTAAAGCAATTGGAATATCCAAATCAGTTGTAGGCTCATCTGGCACCTGCAACACATCCTGCTCAGAAATGTCGTCAGATCCATCAACATTAATATTCTCATTACATACCATAGGCGAGCTAGTGGACGAGTCATGACCATGAGCTGGTGGAGGAAGCCTGCGGGTATAATGGAATGGGAACGGTGATATAGGCTGTTGTGGTGGTGGTGGTGGTGGTGTTGATGATGGCATCTGAGGTGGTAGTGGTGTCATGTATATGGCATCAGGTGGTATAGGTGGAAGCTGGTTGTCTCCAGATGCTGAAAAATACATAATGGATTCAAAAAATGTAACATCTGCACTGATCATATACCGCCGACGCAAAGGATCAAAACACTTGTACCCCTTTTGAGTTCTGGAGTACCCAACAAAGACACACTTGACAGCCCTAGGAGAGAGCTTGTCAGTACCCGGTGACAACTGATGGACAAATGCAACCGACCCAAATACACGAGGAGTGAGCGTGAATAGATCCTTGTCATGATAAATAAGTGAGAACGGAATCTGTTCATTCAAGACAGACGAAGGCATACGATTAATTAGGTAGCATGCAGTAAGAACTGCATCACCCCAGTAGGAATATGGAACATGATTCTGTATAAGTAGAGATCTAGTAACATCAAGAAGGTGATGGTGTTTTCTTTCTGCAATCCCATTCTGTTGAGATGTATGAGCACAAGATGTTTGGTGAATTGTTCCTTTTGATGAGTAGTAATTGGCAAGAAAGTTAGTGCACAATTCTAAAGCATTGTCACTTCTCACAATTTTCACAGATGTAGGAAAAACATTTTGTATTTCATTCAGAAAATGGATAATTATATTTCCGGCTTCAGATTTATTTTTCATCAGAAACACCCATGACACTCTAGAAAATCATCCACAAATACAATATAAAATCTGCGTCCCTGATGATCAGGTACACGACTCGGACCCCAGACATCAACATGAAATAACTCAAACTTGGAGGTACTACTCCGACCAGGACGACTGGGAAAGGACGACCTGTGATGCTTTCCCAACTGACATGCCTCACACTGAACAGATGTGTGTGGAAGACTATAAGGCAATACTCGACGCAACTTCTGAAGCGGTAAATGACCAAAACGCAGATGCCGCAGTAAAGGAGATACTTGGCCAGAAGGAGAGGATGTGGTTCCAGCAAATGGGATCTGATTCAGGCGGTAGAGGCCTCCTTGCTCATAGCCACGACCAATCACGTTGCCCGTATGGATGCCCTGAAAAATCAAAGAAGATGAATCAAAAATTGCTCGACAATGGAGATCCTTCGTAATCTGACTAATTGACAATAGATTCATTGAAAAATCAGGTGCATGTAGCACATTCTTGAGCTGTATAGACGATGTCAGTCTAATCTCCCCTGACCAGTGATGGGGGAATGTGTGCCATTTGCAATGACCACTGTCCGTCCTGGAGGGATCTGAGTGTATCCTGTAAGTAGACTCTGGTCGCCACATATGTAATGTGTAGCGCCTGAGTCCATAATCCATGGCAATGTATCAGAACTACAACTGTGAAGTGCAAGTATACTACCTGAAGCACTGGTAGACGTGGAGGCAGAAGCAACAACATCAGAATGACTCTCTGTAATCGGTGCTGGACCAGATGGTGGGATAATGCCCCTCAGACGGGCAACTAGATCATCAAATCGTTGATCCAAGGTAGCAGCAGATGGGGGCTCTATCTGCTCAGCAGCTCGTGCGGATGCAGGAAATCCATGCTTTGAATAGCATGTATCTTCATTATGTCCAACTCGGTGGCAGTAGGTGCATGTTGGCCTAGTGCGGCCACTCCTCCCACGGGGTCCACGTCCACAGCCCTGGTAATGAGAACCACGACCTCTGGTTGCTGCCATGGCTGAAGAATTCTGACTTGCAGCAGTTGATGGAACTGTAATCCGACTCAATCTATGAAAGGCTTCCTCCATGGGAGGAATAGTCGAGTCCGCCAAAATCTGAGATCGTGCTGCCTCGTATTCAGGATCAAGTGCAGCTTGGAACACGCCCACCATAGTAGCGTTCCTGTATGTCTTCTGCTGCTCTGGCGTGGCTGTCAAGGGCATGAAGCTATATAGCTTCTCAAACATCCCTCTCAGTGATGTATAGAGAGAATGTAGGGGGCGACCATTCTGCTTGATGGTGAAGATATCATGCTGAAGTTGCAGAATCTTTGTCTCGTTCTTCGCCTGGGAATATGTGGCCGCCAGAATGTCCCACATATCTTTCGCTGTGGGTTGATGGAGGATATCATTGGCAATCTCAATTGCCAACGTGCCAGATAGCCAAACTTTGGCGTATGCGTCATCAACCTCCCAGGAGGCATAGGTTCCAGTCTTCTCAGCAGGCTCTGGTTCGGTAAGAATGTGCTTCTTACCCGTAGACTTCATCATGCTCATGAACTGCATTGCCCACAGTTCATAGTTGGTACCGTCCATCTTGACAATAGGCGCTGGACCACGGAATGCGCCAATAGATGGGATATCTGCCTTGCTCTCCGACATATTGAAAAATGAAGACTGGAACTATTGACAAACAATGTGTTTTGTCTACAATACCATAGATGGGATTAGTTGCATGTGTAGACCTCAAGCAACTATCCCCATGAATATGCGCGTGCTACGGTCTGTACACGCGCAAGAATGACGAAGATGCACGCGGACAGTAGGCTGGCGCACAGATGATCACACGCAGGAGCGCACTGTTACACGCAGTTGACCGTGCACAAGATTGCTATGCGCACAGGCGCTATGTGCTGCACGGCGTACACCCGCACCAGCCCTGTATGATGCGCGCAGGCGCTAAGTGCTGCAAGGCGCTGTATGATGCGCGCAGGTGTCCTTCACGCGCAGGCGCGCAATCGTGCGCAGGAGAAGATGGCGCAGGCGCAAGAAGATGCGCAGTCGTGCACTGGAGAGAGTGCGCGCAGGCGTGCTACGCGCTCAGGAAGATGCGCAACGGGATCGCGTGGCGCACTGGAGAAGGTGCGCGAGCAGCGCCGCGCGAAGGAGGAGAGGCGGCGTGGAGGCGGCGCCGATCGAGAGAGAGAGGAGAGGGAGAGGCCGGCGGGTGGGGTGGGTTAGGTTTAGGGTTTCGAGAACTCCGGTCTAGGACCGTCGCTCTGATACCATGTTGGGAAAAATGAATGAGATAGATTATTCCATGAACCCTAGTCTCTCTTATATAGGAGAGTAGCCTATGGGTAAATTACACAGAGCATACTATGAAGAAAAACAAAATAGAGAAAGGTACAGATACTCCTATTATTGTATACGTTAACAATACCCCTATGGGATTAACTTATGAAGCCATGGATAGGTCCAAGGATGAAAATGCACATGCATTAGGCAATGAAGAAGGTGCATATCAAGAGCATATCAAGATGTGGATTTTAGTGATGAGTGGGTATCATAACTTCGGACACGTGAATACAATGCATATCAAGAGCTTGATGTAAATACTACTTTGGAGGAGGATGTTGAAGAAGCTGATGAAGAACAAGATGCTTCTCATCGGAAGAAGAGAAAGAAAGGTAGATGTGATGTTAAACTTATTTCCTTAGAATAAAATACAATAATACATGTAAAGTTGTGGGTGATGATGATGAGGAGGAGGCCGAGGTTCATACTGGCGATGAAGTTAGTAGTGAAGATGATGATGAAGCAAATTTAAACTACGTGGATGATTCATTGGATGATCCAATGAGCAGTAGTGGATCGGAGGATGATAGTCTTGATGCATATGTTAGAGTTCAGGGTAATAATTAGAAGATCTTTAGGAGTCTAGAAGATAAGAACATGAATTAGCATTCTACTTTTTGGACTTAAATAGGATTTGAACTCTGGTAGTTGGAACTTATTATGTTTTGTACTCTTTATTTTGTCTTGTATTTAATTCTAACATCTGGTAGACTACAATTTTGCGAGTCTATGACAATGATGCATTGTATTAAAATTCCTTTACTTTCTTTACATGCTTCAAGATTTGTGTTATTGGATTGCTTTCTTAATATTTATATAGTATAATAGGTTAGATTACTAAATATTTGGGAAAAACTGAAGCTTACTCCTTGACCGCCTCGAGGATATACCTCACCTCGCTTTTGGTGAATCTGCCTCGTTTTGCCTTTCGTTCATTCAAATCGTGCCTTCATGCAACCTTGTGGTGTGGATTAGTTCGCGATGTTCCCTTCGCTTGCTAGGATGTGACCCATTCACACTAATATATTCGTTGCTGCCAACCGCAATCGGTTTATTTTCCAGCTCGATATCAAGAATGCCTTTATCTATGGTGGTTTTGAGGAATATGTCCATATGAAACAACCACTAGATTACTTCGTTGAGGGGGAATATGTATGTCGTGTATGCAAGGCGATTTATGGCCTCAAACAGAGTCCACGTGCTTGGTTTGACATGCTTACCTTAGATACCGACTCTCTTGATTTTCATTGGACTGCACTTGATTACTTTGTGTCTGTTTGACGATGTGCTTCATATATTGTTATCCTTGCTATATACAAGGTTGAAAAAACAACAGGCGAAATGAGATAATTTCATTGGAGTTGAGGCAAGCTTCATGGCAGAGTAGGGAGAGATTAACAGCATTTGTTCGGTTGCCCGTTAGCTTCACTGCTTGTGCATATTGGATGTTGTCCAGGATAATCTTTGCAAGTTCGGAAGAGTGCCATCCATACCACTTACGAGCTCTCATTGCATAACTATTCATCTCCTTATCGAGATCGCCCAAAAGCCTGATGGCCTGAACAACAATAGTGTCCTCCTTATCTGAGCTAAACTTAAGCTCATATCTGGAGAGACTATGAGAAAGACCCATGCTCAAGGGTTGTAAACATAGATCGGCCGGCCCAACCCAAGGGCCGAACAGAAAAAAATTGCGAGCCCAGGCCCGACCCAAGTCCGAATTTTTTAAATGGGCGTGGGCCTTAGCGCTTCAGGGCCCGGCCCATGCCCATCCCTACGGCAGAGCAGTGATGCGGTTGAGGCTTAAGCCTCAGTTTATTCCAATAAAAATGGAATTTTGCGCCACAACCCTGAAAACTTTGTTAATTACCTCATCGACCTTGTAAACATCGTAATTATCACCTCAACCCTACAAACTTGCGAACTGTTACACTATGAACCATGCGGTTAACTCCTATCCATATGATCATCAAAATAAACCAGATTCCATAAAAAAATCTTACCCTTATTGTTTATCTTATTTATTAAAAATATATCCCCCTCACCTCTCCCTCATCCTATTCCCCTCCCCTCCCCCTCTCACCGCACTCACATCGCCCCAAACTTGAGGATCTCGCCAATGGTCCTTCGTACGAAGGGACTGAGGCTTCAAGCTGAAGAAAATGGCGGTGCTACAACTGGAGGCTGTAGATGCTGCTGCGATATAAGGTGAACGGACACCTTGGATGATCGTCATTCGCCCAACCTCCATCGTCACCCACCGGAATCCATAGGATGCTGTCACCGGAATTCCATCAGATTTCCTACATCCTTCTGTTCTCTCTCGTTTTTCTTCTCTTCCTCTTTGTTCTAATTGAACCCAAACCCCCTCACAAATTCAAGACCTCGTCACCTCTGGCTAAATCATGGTTGAGCTCTTGGATTCCATCCCCCATTGCATGTCAGGAACCTACTTTACCCACTCCTTATTCATGATTAACTAGCGGTCGAGCAACGCTTGCTCGAGCCTTAAGTTCTTTGCAATACCTGTGGTGCTACAACCCAATAGAAGTCGGACCAAATTAAAAAAGCTATTTTTTACTTTTTTGCATAACTTTAGCTGCAGTTTTCTTTACACAAATACTAGGCAAAGTACTTTGATGTAACACAGAGCAAATAAATTATGTCCTATTTAATTTTCGTCCTTTAATTAGAGTCCAGTTCTATCTATGATTAATTAAGTCGTTGCAATTTTATTTCAAATAATGAGATCGTCTGTGATCTCAATTAATTAGCTAGTTGGTTAGAGTCAATCATGATAAATTAAGATTTGAATTTTGTTTAAATCAATTAGTTAGTCTGTTAGAGTCAATTTGAATTTTGAATTTCAATTTTTGTAATCTCGCCTCTTCTATATAATGGGAATGTTAGTCCTTTGTGTAAGATAGTTCATGTTGAAATCATTTTGAGATTTATCTCATCTTTCTCCCTTTCCATTCTCACTCCACGCGGTCTTTGCTATTTTCTTCCCCAAATCCCTCGCATCCGTTGAGATTTCTCTCCCCTCCCCTTCGATTGCTTCTCCACCAAGTATTTCTGTTATCAAAATTTATTTTTTACTATTGTAAATTTTTAGTTTGCATCAATTGGTATCAGAACATGGTCCTCAGATCGTCTTCACGATCTGATGGTCCATCCAGAGGCTCGCGCAAATGCACGACCAAAGAATCTCGTTCAACGAATCAAGCATGACGTACCAAGGTTAGAAAAATTCTAATAGATATGCTTCAAATGTGTGCAAATATGCAAGATTTGGTGAGAGAAATGCGCGAGCCGTGGAATGTTGTGGCATTGACGCGGCAACTAATGGAAAACGTCGCCAAAAATGCTGCAAAGGTTTGCGTCTAGGAGGTTTCAGATCAACTGCCATCAAAGAAACCGGCTCTACCGCCATTCCCGCTCGCCCCAACCCCCTCATAGACCCTCCTTGTCGTCCCTGCACCGCCTTTCCCCCATCTTCGGCGCAACTCCCAGCCCCATTGTCGCCCACCACCGGCCCTCCCCTCCTCCCGCACCACCAGCCCTCCTTCCCCCTTCCTCCGTCGCCTCCCCCGACCCCCCTACCTCCTCCATGTGTTGCCACCCCAGTCCCCAACCCTTCGCCTACAACCATCCTACCACCACTGCACTTCCTGTGAACCCCCATCCCCATCGCCCTCTCTCGTCACCCCCCACCTTCTGCGGATTCCCTTGGCCCCACACCACTACCCATTCCCCTTCCCACTCTTCGCGCCACCGCCCTCCCTTTCCCCACCCGAAGCCGCCACACCCCTTTCCTCACCCCATCAGCACGATGCCATACCTTTCACACCACCCACATGCGACCACAACTCCAGCTGGCCTCAATCCCGTTGCCGCCCCTCCACCATCGTCCGCGCCACCCGTTGAACCGAGTCCTCCGTCGTCGCTTTATCATCGGGGAAAAACCCCGTCCTGGAGATCCTGCACAAGAAGAATCGAATCCCACGAGAGTTGGGATTGGATGTGATTTGGTAATTTTGCAGAAAACGACCCCACCCAAAATCTTTTATTTGAAGGTTAAAGTTGATGGTAATTTAAGAAGAAATGAAGGGGTACGTAGGGACGCCCTCCAATTGAAAAGAACTACAAGCGTAATGCTGAATTATGGAAGAAATGCATGAAATTGGAATTAATTGCTCAACAGATTCAACACAACATTCCCAATACCACAACCGAAATCAAAGCCACTCATCTGGAGATGAGTTTTTTTATGTAGCATGGAGCAAATAAATAGGATCCTATTTAATTTTCATCCTTTAATAAGAGTCCAGTTCTATTTAAAATTAATCGAGTCCTTGCAATTTTATTTCAAATAATGAGATTGTCTGTGATCTGAAATTGATTAGCTAGTTGATTAGAGTCAATTAGGATAAATTAAGATTTG
This sequence comes from Ottelia alismoides, assembly GCA_037367405.1. Lineage (NCBI taxonomy): Eukaryota > Viridiplantae > Streptophyta > Magnoliopsida > Alismatales > Hydrocharitaceae > Ottelia > Ottelia alismoides. The sequence continues at coordinate 206,699 of JAZKJV010011728.1, forward strand.
AATTTTATTCAAATCAATTAGTTAGTCGATTAGCGTCAATTTGAATTTTGATATTCTATTTTTGTAATCCCACCCGTCCTATATAAAGGGGATGGTAGTCCTTTGTGTATGACACTTCAAGTTGAAATCATTTTGAGATCTATCTCATCTCTCTCTTTCCCTTCTCTCTCGATGCGATATCTGCGCTTCTTCCCCCAATCCCTCGCATCCGCGAGATTTCTTTCCTCTCCTCTCTGATTTCTTTTCTACCAAATACTTTTCCACTATCAAAAAAATATTTGTACCGTTGAAAAATCCGATTTGCATCACACTTGCCCTGTTGTCCCATGTGATTTAAAAATTTAGATCAGCTCGTACAATTTTGGAGAAATGCATCCTTTGTCTACAACCACCAAACATCCCCTCTCTGTTTTGAGCAGTGTCTCAAGATCTCGTGAAAAAACATTTTCAATAACAAACAAAACTTCTTCTAGGAATGAACAATAAAGTAGGGTACTATCTTTGCATTCCCACATCCTACTATATCATGGGGAACCTGCATATTTTGTAAGCTAACTTTAGCAAACTCTCGAGCACAAAACATGCCAAGAGTTTTTATCGAACTGGAAATCTTCATGTAGAGACTGGAAAATCTTTTTCTCGATACTCAATTCATTTTCAGTGTACTTGAACTTCTCGCAGGATGATTGTTGCAGGTGATCAATTGAATTATCAACCCAGATGCACAAAATTTCTATTTGTTCTTTTAAATCACCATAAAGGGGCTCCATAAGTTCGTAATATTTTGTAGTCTCTTTGGTAGAAGGAACACATGTTTCAAGGTCTGTGTTGTCAGCTAAAGTGTATATCTTAGAATTTAAGTTGCTTTCGAGTTCATCCATTTGATTCTCATAATCAATAACTGAAGACACCGTATACTACACACCGCTCCCTGTTTCCAGTAGCTGCTCGACCCCCAACGTCGCCCCAACCTTTGCGACCCTCTTCTGTGCCACCCTCAACCAGCCAAGTGCCCGAACTTGTCTCAAGAAGTTGATCGGCGTTGGGTTTCTCTCAAGAAGAAAAGGAACAATAAGAGGAGAGAAGGAGAGAAATGGGATGAAAATCCACCATTAGTTCTGGGGTAGTTTAATAATTGATTAATTCTACCTTAATTCAAGCACGTTAACCCAAGAAAAGTAAAATTACGGTAGGGTTTGTGGCGTTAAACGAACCAAGTTTCTGGGTTTTTTTGAGACCAACTTTACATGGTTGAGGTGATAATTATGACGTTTACATGGTTGAGAAGGTAGTCAACAAAATTTCTAGGGTTTGTAACGTAAAATTCCCATAAAAATTTAATTAAACGAAAATGCTATATTAACATTAATATTTATAATTTAACTTCGATTAAAAAATTATATTAGAACCCAAATCTCCGAACGTGTAAAGCAAACAAAGGATTTTTAACGTAGTTGACCTAAAATCTCAAGGATCAATTGAACTAACCAATTAACATAACAATTAACAACTAACTACTGCCTTCACTATTCTAATGTGGAGATAGAAACTAACTACTGTCCTAACTATTCAGAAGAATATGGAGGTGGAAAATTCTAGTGCGCGTGAAGGTATTTATGTGGTTGTTTAGGAGGGGGGGATTGTTGACTGATGGCATATTTGCATGGTTTGTTTTTTTTTTGAAAAGAAAAAAGGGCCGCTACCGTAAAGGAGGGTGTCCAAAAGCTTCACCATGTATTAATGAAAAGGAATATTACATGTCAACACCATAATGGCCCGATGCCCAGTTACATCACCCAACAATCAGTGAGCCTCATAGCATGAGCCCTTAGATTTTCACCATAAATTCTACCCCCATGGAACAACACCTCATTCATGGCTATCCAAATCGCCCAGAGCATCCCCATGCAACCGATCCTATCCTTGTCCGATCCATTCCAATCCTCGCCAATGGACTTCCAGAAACCCTTTATGCTCCCGCATATGTTCTCCTAATTACCCCAGCAGCCCAGCTAGAGCACGCCTCCTCGGAGCTCCTGCACCTGAAAAGAGATGATCTTTGTCCTCCACCATCTTGAGGCACCGCGTGCACGACGGATTAATGTTCGTGCGGAATCTCGCTACCCGTTCACCAGATTGCAATCTACTTCTTCGATACAACTACATAAAAAGTTTTACCCTTGATTACACCTTCCGGGTCCAAATCCTCCTACAATCCGCTACAACCCCTCCTGGATGATACACTTGAGATCCTCTTAAGACCTTGTACGCTTTTCCAACATGAGAACCTCCCGTCATGCCAACATTAACATTCTTTCCCCGATGTAGGCCCAACCACATTCTCAAGGACCCCCAACATCTCCACCAACTCCTCCACCCTCTGATCCGAAAGGTTAGTTCTGAAAGAGGGGAAGAAATCAAAACCATGCCAAACCTTAGACACGGAAGCATCAGTGTACAACGCAGATGCCATAAGCTGCAGAAATCTGTTACCGTTCACGCCACCCTCAAACCAATCGTCGAGCTAGAAGCAGAAGCTTGAACTATCCCATAGAATCGGTCGCAAAGAGGGTCGAACCTCTTGGGCTTGCTTGTAGATGCCCTTCCAGAAATAAGACGCGCTTTGGTCTTGGTGCTCTTGGGAAAGGAGGTACTCACCCAATAGATCTTGCAGACTATTCTGCAAACCAAGCTGCCACATTCGCCCCAAATGCGAGCCACCCACTTACAGAGCATGGCCTTATTCATCTCCTCATGGCTTCTGACACCAAGTCCCCCTCACTTCTGTCACTCGTGACATCCTTCCAACCAACCAGTGCCCAATCAGCATTCATTCCCAAAGCAGACCATAGGAACGAGCGCATGGTGCCCTGGAGCCTTTTCCTTACTCCAACTGGCATTAATCGAGACGAGATAAAGAAAATAGGGATGACTAAGAGGACCGACCTCAGGAGAACCAGTCTCCCACCTTTGAAAAGGCAGACAACTTTCTACCAGCCGATCTCTTCTCCACCTTCTCAACAACGGGGCCCCCGTCGACGGACCTCATCTTCCCAGCTACCAGCGGAGCACCAAAGTATTTTATGGGATGGTGAGCCCGAGGAGAACCTTGCCACCCAACACACTCCCTATCTTCAATCTCTGACATCCAAAAAATGTCAAATTCAGATTTCTCCCTATTAATCTTCAACCCATACCCCTTCCCAAACAGATTGAGAACCACTGATAGACCGTGACAGCTACACAGTTCTCCCTCCACAAAAATATCGTGTTATCCACGTACTGGAGAATAGGAACCGAGAGGTTGTCCTTTGAGAATTACCTAAAAAATTCCCTGAGGCCGCCGAGTCCATTATGATTGGCAGAGCATCCACGACAAGAACGAAAAGCAGAGGCGCAAGAGGGCACCCTTGACAGACACCACATTGAGGCTGGAAGTAACCCCCCTTCGGTATCCTGTTGATCAGAACCGCACAAGATGAAGTGGTATTGCCCGAGAAGCCATGTCTTTACATGGAGGCCCACAAGAATTTCCAGTTGACGCAATCATAAGCTTTGGAAAAATCAACGTTCCACAGGATCCCTTTGGATCTATGCCTACGCAAATCTGCCACGATCTTTGAGGTAAGCACCAAACTGTCAGTCGGCTGCCTCCCCGGAAGGAATGCACTTTGGGCTGGGGAGATGATGCGATTTAGTACACCTCGCAACCAGTTTTCCAGAACCTTTGCGGCAATCAAGTATATCCCGTTCAACAAAGCAATGGGCCGGTAGTCCTCCACTCTGGTCGCCCCGTCCTTCGAAAGAAGGAAGATGAAAGAGCGAGTGAGCCTCTCAAACCCCAGATTCCCACTTCAAACTCTGCCACCACCACCATCATCTCTGTACCAATGAGATCCCTAAATTCTTGGTAGAAGGGAACTAGGAAACTGTCCAGACCAGGACACCCATCCGGGTTAAGATCAAACAGAACCAACCTGACCACCTTGATGGTTAAGCCACCGACCAAAACCTTAACTTTAGCCTCCGAGAGACAACACGCACCCAACCCTAACCATTTCAACCCACCCGAGGGTTCCTTCTGCTTATGAACTTGAAATGCCCAGTGACGATCCTCGTGATGTCCACCTCTCCCCTCACTTCTTCGTCCTTAACCACAACCGAATAGATGAGGTTGCACCTTCTTCTGCCATTCGCCATCACGTGGAAGAACTTGATATTAGCGTCGCCTTCGTTCAATCGCTTCATTCGCGATCGCTGCTTCCACTCGGCCTCCCTCCACCTATCCTTTTCTTTCAGAGATCTTTGAACCATTCTCTGACTCATAAGCTCCTCTTCGATCAACTCTCTGACATCCTCCAGCAGATCGAGTCGCGTCCCCTCCTCCTGAGCCAGCGCCCTCCTCTGGCCATGCTCCTACCTAGATGACCTTTTAAATTCCCGAAGGCAGCTGCGCAACGCAACCAGCTTGGACACAAAGATGGCCGTAGCAGACACTTCCAATTCAAAGCTCCTCCAGCACTCAACCACCAACTCACGGAAGCCTTCTCCCAAGAGCAAGCTTTTCTCAAACCTGAAGTAGGATGAAGTGCCCCTGCCTAAGCTCGTATCTAGACTATGGAAGAACATATCGATATCGGTATCGATATCGGTACCATGTCGATACCGATATATCGCCAACATCGGGGTTCAGCTCGCCTTTTTTGCCTGTCGATACCCGATATCGGACATATCAGCGATATATCAGTGACCTGTCGATACCGATATATCGCCGATATATCGGGATACGACCTTCCATGATCTAGACATATGGGAGTGTGCTCTGATCTTTAATCGGGGAAGCACTTTGACCACCGCCAGATTGAAACATTCCGAAGCCTTAGATGACAAAAGGAACCTATCGAGCCTCGATTTGGAGGAAGAGTTTTGCCAGGTATACTTGCAATTTGAGTTGTTGAACACTTCCAAGTTCAATTCCCCCACCACCCATGCAAACGCAACAAACCTTTTAGATCCTGGGTCTCTCGTGCGTCTCCTACCTGGGCAATATCCATGTAAAGCGTAACACTGAAGTCACCCCAAACCTGCCATGAGATCTCCCCAAATCGTTCCCTGATGCTTCTGAGCTCAACCCAGTTCTCCATGTTTTGCGAACCACCCGAAACACTGTACATAGAAGTGACCACCAACTGGGACCGATCGGACTTGTTGCAGAGTATCACTGTAATCGAGTGAGTCAAGTTGACTTCCTCAATCATATGAAATATATGCTCGTTCCAAGCGCCAGAACGTCCCCTGCACTGCCAGTTGCCGCCACCGCACTAAATTCTGATAACCAAGGACCCGAGATTGAGTCCCATCTCACAGCAACCCATGACTCAATCTTCGTTTCCTGCAGACACGCCACATCGATGTTTCAACACGCCAACATGTCTCTTATCACCGGTCTCTTATTGGGATATCCCAACCCGTGAACGTTCCAAGTCAGGAGCTTCATTGAGGGACCCATGGAGGGCGACCCCACCAGCTGTATGCCTACCCGTTTTTCTTGGGACAGATCAAATACTGAATTCGAGGTCTCCTTCCCCAGTGAAGGAGGGATCATACCCTTCTCCCCCACCCCATTTTCTTGGATAGAAAGCTCCATGATACTGTGCTCATCGGGCTCACTTACCACTTCTCAGGATTCCTCTGCTCCATTGCTACAAACGGATATCGAACCCAGAGATGGATCAACTGTCTCTTCTCGAACCGGTTCTAGCCCGCCAGAAACATCGGTTCTCCTCTTTTTCCTTGAGGAAAACTTCAGTTGCTGCCTCCCATGTCTTCGCGCTGCCTGTGGCTCAAGCGGCATCTGATATCGACGTTCCAACCTCTATACCAATCAACGCCACCGCGCACCTAGAAGTGTCGGGGTACCGGCCTGCTGCCCCCAGCTGCCCTCCGAGATGCACTCTCCGAGGGACCGTCGTGGTTAATCATACCTCCTTCGGTCAAGTGTGCCCCCCTCCAACTTCCAAAGTAGCAGCGCTCCCCGAGAACTTGACCGCATGCCTCACCCAACTGAGCACCGAGGCTTGAAGGTCATCAGCTTCTGCCTAGCCGCAGGGAAGGACAGAGCCCACTTTTGAGCTCACCGCCACGCGATTTATGCCACCTTCGTCAACATCAGCTCCAATATGGCCCTCCATCAGGTCATAGAATTCCTCCAAGTTGGGGACCTCGGAAACACGGCCGAAGCTTCGAAGGTGGTCCCGAGCTAGATGCCCAGATTCAGTGAAATCATATGCTACCTAAGATCTGAATTCCCTGACCGGTCTAGCTTCTGAACCGCTGCAACCGGATCGTGGCCACTCTCTGCGATCCGGTTACCGATATCAATCGAAGGGACATGATTCGAGGACTCGACATCCCAATTCTCATATCCAATCACCACACCTGCACCCTCTGCCCGCATCGGGTCGTCTCCATGGGAGGGTCCGAACCTGTCGAATACGAAGATCCGACAACCATTTCACGATCGAGATTAAAACCCGATGCACCATCGTGTTCAGAGCCCCATCGTCCGAAAGAGAAGGCAAGTCCAAGCGCCCCTCCAGACCATTGGAAACCTCGGTATCCTTCCTTGCCTCGGGAACCCCGCCCGTATCCCTATCCATCTCGATCGGGAAAGGGACAACATCAACAACAGAAAGGGGGATTTGCTACTCGTTGTAAGGAGGATGTTGAGAATGAGTATGATCTGATTTGCTGCAAGGAGCAAAAACAACATGCAACAACAATAACAGAAAGGGGCAGCAACAACAATGGTTTGTCAAGGCGTATGATCCGATTTGCTGTCGCTGTAAGGAGGATGTTTAGAATGCGGACCACCTTTTCTTTAAGTGTAAGAGCTCCATGGACGCTTGGAAATTATTTGGGAATCCCATGGTCTCTACTGAAAGTATCTCGGAATGCTAGCAATCCATAGGTATGGATTAGCATGATACTGAAAAGGTGCACGCAAGTTGTGTGGCAATGATTTGGGCTTTTTGGTTGGCCAGAAATGGGGTGATCTTTCGGTAAGATCGTTTTTAGGGTGAAAATGTGGTGGCACATACTAAGACGCTAGTAGAGAGTTGGAATTTGTAATTTGTGCTTTTTCCCCCTTGTAACCGGCCTGTAATTGTTTTTCTTGATGATTAAATGGTGGTCTTTGGGCATACACCTATACGGTGGAGGCCCTTTTATCTTAAATAAAACTATTTGAGTATGACACTTGGTTGCAAATGGTTGCTTGGGAGTCTTGGGACTACACAAACTTAGTCAATGAATACTACCATGCCAACAAATCGGATTGTAATGATATTGGGATGTGGCGATGATTATTTGCTATGACATGCCCTCTGTGGTCTTCTCTGTCTTGAAATGGTGTCATGAAGATGCCCTGAGATGTGGTTCACAGATTGCGCATGTGGTTCCAAGTGAGGTTAACTTATTGATGGATTTTTGGGCCTTGATGTCTAACTTTAATAGAATGATTGGAATTGCGAGGAGCATGACTGCCTACCTTTTCATATTTTCTTTTCGACTTAGTGCAATGGATATTCGTTTCTCTTTTTCAGGTCGTTGGCACGTTACTTTCAGCCTATAGGAGCTGAGAATTTGCCTGATGAGAGATATGAATGCGGTGACAATTTTTTTGTGTGTTTGCCATGTAGAAGGTGCTTGGGAGCTGGAAATCCCCGATGACGAGTACGCTGCGTAATTGTAAATGCATTTGGAGGGTTAAGATGTGTCTGTTAAGAAGTAAGACGATTGATTGGTTGCTGAGGTCTTCTCTAGTTGGAGGACCACAAAGATCAATATTACTTGCTTGATTTGCAGCTTGTACAAGGAAGAAGTGGATTATCTCTTCTTCCGTTCATTTGCTTCTCGAATGCGGACAAGTGTGTCCATATTCTTCTTGCGAATCTTTGTGAAGCTCTTCTTCGTCTTTTAATATATTCGGGCAGACACCTTAGCATGTTTCCCCCTCTTTTGGCTCAAAAAAAATGTGTGAAGCTCTTTCATGGTGGAGCTTGAGCTTAGGGGAGTCAACTCCTACACCCAGTGGTCAGACAAGAGGATCCACTCGTTAGCAGTGATTTGGGCTTTGGCTTTAGCTGTAGTGTGATGACATCATCTAGGAGTTCATGCCTCTGTATTTCTATTGTCGTCGCCAATGTGCTGAGTTTGCATAGCTTGGGTTGTCCATGGATTGCATGTCTTGCTACTTTTGTTTATCAACTGAGTTGAGTGACAACTAACTTCGAGCATTCTTCCTCTGGTATCTAAAAACTAGGAACATATATTTTTGAAACAACTTGGATAGTTTTTTTTAAACAACTTGGGTTCCAGTGAATTTGACTCTTTATGCTGACTAAAACATTGAGCAGAGTTCCGAGATACCATCTTTGTTGATCTTCTTGTTGTAGGAGCTATTTTTCAATGTTGCAAGCAGTTATTGGGTGCGTTCATTTGAAACAGAGTTACTGGATGTGTTCCAGATAACCCCTGAAGAACCTAATCACATTTTATGCTTCCCATATTGTATGATATCTTCCACGAGAATTCAAATGCAACATCTTGATTTTTAGATCATCTCCTTCTGAATCTATGGGACTTTCTATCTCCACTTCTGTGAAAAATCCGATATGTATACTTAAAAATTTGAAACTATCTCAAGGAGTATCTTTTATACAATTAGAAGTTCCCAATGAAATAAGGTTTCGCTAAGTGTTTTACGTTCAAGTAAAACCGAGGTAGCAATGTTCTGGTTTTGTCAAACTAGTACCTGTTAGTGTATTGTTGTATGTATCTTCCTATTATGTTGTCTAATAATTCTAATTTCGTTCTTTCAGGTGGATCCTCAGGATATTGTCATGGTAGGCACCTGTTTTGAATGATGGTTTGATCTTAATCTCATTGACTTTGTGATATAATTTCTTTCTATTTCTACTTTTATTATGTTATACTGAAGTTATTGATCTATTGCTGTAATTGTGATATCTAAGCTGCAAGTTCACTAGGTCTTCTTATCCATCGAAGGATAATAATTCAATGAAACGTCATCCAAATTTTATTGAAACAAAAAAGTGAGCAAACTTGTGACTTGTATCGCTGGAAATTATGGAAATGGCAATAACAATCATTTTTCCAGAAATCAAGTGTTTTCATGTTCACTAATCAATAAATAAATAAGATAGAAATAAGCACTTGTTTGCTAAAATAGAGGTATAAATATAAGTTCTGTTGCTATAATTTCCTCACAAGATCATATATTCTCTGCAAAGCTGCAATAAAAATTTTTTCATAAAGAATGTTTGTGTAATGTCAACGAAATTCACAGATGTCATTGAGATGATACCTTGATCAAATACGCATTTTGGACCTTTGATGCAAATGAATGCATCTCGAATTCCAAACAAATTACTTCTGAATAATTTTTTTTGAAATTCACTAAAATTTTGTGTATATATTCTTTAATATCCGGTATCATCGAATATTCATGTGGCACCTTCTCAAATTTTGCATGTGTGATACACATCCCTTCAATTTCTCTAAGTAAAACCCTTCGCGTCGTAACACTTATGGTATCAATTTGGCCTTTCATAGGTGGGGCAGCTATTGAAGCTATCCACTTGTTGAGGAGAACAATGGAGATTTACAGAACTAAAAGGAAGAAGCTCCATATGATTTTTATGATTTGGATAAGGCTTATGATTCTGTCTCATGGGAGATATTGTAGAGATTTTAGAGAAGATACAAGTACATGTCCTATACATTAACCTTATAAAGGTATGGAGGAGAATGAAATAGCATGTCTTATTCCAGGGGTCTAGAGGTCCTTATATAGGATGAAACTCTAGAGAGCTCAAAATAGGAGAAAATACATAAGTGCCCGTAGGGGGCTTACAATGAATAATAATTAAGAATCATAGGATACATCACTAACACTCCCCCTCAAGTTGGAGCATATTTGCTAGTCATGCCCAACTTGGAAACAATCTAGGAAAGACGCTTCTTGGGTAAGGCCTTTGTGAATACATCTGCAAGCTGAAGATCTGTGTTGATGTGAGGAGTAGTAATCCTTCCAATCTTGACAACATCACGAACAAAATGGCAGTCAATCTCTATATGCTTGGTTCTCTCATGGAACACATGATTTGTGACAATGTATGTAGCATATTTGTTGTCGTAGTATAATAGAATAGGAGTAGTGACAACAATACCGAGTTCTTGCAGAAAAGTTAATAACCACGTGATCTCAAAGGTAGCTTGAGCCATCACCCTATACTCTGCTTCTGCACTGGATCTGGATACAACAATATGTTTCTTGCTTCTCCAAGTAACAAGACTTCCTCCAACTATCATAGCATATCCTGTGGTGGAGCGCCGATCCTCTGGCTAGCTTGCATAATCAACATCGGCATATGCTATAACATCGGTATGTCCATTCTCCCCATAAAAGAGGCCACACTCTGGTGATTCCTTCAAGTATCATAGAATCTGAGGAACATCTTGCCCGTGACTGTAACAAGGTTGCTCCATTTGTTGGCTAGCTCTGCTCAATGCATAAGAAACATATGATATGGTGATCGTAACGTAAAGAAGTTTGCCAAACAAGCTTCTATATCGAGTAACATCTTCGAAGATAGGATCATCTGATGTGAAGTGTTTCTTTGGATATGTAGGAATACCAGAGGGCTTGCATCCAAGTAATCTGGCTTCAGTAAGGATGTCCAGACAGTATTTTCTCTGCAAGAGATGAAGGCCTTCTGTCGTGGATAGTACTTCTATACCCAAGAAGTAGCGTAGTGGACCAAGGTCCTTGGTAAGAAACACCTTCTGGAGGAAGGACTTGGTCTCATGTATCCCTTTATCATCATCACCTGTGACAACCATATCCTCCACATAGACTGCAAGTATAACGGTACTAGTTGTTCGTAATCTGACAAATATAGAATAATCAGAGGTTGTTATCTGGAAGCCAAGAGTACTAATTTCCATAGTAAGTATATCGAACCATGCTTTTGGGCTATGCTTCAGACCTATTGCCTTGCGAAGTCGACGTACACACTCCCCCTCGACTTCATAACTCAGAAGGTGCATCATGTATACCTCATTAAGGTCGCTATATAGGAACACATTTTTCATATCCAACTGGAAGATAGGCCAGTCCTTATTAGCTTCCCCTGAAAGTATAGTCCTTATTGATCCTATTCGTGCAACTGATGAGAATGTCTCAAAGTAATCCACTCCGTATGTCTGTGTAAATCCTTTAGCCCCAAGACAAGCTTTCAATCTGTCAATGGATCCGTCTGGTGACTGCTTGATCATGAAGACCCATCTGCACGCCATAAGTTTAGTCCCCTTGGGACACGACACTAGATCCCATGTCCTCCTGGAAATAAGAGCATCCATCTCTTCATTCATGGCCTTTCGCCATCCTGAATCCTGCAAAGCTCTATGGTAGTCTCTCGGAATAGAAATAGTCATGAAAGCATCTGCATATCGTATGTCAGTGGAAGATAAACTAGCAGTAAAAGTGAAATGGGACATGGGATGAGAAATACATTGCCTTTTAGTTCTTCGTAGAGCAATTGGAAGCTCCTGAGGATCATCCGGGACAACAATGGAGGGGACACTTGTAGAAGGCATATCATCCTGCAACAAAGAAATATGTAAAGGAACATATGGTGGTGAAGATATTTGTTTGCGCTTATAGACAATGTGTGGAGGTGAGAGATCTAGAGGAACATCTGTAATAGATTGAGTAAAGAAAATGGTCTGTTAAAAAGATTACATCTGCAGCAAGGTTCAGGAAAGCGGTATGCGTATGCGTTCGGACAGGTCACTGAATAGCGATTAAGCGGTATGCGGGGGCATATGCGGGGCATATGCGGTTCTACGCGGTTTCCTAATTTTTTATTGAAAAATAATTAAATATATACAAAAGTGACTACAAGAGAACTAAATTTATGTATAATTGTGGTCCAACCGAAGATCTAAGAAAAATAACTTTCATATAGAGTTCAAAACAATCTCTATCAATCAAATATCAATACTTCAATAGAACGGTTAGCACATAAAATAATTGACAGCAATAAACAAAATAGAAAAGTTAGCATACAAAATGCCTCTATTGTTGAATGTATTGTCATTTATCGTTGTTGTTATATTTATAATTGATCCTCCATCAAAAGTACCAAACTTTATATATAATATATTACATTCATTATAACTATTAGTTGACTAAATTAATTTGCTAAATTATTGGTACATTGTTCTTTTTCTTCCTCGCGTGTTTACTCCAATCTCGTCGTACAATTACTTTGATGATGGATTTAAATATTCATGGATGCATGGTTGGCATACATGCAAAAGCAAGAAAAATGTGGCATAAATAACATAATAAAAATATGGCAAAAATTAAAAAAATAAAAAAAATAAAATAATATGTATGCGGCCGCACAGACCGCATAGGCGGCCGCACAGCCCGCATATGCGGCCCGCATAAGCGCACAGGGCGCATAATGCAGGGCTTCATGAAAGCGGTGCGCTGAAGGCACCGCATACGCATATGCGGCCGCATATGCGGCCGCACAGACCGCTTTCGTGAACACTGATCTGCAGAGATATAATGGCGATGCCTAGTTGGATCATAACACATGTAACCTTTTTGATTGCGAGAGTAACCAAGGAAGACACGTTTGATTGCACGAGGAGAAAGTTTTTCCGTATTGTGAAAATTATGAACAAAGCACACACATCCAAAGATTCGCAAGGGAAGAGGAAAGTGTGACTCAGTTGGATAAAGTAGAGAGAAGGGGGTGGATCCCTTTAGGCTTGGAGATGGAATTCTGTTGATAAGATGGACGACAGTTAGAACAACATCACCCCAATAAGTTTTTGGAACTTTCATGTGAGTAAGAAGTGCGCGGACAATATTCAGGAGATGTCTGTGTTTTCTCTTGGCTATCCCATTTTGTTGGAACGTATATGGGCATGAGGTTTGATATGTGGTACTTTGAGACGTAAAGAAGTTTGTTAGGTTTGGGTGAATTCCAAGGCATTATCAGAATAGAACATTTGTATACTAGAGGAGAATATTTTTGACATAATGAAAGAAGTTTTTGACAATATTCTTAATCTCCGAACGCACTCCTGTCCTGGGTTTCGAGTAGCAATTAGATAGTGAGGATGCGACGCGGGAAAGCTCTGTCTACTTGAATGGAATCGTGCTGTGTCACACCATGCTCACTCCCCCCTAATATATAATGGGGCGGCCAAGTCCTTGAAATCTCACGTGCTCACTCCTTCCTTCCTTTCGTACAAGTCGTCGTATCGATCCTTTCTACTTCTATAAGAACGATCTTTTAAAGGATAGACCCAAGACGACCTACTGTAATCATCAACAAAAACAACAAAATACTTATGTCCACTCGAAGTACAGACTGGACATGGTCCCCAAATATCGCAATGATCTAAAGAGAAGGGAACTTCACGACGAGGCTCAGTATGAGTAGTGAACGAGGCTCAATGATGTTTCTCGAACTAACATGCCTCACACTCAAAAGGCTTGAGCATAGAGAGTCTGGGAAACATTAAAGACAGGGCTTGGTAGACGAATGACCGAGACGAAGTTGCCAGATAAGAGGATGAACGGAGATTGACGGAGCGCCAACAAAATCAGAGTCAGATGGGATGTCTAGATAATAAAGACCGTTCTTCTCATGTCCCCCATCAAAAATCTGTCTCGTCCGGATGTCCTGAAAATAACAGCAAAACTCATCAAATATTACACGACATTAAGCTCGATGCACAACTTGTGAACATATAATAAAATAAGAGGAAAGTCAGGAGCACAATGAACTCCTGTAAGTCGGAGTTTGGAGGACATCTTTATAGTACCTAAAACAGTAATAGGTGATTGCGCTCCATTGGCAACATGAACAGTCTTCACTATAGAAGATAGTCGTGAAGAGCTGGGAAAACTACCTTCTCCCGTCAGATGAGTTGAGGCACTCGAGTCAATGGTCCACGTAGGAGTAGATATAGAGGCAGAGCTGGCAATTGTACTTAATGTAGTGTCCAGAGTAGCTGTAGAAGCAGGAGCAATAGTGTCATTAGCAAAGTTTTGCAACAGTTTCCGAAGTCGAGCATACTCAGATGCAGTAAAGGAATTCTGACTGTCACCACAAGGCTGATCATGAGAGGTGTCTGAAGTATCATAAGTGCCATCATATGTGGTAGTCTCATGGGCATTGTTGGCATTAGGAGGCATACCAAACTTTTCCCAGCAACGTTCGAACGGTGGTTCATGCGTCCACAATGTGTGCATGCTGGATAGCGGGCAGTAGTAGGATCACGTCCACGTCTGCGTCTTGAGTCAAGTCCTCATCTAAACTCACAACTATGACCACGACCAAATTTACGCCCGCATCCCCCTTGGTTGTTGGATCGTCCTCTAATGAAATGTGCTGTAGTCTCACCAGACAGAGGTGGTGAAGGGATTTCAAGCTCCTGAAGTCAACCAAAGATGGTCTCAAGAGTGGGTAGAGCCGCAACAGTCAGAAATCAGTCCTTCACCGGCTTGTATCGCAGATGTAATCATGATAAAAGCGATATACTTTCCACTCTACGCATTCTCCTATCTGTTTGTCACTGCAAGCATGTTGAAAGATGAGAAGCTCCTCAAAAAGGCCTATGAGGAGTCGGTAGTACTCTATCAGGGATGTATCGCCTTAATTTGCAGACCAAATCCTTTTGTAGATATTTGAGAGTTTTGATTTGGTTGCCTTTAAGAGTAAGTATTCTCAAGGCCCTCCCACATTGTCTTTGCCATCTCCTTGTAGAGAAGATTTGATGCTATGTTCGGATCAACACGGTTGGTCATCCAAGTAGTCACCTGGCAATTGTCCATGTACCAGGTTTCATAGTCCTTGTCTGTCTCATTGGGAGGATCTTTAGCAAGAATGTAGTTCTTTCGTTAACCACCAATGAACACCTTGAATGTTCGAGACCATAGTACATAGTTCTCAAAGCCCTTTAGTTTAATAGAAGTGCCTTGTATCATCACAAAAGAAGTCGGGTACGGGGGTATAGGTTTTGCAGATGCCATGGTGTTTGTGCAGGGAAATTGACCGAAGTAGTTACGGTAGTATTACTCAATCATTATGGTGGTAGTAGTACATTGATAAGGAGTCAGCAGAGAGAGGTAGCGCAAAGATGCGAGTAGGGTGCCCTGGTGGCACTGGCAGTGCTGGCTGGGAGATAGGCGATGCTCGAGGATGCCGTTGGAGGCCTGGAGGTGGTGCGCAAGCACGGGGTGAGTGCCATGCCACACTGGCGAGGTCCTGGCGGTGCTTCCTGCGCAAGAGGCGAGATGTAGTGCAGAGATACGAGTAGGGTGCCCTAGTGGCACTGGCAGTGCTGGTTGGGAGATAGGCGATGCTCGAGGATGCCGTTGGAGGCCTGGAGGTGGTGCGCAAGTACGAGGTGAGTGCTATGCAACACCGGCGAGGTCCTGGCGGTGCTTCCTGCACAAGAGGCGACACCCTAGGACTCCGTTGAAGACCGAGCACAGAGGCGCTAGAGGGTGAGATCGCCTGGATCACGAGAGGGCGTGGAGGTGCTAGTGGCGAGATCGCCTGGAGGCTCGAGTGAAATAGTCCGCGTCACAAGGAGCCAGGAGGAGGGGCTCTAGCAGCGAGATTTCCTGTAGGCTTGCTCCAAATCTCGCGTCGGAAGGAGATCTAGTGGGCATCCAACGTGCGTGAGAAGCATGCCTGCGGTGGGTTGAAGTGCACGAGGGCTGAAGGGACACATGAGGAGATGACGCAGAGATGAGGCTTGACGATTGGGAAAGGTTTAGCTCGAAACGTTGGTCTAGGACCACATTTTTTTGCTCTGATACCATATGGAGGAGAATGAAATATCATGTCTTATTCCAGAGGTCTAGGGCTCCTTATATATGATGAAACCCTAGAGAGCTCAAAATAAGAGAAAATACATAAGTACCCCTAGCAGGGTTACAATGAATAATAACTAAGAACTGTAGGATACATCACTAACAAAAGGATATGCATGATGGAGATTCATCTTGTGTAAGGATCCAGTCTGGGAAGACTGACTATTTTGACATTAACATTGGTCTTCATCAACGTTCATCTTTGAGCACATTCCTTTTTTACTTCCATTATGGACGAGTTGACGAGTCACACTCAAGATGAGATACATTAGTGTATGTTATTCGATATTGATATTATGTTGATGGATGAGACTAGAGATGGAGTAAATGAGAAGCTTGAGGTTTGGAGACATGCACTAGAGACCAAAAAATTTCACATATATAGGGATAAGAATGAATGTATGGAGTGCAGATTTGATGGATGTTTTGGTGAAGGGTTGAAGATTAGTAACGATATTATTCGGAAGAATGATTCTTTTATATACTTGTGATCTATTTTGCAGCCTGATGGGGAAATCGATGGAGATATTACTCGTAGAATAAATGTAGGTTGACTAAAGTGGAGATGAGCCTCTGCTGTGTTATGCTATAAGAAAATTCATTTCAAAATCAAAGGAAAGTTTTACAAAACAGTCTCGAGACTTGTTATGCTCCATGGATCTGAATGTTGGCATGTTAACTATATCCATGTGGGGTGAAAATGCTAAGGTGGATGTGTGGTCATTGATAATGCGTTATTGCCCTAGCTTAATAATGTTTTGTTATTATAGTACGGGAAACAATGAACTATTCAAAACTGCACCAAAAATGTCTCTGTGAGGTGGTGCGACTTGGTTTTTAATCTGGGCAAGTCCATGATTGAACTCAGGGACATGAGTTATTGAGCCACTTAATTTAGATTCAAAATACCTAATTTATCTACATTAGTGTTGTGATGCTCAAGGTGAATGCATGTATGATTATTTTTTGATTTTTACGCAAGTTAAGAAGTAGTATCGATGTCGATATCGTTTCGGTTTGCCCGAAAACAGATATATTAGGATTTATCTCCGATATATCGACGATATTGGTGGAAATGTTGGAAGTGGCTCAAAAAAGCCATTTTTGTCATTTTTTTCCAGAAATTAAGATAATCCAAGATATTATAACAACAAATAACATACAAATACATACTTATGTCATAAATGTCGGTCATTTATAGCCCATATATCACACATATCGGTCATATCAAACATATCGTTGTTAATATTTATTCTTGACCTATAGATATTGGAAATTGATTCCATTCAAGTTCTTATAACATTAAGTTACTTACAAATATACACTTAGATGACACATACGATCATTTTGTGAAGACTATGATCCTTGGACATTGCACATATCGGTCATATTGAACATATCGCTGGTACCGCTAGTTGTTGATCTGTATATATTGAAAATGGTGTCCATCGAAGTTCTTAGATCACTAAATAACTTTCAAATGTACTTTTAGATAACACATATCGATCATCTATGAAACTTATATCGCATATATCGATCATTTCGAACATGTCGATATTAACGTTGATTCTTGACTTATAGATATTCTTTTTTGAATAATTGACTTATAGATATTGGAAATGGATTTCATTCAAGTTCTTACAACATAAAATGACTTGCAAATATACATCAAGTTGAAGAACCATTGTATGCACCCTCCTGTCGCACCATACCCGACCTGAAACAATATATATATATATATATAAACCAGTGTGTGTTTTAATACTGGATGTAGCTAGATATGTGTTTTAATGTTGTCTGTAGCTAGATAAGTAGTGGAATCAGTCAGTGTTCACTAAATCGGCTGCACGGACCACATATGCAGCCGCATATGCCCGCACTGCATGCAGACATGAATCAGTGCAATAAGAGGCCCTCTCTGCATGCACGCATATGACCACATATCAGGCGCCCTCTCTGCATATGCGGCCCGCATATGCCCCGCATACTGCTCCAGCAGCTCCAACTTTTCAATCTTCTCATTCAGGTCCTTAAATTCCGTAACTCTGTCTCTTCCTTCATTCAATGGTAAGAATTTGACATGCATTCATATACAATTGCAATGCATTATACCATTATGTATATGCAATGTTTATGTTTTTCTCATGTATTGATTTCACGAGTATATGCAATGTATCGTCGAATATTTTTTATATATGTCGATTGAGGTTTTGCTTATGTAGTGCATGTATGTATATTGAAGTTTTATTATTACAAATCGTATAATGTGTGAAGTTTTTATGATAAATGTTTTTTTGTGATTAAGTATGAGGCAATCAAAAGCATATATACAGACACCCATTTAACATCGACCGTTTTTCTTCGATCTTCTTTAACTCCACTTAAATACATAAATTTAGTGGTAATGTTATTTATAGTTATTTATTTATTTTTAAATTAAAAATTAGAAAATCGTGTAGAATTGCATATACCCCGCATATGCCCCTGAATACTGCTTAATCAGTATTCGGTGACCAGTCCGAACGCATACGCATACCGCTTTCCTGAACCTTGGAATCAATCTTGTATGAATAATAGCATTGATATATAGAGATATCGACGAAACATCGACGATATCGATCGTTATTCGGGATTTTTTGTACTGAATCCAGTTATTTTTGACTGATATGAGCCGATATAGCGACATATCACTGATATATCGACGATATATTGCCGATATCCCTGTAAAAGTATATACTGGGTGATATTGAAACCCCTTCCTGTCGAAACCTTTTTATCGGTGATATATCGCCGATATATCGCTGATACGACCTTTTATGGATGATGCATAGTTTATCACAAACCAACCGTACTTAAATTTCCACCATTCTCAAGCAAATAATCATAGAACATAATCTAGATGTGATTGCAAATTCAAGCTCCAATCTCATATTAATTCCGTTGCACCTAAACCATCAAACCCTAAGTTTAATTTTCAAATGGCACTTAATCAAGAAACTAACGATACTAAATTAGAGACTGAAATTCCGAATTAGATTAAATTAGGGATTTCTGGATGACATGAATCTGATTTGGTTTTCTTTTTTCTTTGAAAATTTATCTCAACTTTCTTTGAATCACATGTTCCTAAATTTTCATAGTACGATTCTTAGGCTTGATACCTCTGTATTTCGAATAACTTTGAATGTCTCATCTATTCTTATAAATTATAAAGAGGCATCACGACGCTTCTCTGTTCTTCAGACATTTTATTGCTTTGCCAGATAACATTGAATAAATTTGTGAGCCAACACAGAAGTTCTCCATACTTATATAGGGATGTCATTACGTCCTACATCTTTCCCATGTTTGATAACATTTAAAGCCTCCTATACTTCCTTTCTATTCTTCTATAGGTTGCACGATTCAAGTAACTTTAACTACTAGTTAGATCCAAGGCCCTAAATGTCGGTTTCGGTCACCATTTCTGTATCAACCAAAACAGAATTTCGATGGAATTTCGGTGGAATTTCGATCGGAATTTCAGTCATTTCGGTCATTTTTTGGACTAGGACCCCCATATTTCGGTCATTTCGGTCGAATTTCGATTTCTACTGGATATCGATATTCGACAGAAATTCGATCGAATTTCGCTGAAATATGAGGCCATGGTTAGATCTTCCAAAGCGATCTCTCTATTTCCTTCCCAATGAAAAGCTTATGGAAATAATGTTTCCATCTAATTTCTATATCATTCAGAGTAACACGCACGTGTCCTTCCTCATCCTTATTGTATCTCACTTGAGAAAGATCTTTGGCTTTCTTTCTCTTGCTTTGGCTAATCTGAATATATCTTTTTGGCCCTCCTTGGAGTCATGATTTTTGTACAAAACTTCATAAGCTTTTGACTTAGCTTCAACTTCTTTGCTTACTTCTTCGCTATTTGTAGTTTTCCGCGTTTTCCTCTTTTCTATCATTACACATACATTTGAATCAATATCCTTTTTTAAGCTTCTCTTCCACCCCTTAATTCCACCATCAATCCTCCTTTTGGCTTGAAAATCCACCCTTTGACTTGCTTTGCATCTCCTTGTCTACCCTTCGGATAGAAGATGTTGCTGCCTCGTACATCTCGTTTGCACTTCCGTTGTTATCCCAAGATAAGTCTTCTAATACCTTCTCCTTGAAGTTTGATTGCTTCAATTGAAGACTCCATCATCTAGTTCTAATGATCTTGGGAACAATCCTTTTCTGTATTAGCCCTTTTATTTGCACATCCGTGAC
This sequence comes from Ottelia alismoides, assembly GCA_037367405.1. NCBI lineage: Eukaryota > Viridiplantae > Streptophyta > Magnoliopsida > Alismatales > Hydrocharitaceae > Ottelia > Ottelia alismoides. The sequence continues at coordinate 226,956 of JAZKJV010011728.1, forward strand.
TAACATGCGATGTTTAGTTGTCACTCTCTCTCCTGGGATTACTTTGCAGTCTTTGCAACACAACCAGTCTATATTTTTTCTAGTTGGACACTCTTATAAATAATTAAATGCTCCTCCCTCATCTTCAAGAGAGTGCTATGAAAAGATCATAAGCTGTTACAAGATTCAGTTAATTTTCCCTATTCATTTCTATCCTTGAAGCCATGGCCTCCATGAACATTAATATACCCTGAAGCATCCTTTCCCACTTGTCTATTAAGATCCCCGACTGGGCAAATCATCTCTCTTTATGTGATTCATTGCATAATCTTATCCAAATCCTCTCAAAAAACTTGTTTAATCCTTTAATCTAAACCAATTTGCGGTGCATAAATTGAGATTATATAAAAAATTTCTTCTTCGAGCATCAATTTTAGCAAAATAATTCGATCCCCAAATCTTTGCACCTCAACTACACTATCCATCAAATCCTTATGAATAACCACTTCGATACCACCTCTGCCATTCTCTTTACCTGAATACCATAATTTAAAGTCTGTCTTCTCTATCTCCTTTGCTTTCTCTCCAACTCATTTTGTCTCTTGGAGACATAGTTTGTGAATGCTCATTTCCATCGTATCTACTATCTCCATCGATTGGCTAGTCAAGGTGCCAATATTCCAACTACCTATCCCAACTTCTTTTGCGACCTCTTTTGGACTAACTTTTTTACTCGTAAGCATCCATCATGCGAGAATCCTTGCAAATTTTGGACTGCATCTGTGTGGCAATTCAATAGAATTTCCTTTTTTCTTGCATGCGTTCTTTATACGAGATTCCTTTCAAATTTTAAACTACATTCTGGCAAGAATGTAGTGGTCCTTACCAACTTCCCATTATATTCGAGCGATTTGTAGGGGACAACAAACAAAATCCAAATATTTGCTTAAATCCATGTTGACAAGATCTGACCATTTTTGAGATAAATTCCTAAATAGAGTTCTTGCAAAGAACATTATATAGGAGTTTGTTTTTTTCACTGGACGTGGCTACCTAACGTGCAACACTCTTCATTTACCCCATCTTGGGATCGGTCATGGCTGTGTTCTCTCTCTGGCCACTGTAATTAATGAAATTCAAATAGAACATGATAATTGTCACCATTAACGCTCCTCATTCCTCACATTAATTTAGTGTTATTTTGTTATTTATATGTGTCGACAAGTGCTGGTTGGATTACACCTTACTGCTTTTATATTGTATCCGAGGCATGGGTTCATAGTTCCAAGTGCCTGGTGCTAGTGAGAGCCCATACTCCCAATTAATTGAGGTTAGCCACATATGTTTTTAGCATTTATTTGACCCTAGAAAGGAGTGTGAGGTCTGACTCAGTCGCCTCGGGGCTCACACCAATTATTATATTGTTTCTCTAGGCTTGTACAATGCCCGTCACTGCCTCCGTATAGTACTATATACCTGATCTCCCGAGTAGCCAACATGATATATGCTAGATTATGCTTAGTCTCGGAATTCTCTCTTTGCTTGGTATTATGTGCTATGCATCATTTGCTTACTTTCTCTGCTGCCTTCCCATAGCTATTCCAATATATTCGTCTATTCATTATCCTTACATTAACAAAAGCATTGCATTTTGGAATTGCTCTTCCATTTATGACCTCAGCAGATGAACTCTTTAGCTTGGAACCACGGTAGAGGAGAAGATGTCAGTGGTAGCCCCTTCTAGCTTGAAGTTGGTAATGCGAAGCGCATGCAAAAGTCTGATTGATTTCAGTACCCTTGGATGTCTTCCAGTCTCCTTCTGCCCTCCTATCCATCCTTATTTGCACCACTTTCCTTTTGTCACTCTATTCGTATGGTCATATGCTTTCTGCCTCTCGGTTCTTGATCTAGACGTTGTCCCGTCCTTCCTCTCGTTGCTTGATGGAAATGAGACTAGCTCATCTCCAGACCGAAGAAGCCATGCATGGACCTCCGCACCTATTTGAGGCGAGAGAAGGATTGCTTGCACTAGTGGTTTGAACCATGTACTGACTTCGTGAAGACATGCCGTCATCATAAGGGTAGCTAGCTACTTCTGTCTTTCTGTTGGTTTTCTTGTTGACTCCCAGGCCATGAGATGCTACCCCATAATCGTTAATTCGATTCATATCGTAGTTTGAGGGGAAAAGTTGGTTGGTCCACGATTGAAACTTGGGATTTTGGCGGGGAAGGTACCGAAGACTATTGTTCTTGTCATGGCTCATTGGAACTAGTTAAATATGGTGCGAAGCATAGACGTTAAGTTGGCGCAGGGAAGGATGCGAGTCAAAGAAGTAAATAACTGGTAAGAAAAGCACACCTCACATCCGATACGACTCAAGAAGATGATCCATAATTGGTTCAATCATCTACTCCTTTCTGATGGACATGAATATAATCCCATGGGGGATAACTTTCAATGGATTATATCCGATTTAATTATAATAAGAATGGAAGCTCACCTATTGGATTATGGTAATATTGTGCAAGTTTTAGTAAATTCAAATGCATTGTGGTTTAATTCAAAAATAAAAATAAAAATAAAATTTTTAGAGAATTTAGACTTCGTATGTAATTAGATACTAGTTTTACTGACAATGACCATTAGTAAGGAGCTTAATTAATAAATTTAACTACATTCAGATGGTTACAACTATTGTATGATATATCTGTGCATAAAACAAGGCACATTAGTATTATCAGAATATATGTAGACGATGTTGCTTACAATACAAATTAGTAATTTACCATGAAGGGATAATCACTCCTTTTGGATTCCAATAATATTATCTAGTGTGACATATAACTTTAACGAGTTTACTTTTATATAAAATCTTGGCCCCTATAAAATTTTTATTAACTTGGTCCGTGATAATCCTCCTACTATAACTCTAAATCCACGTAAAATTCTGATGTTGATATGATACACTATGAAAATTACAATTATCATAAAGTGGCTTTTCTCACTAGGACAATCTTACAAGGAGATTAAAGATCTACTTTCCGATTACATAAGTTTAAACTTTATTTCTATAATTATGTCGATATCTTCTTGTATAACTTAGGATGACTTCTACTACAATATGAATAAATTAGTTTTATTTTTTTTACGGGAATAAATTAGCTTTATATTTTTTGATCTAATTCATATTCCTCATATAAGAGCTGCAATAATAGAAGATAGACTATGTGAAGCTCTCTTACACGATAATCTCAATTATAAAAGAATAAGAGATCAGAGTTATGATGGAACAAGTAACATTTGTGGGAAATGGAATGGATTGCAAGCTTTGATTATGAAAGATAGTATATATGCACGTTATATTCATTGCATGGCTCATGGCCTCCAATTGCCTCTTGTTATGGCTTCAAAAGAAGTGATTCATAGTCATATTTTCTAGTAAATTTGGATGGAGAAGCGAGTGAAGGCGCTCTGGCGCGTGAAGGGCGATGGAGAAGCGAGTTCCTCGAGGCCGAGGGGGAGCTCTGGGGGGGTTTCGAAGCGAGCCGATGGCGCTCTCTCGGTGCCTGGTGGTGGTGGTGAGAACCGGATGGTTGGGTCGGGCGCGGAGCGGGCTGGCGGGGATGTAGATAAGGAAGATGGTTGGGTGAAGGTATCGCACAAGAAGTTGGGGAAGAGATGTTTTCGCTGCGGCGTGCATGGTCATTTGGCATCCTCCTGTCCTCAACCTTCGCGATGTTATGCATGCGGTGCTGTGGGCCATCACATGTTCTCATGCAGACATGTTTCGAGTTCTCGTGGCTTCTATACTGGTTTAAAGCCGTCGCATGCGATTGGAGTGCTCGAAAGCCTTCGTGTGAACTTCGCTGGTGGAGTATCGCGGTCCTTTACGCAGGAGGTGCGTGACGGAGAAGTCGAGGGGTTGGATGTCGTTGTGGAAGAAAGGTCGGCTTCGTTGTTGGGAAGGCGTGGTGGGATGGAAGTTGGGAAGCCTATGCTTGGAGAGCCGTCGCGTGGGGTGGAGGTGCCTGGGGTTGAGGAGCTTGGGGTGGAGGAGCCTGGAGTGGAGGAGCCTGGAGTGGCGGGTGGTGGGGTGCCGATTCCGGTGGGGTGTCTTCGCTCTGCTGGGAGCTCCTTCGCAGCGGTGGGGGTCCGGCAGCGGCCCGGGTTGGCCTGGGAGTTGGTTCGGACCAACACATTGGAGCTCTTGGGGCCTCTCTTCGGCGGGGACTTCGTGGTGCTTGACTCCGCCCGTTGCTGTGTTCGTGGCCTTTCCCAGGAGCAGCGGGAAAGGCTCTTCTCCGATGAAGGTGATGGCGGCGTGGTGTGGAGAAGTTTCAGGGTCGCTGACGGTGCTTCATTTGCTTCGGAGGTTTGTGTGGTGGAAGTTCGGGGAGTTCCTTTCCTTTCTCGCACAGTTGCGGTTCTCTCGCGGGTCGTCGGTGCGTGGGGGACTGTGCTTGCTGTTCTTGATGATGGGCTATCGCCGGGGGCGGACTGGGAGTGTACTAAAATCCTGCTGGAATGCTCTTCCTCCTTCCTGGCCACTACGGTGGACAAGATTCTCTTCGAGTCTTTGAAGATCGGAAGATGGACGTTTAAGGTGGCGTTCTTCTTTCTCTCGCCTACGGCGGCGCCGGCGGCTGCTTCGTCATTCCCGGCGGACATTGTCGCCTCTCCTACCCCGGGCATGGGGGTGGACGCTTCGTCTCCTGCTGGACACGTGTCAGTTGTTGGAGGGGTTTACGAGGGGTCGCTTGCTATGCGTATCCCCTCTGGCCCGATTCTCATTGATTCTCGGAAGACGTGTCCCGAATCTATCAGGCACGATTTGTATTCCTCGGGCTCTTTTCAGGTCGATCCACCTTCCACACAACCGCCTCCACTGGCGTCTATCTGCAAGCGTATTTCCTTATCGGGGCACGTGTGCAATCATTCCAAGTTCTCCAATATCGGATCCGTGAGATTTGGATCATGGCCTCGGATGCGGGTTGTTGAGGATCCACTTATGCCTCCGGATCCCCTGATTGATCTACCTCTGGGGTCCGATGTTCCAGCTCCGGATACAATGGCGGGTCTCCATCTGGGACCCGATGTTTCGGTGGTGGTCACTTCGCAGATTCTCTTAGAGGACTTTGACTCCTCTGTTGTGATGGCTCAGACTCCTCTACCTCCGCTTGCTTGGACGCCTCTGGTTGTTTCTTTGTTTGATGATGCTGATATCGCTCCGTTGGACGAGGCCTTGCAAATCGTTGTATCCTCAGAGGCCGAGGGAGTCACATCTGTGGGAGGGGCCTCAGCTTCCTCAAGATTCGGCAAAAGCTATAGTAGGCGAACTCATCCTCTTCTTGGCGTCCCTATGATTTCTTCTTGCGCGACTCTGCGCGACTCGGTGGCGGAGGCGGCTGGACTTTCGCCTATTGGGGGACGATCCCTTAGTTCTTAATGAAGGTTCTGTCATAGATCATTCGGGGAATCGGGGATCCCCTCAAGTGGCGGGCCTTGGGCTTGCGCTTCTCCGAATGGGAATGCGATGTTGCTTTTATTCAAGAATCAAAGCTTTCTGGTGTCGATGAATCATTATGGCGATCTTTCGGAGCTCTTGCGGTCGATGATTTTCGTTCTGTGGATGCCATCGGCCCCTCGGGTGGCATTATTCTGGCTTGGCGGTCGGGGATTTTCAAGTTCGATTCCATGCGTGCGGGGAGACATTCCTTGACTGTGGTATTGTCTCGCCTCGATTCCAATGTCTCCATTGCTTTTTCGGCTATCTACGCACCTACTTGTCCCTTGCTGCGAAGGGAACTTTGGGAGGATTTGAGGGACATGGCCTCTGCATATGCGGACTTGCCTTGGCTTTTAGGTGGGGACTTTAATGTTACTGCACTCTCCTCGGATCGGCCGCGTGGCCGCGGGGGGCGGGACCCCGGTTCGGAGGTCTTTATCACGCTCATATCGGATTTGGCTCTGGAGGGGCTCGTGCCCACTGATATTTCCTACACTTGGCGAAATAACACATCCAGATCGAGAATTGACAGGTTCTTGGCGAATGGTAAGATCATGGAACTCTTTCCGTTGTGCTGGGTGGCTTCTCGGCCGCGATCGTTTTCGGATCATAATCCAATTATTTGGGACTCTGGGGAAGAGCTTCATCCCCGGGGTCTCTTTCGTTATGAAAGGTGTTGGCTTTTGGAGCCAGGGTTTAAAGATATGGTGAGAGATCATTGGTCCCAGATTTCTTGTGCGGGCTCTGCTGCTTGTCGTCTAGATCAAAAACTTACCTCGCTGCGTAGGATGTTGGCTTCTTTCAAGAAGGAGTCGCGCCTCGCTCGTGTGGCGGCCAGAAATGCGGCGGAGAATACTATTGTGCGGCTAGACCGTGTCGAGAATGACCGCGATTTGACTTCGGTGGAACTCGCGGAGCGTGCCACGGCTCTTGATGTTGTCAAAGCTGAGGACAAAAAGCGAACTACTGAATGGCGGCAGCGCTCTAGTTTGAGATGGATTAAGGAGGGGGATGCTAATACCGCCTTCTTCCACATGGTGCCTAGTGGTCGTCGGCGATTCAATTCCATCCGCTCTGTTATGGTGAATGGCTCCCACATTACTTGCGACAAGGAGATTGGCGATGCCTTCGTTGACCATTTCAAGAATGCCTTCGGCTCCAGATCGCCTCGCCGCTGGCGTTGGTTGGGGCGGGGGGCTCCTTCGATATCTGTCTCGGAAGCCACGGCCTTGGTGAGGCCTCTCTCTGTGGCGGAGCTTAAAGAAGCGGTATGGGATCTTAATGTCGACGCCGCGTCGGGACCTGATGGGTTCTCCGTGGCTTTCTACCGCGATTTTTGGGAAGTGGTGGCTGGCGATGTGTTGGAGGTAGCACACGAATTTTCAACCAGTAACCGTGGTTTCAACAAAATAAATAAGGCCCTTATCGTTATGATTCCTAAAGCTCATCCGGCTAGTTGTATTGAGGACTTCCATCCGATCTCTATTTCCAATGGGATATATCTTATCATCGCTAAGGCCTTAGCAAGGAGGCTTGCTCCCCTTCTGGCGTCGCTTGTCTCGCCTATGCAGGCGGCATTCATCTGTGGACGTCATATTTCTGATTGCTATGTTGTGGCCTCGGAGCTCGTTGCGGTGTGGCGGAGGTCTAATGCTAAGGGGATTCTGTGGAAGATTGACTTTGCCAAGGCGTATGATTGCCTTGATTGGAGATTTCTGTGGTCCGTCCTGCGTCGGCGGGGTTTTCCGGTGACGTGGATTTCGTGGATGCGTCGGTGTATTTCCACGGCCTCTCTCTCTGTTATGCTGAACGGATGCCCTATGGGGTGTTTTTTCCAGCCCCGTCGGGGGTGCGGCAGGGGTGCCCTCTCGCACCTCTTCTCTTCGTGCTGGCGGCGGATGTCCTGCCTCGTATGATTGAGGGGGTGGCTGCGGCTGGTTTGACTCGGGGTTGCTATATTGGGGAGCTCCATGTCCCTTCTATTCAGTTTGCTGACGACACCCTATGCTTTGTTGAGGGGGGTCCCGATGAGGTGTCCGGGATGGCCATGACTGTGCAACTTTTCAGTGAGGCCACGGGTCTGGCGATTAATGCGTCGAAGTCTAAAGTGGTTCCTTTTGGCATGCCACAGGCTGAGGTTCTGGAATGTGCTCTAATCCTGGGGTCCAACCCCTCTTCTCTCCCGTTCGACTATCTTGGCATCCCGCTTACTGTTGGCCGCTCGCGTCTTCGCGATTGGAAGGTTTTGGTGGAAAAGGTGGAGGCCCGCCTTGCGGGTTGGCGCGCGGTTCTGCTATCCAGGGGCGGGCGGCTGGTACTCCTTAAAGCGGTTCTCTCCTCTATTCCCATTTATTTTTTATCGGTCCGTGGTATGCCCAAAGGGATTCGACTGAGGCTGGAGAGTTGTATGCGTGGGTTCCTGTGGGGTCACAAGGGTGATGGGAGAAGGGGGGTTCACTTGGTGGGATGGGAGGTTGTCACTCGACCTAAGCGGTTGGGGGGCTTGGGGGTCAGGCAGCTGGAGGTGGTTAACGGAGCTCTTTTGCTTAAATGGGCTGCTCGTATGTGGGGTAAAGAGGAGAACTTTATGATTAATGTCCTGCGGGAATTGTTGGACGCGGACATGATTGGTGGCTTTAAGGGCAACTCAATTTGCTCCCTTACTCCTTTCTGGCGCGGTGTGATGACTGTGTTTGGGCAAAATCACTCTTTCTTTATGCCTGTGTTGGGCAACGGGTGCTCCTTCAGGTTCTGGACCGATGATTGGGCCGGAAGGGGTGCTTTCAACTTGATGTTCCCGCGTCTCTTTGCTTTGGTCGAGAACAAGGAAGCGTCAGTCGCCTCTTGTTGGGAGAACGGTTGCTGGTGCCCTAGGATCGCTGCGACCCTTTCGGACCTTCGGTTGGATGATTTTCTTTCTTTAATGGCACAGCTCATTGATGCTCCTCGGTCGACTGGTGGGCGTGACCACTGGGCCTGGAAGGACGGGTCTTTCTCATCGCGTAAGGCATATGCTGCTCTCTCTCCGTCCCTGATTGCCGATGACGATATCTTGGCCCGCGACTGTGGATTCTTATGGGGCCTCAAGCTTCCTGAGCGCATTGGTATGTTCTTATGGCTTCTTCGTCGTGGCCGGCTTTTGACACGTGATCGATGTGCAGTTATCTTTCCGAATGTTAGTCCGATGTGCGGTCTTTGTGATGCGTAGTGGGAAACAATCTCACATCTGTTCTTCGAATGCCCTCTTGTTCGCTCTCTTTGGGATGATATTCTTTGGCTTAACGCGGTCTCCTTTCCTTCCGTGTGCGAGAGCTTGGTTAACTCTCGGGGTAGGGAGCGGAAGTTTATTCTCGATCCTATCGCAAGGCTTTGGAGTACTTGACTGGGGAGGAACGAGGCAATTTTTTCGGCTCAACGGTTCTACAGGGAGAATATCATTATACGTGCAATGCGGCATCTGGAGGATTGGTGCCAGGGATAGATTTATGTGGTTTTATTGGGGGGTTTCCATTGTCAGTGGCCTCCCTCTCGGGTAGGCCGGTTTTTATACATCGTCTCTGGTGTGTCTGTATTTTCTCTTTTCGTTTTCTTTGTAATTTCTCTTTTCTTTTTATTTTTTAATACATTGGGGTGAACACCGTCGAGTGCTTCCCCCTCTTCAAAGCTTCAAAAAAAATATTTTCTAGTAAATTCTGCGTTGTTGTCGTCATCATTGTCATTATATCTTCTAAACATCACGATGAATTGCAAACTGTTTAAGCATAAGATGCTGCATACCTACTTTTTATTTATGAAATTCAATCGGGTACTTGGTTTAGCCAGATTGGTACGCTACAATGTTTGAGTGAAACTCGATGGAGTTCACATTATAGATCCACATGCGATTTTATTAAAATGTTCAATACAATATGCAAAGTATTTTTGACAATTATAAATGAGTATGATAGTTATTAACAATGTGAGCTTTTAGGAAGGGGAAAGTGGTGCAACGGTCATTTTCTTGTTGAAGCTGAAATCATTCTGGCAGGTTCTTTTAGAATATGGTATAAGCTTTGCAGGAATCGGAGAAGAGAAGCTTGGTGAGGTGAAAGGAAAACTGGTTAGGATGTCATTGCGCCACATGGAAACATGTCATCAAGGTTGTAGAAGTCGCCAATCGATACTCAGTAGGCAGGTTATTGACCAATGATTATCCGACAGCCGGGAGAGTAATCGGATTTAGTCAGGCACATTAGTCGGTTTGAATTTTTTAAATTATTTTAAATATCTAAATAAATTTATAATACACATACTCTCATTTTTATTCGTATATTTAGTAGTTTTAACATTTTTAAGAGCTTAAAAGATTATAGCAACAGAAGGAAAAATGAAGCTTGTTAAGATGAGTCGCTACTGGAAGCGACGTTCGTTGGAGGTGTAGCCATCTACATAGTTACAGACTCACACGTTGCTAATCAACAAACACAAAACTAACCAAACTTACAAGTTACTAATAAACAAACTCAGTAGTTAGTCAATCAACAAACACAAAGCTAACTAAACTCACAAGTTGAAGTTACTAATCAACAAACAAAATCACAAATTGAAGTTACAAATTAACTAACACGAAGCTAATCAACAACCACAAAATATTAATAACCTAACCATCATGCAAACAAGATATATTTATGATAACAAACATTTAGGGCATAATGAACACAATTCTAACCTTCTATCAGTTAATCAACCCGCAAATCAGCAAGAATATCTAAATTTTTACTCCTAAAATAACCTAACAAGCACACCAACATACAAATCAACAAGAAATATCTAAGTTAACCAACATTTGAAGAATAATAAAGACAACGCTAATCTTATATAAGATAACCAACATGCCTTCATTATGAAAAATTAAGTTTTTACTCCTAACATTACAGAACAAACTAACCAACATACAAATTGGTAGAGAAAATCTGAGCAATAGCATCTAAGATCAAGCATTAAAGTACTAAACCAAGCAAGGGAAACAAAAGAAAAATTGAAAAAACCCTAACCAAATCGTCACAGGTCGGATAACACGAAAGAGGGGGCGACGGAGGACCGACACCAAAAGGAAACGTCGTCTGGCTGCCGGCAACGCTGAGGAGGGGGTGACGACGCGACGGAGCTCGAGAATTGGAGGCTGGAAGATGGAGCGTAGGGGGTTTGGTCGGGGAAGAGGTTTTGTGCGCATAGGGGGGGATTTGGGGGAGGGATTTCAGGAACGGGGTTGCTATTAGACAATAAACCTCTAATCCGCCCTAATCGGGTAAACCCTTACACAAAAGTCAGCCGACTAGTTACCCATTTAGTCGGGTTAGCCCGACTATAGGCTAATTTGGCCTAGTCGACCCCCCCCTCCCCCGATTCGTCTAGTCGGATTAGTCGATGAACTTTTACAACATTACGTGCCATTATCCCATGAGCAACAATCGTTGACTAGGTTATGATTCCTGCTTGGGAAATGTGAGTCAACCTTGTTGTAGTTAAGGGGTGTCATTTTACGTGGTTTCAAGTTTGAGAGCTTTTCCTAGGTGAAAGAGTTACGAATTTTCTTCTGCCACAAGATACATAGAGGGAGCACGTTCAGTCCTAGTGATCATCAAATGGCTTTCTTGATTAGTGGGCTGAAATGGTGTCTGATTTCGTGAAAAATCTTTTCTCCCTTTTCCTGGAATTAGCCTCAAAATGGGCTTCTTCGCTCCTCTTAGTGAACTCGGCTTCTTCGCTCCTCTTAGTGAACTCTCAACATATGAAGCATATATGGATGTAACTTTTTCTAAATTTATTCTTATTATGTGTATAATGGAATATGTCATGGGAATTACAGATGATTTTTGTCAGTTTACAACAAAAGAATCTAGATATATTGAATTCGATATAACTTATTTCAATCACAAAAAGAGCGCCTTCAAAAAGCATGGGAAGATGGTTGGCATTCATTATTCGAGAAGGTTACAATATTTTGTCAGAATTGAAGCATTGATGTTGATGTGAATTCTCATTATTCTCGAAGTCGAACAAGGTCTCGTGGTTAAGCACATTCGGTTACATTGCTTCTTCACTTTCGAGTAGATGTATTTACGACTACTATGCACGTTCAATTATCAGAACTAAACAGTCGATCTAGTGAGGATGTTACTAGTCTTCTTACCCCAAGTGCAACTTTAGATCCTAGAGAAGACTATAAGCTATTCAAAAATACATATATATGTAAATTAGCGAAGGAATTTTATCCTGCTGATTTCGCATATCACGAGCCGATATTGTTAGAGAAGCAGTTAATACATAAAATCAGTTGTTATTACACATTATAATTTCACAAGCATCTCAAATCTTGCAGACCTTTGTCAAAAATTAGTATAAACAAGAAAGTCAGAGATATACTATTTGGTTGATAGATTGATCCAACTTGTGCTAACACTTCCTATATCAATTGCAACTACTGGGGTGGGGGGCATTTTCAGCTATGAAGATTTTGCTAAAGGAAAATATGAAGATCATAAAATTCAGCCTTCGTAATAAAGTAGAAGTCGATTTTATGAGGAGTTCATTGTTGACTTGCATTGAGAAAGATATTGTTGAGAAGTTATCGATATAATCAGCCATTGGCAAATTTTATTGGAAGTCACGGTGTGTACGATTTAAGTAATTTCATACTCAATCTATTTTGGCGTTGTTTACCTTTATATTTCTTTTATAAGCCCGGGATTGGCCCAAAATAGATTTGAATGGAGGCGAAGAATCCATGTAGCCGACCCTACTTAATTGTGGGAAAAGGCTTTGTTGTTGTTGTTACCTTTATATTTCTTTAATATGAGTTCATTATTTTTAGTAAATATATGAAACTATAAAAAAAAGCATGGTTGATATACTGATTTTTAAGATCAATTTTTCGCACAACAAAATTTTTAAAATGCTTGTTTTGATTTTACCAAGATCAAATATCATTATTTTGGCAATTTCTTAATGTATGCAAACTGTCATTTAGTCCCCTTAGATATTAAATTCTAGATCCTTCCCTGTTTGACATTAAACTCAGGCTTATAGTTCAGGGACCTTTTTTTGTAATTTACTCTATAACAAATTATTTACAATCAAGAATATCATCCGGAGATCCTTGGGATATTCTATGAAATGTTTGGAGATATTTATTATTCCCTTTTGATTTCATTCCATGATTATCATTCTATTTAATACTCTATACTTGTAAATAGTGAGGTAGTGTATCTAAGAATAGCATCTTGTTTCATTCCTTCTACAATTGGAAATAGTTTTCCTCTCGTATGCAAACTGTCTTATCTAGCCCCCCTATATTAAATTCTAGCTCCATCCCTATATGACATTGAAATCGGGGTTCAAGGACTTTTGTGTTACTTTATCTCAAATTATTTACTGTCTCGAAGAATATCATCCGGATATCCTTGGGATATTCTATGGAATGTTATGAGGTGTTTATTATTCGCTTTTGATTTCATTCCATGATTATGTATTCTGTTCAGTACTTTCTGTACTTGTAAATATAGAGGTAGAGTATCTACGAAAAGCATCTCATTTTATTCCTTCTACAGTTGGAAGCATTTTTAGTCCGCAGCTTGAGGCCAAGTGTCTACTCTTGTGTGGGTGACATCTACTAAAGATGAGCCACCTTTCGCACCAAGTATCTAGTCTTGCATGTTACAAATTTGTGCATCTCTTATTGACCCTTGGTCTCGGGTTTGGACAAAGGAAGGATCTCCTGGTTTTTAATTCCTCGGCTCATGTGTACTTTTTTTTGATGAAATACTAGGATGCTTGTCTTTCCCTGCATATCTTGTGTCACGGTGGTATAGGTCAGGTCGAAGGTTCTGGATATTGACCTCTAGCCTTCAGCGCCTTTGCTTTAGGAAAACTTTGTTATGATTATTCCAGCACAAAAAAACTCAAGTACTTAATGCACTTATTGATCTTTAATAGTCATCCTTTATGCCTTCTTCACAAAGAAGTATGGAGTCCTTGCAAAACTTGCATCTTGATGTGGTGAGTTGGTAAGTAGCGTCATGTTTGTATTCATGATTATTTATAACATTGTGTATCAGGTATATATGATTAATCATGTGGGGATCATTATCAAGAGGAAGGCATTCACTGAAAAATATTTATTTTATTAATTAAAGTGCATAGTGTTCATGAACAAATGTAATTATTTAATTGGCAGATGTGATTTCTAACTTTCAATTTTATATAAAATATTATTGTAATTTCTTTAAAAGTTTTATTTGGGATCATAGTTGGTTATATCTTGGCACATGAAAGCTGCGACAATGTGTGAATTCTCCCGGCAAGAATTCATTGGAGGTTTGCAATCCCTGGGGTGAGAGTCGATATGTTTTTATTTCTATTTTTTTTCTTGTTTAAATCTAAATCTGTTCTAAAACCATGCAAGCATTTGAATTCCAGGGTAGATTCTATTGAAAAATTTCACGACAAGCTTCCCTCGTTGCGTGCTGAGTTGAAAGATGAACGTAAGTCTTCCGATGGTGGAAAGTCACCCTATCATTAGTTTCCTGAGATATTAATGTTGTATTTGATATGCATTATGCATAAGGCTGTGGTGTACGATTAATTTGACATGCTTTTGCAACATGCAGTGTAATGTTGTGTTTTCAGTAAATATATGGAAAACCAGGAACTTCGCTCTCTCGATGCTGATTGTAAATATTAAGTGGTGGTGTATTGACTATTAACAAAAAAGCGACATTGTTGATTACAGATCCTGTATAGTCCAATTGCTATCCTTATTTAATGGAGATCGTGTAGATTCCAACCTAACATGCTGAAAACAATGAGCTTTCCTTTTAATGTAGCAAATGCTTGGTTGTTTTAAAGAAGGGTGCTGGTCCTTTTCTCACATAAGACTTTGCAATAACCTTATGGAGTATATACCTCCTTTCACTTCTAATAATTATTGCTGAGCCTAATAATTTCTTCTAGAAATCTAAGAAATTTTCTCAGAAAATCTAAGAAAGTAATAATTTTATGCAATTACTTCATGCTTCTTGATTAAGTCTGTTTCCATGACACTAATGTGCATTCCTTCTGTAACAGAGAAGTTTCGGGAGATTTATATTTTTGCTTTTGGCTGGGCTAAGGAGAAGGTATGCGATGTTGTACATCAACTATTTCCAGAACAAACAAATTTCCGTTCCTGACTAATAAAGAGTTATTACTTCATAGAGTATGCAGATTATGATATCATTAGTATGTGCTCCAAATTATCCATCATCCAAATCTACATGAAATATTGTTCTTAAATTTTAGAATGTTGACCTCACTTGTGGGAGAAGAGATAGTATACTCCTGGTTGATGGTGAAGGGACTGGTCTTTGGTGTGTTCTTGGCATGTTTGCTAGTTTTTGATTTTTGGTTGACATCGTGCTTGTCACTGTATTTTTCTATTATGTTTGATGTCACATGGTCTAAATTGCATTAAACACACTTTTATCAATCAGTGGTTCTCGTCCCTCCCCTTCTCATTATTTTTTACCATGTGAGCTCTCTGACAAGTGGGCACCGCATACCTGTGGAAGTTGCATGTTCACCTCAAAGTTGGGGGTGAGATGATGTTTTAAAAACCTTTTAGATGGTCAAGCATTTTTTTCTTATTGTCCGTGGAATTAGTACCAGCCACAAAGCGATACCAGATATAATTTGGAGCAAATAAGCACGTGGAAGCTTGTTCAAATGTTGGTTGGCTGTCCCGTTCATACCATTGTTAAACAAGAAAAGATGATGGGGGATACCATGTTATTTTCATTTTCTGGTCGCTTTTCAGACATCACTTTGGTCGATTGCTATTAAACATGAGTGTTCTGTTCTGAGTTTTGGGGACTTTCAGTGGCTTGTAAATTATGAGAGGGATCTCATGCGTTTGTCAAGGCTCTAGTATCCCTTTGAATTATGCTGAGGGTTGAAACTCAAAGTGGGTAATTCGAGGATCAAATATATGCGATTTCTATGTAAATTTAGTGTGAGCCTTCTCTCTGCTTGATCTTTCTATTTCTACCATCATTAGCTCATTGAGCTTAATTTTTAGCTCATTGAACTTAATTTTTATGTCTTGGCTTAGGACGTACAAGTCATAACACTTTTAGACTGGACTTTGGCATCATTATTGGTGGCCTTTGTTTTCATTATTAGGAAGTTGTTCATCACCTGCTGTGTATTTTATAAGTTTGAAAATTTTAAGATCTGTGCCGATTATTTTTTCTTCTATTTTTTTAGCATTTCCTTATCTAATTGGCAGCAAAAATTACTTGAATCATGCTCATTTTATGTTTTCATTATTAGGAGATCTAGCTAGTAGTGAAAGTTACTTGAATCGTGCAAGCTATAGATGGGTACAAAGGAGGGAAGTATAGAAGGCTTTGAAGGTTATGAAATGTTTGAAATGTGTAGGACCTGATGACATCCCTATAAAGTATGGAGAACTTCTAGGTGAACATGGTTTGACTTGTCTCACAAATTTATTCAATGTTATTTGGTGAAGCAAGAAAATGCATGAAGAATGGATAAACATCGTGAATTCTCTTTATGAGAATAAAGGAGATATTCAAAATTGTTTGAATCACATAGGTATGAAGCTGATGAGTCATACTATGAAAATTTGGGAATGTCTGATCGAAAGAAGGTTGAGGCAAGTTTCCAAAGTAAAAGAAAATCAAATCGGATTTGTGCCAGGTCGCTCGACTATCGAAGCCATCTCGTATGTATGATGGGGCTTCATCTTGTGTAAGTGTCCCAGTTTGGGAAGACTAACTATTTTGACATCAGCATTGATCTGCATCAAAGGTTCAACTTTGTGTCCATTCCTTTTAATTTTGATTATGGATGCGTTGACTAGTCATATTGAGGATGATTTATCTTGGTGTATGTTATTCGTTGATGACATTGTGTTGATGGATGAGACTAAAGATGGCGTAAATGAGAAGTTTAAGGCTTTGAGACATGCATTAGAGACCAAAGGATTTCGTATAAGTAGTGCTAAGACTAAATATATGGATTGCACATCTGATGGGAGCATTGGTGAAGGAAGCAAGGTGAAGATTGGTGGTGATAACATTTAGAAGAAAGATTCTTTTAGATACTTAGGATCTATTTTGCAATATGATAGGGAAATTGATGGAGATGCTACTCATAGAATAAATGCAGGTTGGCTAAACTGGAGGTGAGCCTCTTCTGTTCTATGTGATAAGAAAATTTCTTTCAAAATCAAAGGAAAGTTTTACAAAACAGTTGTGAGACCTGCTATGCTTTATGGATTTGAATGTTGGCATGTGAACTATAGACATGTGCGGAGAATGAGAGTAGCATAAATGAAAATGCTAAGGTGGATGTGTGGTCATACACGTAAAGATCGGATTCACAATGATGCGATCAATAGGAAAGTTGGTGTAACTCCAAGAGAAGATAAGATGAGAGAAACCACTTTAGATGGTTCGACCATTTGCAAAGGAGGTCGGCTGATGCAACATTTAGATGTTGAGCCGGCTAAAGGGCGAGGAAGTCCCATGAAGTGTTGGAATGAGACTATCCGAACGGATCTTAGTTTTTTATATCTAAATCCAAGAATGGCACAAAATAGATCTGAATGGAGGCAAAGAATCCATGTACCGACCCTATTTGTTTTGGGAAAAGACTGTTGTTTCTGTTGTATTTCCTTAGCTATTGGTTTGTGAAAGATTGTAATATGTGTATCTTATACTTCTTTAATGATCTGATTTCTTGCAAAGTTTTTGTTCGATATTAAAGTTTGTGAATGCCGGGATCAATTTAGTATCTGAGGTATAGCATAAGCGGTCTAACTAAAATACTATCTTATTTTTTGTTTCTTTGACTTGAGTTGCTCTGCTTTTCATGCAGACTTAAATATATTTGGTTTTCCCATGCAGGGACAAAAGTCGTTAGCATTAGATACTGCTATTGGCATGTGGCAGCTAATATTTTCTGATAAACAATGGCCTCTTGTAGACCATTGGTGTCAATTTCTACAGGCAGGAAACTTTTTCTACTAGTTATTTCTTAAGTTAATTTTGACAGCACATATATTGCATTGTTTTGATATTTTCTTTTTATTTTAATTGCAGCTTCGTCATAATAAAGCAATCTCCAGAGATACATGGTGTCAGCTCCTAGAATTCGCAAAGGTATATTTGTTCATGCAACATGTGCACAGTTTTAATTATTTGTTGGATACATGAAGTATTTGAATTTCTTCCGCTGCTATCATTTACATCCACCCAATCCTTCTTCAGGATTTATCATCTCATGCATCTTTTCTGGAAGATATATGTTCTGTTTGCAATGAAAAAAAATAACTATCACATGCAGAGAATGACCGAAAAACAGAAACAAGCAAAAGTGTACAAGGATTTATAGTAATTCAATAGTATGTCTACTCCACTTATTCGCACTAGACTCTCTCTTCCCCTAAAAAACAAAGGCGATCCTTCCGAGCCAAAAGGCTCAAAGAAAGGTCAAAGGCTTTGTTCTCTCCCATATGGACCGGTAGGCTGTACATCTCACACTCAAAAAATTCACAGGCAATTTATCCATCCATGCTAAATCTGCACCCTCCAAAACTTCTGAGCTATCTTAATGGATACCAAATGTCCAATATCTTCTGAATCATCCCAAAAAGGGTCAGGTCACATTAGACGTAGGGAACTGTCTGAGAGATTGTATTCTGAAAATTAACCAGTAATTGTCTATACTTCTGAGCATGCTGGTAGAGTTCTGATGAATTTAATGTTCTATATATTCTGAGAAAAAGTAGGCATGCACAACATAGTAACGAAGAAAATATAACTTAAATAAGGAGAAAATGAGCGATGGGGAAGGAATAATTAGGAGTGACGAGAAAAGGTTGGGAGACCATGAGGTAAAAAGTTGACATGGTTGAGAAGGAGATGTGGGATGAGAGGAGAGAGAATTCACAAGGAAGTTAAAACTCACATGGAGCCACAATCTTGCTAACACACTATATACTTTTATATAGGCATACAGACAACAACAACCATGCATTTTTCTACTGTAATGGGGCCTGCTACACATGAAAAGCGACAAGTGTATAATTGAGGTGTTGAAGGTCATGGAAACTGTTGGAAATGGTCACATTTCTCAGATAGTGATAGGCATTGGTAAAAAATTTAAAAAATCTTTGTTGGATGCATGTTTCCTTTATATATATAGGGAAAAAAGGTTTTGGGAAGATCATAACGAGTGTAATTGATCAAGCGTGGTCTTGCACCACATTTTTTTAAAATCATTTAAAAGTTGTTTTGATGAAGATTTAGAAGGGAGATTTTATGAGGGTTGGAATCATGAGATTGGTGAGGAATTTTATATAATTGTAAAGCATGCAACATGACAAAGTTGGCTGAAAAAACAATGTTATGTACATGTGAATTGCCTGAGACATGGTGCTCGTACTGATCAAGGGATGAAAGTAGTGACCTTAACCTAAGGTATATAGTTTTGGGATTATATATGGCATCCCATAATGATAACACGTCATCTTTTTAATCTTAGAGAACACTGATTGGTGATATAACATCGATCAAAAAATTTACGAAGAAATTTGGTTGGGAAGTTGTTAGAGTAAATGATAATTTCTCTGTAAAGTTTGTCTGGCAAACATTGATGTATCCTGGATTAATGTTAGTTGAGCATGAAAGATGTGGAACACCTCTTCTTTCTCATTCTTTCTCATGTCTGGTTCTGAACATAGTTGGATAACTATGGCTAAACACTAACTTCATGGTCTCACTTTAGAGAGGGTCGTAGAGATGACTCGAGAGTGTTCTTTCAAATTCAGGGAAGGGCAAAGCACACCACCCTTTTGCTGTTATTTGAGCTCTGTGGCTATGAATATATGATATTGTTTTTCGGTCAGGTGGACTAGTACGTTGGCAATATGATTATCTTTGTGAACCCTCTTAATGGTTTGGTGGTAGAGCAGTGTGCCTACCGCCCAAAAAGACCGGGTTCAAATCTTCGGGCATACACCTGAGTGTTTCCCCCTCTTTTGTTTCAAAAAAATGATGAATTGTGTGTCATATTATTGGATTTTTAAGGAGGCTATTCAATATAATTGATGATCCTGGTTATAGTTGGTTTGAAATAGGAATGCAATTACAGTATAATGTCAATGATCACACCGAGCTTTCATTAATTTCTTTATAATGTGGTTGGGAAGCTAGTAAAAGCAATCGATATCAATTCATTCTATACAAATGGGGTAATATACTTATCTTCGTTGCATATATAACTAAGTGCATATAAAATAGTTTAGCATATGATGTTGGCTCTTTTCGGTAAAACAATGTCACAACTTCTCATTTTAATAGAATGAATACCTTGGGAATAGAAAAAAATCCGTAATCTCATTTGTGTTCATCACAACAAAAGGTTGAATATGATGAGGGTTTGGTAGAATGGAATGAGAAAAAGTTTCATTAAGGAGATGCTAGATGATGATGCAAGGGACCTCTCGAGTGCGAATGATGGCAACAATGAGGGGGTCGTTACCTCAGAGAAGTATCGTGGGCTATGGGTAGGTTCTCTTGTACCTCGATGTGCCACCTAAGGCTCCGTCCTCTCCTCCTTGGCCCTCCGCACGTGGAGAGGTTGTCGCATTGGCCTTACTTAGGTTTCTTTGTTCTTGGTTTGGCATCTTTCAAACTCTAGGGCTCCACCAAGGGTTTCGTGGATTGCGTCTGAGGAGCTATCCTTTCGGGCTCCTCCTAAGGTTTCATTGGATTGACGTGGTGGTCACGTGGTTGAGCTTGACGATTCCTCTATGACTGTGGTGGTGGCAAGTGTCGATGTTGGTGTCTTTGATGGAGTTGGCCTGGTTGGGGATGATAATGGAGACGCATGGAAAGTCGTGAGGCACCAAAGGACACATTAAAGATGTACGATTTCTTCAGTGGCAAGATTTTCTTGATACCAATGTGGTATTCGAGGACACTTGCAATGTGAATGTTATGTACATAGGGTGTGACGGCCTCATGAGGTCCTTCTCACGAAGACGGAGGAGACTTCAATACAATGGTTACCAGATTCTAACGAAGTAGGGGAGACTCCTCGAAAGTCACAACCTATAGAGGTGATTCGTACACAATTGTAGGAAATTCTTGTTTAATGCGGGGATAGGCCAACAACCTCAGAATTTCATTGCATCCTCGTCATCTTGTGATGAAGCAATTGGGGGAATGGGTAGACACCTCCGACATGTCTTCACATCGGATTTCGCTGGGGATGTGGTCTCTTCAGACAATTCTTCTGTGTACGTGCATGGGCTGATAGCAGAGCAAGATTCCTTTCTTCTAGGAGGTGCCCTCGTTTTCGTGATGGGGCTATGGTGTGTGGCCTTTTGAGGCTTGCAGTGTGTTCCAGGTCTATAGTCTGCCATTCACCTTCAGACGCATGCGCACTCATTTCAGTATGCCTTGATGGGTAAAGGGTGTGTGGTTGAGATTGTTTTTATGACTCTAAAGCCGTGAGAGGTTGTGGATGCTATGGTGGCTCTAGAGGAATGCCATGATCCTGCCTTTAAGGTTGTTCACTTTGTTAGTCGAATGAGGTCTTATATGACCGGCTGAGTGTCTCCCTTCGTCGGATGCCTTTGGGCCACCACATGTGGCCATTTTTGATGCTTTGCACCTAGAGCCAGTGGATGTGGCTGCTGACAAGAATGGGGCAATCCCTGTTGTCGTCTCTCAGGAACCAAGGGCAGGAGGGGCCTCACAACTCATGGGGTTTGCTTCTGCCTATCTTGATACTTCATACTTGAGGAACCTGCTATGATGCTTGAGGTGGCTCGTCTTAGAAACTACAAGTTCCCTACTTAGTGCATCGTGAAATGACAAATTAGGGCTTAATTAGGGTTTTATGTTCCATCCATTAGGATTAATAAATTCTTTAGAGTAGGTTAATTTTATTTTCATATAATCGAGTACGTTACGAATTTTATTTCAGTTTAGATTAGGAGATCACATGTTATCTCCAATTAACAAGTTAGTTAGTTAAATCAGTTAGTTAGTCAATTAGAGTCAATTAGAGTCAATTTGGGAGTTAATTAGGATTTTATTTTGATTTCAAAATTTTATTTACGTCCTATTTTTTTAATTCCACCTCTTTAGGGGTTGGTAGTCCAATAAACAGTTGAAGTTGAATTAAAATTGGAGTTTCTCCAACTTATATCTTCTTCTTCTTCTTCTCTTTTCTCCTTCCACGTAATCTCTGCGTTTCTCCTCCCAAATCTCATGCAACCGATGCCTTCTCTTCCTTTACCCTCCAAAATTCCTCCACCGAATAATTTCCACCACTAAAATTATTTTTTCACCAATCGAAAACTTTCGTTTGCATCAGTTGGTACAGAGCCAAGTTGACTCGAGTTGCATGTGTTTATTATTTCCTCCAATTTAATTATTCCAAATTATAAAAATGGGAGATTTATCTCTCTCTCCTTTCTCTTCCTTCTCAGTCCACATGATTTTCACGCTTTTTCTTCCCCAAGCCCCTCGCATCGGGAGTGTCTTCTCTTCTTCCACCACTCAATTTCTTCCACCAAATAATTTTTCTGCTGTCGAATTTTTATATTTACATCAATTGGTATTAAAGCATGGCAACCGATTCGTTCCCACGACTCCACGATTCTGTCCTATGTTGGTGAGGGAAGTATGTGGCGAGTCATTCATATTATTTGTACTCTTATGAGAATCAACGGTGTTGAAGCACCTCTACAAATCAACTTTGAATGTACAACGTTGGCTAGATTCATGGTTTGATGAAGACACATTTTTTCAAGAAAAATTGTAGATTACGTCACAACTGCACAACACAACTCCCATAATCACAAGGAAGAAGAAATAATAAAATAAATTGCTATACATGTCCCTCTTGCTAGTACAAAATCTTTACAAGGTTAGTCTGAAGGCTATATTGAAGAAAAAAACTGCTGTCCACAATCTCTCTGCTACCAGCTCGTTCTGCATCAACAGAACATACCCAACACCACCTCCCCCTACAACCACACCCCCAATCCATGTTCTCATGCCCCCTCTACCATGCTAACCACCCACCGCTCCTCTTGCCGTCACATCGCTGGCAGCCCCACCACAACTACTTCTCGTTCCAACCACACCACCATTGCAACCCCCTCTCCACCAACCATCCCAATGTCGACATCCCCGCCACCGTCCCCCGAACCCCTTTCTCCACATATACCATCCCCAACATCCACCCCACCATCTTCTGCTCAACCAGCAACCTCGCTTCAACACCCACCATTCTACCTTGTTTCGACCTCCCTCCAACACCCCATTCTCCACCCTCATCGGTTGAAGCATAGTTATTAGAGCATCCAATGTCGACGAGGTGAGCAACCTTACCTTTCTCGATGAAACCATGCCATCATCGGGATTACGATGCTCCTCGTCATTGCTTAGCTCACCATTGGAAGCGGTCATGTGACCTCCGTCGAACCGGGTGGAATCAGGACCATAGCTCCGTTGAAACCGAATCTACAACACCTGGGTTCACCGCCGCCTGGGGATTCCTACTCGTAAGAGTTGTCGTTGCCTTCGGCATCGTGGAAGAGAAACCCTAATATCGGGTGATGACCGCTCCGAAGAAAGATACATATCCTATGGACGCGAGAAATCCAAGCTCTTGTAGAAAGGAGACTATATAGGTGATCTTACAAGTGCCCTGAGCCATCACATTGTATTTAGTCTTTGCATTCAATCTAGCGATGATTATTTGCTTCTTGCTTCACCATGTAATGATGTTCCCGCCAACAAACATGACAAAACCTGTGACTGGCCGTCTGTCCTCAAGAGAACTAGCATAATCAGTATCACCATAAGCGGTGATGTCAGTATAGCTGTTGGCCCTATAGAAAAGGTCTTCTCCTAGAGATTCCCTCAACTATCAAATGATCAGAAGAACATCCTCTCAATGATTGTAGTAAGGCTTTCCATGTGCTGGATGACTGCTCACAACATATGCTATATCTGGCCTAGTGATAGTGAGATAGAGTAGATTTCCTATAAGGCTTTTGTCGCGTGTAGTATCCTCAAAACTATGGATCAATAGATGTAGCGTGTTTTCATAATTTCGATGGAATGCCAGCTGGTTTGCATCCAAGTAAGCCAGCCTATATAAGAATGTCCATGCAATACTTCCGTTGTGATAAGTGTAATCCCTCTGCAATGCGTATCTCCTCAATGCCAAGGAAGTATCTGAGTTGACCAAGGTCCTTGATGGCAAACACCTTTTGGAGAAAGGCGTTGGACTCTACAATGCATATATCATCAACATAAACCGTTAGTATCACATTGCTAGAAGATTTCGTGTGACAAATACATAGTAATGTCGACGAAAATAAAGTAATTAAATATTGTCATATGGAAGACAAGAGGACTGATCTCAATGGTAAGCCTATCAAACCATGCTCGTGGACTCTATTTTAAGCCATAAATAGGCTTACGAAGTCAGCATACATATTCCCCCTCGAAGGAGTAACCTGGTGGCTACATCATGTAGACCTCATCTTCGAGGTCACTGTGGAGAAGGACATTCTCTGCATCGATCTAAAAACCAGACCAATTTTTATGGGTAGCAACAGACAGAATAATGTGAATCGATCCCATTGTAGCCACTGGAGAAAAATCCCAAAGTACTCTCCTCCATATGTCTGAGTGAAAAATCTCAAAGGTGACATACAAGATTAAGGTGTTTCTGTGGCTGTTCAGGCTTGGGAGGATTCTTACGAAGGAGCGTCATGGGCTTATGTTAGGGGTGAAGGATGTTTCTTGTGATAGATGCGGCTTAACGATGGAGAATATGGATCACCTGTTCTTTTGTGAGTCCTCGACCGAGGTGTGGAACATGGCACATATTACCTGGCTTGGTGCTCATGATTGTTCGTGCTTTTGGTGGGATATTCGTTCTGTTTGGGGGTTTGGACATGAGGATAGTACACTTCCCTTCGCGATGGTCTGGGCTATTCGGTGCACGCGAAACATCATGATTTTTGGGGGAAATATTTTTTTTTCCGAGAATGTGTTGGAACATTGTAAGGCGTTTTGTAGATCTTGGATTGTGTAATAAGCTGTAATTATACGTTATATATATTTATACATACTTCTTAAGGTGGGGTCCCCATTTAGGAGGCCACTCGCATTTTTCTTCAAAAAAAAGTATGAGTGAAGCCCTTTCGACAAGTCTATGCTTTAATCTGTCATTGAAACTTTAAAGAGAATGTTTGGTCATAAAAACCCATATGCAGGTAATAAGCTTGATGCATGGAGGACATAACAGAAGCTCTGTCATGCCTTTGCAGGTAAGCGCATTCATCTCCTCATCCATGGTCTTTTTCCAACTATGGTCCTGAAGTACACTGTGATGATCACGAGGAATAGTAACAACCATAAGAGCATCTGCGAATTACTTATCACAAATAGATAGACTATCGATGGAAGTAAAATGTGACATGAGGTGTAAAGTATTGGACATGAGTGCCCATGGTAAGCCATTATGAAATAAAAGTCATTGCAAATCACTCCTTAATATGAAATGAAGAATATTGTTGAGAGAGTTCTATATCTTTATCTTCATTTATTTTTCTCTAGTTGTTTCGTCTTCTTTTTGTAATTTCTCCCGGGAGCCTTTGTCCTATATAAGAGGGTTCAAGGGTTATGTTGTATACAACTTTTCTTTTTCACGCTTTCTATATGGTATCAGAGTGACGATCCTAGACCGGGGCATGTACCCTAATCCTAGCCCCTTCCCACCAAAAGCGACGCCTCCCCTTTGCCCCGTCGCGGGCCACCGCCTTCGTCGTGTGCTTCAGCCCCCGTCGAGGGCCGCCGCCCCTTCGTGGGCTGTCGCCCCTCGCTGGTCGCCGCCTATCTCTGGCCGCCACCTCTCACGGGCTGTTGCCGTGTATCTTGCGGGCTTCTGCCCCTCGCAGAGTTGCAGGTCTCTCTTGTTTGTGCTGCCGCCATCCATCTTTGTTTAGGACCACTCTTGGGCCTCTAGGGTGTGGCGTGATCATCTAGAAAACACTCTAGTCACCCAAAGGCGCCTTTCAAGAATAGAAGACGTTGTGGTATGAGTCTACACCCACAACCATCTTCCCATATGTCAGTGTAAACACAAATCTTATTTGTTGCAGTCCCAGTCTTGGTGATAGTTGTCATCATGGTTGACTAGAAAGCTGTTGTTCCATCCTTGGGGGTCTTCAAATGTCCAACCCCCATCGTTAAGATGGATGGAATAAACTATGAACTATGGGCCATGCAGTTCTTGAGTCTGATGCAATGTAATGGCAAGAAGCACATCCTCACGGCCGAGAAACCAAGTGACAAGACTGGGATACATGCCTCATGGGAGACAGACGATGCTTATGCACATATGTGGCTATTTGAGATTGTGTCTACAAAGATAACAAATGATATATACTGAGCCAACCTAGTGCAAAAGATATGTGGGACATTCTCGCAGTCGAAGATATTGCAGCTCGAGCATGATATCTTTACATAGAAGCAGAATGGTTGACTCCTCCATACTCTATACACTTCTTTGAGGGGCATGTTTGAGAAGCTACATGGTTATATTCCCTTAATTGCTACGCCGGAGCAACTTAAGGCATACAGAGACTTTGTGATGATTGGGGTCTTTCTAACGGCCCTCGATTCAGAATATGACTCAGCTCACGCCCAAATTCTTACTGTACTACTATACCTCCAATGGAGGAGGCATAATGCATGCTGAGTAGGCCATCTATATCCTCTGGTGGTAATGTGCAGTCTCATACATCATCAACCATGGCTTCATCTCGTGGTAGGGCGAACCCTACTCCGTATCGTGATAGGCGTCACAAGGTTAAATCTCAACTTTGGTTTGAGACTAACCTGTGCGGCGTTAGCTTCTCGGAAGCTAACTAGCCTTCCCCTTTTGCGTGTGGATGTACACCAGCACACTAATTAACCACATCGCTAGAATTCTCGAACCAAGTACTCAAGCATAATGATACAAGAGCAATGGCACTAAACCCTCTTTGTATTAGTAAGAGACTCACTTTGAGTGTGTTATTTACAAACGAGCTCTACCCCTTCTTATATACACAAGTCGGGGGTATACGAAGTGACACCATTATTACATGCATAATGAATGCAAGGACTCTTTGTCTTCTACGGAGACCCTTCGTCTTCTGAGATGACTCTTCACATGCCTTGTCTTTTCATCTTTCATGCAATCCCTTCGTTTTCTGCAACCGACGCCACGTCGCCCGCTTCGTCAGCATGCCATGTCGCCTGCCTCCATTATCACGTCTTGTAATCAAGCCACATCATCAGTGGGACGTACTCTCTTACATAGGATGTTGCAGCTCAAGCTCTATCAAGTGATGCAGAACACTTGTGTTGTGCCAAAGGGAACCCACAGTTTTCGACCTTTGTGCGGTAAACCCCATCTTTAGTTATCATCCGTAACTAAGGTGAAGTCCTCCAGAGCTTCATACTGTGGCCACCGAATCACACAGACATGCAATACCGATATTGCACGCTATTCCCTTATCTCGGTAGTTGGGGGGTGTTAATGCCTCCCCTACCTGATCCATCAAGCGTCCACGACTGAGCCTGCTTCTTCAAAAAATCTTCGATGAGGTCCTTGAACTGTCACATGGTTGTATCACATTCCTAGTTTGCCTCCTCCTTTGGGATTCCCTTTCATTTGATAAGGAAGAAGATCACATGGTTGTATCACGTTCACATGGTTGTATCACGTTCCCAACTTGATGAACTTAGACGTTAGGAGGGGCACGTTTCATTGCCCTCCTAGTGTTATCTTCTCTATCCTCATGGTACTCATTCATGAAGCTGACATGGAACATATGATGCAGCTTCAGTCTCTCTGGAAGACGTAGTTGATAGATGCGCGGTCTTACATGTTGAACTATCTCAAAGGGTCCATTGTAACGAGGAATCAACCCTTTGTATGTTGTCTTCTTTAGGATTTTTCTTCCAAATCTGGGGCGCAAGCTTCAGCAGCACCTTCTCCCCAACCTGGAATTCGAACGGTATACGACTCTTGTCGCCGCCTTCTTCATCCTATGTTGAGAATGGGTCAACACATCCTTCGCTTCTCCAATTGATCCTGCCTCTCCATTGCAGAGCGATGTGCGACGGAGCATCATCCTTGGCTATTCTGCTTAGCCAATTCGTGCGGTGTTACGGGTTGCTTACTCATCATAATCTCGAACATACTATGACCTATGGTGAAGGTCTGTTGGAGGTTGTAGCAAAATTGGGCAGCATCCAATAAACTCTCCCAATTATGGTAATTGGTCGTCACATAATGCCTAAGGTACTTTTCCAGCAAGGCATTGATCCGCTCCGTCTGTCCATCCGTCCGCGGGTAATTGCTTGTAGAGAATTTGAGATCGGATCCCGACATCTCAAATAAGGTCGTACAGAATCGACTTGTGAACCGAGCATCGCGATCACTCTTGATGTCCAATGGTATGTCCCAATGCTTCACCACGTTCTACAAGAACAGCTTCGCTGTGGTCTCAGCCGTACACTCTTGAGGTGCTGGTACGATGATCACGTATTTGGAGAAACGATCGACTACCACCATCACCACATTATTCCCGTCCACCTTCGGGATTCCAGTGATGAAGTCCATGGAGACGTTCTCCCACAGACGTGAAGGAATGGACATGTGCTCCAGCAGTCCTACCATCTTTTTCCTCTCTGTCTTGTCTTGTTGGCATAGAAGACAAGTACGCACGTAGACTTCCACATCTTCCTCCATCATGGGTCGGAAGTAGCTTGCAGAGAGGAGTGCTATCGTGCGCTCCACCTCTTGATGACCAATCCATTGTGTGTCATGTGCTTCATTCAGCAACATTTTCCTTAAACCGCCGCTCAAGGGAACATAGGCCTCCGACCATTTGTATAAAAGACACATTCCTCTATCCAGAATCTCCGGACTTCTCAATCATTCACTATCTGCACCATGCGTGAAGTAACTAGATCCTCCTGTGTTTGCTCTCGTATGCGCTTTAACATATCTCCAAACACGTGGTTGATCGATGCAATCGCCGCGACCGTCGGCTATTCTGGTTTGCTCTTCCTCGAGTGAGCATCTGCTACTTGGTTGGTCCGCTCAAGAATGTAGCAAAGCTCGAAGTCGAATTCAACAAAAAAGTCTTACCAAAGCGCCTGCTTAAGAATCAATATCTTTTGTTTGGCGAAGCAGCTGGTTGCTACGTTGTCCGTCTACACCATGAACTTTGAATCAAGGAGGTAGTGGCACCATGTCCTCAGACAATGGACAACTGCTATCATCTCTTTGCGTGCACCGAGTATTGCCTTTCTGCTGGATTCAACTTGCAGCTCCCGTATGCTACAGGGTGCCCATCTTGCACCACTACACCTCCAAGTGCATAATTAGATGCGTCGATGTGGACTTTAAATGGCTTCTCGAAATCTGAAAGTCGCAGAATAGGTTTTTCCACCACCATCCTCTTCAGCTTTTGGAATGCAACCTGGCATTCACACATCCATCTCTAAGGCCGATCCTTCCGAAGTACGTTCATCAGGGGTACCACCTTCTTGGAGTATCCTTTGATGAACTTCCTGTAACAGTTCACCAATCCTAGGAAGGATCACAACTCTGTCGCCTTTGTGGGGGTTGCCCACTCTTCAATCGCCTGAGTGTTCCTTGGTTCTATGCGTATCATGCCTCTGCCTACGATATGCCCAAGAAAGGAGATGGTCTTCTGACCAAAGGCACACTTCTTCGGTTGCAAGTATATTCGGTTCTGCCTCAGCTTCTCAAGCACCGTCCGCATATGCTTGACATGCTCTTCCAGAGTCTTCTTGTACACTACTATGTCATCCAATTACACTACAACAAACGAGTCGATATACTCGTGAAAGTCATCCTTCATCAAAGTACAGAAAGTTGTCGATGCATTAGTTAACACAAATTGCATTATAAGGAACTCGAAAGACCCATAGCGCGTAACATGTGCAGTCTTCGACTCGTCTTCCTCCTAGATACGGACCTGGAAGTATTCTGACTTGAGATCCATCTTTGAGAAATACTTATCCTGACCCAAGCGATCGAACATGTCTTCAACATTGGGGACGAGGTACTTGTTATTCATCGTCACCTTGTTCAGTACGCGGTAGTCCACGTACATCCGCATGCTCCCATCTTTCTTCTTTTGAAACATCACCGGTGCTCCGTATGAGGCTTTGTTTGGACGCAACAAACCAACCTCAACCAATTCCTTGAGTCGTCTCCGCAACTCCTTCAGGTGTGCAGGGGTATCTTGTAGGGTGCAAGTGAAGGGCGCACCTTATCTGGCAGTAACTCGATGGCGTGATCCACGTCTCGCTTCAGTGGAAGCTCCTTAGGTAGCTTCTTTGACATTACGTCCTTGAACTCGCCCATCATCTTCTGTACTGCCTTAAGGCATGGCTGTACCTCCTCGCCATTTTCCTCGACACGTATCGTAGCTAAGTACTTTGTCTCCCCTTTCTTTAGCCCGCTGTAGTCTTGCATCGCGGACATGACTCCAACCTATCCTTTTTTCTTGATAGCCTTGATGAAGTAGAGACTATCTACAACCACGAAGTATACTCCTCCTAGATAAGGCATTACAAACGGCTTCGCCTTCTTCAATAACTCGACTCCCAGAATTACTTGAAAGTCGTCGAGAGTTATCACGCGGAAGCATACCTTTCCCTCCCATTCACCCAACTGGACAATGTTGTTTGTCATACCTTCGATCTTCAATGACTTGGAGTTGGCAAGCTTTACACGGTACTGTCTTTTCTCCAAGGGGACTCCCAAACTCTTGAACTCGTTGTTGGAGAGAAAGTTGTGTGTTGCTCAATCGTCTATCATGGCCGAAAGGGTCTTTTTGTGTACCACAACATCGAGGTACACCAGCTCTGCATCCTCGCGCTCCACCTCTATTTTCGCCTCTTTGCCCGACTTCTGCGGACACAAGTGGATGTTGCGTAGCAACTTGAGGTTCGTCATGCGTGCCTCTTCGTCCGAGATCTCTTCCCTGGTCATGGAGTTCGCTTTTCTTGTTTCGGGCACTCCCGCGCATGTTGTGGCCAATCACAGATGAAACAACCCTTCACCTTAGGTTGCTCGGCTTTCTTGGAGGATTCTGCTCCCTCCTTGAAGTTTCGAGTGTCGAACTTCTTGAACTAACCCTTGCTCTTTTCTTTGCATTCACTGTTGGTCTTCTTGGTCTCCTTCTTTTCCATGGTGGGTTGGACTTTGCAGTCGACCAACGCATCCACAATAGCGATGGCCATCTGGAGGTCGTTCACCCCTTACCTCTTGAGCTCCGCCTGAGCCCAGTTTTGGAGACCTACCATTCAATTAAAGAGTTTGTCTTCTTCAGACATACCTTTGATATCTAACAACAGTGATGAAAACTGTCGTACTTATTCCGATACGATTCCTGTTTGCTTTAGTCTTCGGAGCGCCTCCCTCGCTACCCAAGCAATGTTGGTGTGTAGGAACTGCTCCTTTAGCTCCTTCACCAACTAATCCCAAGATGAGATATCTGGTCGTCCTTCGGATGCACGGCTCCTCTACCATAGCTTCGCATGGTCAAACATGTAAATCGCCGTCAAGGATACCTTCTTCGCCTCAGGAGTATTGACAGCTTTGAAGTATACCTCCATATCCCACAAGTAATTTCCTAAGTCTTTGGCACTCTGCGTACCTGAAAAAGACTTGGGCTCTGGGACCTTTGGCCTTCTCGCGTCGCTGGATCCACCCCCATTCGCGATCGCTTTCTTGATGATGGAGAGTTCCTCATGTAGATTTTGCATTAGGGTCTCGAGCTCCTCTAGCTTCTCTCCGAGTGCTTTCAGTACGCCAGTCGAGCGTTGACTCTCGCCGATGACGCTTGACGATCCCATGACTGTGTTCTCTTTCAAACGAGCCAGGGGTTGGGCATGAGTTCCCAGTTGTGACTGGATCTCCATTATGACTCCTTCCAAGGAAGTAATACGATCTTCGGTGTTGGGCGTCATTTCTTGCTCTGATACCAGATGTCACAAGGTTAAATCTCAACTTTGATTTTGAGACTAACCGGTGCGGCATTAGCTTCTTGCAAGCTAATCAGCCTTCCCCTTTTGCGTGTGGATGTACACCAGCACACCGATTAATCACGCCGTTAGAATACTCGAAGCAAGCACTCAAGTACAATGATACAGGAGCAGTGGCACTGTACTCTCTTTGTATTAGCAAAAGACTCCCTTTGAGTGTGTTGTTTACAAATGAGCTCTATCCCTCCTTATATACACAAGCTGTGGGTATCGAACATGCACCATTATTACATGTACAATGAATGTAAGGATTATTTGTC
Source organism: Ottelia alismoides (assembly GCA_037367405.1). Classification (NCBI taxonomy): domain Eukaryota; kingdom Viridiplantae; phylum Streptophyta; class Magnoliopsida; order Alismatales; family Hydrocharitaceae; genus Ottelia; species Ottelia alismoides. Next base: position 258,921 of record JAZKJV010011728.1, read on the forward strand.
TTCTACAGAGACCCTTCGTCTTCTGAGATGACTCTTCACGTGCCTTGGCTCTTCATCTTCCATGCAATCCTTTCGTCTTTTGCAACTGATGCTACGTTGTCCGCTCCGTCAGCATGTCATGTTGTTTACCTCAACAGTATGCCATGTCATCACGTTACATCATCAGTGGGCCCCACACTCCTACATAGGATGTTGCAGTTCAAGCTCTATCGAGTGCCGCCGAACACTTGTGTTGTGTGGAGGGGAATTCACGGTTTTCTACCTTCGTGCGGTAAACTCCATCCTTAACTTCCCGTAGCTAAGGTGAAGTCCTCCAGAACTTCATAGTGTGGCCACCGAACCACACCGGCATGCAATACGGATATTGCACGCTATTCCGATACCTCGGGAGTTGGGGGTGTTACAGTAGGGGATGATCTAACCGTGGCAGAGGAGGAGGTGGCTGATTCCGTCAGTCGTGCACCTTCTACCACAGGATATGCCACTCTGAGGAAACCTGCTATTCTAAGCATGGGTTTCCTGCTTCTGTTAGAGTTGCAGAACAGACTCAACAGGTTGGGAGTCCATCTCCTGTTGCTGATCAGAGATTTGACGAACTTGTGGCCAGACTCAGGGAGATCATGCCTACTCCTGAATCATCCAGCTCTCCCTTAGGATCCTCAGAAGTAGCCGCCTCGACCGCTGCATCTTCACCAGGTATAGCATAATTTTTTACTAGTTGTTACGTGATATATTTGTCAGAATGGATTATGGACTCAGGTGCATCCCACCACCTCTATGGTTATAGAAGTCAATTTAGTGCTTTCGGTCCAACCCATCCTGGACGATCTGTTGTGATTGCAGATGGAATCATGGAACACATTCTCCCATTACTAGTCAAGGGGAGGTGCATCCAACTCCTGCGATGAGACTTCATAATGTTCTTTATGCTCCTGAGTTTTCAATGAATTTACTATCTATTAGCCAAATCACCAAGGACTTACACTATCGTGCCATTTTTGATCCGTATGCTCTTGTGTTTCATGCAAGGTTTTAAAAAATGTGAGGCGTATCGGGGCGTAAGCCTCACTCCATAAAGAAAAAAATTTTATATAACATGCTAATTAATCATAATTATATTTTACAGGTCCTAGAATATTAAATAGTTGTGATAAAAAGTACCTCGATGACATTGCAAGCTTCTGTGATTGATACCGGAGTAGGTAAGAGTATGTATGCTCCTCAATTCCAGCAAACTCTCAGTTTCTTTAAATTGGGCCTATATGATTTAGCAACCTTGTGGACATCAGCATCTTGGCCGAGCTATTCTGACTCTTTTAATTGATCATTGATCCAAATATTCAAGCTCTATTTATTGCCCCCTTGTTTTCGAACTCTCTGCATAACATACAAGGGTTTGGAGATATTCAATTGGAGCAAACTATGGAAACGTGTTTTATTTCTATTGAAGGTGGTCTTGCAAAGGGTAGGCTTCAGCTTGCATTTTGGTCATGGCCTCAAATTTCAGCGAAATTCGATCGAATTTCTGTCGAATATCGATATCCAGTCGAAATCGAAATTTGACCGAAATGACCGAAATATGGGGGTCCTAATACAAAAAATGACCGAAATGACCGAAATTCCGGTCGAAATTCCACCGAAATTCCATCGAAATTCTGTTTTGGTCTATACCGAAATGGTGACCGAAACCGACATTTAGGGCCTTGATTTTGGTCCATCTCCTTGGGAAGATTTCTAGACCCATCATTTATCAAGCGCAATTTATTTCTTATTTTAATATAAATGTGGAGTAGAGCAGTATGCAAGCAACCTGCAAGCTCCTTCTGGATCACAACCAAATAACTCACGTGAGCTAACTACTCAAATCCCATATCAAATATAAGACATAATGATATCTGTTATCCTGTTGAAAAGGGGCCGGAAAGAAGATCATTCCACCATTGGTTGATTAATAAATTTACGTCAAACCCCTAACTAATTAGAAATGATCCATGTAAGTAGAATCAATTCATGAGGCAATGCCTCACTTGCGCCTCACGCCTCGAGGCGTGCCTCATGACATTTGACACGCACGCTTCTCTGAGGCTGCTTGAGGCATCTGCCTCGAGACATTTTCTTCTAGAAAAACGCCTCGAGGCATACGCCTCAACGTCTCGAGGTTGAGATTTGTTGTCTGTTTGATGGTTGGGGGTCGGAATCTTTGACCGACAGAGTGAATTGGCAGAGGCCATCGTTCCGTGGTGGGACTTCGTAGAGGCTCACATATAAGGTTCTTACGTTGAAGGGCATCCCGCTGCGTGCAAGGGATTGGGCCTTGATATCAAGATTGGCGCGTGACTTTAGCTATGTGATTTTAATTTTCTTCTATGGGCTCTTCAAACTGGAGTTTGTCTTACCAACCGCGGTAGGGATTTCTTCTCCAATCGAGAGCTAATCTTCGCCGGTGAGTATAGGCGACACCCTGCTGGCTGCGCCTACCACTGCTTTGACGAGCCCTGTGCTGGGGCTTGGAGGTCTATTTCTCAGGAGACCTTTGTCAGGGGGTGAAGTTGATGTGTTAAAGGAAGTGAATGACCATATCGCTGGGAATGTTGCCACCACGTTGATTTTTTTTCAAGAAATCATTTCTTTGCCTTTCTCCCTCGTGGAGGTTTGGAAAGAGTCACTCTAAGATTTCAAAGCAAGAGAAAAGGAGGCGAATAGGGAGTGTTATTTACAAGGCGTGTTGAGAACCGGTCATGTCACATGATGTTGCTGCAGTCTGCAGACCCTGTTGATGAGGCAGTTTCTTCCAAAATCTCCTCGCCGTGAATTTCTCAACAAGATGGTTCAACGTTTCAGATGGAAAAAGTTGCTGAGTGGCTGGCTGAATGTGAACCAAACTTGGCAGTGTGTTTAGGGGTGATTCCACCCCAAGGGGCCAAGTTTGCAGATAAATGAACATCATCTCTTGGAATGCAAGGGGCCTTGCTAGGCTTGAAAAGAGGTTGTTTGTGAGAGATTTATGTACTACAGAGAAAGCGGATATAATCTTGTTGCAGGAAACGAAGATGTCACATGGCATGCGAAACATGTGGAAGTCAATTGGCGTATCATTCATGCCGGAGTTCCGGGCACTTAATTTTGAGGGAGCTTTGGTGGGACTCTTTTGAGGGAGCTTTGGGGGGTCTTTTAAATGGATGGAACGACGTCCGCTTTCACATATTGGAGCATGAGAGAAGAGGCTGTCATTCTATTTTGCTTCTGTTGCGAAGAAGAGGTAATGAATCGAGATTCGTGTCTCCAACATATATGGGCCACCGAATGGTTTAGGCATCTCTGATTTGATGAACGAACTCCATAGTATCCTTATGAACTACCCCATGGATGCTTGGTTGATATGGGCAACTTTAATGTCACGCTTCGTCCTAGTGATCGCCTGGGAAGACGCGGTGGGCTGGATAATGGCTCGGAGACCCTCCTTGACTTGATTAATGAGCTGGAATTGGCAATTGTTGATGTTGGTGGTTTCTACTACACATGGAGAAATGCTAGATCGAGGTCACGTCTTAACCATTTTGTGGTGTCTACTGAAGCGCTTTTATTGGCGCCCTTTCTCAGGCTTGGGCGCTCCCACGGGTACACTCCATAATACCCCGATCATGTGGTCATCGAGCGAGAATGTGCGTCCGAAATATTTTTTCAGATGTGAACGTGCTTGGTTGATGGAGGAAGGATTTCGAGACATGATTGCGGATTTCTGGAGAGAAAATCAACCGCTTTGTTCTGCTACCTTACGCTTAGGGACTAAGCTTTCTTTATTGTGACGACACCTTCAGAGCTTCAACAAACATATAAAAGAATAACACAAGGACCAGACGTAACATGACACATGAGGTAGTTTGTAGAATGGACTCCACGGAAGACACCCATGAGTTGACGGTTGAGGAAATCGAGGAAGGATCCAACTAGATGAGAATAATTCATGAGGAAGATAAGAAGCACGAGACAAAATGGAAGTAGAGCTTGCGACAATAATGGTTGCAGGAGGGGGATGTCAATACACATTTCTTTCACTATGTAGTTTCTGGCAGAAGATACTTGAACTACACTCACTCTATTATGGTGGACGGATCACATATTCGGGGTGATAGTGAGGTTGGGAGGGCAATGCCCACACATTTTCAGACGCCGAGCATGAGGTGTAATCGCCTTGGCTGGGGCTGGAGAGGGAGGGGAGTTAACGGGATTTCATCTTGTGATGCTGATTCCCTTGTCGCCCTTTCTTTGAGGAGGGAGTAAGGAAAGCGGTTTGGCATCTAAATTCTTATGGGGCACTCGACCCCGATGGCTTCCCAGTCTGGTTCTATCGGGAATTCAGGTATGTGGTAAAGGATGATGTGATGGCAGTCCTGCATGAGTTCATGGAAGGAAACTTAGGTTTTTAGCGGCTCAATAATGATCTTCTATTTCTGCTACCCTAGAAGGAGATACCTATTATTGTGGATGATTTTAGGTCTATAGCGCTTTCTAATGCTATCTGATCATTGTGAAAGTGCTGGCTAATCGTTCGAAAGGGGTCTTAGATACAATTATATCCCCCCGAGCAAACTACTTTCGTTGTAGGTTGACTCGTGGCAGAAGGCCGGGTCCTTGCCTCAAAAATGTGCTTGATTGGAAACACATGCATAAGAAAGGGGTGTTGTGGAATGTTGATTTCTCCAAGGCATATGGCTGCTTAGTTTGGCGCTTTCTCTAGGCATCTCTTTAGGGACATGGTTTTCTGGAAAGGTAGGTCAGGTGGATGAAAAGATGCATTACGACGGCTTCTTATGTGGTGCTCGTTAATGTGCATCCGGAGGGTGGTTTCTTCCCACCTCGACGTGGTGTTCATCGGGGTTGCCTATTGGCCCCTCTCTTATTTGTGACAGCGGTGGATGCATTAACGGTTATGATGTGTTTGATATTCGAGGCGGGGTGTGTTGGCTAAAATCGGAAGGATATCTCTACCTATCCTACAGTACAAAAATGACACAATGATATTTCTTCAGAGTGAGGCAACGCAACTTCGGCATACTGCACATATTCTCGACATCTTTGGAGACATTTTGGGCCGTCGTTTGAACAAAGAGAAGTATGTTTTTATACCTTTTGGGTTCTTGGAAGGTGACATTCTAGAGGCTAAATTTATTCTCTATTGATTCACTCCTAGTTGTTTATCTGGTGCTATCTCTTGTCCCAGGGCAGTTAAGAGCCTGTGATTGGAAGCCAATTCTCGACAAATTCAAGAGTAGATTGGCACGTTAGAATGCAATGCCTCTCTCGTGGTGGGAAGTCTGCTCAAGCACTTTCTTCCGGTGATACCCATTTTTTTTGCTCTTCCAGACTACTACCAATGGGGGTAAGGTCGAGGCTTTTAGCTATGACGCGGTTTCTTCTGGACAGATAGCAGACAAGACAATCATGGCATTCGCCATGTGAGTTGGGAGACTTTGGCGAGGCCAAAGAGGAGCAGTAGTCTTGGCATCTTGAAACTTGAATGCATGAATACAACTCTTATATGCAAGTGGATTCTTCGCCTGTGGGGAGGAGGAGATACATTAGTCCCTCGTTTTATGTGAGCAATTTATGACATCCATGGATCCATGAACACATCTGTCATATGGTCCCCGTCATTTTTGTGGCAAGCATTGTTCATGAAATCGATTGCATGGGCCCTATGTGACATGCAAACCGAACCAATTTCATTAATCGATGCATTACGCACCCCCCCATATGCGGCCCACATGTGCCCCACATATCCTGCATATGCCCGTATATCCTGTATATGCCTAGCATACTGCTCCAGCATCTCAATCCTCTCATTCAGGCGCTTAATTCCATAGATCTGCTCCTCCTCCACTCAATTGTAAGAATATGACATGCATTTGTATACAATTGCAATGCATTCTACCATTATATATATGCAATATTTTATGTTTATCTCATGTATTGTTTTCATGGGTATATGCAATGCATCGTAATATATTTTAATATATGCCGATTGAGGTTTTGCTCCTGTAGTGCATGTATGCGTAGTGAAGTTTTGTTATTATGAAGCATCTAATATGGGACATTTTTATGGATAAATATATTTTTGTGATTAAATGTTAGACACTTAAAATCATATACTCAACCATCTAACATGAACCATTTTTCTTAGATCTTCTTTAACACCACCTAGGTACATAAATTCAGTAGTAATATGTGGAGAAAAAAATTGTGGAGCTCTCTCAAAACTTAGTTCCGCTGCATCACCGCCTGGATGCAGTCCAAAATTTGCAAGGGTTCTCGCATAATGGACGCATGCGAGTAAAGAAGTTAGTCCAAAAGAGATTGCAAAGGAAGTTACGGATTGGTAGTTGGAATATCGGGTTTTTAACTGGAAAATTGATGGAGATAGTGGATACAATGGAAAGAAGGAAGATTCATATATTATGTCTTCAAGAGACTAAATGGGTTGGAGAGAAAGCAAGGGAGATCGAGAATACATGCTTTAAACTTTGGTATTCAGGTAAAGATAAGGGCATAAACGGTGTTGGAGTAGTTGTTCATAAAGATTTGAAGGATTGCGTGGTTGAGGTGCAAAGATTTGGGGATTGGATTATTTTGCTAAAGTTGGTGCTTGAAGAAGAAATTCTGAATATCATCTCAGTTTATGCACCGCAAATTGGTTTAGATGAAAGGACTAAACAAGCTTTTTGGGAGGATCTGGATAAGATTTTATAAGGAATCCCACAAAGAGAGTTGGTTTGCATAGGTGGAGATCTTAATGGACATGTGGGAAAAGATGTTTAAGGGTATGCAAGTGTGCATGAAGGACATGGTTTTGGGGATAGAAACGAAGAGGGAAAAGTCATTCTGGATTTTGTAACTGCATATGATCTTTTCATAGCAAACACTCTTTTCAAGAAGAGGGAGGAACATTTAATTACTTATAAGAGTGGCTCAACTAGAACATAGATCGATTACTTTGCGTTGAGGAGAAGAGATCGGTTGTATTACAAAGATTGCAAAGTAATCCCTGGAGAGAGTTTGACAACCCAACATCGCTTGTTAATCTTGGATTTACAAATAAAAGGGCTGGTAAAGAAAAGGAAGGTTCCTAAGATCACTAGAACTAGGTGGTGGAATCTTCCGCTGAAGCAGTCAAGCTTCAGGGAGAAGGTTTTAGAAGACTTATCTTGGGATTGTAGCGGTAGCATGGCCTCAAATTTCAGCGAAATTCGGTCGAATTTCTGTCGAATATCGATATTCAGTCGAAATCGAAATTCGACCGAAATGACCGAAACGACCGAAATATGAGGGTCCTAGTACAAAAAGTGACCGAAATAACCGAAATTTCGGTCGAAATTCCACCGAAATTCCTTCGAAATTCTGTTTTGGTCGGTACCGAAATGGTGACTGAAACCGACATTTAAGGTCTTGGCGGTAGTGCAAATGAGATGTGAGAGGCAGTAGCATCTTGTATCCGAAAGGTAGCCAAAGAGATGCTAGGCAAGTCAAAAGGAGGAGCTCCGGGTCAAAAGGAGGCTTGGTGGTGGAGTGAAGGGGTGCAAGAGAAGCTAAAAATTAAAAGAGCTTGCTTTAAAGCTATATCCAAGGATAGAACAGAGGAAACTGTCACAGACTATAAAATAGCGAAGAAGGAAGCAAAGAAGGCTGTAAGCGAAGCTAAGTCAAAAGCTTACGAGGTTTTGTATAAAAATCTCAACTCTAAGAAGGGCCAGAAGGATATATTCAGGTTGGCCAAAGCAAGAGAAAGAAAGACCAAAGACCTTTCTCAAGTGAGATGCATTAAGGACGAGGAAGGTCACGTGCTTGTTACTCAGAAGGATATAGAGACTAGATGGGAGCAATACTTCCATAAACTTTTCAGAGATCAATTCTTCCTTTAGAACTTGTGAGAAATCGGGGATACGCGGGCGCTCAGTCCAGCGTACGGCTCACCAACTTCACTTGCCTCTAAGGGGGGCTCGCTCCGGGCTTGGAGAAGGAAATAGAGAGATCACTTTGGGTGATCTAGCTAGTAGTGAAAGTTACTTGAATCGTGCATGCTATAGACGAATACAAAGAAAAGAAGTAGATGAGGCTTTGAAGGTTATGAGACCTGGGAAAGGCGTTGGACCGGATGACATCCCTGTAGAAGTATGGAAAGTTTTAGGTGAGCGTGGTTTGACTTGGCTGACGAATCTATTCAATGTTATTTGGCGAAGCAAGAAAATACCTGAAGATTGGAGGAGTATCGTGGTTCCTCTTTATAAGAACAAAGGAGACATTTAAAATTGTTCAAATTACAGAGGTATCAAGCTGATGAGTCACACTATGAAAATTTGGGAACGTGTGATCGGAAGAAGGTTGAGGCAAGTTTCCCAAATAAGAGAAAACCAATTCAGATTCATGGCAGGTCGCTCAACTATTGAAGCCATACATTTGCTGAGGAGAACAATGGAGATTTATAGAGCTAAAAGGAATAATCTCCATATGATCTTTATTGATTTGGAGAAGGCTTATAATTCTGTCCCACGAGAGATACCGTGGAGAGTTTTGGAGAAGAGACAAGTACATGTCCTATACATTAATCTCATAAAGGATATGTATGATAGGTCTTTATCTTGTGTAAGGAGCTCGGCGGGGAAGACTGACTATTTTGATATCAACATTGGTTTACATCAAGGTTCAGCTTTGAGTCCATTTCTTTTTACTTTGATTATGGACGAGTTGACAAGTCACATTCAAGATGAGTTACCTTGGTGTATGTTATTTGCTGATGATATTGTGTTGATTGACGAGACTATAGATGGAGTAAATGAGAAGCTTGAGGTTTGGAGACATGGATTGGAGACTAAAGGTTTTCGTATAAGTAGGGCTAAGACGGAATATATGGAATGCACCTTTGATTGAAGAAATGGTGAAGGAATCGAGGTGAAGATTGGTGACGATAGCATTTAAAAGAGAGATTCTTTTAGATATCTGGGATCTATTTTGCAACATGATGGGGAAATTGATGGAGATGTTACTAATAGAATAAATGCAGGCTGGCTAAAGTGGAGAGGAGCCTCCGTTGTTCTCTGTGATAAGAAAATTCCTTTAAAAATTAAAGGAAAGTTTTACAAAGCAGCCGTGAGACCTGCTATGCTTTATGGTTCTGAATGTTGGCCTGTGAACCATAGACATGTGCAGAGAATGGCTGTAGCAAAAATGAAAATGCTAAGATGGATGTGTGGACATACACGTAAAGATCGGATTCGGAATGATGCAATCAGAAAGAAAGTTGGTGTAGCTCCGATCGAGGATAAGATGCGAGAAAACTGCTTAAGATGGTTTGGTCATTTGCAAAGAAGGTCAACTGATGCACCAGTTAGGAGGTGCGAGTGTTGGGATGTTGAGCCGGCTAAGAGAGGGTGAGGACGGCCCAAGAAGTGTTGGAAAGAGACTATACGAAGGGATCTTAGTTTTTTGGATATATGTCCGAGATTGACCCAAGATAGATCTGAATGGAGGTGAAGAATCCATGTAGCCGACCCTACTTAATTGTGGGAAAAGGCTTTGTTGTTGTTGTTGTTGTCTCTCAAAACATAGAAATGAGAAACTTGTTGCTGCTACTAAGTAAAATCTCTTGAAGAATTACTTCTTTTGTTTCATTATGATGGTATAGAAAATGTACAATTCGATGCAAATATGTAGGAATATATATATATATATATGATTTATATATTTAAAATAATTAAACAAATTCAAAGCCGTCTAATGGTTGACTAAATTTGATTAACCGCCGGACTGTCAATTAATCCTTAGTCAGTGACCCAACCGACCGAGTACGATTACCGATTTCTGCAACATTGCATACCGCTTATTCAGTATTCAGTGGACTGTCCGAACGCATATACATATCGCTTTCTTGAACCTTGGTGGCAAGCTATTACAAAGACTCTTCCGGATGTGAGCTCATATTTACAGCCCGTGGAGGGAAGAGGGGATAACTTTCTCTTCTAGCTGGATGATTGGACGGGCTCATGTGCGCTTAGTGCGAGATATCCTCGTTTGTTTGTTTTGGATGACAATCAAGGTATTTCAGTTCATGATACTTGGTCGAACACTTCTTGGGCTCCTATGTTTGTGGCAGATTTTTCGGAGCAATGTTTGGATGAGTTTATGTCCCTACCTTATGACTTGGAAGACATCTGGGTCGTTGACCATGCTTGTGATCATTTTTTTGGTCAGATGGTAACTTTAACTTTAAGAATGCTTACCTCTTACTCTCTTAGAATCAAGAAGCAGTGCATGAAGAGTTTACAAGGGACTGCATGATTATCTGGAAGAGTAAGATACCTTTGTAGGTTAAGATCTTTGTGTGGCTGATCAGACATGGACGATTACTCATGAAGGTTCGACGGAGTAAACTCCTGAATACTCAGGATATGCTATGTGAGAGCCGTGGAGATGGAAATGAAGACATGGATCATCTTCTGTTTGGCTTCAGCATCACGAGACGAGTGTGGCATGGGGCTGGGATTGCTTGGCTTGAAGTTGACAATGCTACATCCTTTTGGCAAAAAAGTCCTTTTGGCAATCAATCAGAATGGTTGGTGACCCACAAAACGATTGTTCTCTTGCTTTTCAGGGTCAGCGAGTATATCCTGAAAATATATTGGGTGATTTTAGAAACTTGTGTACGACTAGGAATATTGTAATTTGATTGATTTAAAATACTAATATACTTTGTGGTGAATACCGACTTGGGATGTCACCCTTTCATTTGCAAAAAAAATATGATTCACAGTTTTAATATTAATATGAATTTGATTCACATTATACAATAAGCGACAATATGATTTACATTTAATTTTGGACCTATGAATGTGATTCATGTTTGTCAATGGCTTACTTACAATTATCGCATACAATTTGGAATTATTTAATAATAGTAATTGAATTTCGAAACTAATAAACAAATACTATGGTTGTTGATATTGCAATCATATCAATGATAAGAAAAAAAGAAAATGAAAGGAGCTTCCTAGATTTGTGGGGGGACGACCATGGTTGCAACAACCATGGTGGACGCTCCCACCAAAATATGAACCTCATATTATTATTTATTATTATTAACTATTTGTTGGTTAATTTGTTGAAAGGAGTGAATGGATAGTTAAGTTGATAATTGTTATGAACTTTCATGTAATAAAAAGCAAGATAACTTTGATTTTAAATAGTAAGAATCTTAATCGTATTTATTAAAATTATCTTGTTTCAAATGGCCTTCACTAAACCCACTCTCTCACTCTCTCTCTCTCTCTCTCTCTCTCTATATATATATATATATATATGGAGTCTTTCTAATGAGGCGACACCTTTCCTTGATTATGGAAAGATGATATTTTAGGTTGTTGTATGATGAGTGTAAGAATGAGATTGAAACCGTTAAATGATTTTCATGCCAACCGACCTTCCCAAATGGAGGGTTCAACTTTAATTATGTTTTATAAGTAAAAATGTCATTAACTTGCTATATTTAGTTAGACTGCATGTGGTGTGCGTTGTACTTCTTTAGAAAATTAGGATGAAATAAAAGCTTGTATTATGAAATAATAAATCCCCAATTACAATAGATTGTGTTATTTTACACAAGCATATTGTGAAATACAATAGAATATATGCTCCTGTGCGAAAAGAGTCTCAAATTTGGCTATTTATTGTGTTTTCGAACATCTTTTATTTCCTAATGCACATCTCGCTTTCTTAATGGCGTGGTAGCCAACCTTCCTATAAATAAGGTATAATAAATTGAATGACAATTTTACAAAAAAAAAAGAACCATGCTATTTTTAGTTATACGCAAATCGAATTATTGATTTGGTAATATTGTGACGATGAAATATATTTTTTTATCAACTTGAGTGATGTGTATTTCTGGCAAATATTACCCTTAATGATATGACATTTAATCAATCTCCTTTGTTATTTCATCTGTTTGTCAATGGGGTTTCAGTCAAATGAATTTTTGTAAAATAAGTCATCTTTTTGTGATCTGTTTTTTATTTTTGTAAAATAATTTTCAGATTTTTAATATGAATTTTGAGTTATTATCCTCAACGTGATGTTTAATCCACTCCTTTGATATTTATTCCGCATTCGATGGGGTTTAAACCAATCATTTTTTTTGGTAAAGTAGATCAGGAATTTTGGGAACTCGTACGATTTTTGTCAAATGAGTTGCAAATTTACAATATATCAATTATGTTTTACAATTTCTGCTAATATTGTTTGGCTACATCGTGCGCGCACTTTATTATTTTTTGCATAATCAACGTTTTTATTGTAAAATATGTATGGTGATATGCAAAATAAAAAGCTAATAACTAATTTATAAATTATATTTAGAAAGGAACATAAATAAACGTTATCCATGTATAAAAATGAATGTTCGCGAGCCAAGGATTAAGTGACTATAAATTAATAAATGAAAATGTAAAATGAATATAAATATTGTGAGTATGTGTTTTATATTGTAAAAGGTGTAAATAAAAGCACCGAACTTAAGAATGGGGTGTTTAGACCTATCTTTGCACAACTCTGGGATATAAATCGTTGGCATGCGACATCTCCGACGAATTGATGATTCCAAGCTCCTTGGATCACCGATGCCGTTGTGTTCGATGGATATCCATTTTATAATAGAGATTAATGACATACATAGGACATCAAGGTACTAGTCATGGCAGATCTTAGAATTGTTCATAATAGAGATCTGTATCTGCATTTAAATTCAATATTAATCGATTAAAATGAGAGAAACAAAACAATATGCATGTTTTCATAAAAAGTGTGACAGAAACAAAAGAGTAGGTATATTTTCATAAAAAAGCCACATCTGCCTCTATAATGTTACGATGATGCTGAGATCTTGGACGTGACATCGATGTTTTGACGAAGAAAATGGAGTATCTCTTGAAAATCATAAATAACAGAGATGGATATTGCGATTAATCAGTAACTCCATTCGGGAGTTGCCAGAATGGTGTTATCTAAAAATAGCATATCAGAGATTGATTCAAAATCGTCGCGTGATAACAACGGTGGAAATGGAATGAAAATATCCGTTTCTAAAAATAACATATCGGAGTAGTGGTTTTTGGGCATACTGGGGTTTTTTATAGTCCATCGAACAAAATTGAATGGCTTATAGGGGGTGTTGCACCATACTATAGGAGTGGTGCCACTTTTTTTGAAGTTTTCCCTATATATATATGTATATATATTCAAGCGTAACCAGTGTCATGGATATGATCCATGACTAAGATGGTTTGGCAAAGATATGTTCTCTCAACCTTTGATCATGAAGGATATGGTTTACTGCATTATGCTGAATGGTGGCTCCATAGGAGATGATGTACTCAAAATATTTGAGTATCTGCCTAAACCAAATGAACATTAATGATATGCGATATACATTGATTTATGTGGACCCTCCATACCATAATGAATATTAATGATTTGTGATATCCATCAAGCTTGTCGGCCAACTAGGCCTAGTCGACCATTAGTCGGTCAACCCAGCTAATAGGGCCGACTAGTCGGCCTAGTCGATCGACAAACCGGTCGAATTTTACATCAAGCTTTTAATTTTTTTTGCCTTTTTAAAGAAAACTTGTACTAATATGCTTAATGTTATATATAAAGTCAATTACTTCTTTTATTTCATTATGATAATATAGAAAATGTGCAAATCTATGTTAATATATAAGAATATATGTATAAAAATGATTTATATATTTTAAATAAATAAAAAATTAAAACCGACTAATGGCCAACTAAATCCGTTTAGTCGCCCGACTGTCGATTATTCCTTAATCAGTGACTATGTCGACCGATTACCGACTACCGCTATCTGCAACCTTGATATCCATTAATGATCATTCACGATATGAATTTTTTTCCTTACATGCAAGAAACTTTTAAAAGATTTCAAAATTTTGGTTGAACCAAAGTTGGAATGAAGATGAATAGAATCTGATATGACCAAGGTAATAAGTATATGTGAGATGAATTTACGAAATAGCTTATAGAGAAAGTAATATTTTCCTATCTCACTCCTCTAGAAACTCATCAACTCACTGAGTTGTGGGGAGATACAACCGGATAATGTTTGGCATGGCAATATCAATAATGAATCATAGCGCAATTGCCTTCGGGGATATGCAGTAGAGGCTACAACACATCTTTAACTAGATTCTTTGCAATTGTGCTAGAATCTCACACTAAAGAATGCTACTTCGTTGGGTATCTGAAGGAAGGTATTGGATACCTACTTTATGATCCTGAGATTCTTAAAGTCTTCATCTCTAAGGATATGATTCTTAGAGTATGGCTTCATTAAGAGTCAAGATAAGAATGAAGTTAAAGAACTTATAGAATCCATTGAGGATAATGAGGGTCCTAACATAGAAACTAATAGTGTAACTGAAGATGAAATAATCATACCTCTTCGAAAGAGTCCCGTCAACAAACATGCCGTAACTTGTGGTAGGCCCTCTATCCTCAGGAGAACTAGCATAATTATCATTGCATATGTGGTGATCTCAATGTAGCCGCGAGCCCCATAGAAGAGGCATTTTCGTAGATATTCCTTCAAGTATTGAAGGATCAGAAAACGTCATGCCAATGACTGTAGCGCTACTTCTCTATGTGCCGGCTAGCTCTGCTAACAACATATGATATATCCGGCCTAGTGATAATGTGATGGAATAGCTTGCTTGCTAGACTTCTGTCTCGTGTAGTATCCTCAAACTCTAGATGTAGCATGTTTCCGCAAATCTATCGGAATGCATAATGGTTTGCATCCAAGTAAGCCAACCTCTGTAAGTGTGGCCAAGCAATACTTCCGTTGTGATAAGTGTAATCCCTTCGCAGTGCGTATCTCCGTAAGAAGTATCTAAATTGTCCAAGGTCCTTAGTGACAAACACCTTTTGGAGGAAGTCCTTGGTCTCTACAATGCATGCTTCATCATCATCAGTAACCACCATATCATAAATATAAACTGCCTGTATTACAATGCCAGAAGATCTTTTTCTGACGAACACAAAGTAAGCAAATGTTGATGAAAGAAGAATAATCAAATGTCCGTGGAAGCCAAAAGAACTGATCTCAGTGGTAAGCGTGTTAAGCCATGCTCGTGGACTCTGCTTTAGACCATAAATAGCCTTACTGAGTCAGCATACATACTCTCCCTTGATGGAATATCCTAATAGCTACATTCTGTAGACCTCCTTTTCGAGGTCATTGTAGAGAAAGTCATTCTCTTCATCGAATTGAAAGATGAGCCATTTTTTATTGGCAACAACTGATAATATTGGGAATTGACCCCATTCTAGCGATTGTAGAGAAAGTCTCAAAGTACGTCATTCCATAACTCTGAGTAAAGCCCTTTACCACAAGTCTATTCCTTCAATCTTTCATTGGAACCATCAAGAAATTGTTTGATCATAAAGACCCATATGCAGGCAACAAGCTTGATGCCTAGAGGACATGACACAAGCTCTGGAGGTAAGCACATCTATTTCCTCATCCATTTTTGTTTTCCAACCATGGTCCAGAAATGCATTATGACGATCATGATGAATAGTAACAATCATAAGAGCATATGTGATTTGCCTTCACAAATAGATCAACTATTAGTGGAAGTAAAATGCGACAAGGGGTGTAGAGTACATTTCCTTTTGGTCTCTGTAGTCCTATAGAAAGTTCTGATGGAGCATCTGGATTAGTAATGATGGAGCCACTTGAAGAGGGCGCAACATCCTGCAAGTAAGGGACATGTAAAGGAATCGAGCCGGGTTGAGCTTGTGTTTCCTTTCCTTTTATAGACAATGGGAGGTTGTGGATGCTCCAAGGGAATGTTACTGATAGGCTGAGTAAAGTAGCTAGATTGTTCAAAGAAGGTGACATCACCAGAAATGCAGTAATGATGACTTGTAGGGTCGTAACACATGTTCCCATTTTGGGCCTGAGAGTAACCAAGGAAAATACACTTGATTGCATAAGGGGATATTTTGCTTGCAATATGATAATTATGGAAAAAGGTAGTGCACCCAAAAATTCTTCGTGAAAGAGGAAAGGGTTCCTCGTCAGGGTACAAGAGTGAAGGAGTTTCCCCCCTTGAGGATCGAAGAAGGGACTATATTGATGAGGTATGTGGCAGTGAGAACAATTAGTAGATCTTACAAACTTTCATATGAGTAAGAAGGGTAAGCACAATATCCATAATGTGGTGAGTTTCCTCTTTGCAACCTGATTTCCTAGGTAGCAAAGAAGGTGACCTAATCTTGCTAAGTGAATTCAAGAGCATGTCAGTCTGAAAGTTTAGATACATTAAAAACTTTTGATAATCTGAACGAAGGACTTGGCAATTTTATTATGATCGTTCCTTTAATAAATAAACCTAGGAAGATTTGCTATAATATTCCACAAAGACATCAAAATATCTATGACCACCAGTAGTATAGTCCTAACATGATTCTTAAATATCACAATGGGTAATAGAAAAAGGCGATGAACGACGTGACCCGGTCCTTGGAGGAAAGGATGCCTGATGATGTTTGTCGACCTGGCATGCTTCACACTCAAAGGACTTCATGTATGACATTTTGGGAAACATATGAGAAAGAGCTTTAGCAAATGGATGACCAAGTCGAAAATGCCATAGGAATAGGTAGACAAAAATATATATGGCACCGAGAAATGTGGAATCAGTAGGGATCTAGCCCGTCCTTCTCATGTCCTGCACCAAAAATTTGCATCATCTGGATGTCTTGAAAATAGTAATAGGACTCAAAAAATCACTCTACAATTCAATTAAACAAACAACTTATTAACATATAATAGAGTCAAGGAAAAAATGGGTGCATAGTAAATGCTAGAGAGCTTGAGCTTGGAGGAAAACTCCACAATCGCAATGATGGTCACATGAGTCTATACACCATTGGCTAGCTGAATCGACTTCACAATAGAAGGGGTTGAGAGGTCTGTAGACTACCTTCTCCCTTCAAATGAGTAGAAGCACTAGAGTCAATAATCCATGTTAATGTTGTGCCAGAAGTGAAGTTGGCTACAATACATGAGGTGGTAGCTAGATGCACAGGAGTGGTCTCACCGGGAGTAGAGTCTTGTAGTTTAATTGTTTGTCCACTAGAGTCCTGATAAGAAGAAGTTTTGTCTCATTCGCATCATAGTCAGATGGAGATGCAACATTGACCTATTGTGGGAAACTGTACTTCGCCCAGTATCGTTCAGAGGGTGATTCCATCACTGGCAATGAATACACTCAGGATAGCTAGGATCATGACCACGACCATGACCATAATCACGATCAAGACCATGACAAGAGTCATGGTCTCGTCCTTTACGAAAGCTGTGTCGACCACCTCTTCTAGAGTAGGCAAGGAATGCAGAGTTCTCCGTAGGATGCAAAGAAGTATGATCGACAGAGGTCTCAAGCTCCTAAATACGGTCAAAGATGACCTTGATTAACGGAACATCATATTAAGGAACTTGTCCTTTATGTTTTGATAGGGATGATTTAAATCGACAAGAAATCTGTAGATTTATCGTTCTTATTTCTCTGTCACTTGTTTGGGAAAAGGGACTAGCTGAAAGATGGCAAGCTTCTTGCAGAGACCACTGAGGTGCCGGTAGTATTCAACAAAGGTGGACTCCTGAGAAGCGGACCAAATCTGCAATATTGGTTATCCATGTCATTACTTGATAATTGTTCCCAAGGTAGGACTTGTAATCTTTGCTTTTCTCTATTAGGGGTTCCTTTGTAAGAATAGAGATCTTCCTTTGACCACCGATGAACACTTAGAAAGCTGGTGACCATAGAACATAGTTATCCAAGCAGTTGAATTTGATAGAAGTCCCTTGAACCATCATATAAGATGTATTGTACAATGGCTTGGTCTCTTTAGGAGTTGTAGACATCACGATCTGACCATGAGTTCAAGAAATAGTTGCAAGGACTTAAGTACACATGCGATTGGGATCCTCAGGCCCTATTTGTCCTATGTGATTGGGATCCTTGGGTCCTATTTGTCCTGCTAGGTTTTTGCATACAAGAGGGATGCCATGTTTTCGAAAAGATTGCCCTATTTTTGGAAAAGTGTCATGCTGCCACGAGTTCCCAGCTATCCGACGATGATGAAGGTCCTGGTCTTAGATGGTTGTTCCTCCTTGGCAAGTTCCCTAGGGACTGACGTGAGTTACCACAAGGTGATGATGCTTTGCGTGGGCGAACTTGCGATGGCCCTATATGATTGGTATGGGGTAAGGGTGATGGCGATGATGCTCCCCATGTGGGTATACAAATGTCTTGAGATACTTTACTTAGGGTAGATGAATCGATAATGCTCACAATGGCTTGGGTAGCCCGATGGCGATGGCCCGAGGATTGTGGAGGAAGTCTGTCAGGACTAGTTGGAGGTGCATGATGGAGAAGGTCCTGGCAACGATACGCGTTGCTGAGGAGAGAGAAGGGATAGCATGTGGTGGTAGGATTTTGGACGAGCCTCGATCTTAGACTGTTGTTGCGATACCTTGTGGAGAAATAATTTGTAATGATTTATTAGAGTGTATGGGGTTTCTTATATAGAATGAAACCCTAGACTCCTAGAGCCCAAGTGATGATAGTTACATAAGATTGCCCGAATGGTTACAAGATTCAATAAAAATGAGAAAAAAGAAGATAATCAAATAATTCCAATATTCTTGAAATAGCATATACTTCTTACTCTTTTTTCTTGAAATTGCATATACCATGCATAGAAACTCAAGACTAAAAAGCATGCTTTAAAGTTATGTCTAAGGATAGAACATAGGAAATTGTCACAACTTACATAATAACGAAGAAGGAAGCAAAGAAGACTGTAAGCGAAGCTAAGTCAAAAGCTTATGAAGTTTTGTACAAAAATCTCAACTCTAAGGAGGGCCAGAAGGATATATCCAGGTTGGCCAAAGCAAGAGAAAGAAAGATCAAATACTGTTCTTAAGTGAGATGCATTAAGGATGAGGAGGGATACATGAGACTCAGAAGGATATATTAAATGGAAGCAATATTTCCATAAGTTTTTCATTGGGGAAGGAAATAGAGAGATCACTTTGGAAGATCTAGCTAGTAGTTGAAGTTACTTGACTCGTGCTAGCTATAGACGAATACAAAGGAAGTAGATGAGGTTTTGAAGGTTATGAAACCTAGGAAAGGTGTAGGACCTGATAACATTCCTATAAAAGTATGAAGAGTTCTAGGTGAGTGTGGTTTGCCTTGTTTACTAATTTTTTCAATGTTATTTGGCGAAGTGAGAAAATGCTTGAAAAATGGAGATGCATCGTGGTGCCTCTTTGTATGAACAAAGAAGACATTCAAAATTGTGTGAATTACAAAGGTATCAAGCTTGTTGGGGAAAAAGAGCAATCTATTATTCCATAGAACCCTAGGCTCTCCTATATAGAGAGGACCCATGGGTAAATTACATAGTAGTCAATCCGATAAACAAAAATAGAATAAACAATACATTGAATATATAATTATCTCTATACTCCCCCTCAAGATGGAGCATAGATATCAATCATGCTCAGCTTGGAAGGACATCTATGGAATGGTCCTCTGAGCAAGGGCTTGGTGAATATGTCGACAGTCTGCTCCCCTGAACTAACATGTGAAGTAGAAATCAGTCCCTTCTGAATCATATCTCTACTGTAGTGGCAGTCTACCTCAATATGTTTTGTTCTTTCATGAAAGGCTGGATTATTGGCAATGAACAAGGCAACTTGATTATCACACTGTAACTGCATGGGTAGAGATACATTTATATGCAAGTCTTCCAGTACAGCTCGAACCCACATCATCTCCGTGCTTGCTTATGCCATCGCCCTATATTCAGAATCAGCACTCGATCTAGCTACAACCGTTTGTTTCTTACTTTTCCAAGAAACCAGAGAGCTGCCCACAAACACTGCAGCATGTAGTCGACTTTCTATCCTTGGGACATCTTGTATAGTCTGCATCTGCACATACCGAAACGGATAAATCTGTGTCCTTTCTAATCAGCAATCCCGAGCCTGGAGAAGACTTCAAATATTTTAGTATCACATATATGGCATCTATATGTATCTGTCTTGGTTGTTCCATGAACTGGCTCACTCGACTCACTGCAAAAGCAATATCAGGTCGAGTTATAGTAATATAAAGAAGCTTTCCCACCATCTCTCTGTATCTTCTCCTGTCAACCTCCTAAGTATCGTTGTCATATAATTTCATACTTGGATCCATAGGAGTACTTGAGGGTCTACATCCAACCATGCCCGTTTCAACAAGTAAATCTGTAACATATTTCTTCGGTCATGACAAGACCCTGTGCATTCTTGGCAAACTCCAGCCCCAAAAAGTATCTTAGGGTACCAAGGTCCTTCGTGACAAAGTGACGGCTCAAAAATGCTTTTGCCATCTCTATCCCCTGAGCATCATCTTCTGTAACCAAGATATCATCAACACATATCATGATGACAACCATACCTCTAGAGGTCTTCTGAATGAATAACGAGTGATCCGCATTTGATCTTTTGAATCCCTGTCGTTCAATTAAATGGGACAGCTTCTGGAACTACGCCCTTGGGCTCTGTTTAAGGTCATATATCGCCTTGTTAAGTCTACACACCATATGATTCCCCCCCTCAGCAGCAAACCCCGGTGGCTGCTGCATGTAGTCTTCTTCCTGCATATCACCATACAAGAATGCATTTTTGACATCAAGATGAAAGATGGACCAGTCACGTACCACAACAACAGATAAAAGAATGCGAAAAGTAGAGTGACGAGCCACTGGAGAGAATGTATCCATATAGTCTACACCATAAGTCTGAGTGAAGCCCCTTGCCACCAGCCTTGCCTTGTATCGATCAAGGCTGCCATCTGCATGGTACTTTACTGTAAATATCCATTTGCAGCTAGCAATAGATGCACCAGAGGGAGCGGGAACTAGGCTCCATGTACCCCGTGACTGTAAAGCTGCCATTTCTTCTTCCATAGCCAACTACCAACAGTCCATCTTCATAGCATCCTGATAATTCCGTGGTATGTCCACGGAAGACAGGGCCACAACAAATTTCTGGAAGTCTCCTGTGAGACGATGAAAGGAAACATGGGTAGTAATGGGATAAGATGCACAAGTACGTTTCTGCTTCTGAATAGCAATGGGAACATCAAGATCATCATCCATTGCACTCGTCGGTGCACAACCCTCCTACAAAGTAAAATACTGCACATGCACATTAACTGACCCATTATGAGTATTGGCATCCGAACATACATGAGGCATGATAGTCGGTTGGCGTGCATCCTGAGCAGAGCCTGATCGACGCATGTAGTATTTAGGGAATGATATTATAGGTGGTGGTGGTGGTACTGAGGATGGCGTTGGCATGACAACCGTGTTAGGAATGTACAGGGGTGGACTAACACTACGTGGAGGAGGAACATACACATCGGTATTGCATGTGGAGGAAGTCAACCTATCACCTGCAGGAGAGAAGTACATAATAGACTAAAAAATTGTCACATCATTATTGACGAAATATTTCTTGTTTATTGGATCATAACAACGGTACCCCTTCTGGGTCCGAGAATAGCCCACGAAGACACACTTGACTGCTCTAGGAGAGAATTTGTCAAGTCCAGGAGACAACTGGTGAACAATAGTTACAGCACCAAATACACGAGGTGTAAGAGAAAATAGATCATTGTCCGGAAAAAGGACAGAAATTGGTATTTTCTCACCGAGTACAGAGGGCGGCATACGATTCACAAGGTAACATGCCGTAAGAACCGCATCACCCCAAAAGGAGATAGGCGCACAACTCGGGACAAGCAAGGTACGAGTAATATCAAGGAGATGATGTTTTCGCTCTGCCGCTCCATTCTGTTGAGATATGTAAGCACATGTGGTTTGGTGAATAATTCCCCTGGACAACAAGAAACGAGAAAGAGGTCGATTGCAAAATTCCAATGCATTGTCTGTACGAACATATTTCACATAAGAGGAAAAACATTCTGCACTTCTATAATAAGTCTGCGAATAACATCTCATGCTTCATATTTGTTCTTTAATAGAAAAACCCATGACACACGAGAAAAATCATCAACAACGACAAGATAGAACTTGTGTCCCTGATGATCAGGAACACAACTGGGACCCTAAATATAAACATGGAACAACTCAAAAGGGAACTACTGCTCTGACACTGACGACTAGAGAAGCTAGCTCGATGGTGCTTTCTCAACTGACAGGCTTCACACTGAAAAGGCGAACTGGGAGAAATCTGAGGCAATAGATGACACATCTTCTGAAGTGGGAGGTGAACAAAACGAAGGTGACAGATGTATGGGGAGACTGATCCGGCTGAACAGGAGGAGACGCCAGCATAGGTAGTCCGGACCAGACGATATAGACCATTCTGCTCAGAACCACATCCAATCACCTTGCCCGTTAGTATGTCCTGAAAAATAAGAGAAGATGGGTCAAATATAACCCGACAGTGCAAAACTTTCGTAATCTGACTGATGGATAGTAGATTCATGGAAAAATCAGGAGCATAAAGAACATTCTGTAGATGCATGGAAGGTGACAGGGAAATCTCCCCCTGTCCAACGATGGGTGAATGAGTACCATCAGCAATGACCATTGACCGTCCTGGTGGAATATCTCTGTATGACTCAAGTCTATCTCTGTCCGGCAAAGATGACGGGTTGCACCAGAATCCATAATCCAATCTAAATAGTATGACCAGATGTAAAAGCAGAAACAGTACATGAGGTGCTAGCAGAGGTAGAAGTACTGGCAGATGCTGAGGCAACAATGTCTGAAGAGGCTCATGGGGAATCTGTAGATGCTTGAGGCATAATATCGCGCAATCGCGCCACAAGCTCCTCAAACCTATGATCTGACGTGGACGCCAATGGAGATATAGCATGCTCAGCTACACGTGCTGATGCTGGAAACCCATGCTTTGAATAGCATGTGTCCTCGGAGTGACCTGTGCGATGGCATAAAGTGCATGGTTGGCGAAAACGAACTCTTCGACCATGAGGATCACGCCCACGGAAAGAAGACGTACCACCTCTCCCTCGCGATACTGCCATTGCCGAAGGAGGGGGTGTAGTAGTTCTTGAAGAGACCGAGATACGTCTGAGCCTCCGATATACTTCCTCCATAGGAGGAATAGTTGCATCTGCAAGTATCTGAGATCTGGCAGCATCATACTCAGGATCAAGAGCCGCGAGCGGTACCCCCACCATCGCAGCATTTCGAAAAGCTTTTTGCTGCTCAGGGGTAGCCGTGAGAGGTATATTACTGTAGAGCTTCTCAAACATCCCCCATAGGGACGTATACAAGGAATGTAATGGCCGACCATTCTGCTTCGTAGTGAATATGTCATGATGAAGCTGCAACATTTTCGTCTCATTTTGCACCTGCGAATAGGTAGCCGATGTCCCACATCGCCTTAGCGATGGGTTGATGGAGAACATCGTTCGCAATCTCCATCGTCAACGTGCCTGAAAGCCAGACCTTGGCTTACGAATCGTCAACCTCCCATGAGGCATAGATCCCAGTCTTCGCTGTCGGTTCTTCTTCGGTAAGAATATGTTTCTTACCGTTGGACTTCATGAGGCTCATGAACTGCATCGCCCAGAGCTCGTAATTCATCCCACCCATCTTGATTATTGGCGCAGGACCTTTGAATGCGCCTATGGAGGGCATATCAACTTTGTTATCTGACATGGTGCCGGAGATGAAGAACTAGGATCTGTAGACCAATGAAGGAGTGTCTACATAAACTGGACGAGATTTGAGTGCATATGTAGACGTTACGCACTCAAATCCATGGAGAGGAAGAGGGCCCTACGAAGGAGGACGCCGGCATTGGGGAGAGGTCAGGTGGTGGGCGGTGGAGGCCCCGACGGTGGGCGGTTGAGGCCTCGGCGGTGGGAGAGAAGGGCAGCGACGAGAGAGGATGCGGCGGAAGGAGGGAGGGGCGAGGGAAGGGATTAGGGTTAGGGTTAGGTTTCCTGCTCTGATACCATGTTTGGGAAAAAGAGCAATCTATTATTCCATAGAACCCTAGGCTCTCTTATATAGAGAGGACCCATGGGTAAATTACATAGTAGTCCATCCGATATACAAAAATAGAATAAACAATACATTGAATATATAATTATCTCTACAAAGCTGATGAGTCATACTGTGAAAATTTGAAAATGTGTGATCGAAAGAAGGTTGAAGCGAGTTTCCAAAGTACAAGAAAATCAATTCGGATTCATGCATGATCTCATATTGAAGCCATCCACTTGATGAGATAAATGGAGATTTATAAAGTTGAATAGAAGAACCTCCATATTATTTTTATTGCTTTGGAGAAGGCTTGTAATTTTGTCCCACGGGAGATTTTGTGAAGAGTTTTCGAAAAGAGACAAGTACATGTCCTATATATTAACCTCGTAAAGGATATGTATGATGGGGCTTCATCTTGTGTAAAGATCCAGTCTGGGAAGAGTGACTATTTTGACATCAATATTGGTCTACACCAAGGTTTAGGTTTGAGTCCTTTCCTTTTTTACTTTTATTATGGATGAGTTGACTAGTTACAATTAGGATGAGATACCTTGATGTATGTTATTCGATGATGATATTGTGTTGATTGATGAGACTAGAGATGGAGTAGAAAGGGAAGTTGGTTTTCTTAATGGGACATGCTATGTTCTATGGATCTGAATCTTGGCTTGTGATTCTTAGACATGTGCAGAGCAGTAGTAGAAATGAAAATGCCAAGGTGGATGTGTGGACATACACGTAAAGATCGGGTTCGGAATGATGCAATCAGAAGCATAGTTGGTGTAGTTCTGATCGAGGATAAGATGCGAGAAAAACGCTTAAGTTGGTTTGGCCATTCAAAGGAGGTCGGCTGATGCACCAGTTAGGAGATGTGAGTTTTGGGATTTTGAGCCGTCTAAGAGAGGGCAAGGAAGACTCAAGAAGTGTTGGAATGAGATTATCCGAAGGGATCTTAATTTTTTGGATCTAAGCCCGAGAATGGCCCAAGATAATTTTGAATGGAGGCAAAGAATCCATGTAGCTATCCCTAAATGATGTGGGAAAATGCTTTGTTGTTGTGAATTGAAATTGCTGGTGGATGACTATAAGAACCGGATTCTTTATCAATTATCATTTGGTGTTCAATCGGACTTACGGTTGGGTATATCCATTTACTATATCACTTTTTTTCATCACGTATCTTCCCAACTTTTGTCACGTAAATTTATGCTTTTTTATTTTTGACATTTCTTCGTTCTCACGAATAAGGTTGTGGGAATAGCTTTCTTATATGTAGTTGCAGCTTAATGCCTTTCTTTTTCATCTGAGGAGCGAATGTACATATCCGTTTGTTAACAATAATCGGAACATGAAAATGATGTATTAAACAAAATCAAGATTCTAAAGCTATAGGAAGAACAGAACTCCCTCAAGAGACAAAAACATGATTAGAATTTGATCTGGGAGGGACAAACATTTTGTCTCGTCCTTGCGCTTACTGGTATATGAACACTTTGTTTCTAACTATTTTATTATTGTAATTTATGACTGCAGACTGTTGATCCAGCACTATCCAACTATGATTCGGAAGGTGCCTGGCCCTATTTGATTGATGAATTTGTGGAGTACTTGATTGAGAATGGCATTGTGAATAGTGGCTAACAAGAAGCTTCTACAGTCCATTCTTTAACTACAGGAAGTAGTATCAGAAAGGTGTAAGTTGGCAAATTCTTTTCCTGCATTTGGATTCTCCACGCCATGCATAATGTTGGGAAGACATCCTCCGATTCTTGTCATTAAAGCTTTAACTATCGTCACCACTTCGCTCTGTTCCCCATTTGAAAAACCACCGTTGTCATTAGAAAGAAGTCATTGCAATGTGCTGAAAACATTCTGGATTGTTATACTGTCGGCCTCGGATGCTTGAATGCAGTCCCTGGATTGTCGTGAGCTGTTTGTAAAATTAATGCGTGAATGTTGCTTCTGTCTTGCTGTATACCCTCGCAGTATAAATGAAACTGGGCATTTGGGATGTTAATCTATTGCAGATCTCAGGTTTGCGATGGGTTGAACTTCACAAGTTGCATCGGGGAAATCTGTTCCTAACTTTGGTTTCTGGAAAGCCTTGAGCTGTTAATGGCGATTTACGCACTGCTGCTACAGCGTACTGTTGAGACCGTTCTCATGTGTCTAGATGTGTTTGTGTTGGTTGCAACATGTGTACTTGAGATTGTATTTTAGTCTTGCTTGGTGATGCTCAAAACAATGGGTTGTCCAGTAGTATGTAGTAATCAACGTTTTTTACATCCTCGCAGACATCATGCCTTCTTCGAAGGACTCTTGTTCTCAGGTTAGCCTCCTTTCTCAACAGGTGGTTCTATGTTAAGCCTTTGTTACTGGTTACAACACTTGCTGGGAATTAGCCTCCTTTCTCAATTTCTTCCTGGTCTGCATCTTGATCACATGCCACCCTTGAAATGCTTTTACACAAACCCTAAACCCTAATTTCTCTTCCAATGTAAACCCTAAACCCTAATTTCTCTTCCATTGTAAATGAATCCCTTGATTGTAAATTTCTTGTTTGTTTTTCCTTGGCACATAACTTACCACTTCCATAAGTCAGTTTTACTCAGTTTAGAGTTTAAAATTCACTACCATGAAATTGATCTACGATAATGTATAAGTTGAACATTTGTTGCCGTACCGTCTGATGTTAATTACCGAGTTTTATTTCTTGCAATTTGCAATGAGTTTGGTATTTATTGCTAATTACAGTGATTACATGTTGATTTTTCATTGGAATTTGTACTAATCGTTGATTTAGCAATGATTAGGAAAAGGACAACAACTAATTGTTGTATGATTAATTGCCAGCAATATAGCAACAAGGCAGTATTTGTTGCGAATGTGAACTAAAAATAATTTTGCTTGTTATAGCAACAGAACAGTTTGCTTTTGATTCGTAAAAATGGGTTAAAACTTAAAATGGAATCGAGAAACTTCGATTACTTGATTCACATTTTGAACTAATTTGAAATGAAATATGATATGGTTCATTAGCAAGGGTTTGCTACACTTGTATTTGGGTCCATTTATAGATCGTTGACCACTTTATTTGCACGAAATGTGAAACTAATATTCCAGCAAACTATATCTAGTCCACATGTTATCTGTGTTGATATTTTTCAAGATATTTTGTGGGCTACACTACAATTAACGCGGGATTAAACTTGCGATATTAACGCCCTCTTAAAATTTAAATAAAAAAGTAGTTCTGTGTTAATTTATATTGACCTATCTCTAAGAAAAAAAACTCAAAAAGTGGCTAATTTATATTGTCTCACATATTCGTAAATAACAAACTCACTATTTCAGTTCTCATCTATAAAAAAATATTCCCGTAAACAAGTTTTTAAAAACAGGACTGGACATTGAATCGGTCAGCCTTCGGTTTGGTCCGATCGGGTCAGAACGGTGATGTCAGCATGATGTCATCATTCCTAGCGACTCGGAAAGAATCGGACCGAGCTTAGTTTAATGGTCAGACCGATCAAACCTGTTTTTTGAACCGATAAAACATATATATATATATATATAAAAGTATGTATTTATATATCAATGAAATAATCATTTAAAATGTCCCATCTTTCAATAAAATAACATGATCGTCTATTTTCTAAAATTATATATAAATATAATATTGTAATCATTTATATCTAGTTGCTTCTAGAAATTTCTTTAAGAAAGTATTGGTAGAACGTATATCCAAAATAGAGGGACATAACTTATATCGTAAAAGTTATGGACACAAATGATAAAAATTTTATTATTTCATTATTTAACCTTTATTATTTGAAAATTATCAAATCATCAAAATTGGATCAATCCGTGTCAATCCGAGCCGACCATCTAGGTTGATCCGGTTCCCGGTCCAACCGGTCGGTCCGGTTTTTTAAACCCTGCTTGTAACCACTAAACTTAGGGCCATAAATTATTTACATATGCATATTGATCGACTAAATAGTGACCTTGATTGACCAAGACATGTCGGCTTTTATAAAAATAATCTATAGGAAGATCTGCAAAATTTATAGGAAAATCTCCAAACTTTCCCTATGATACCAATGTGATTCTCAAACATACAAATGTAATGATTCGATTCTCAAATAACTTTAAATGCAACAATGCAATCCGTCGCTAGTCGAAAAGACGTCGCATGAATTTAACGGTGGAGAACCGGTGGAGGATAACATTGTTACCTTTGGATCTGTAGTCATTATATTAGTAACAAATGGAAAGCTTCAGAATCTCTTCGTCAATTACTTCAGTTATTTTCTTAAATAATCTTCTACATCATATTAAAGAATTGCGCTCTAGTCAAGCAGTTTTTGTAATAAATAAATTAATTTATAGAGGGAAGGAGATCCTCGCTTGTGGGAGCAGATCCTCTGCTCTAGCTTTGGCTACCACTAGGTCAGTTTTTTTGTAAATCGTTTCAAAAATCCAACCACATATATGAAATCTATTGTTATTGTTGTTATTATTATTATTATTATTATTATTATTATTCTAGATACTCATCGAATCTTGCCTAAATATGACATTTCTAGGTATTGTATCTCGACAGTCAAACATCCAGTCCCTTTTTAAATGGGTTTTAAGTTTCTTAAATGTTGTTACCTCTGCTGACCTTTAAAGTAAATTAAATATAAGTATTGGATTTGAGCAAAATTCGTAGAAGCAGGCCAGAGATGGCGTGAGGATCTTGGCCATCCACGGATGATCGAACGGCCCTGAAAGTCTCGAGATATGTGCTCGAAATCCTTCAAAGTATCAATGTTGCTTCTAGAGAGGCGTCATCATAAGGTGACATTTAAACGTAGCAACACCTAGAAAAGAGTAGTAACATCAGTATGGGATCACGTGCATGAGATTGGAATGCACGTGCATGGTTAGGGCACGAGTTGCATGGGTTGGTCAAAGGGAGAAGAAGATATCAGAGGGTCATGGGAGTGAGGCCACGACATGTGAAGGAGCTCTTCTGCCCGTGAAGATGAAGAATGTTAGAGAGGTGCCATCTTAAATTTGTTTCTCGCCTTCACATCCTCTCATTGGTTATGGTTTTAATTTGTCCAGGCTGTGTTCTCAAGAATCCACAAACTTCGAATACATGATACGTATTCCCAACAACTCGTTATCGTCTACATCTATGATATTGCAGCTCATGTTATCAACGATTATTTCGTACAGTAACAATTATCCACTTTTCAAACAACTAATATTCCTGTATATGCAAATTACGAATATATTTTATGGTTCATCGTTGGCTATCGAGTTTACATTAATCACTTGATCAATACCCAGTGCTCGAACGATGGACTTAAGTTTAATAAGCACATAAAATCAAAATAATTTCGTAAAAAATAGAGAACCTTTGTTACCCACAATAAATGTCGAAAACGATCAGCTATGGATATGAATATTGGTATAATTGTATCCTTCTTTAATTTAAAATACGAACACGAATACGGATACGAAAACGATATGAAAAATGTCTTACCATCCATATTAATATTGTATTTGGTACTATTACAAAGAGATTGATGGGAGACGGGCAACAAGCTGCGTCGCAAATCCCTTTGTACTTGAAAATGGATATACGAATTTAAGGCATTGTATTTAAAGTATTGATGCTGCTTTTTTCATTCATCTCGCAATCTAATAGTTTTTTCTATGTTTGTTTCATATATGCTGGATGATTTTGCAAATAGATTTTGATAGTAATTTATCAAAAGAAATGATGATGGATGCTTCCCGATTTATTTTGGATCGCGAGAACATCATCATTTTTACTTATAAATGGATTTGTCTGGTGAAAACATTATTTTAGAAAGATCGGGTTCGTATTATATGAATTTAAAATTTCTATTTCATCATTCTTTCTTAAACAATTCATTGAAGAAAGTTACTAAAATAACTCATCAAATTACTTATGTTTCACATCGAGTTACTTTTATAAATACAATTCTTACTTTTAATGGGTATATATTTATCTTACATGATTAATTGATTCATATTAGAGACGTTGCTGACATTTTGTACAAGTAAGAAATTCTTATAGAAAAGTAACTTGCATCCAATTGTTCTTAGCATTTCAATATGTGCCAGTAACCATACAAGACTAGTATCTCTTTATTCAGCTCAAGTAATTTCTTAGAGTAGGTAAATAACTTAATGAATAGAATTTGTACAAGCAAGAAAGTATGATGGAAAAGTAACTTGTAACAAATTGTTCATATCAGTAACCATGCCAGACTAGTATCTATTTATGAAGATCAAATGTCTTCTTGAAGTAGTTGAGTATCTTAATGAGTAGAATTTGTACAACTAAGAATGCCCGATAGAATTTATACAAGTATGTAGGTTAATCAAATTACCTTTGTTTCACTTTGAGTTACTGTTGTAATTGTAACTTTTACCTTTCTAGTAGATTCAGATGAAATTTTTGAAGAATCAGTGAACGAATATTCACCACTTTCATCCGTAGACCCTTCTATCATTCCTCGAGAAGTCTTTCATTTGCAAGACTTAAGGATTGAACGCTACTGAAATGAGTTTCAATATTACAAAGAGTAGCACAAGGTACACTCTTGATAGGCAAACCAAAGTGAGGAATATTGCATTCAATTCTTTTTTGTTGGAAGGAAGGATTTTATATGCGAGTTTCCGGAAAAAGAAAAATAACTTCTAGTTTGGTATTGGTTGATGTAGAATCAGAGCATGCAAGATTTGATAGGGGAAGAAGATGCAGAATAAGTAGATGTGGATGTAATGTAAAATGTTTGTTAAGTTAAATCTATTAACAAACCAGTGGGATGTCACGAAATTTATTGAAAAACATAATCATAAACTTGTATCTCCAAGTAAATGGAAATACTTAAGATCTAATAGGAGAATCACAAAAGCTACAAAGAATTTGTTATCTACTAGTCGGAAGTAAACATTCCTACTACAAAACAAATAGTTTTTCTGGACAAGAAAAATTGTCCTCTTAGATGAGTTGGATGCATAGATACTCAGGCATGCAGGTGTTGCTTCAAAAAAAGAAGCACCGGTGAATTTCTTAACTGATCCACAAGAGGGGAGATCGACACTTAGACCGGTAGATGTTTTGATATTTGGATGGGTTGGAGGAAAGCATGCATGTGTTGATTTGACTGGAGTTTCTCCATTGGTGGGTCTGATAAAGAGTGATTTTGTTGCGGGATGCGCTGCACAAAAAGCTGCCTCAGCTAAAGTGGCTAAGCATGAGAAGGCATGCATTGACAATCAACATGTATTCATCCCCTTTGGTTTTGATACATTTGGGTTCTTAGCAAGTGAAGCAGTGGAGCTCCTTAAGAGAATTCAAAAAATCATGCATAGCAATGTTATGGTTCCTAAGTCTATGAATGTTGTATTTTGAAGGATTGGATTTGCCATTCAAAAGGGATTGGCGGCGCAGCTTGTTGCCCGTCTCCCATCATTTTCTATGTAACTTCTCACACCAATGTGATATTTACATGTTATTCTTAAAAAAAATACATAGGTAGGGATATTTACAATGTAAAGAGAGATGAAGAAAATGACGGATGCACATGATTTTGTAATGCTCTTGGATCACCTTGAATATTGTAAAAGTCTAACTCCAAATTTCTTTTATGCATATAAGGTTGATGAAGACAAATATTTGACTCACTACATGTGGATAGATATTTATTCTCTTGAATATTACAGATATTTAGGTGTAATTTACAAAAAAACACAATCTAGAATTTCAAGAATGAGACAAATAAGATAATACTTATTCTCTTGGACTGTGCTTTTTATAATGCATTCTTAATTAACAAGACAAGGGATTCCTTTGTATAGTTTTTTCAGAATTTCATGAAGGTGGTAAAGGTTGCTCCTAAAACAATAATGATTGATTACTGTCCACCGATTAATGCAACTGTAAAGGAAATATTTCCTATCACAAAGCATATGTATTGTGGATGGCACTAACTGCAAACACGAAGAACATGATTGGTTTCACAAAAAAGGCAAGAATAGCAATTCCAACCTTGAGCAAATCATATGGTCTCCAAAAGATGAAGAACACTTTGAAGTTGAATGGAAGAGAATAGTAACATAGTGTAATTTAGAGAAAGACAAATGGATACGTGTAATGTATCAAATTAGGAGGAAGTGGGTTCCTATATACCCGACAAGATATTTTTTTGCAGACATGAATATAATTCAGAGAAGTGAGAGCATGAATGATTTTTTAGCATCAATGTCAATCAAATGAATAGTTTGTATGAGTTGATGACAATATCTCAAACTATAGTTTAAAGAATGAGAGAGCATACAAACATGATGGATAATTATTCAGAAAATAAGAAGCATAAGCTGACGACTCATTGGAGTATTAAAAATAATTTTCAGAGCATTTCACAAAGACATTGTTCTATATAATCAAAGAAGAGCTTGTGGAAGGCGTTAAATTAAATGTCATATCTTGCCCAATAAGTGACGACATTTCAGAATATAGAGTTATGTTATTGGCAAGATTGAAGATTTTAACAGAGTTACTTTTCATGCTTCATCTAGAAAATTTGCTTGTGACTGTCTGAAGATGGAATCAATGGGCATTCCATGTAGATACATAATTAGTGTTTTAAAACATGTGGATCCAATGGAGGTTGATGCTTCTCTTTTGATGAATAGATGGAAGAAAGATATTAAGTTAAATGGTTATTATTTATTATATAGAAAGACGATAATAGTTAGTTAAGAAAATTATCAAATGAACTTATTAGCGAGGCTGATGGGAACCAAGAAGTTTATGAATATATTAAGAAGGTTCTGATAGATGCAGCTTCAACAGTTAAAGTTTAAGACCAAAGGAAAGAATGTTGTTGACGCAAATCTTAAAAATAGTAACGAATACATTGCCAAATCATTCATTGATGTTAAAGATCCTAATGTAGGAAGACCAAAAAGATGTGAAAAAGGCGGAAGGCCAAATGAAAGCACGAATCGATTGAAATCCACAAGTGAAGAATATGCAACAAAGCAGAGACAATGCAAATATGTAACAAAGTAAATGATGGACATGATTTAAGAAACTGACCTTCAAAGTCAATAATGAACGTAAAAATTTGTAAGTAATATGTATTCTTTTCTAATTTCTTGATATTTTAATGTTTTTAAATTGTTAATTAACTTATTAGGTCTTGTAGAACAATGCCACCGTTTGGTATCTTGAAGAAACTATTGTTATGCTCATGAGCGAGAGCAAAACAACATCATCTAAATGGACTAGAAGACAACAATTGAAAATGAAATTTTCACCATATAATTGAGAAGATTTAATCAATTTGATTATTAATTGAACATGACTATAATATAGATAGTTAATGACGGATCTGCACCATCCATTATTGTCCCATTATTTTGTTCATTGATTATAAGCAAGCAACTATTGTTCTTTTGTTTATCTTGGTTTTTTGAATGTTACAAGCCTTGAAATTGTTCGAAATATTTTAATTGTAACTGGAACCATGCAAGATCAGTATCTCTTTATGAAGATCAAGTAATTTATTGGAGTATGCAAGTAACTTAATGAATATAATTTGTACAAGTAAGAAAGTCTGATGGAAAAGTAACTTGCAACAAATTGTTCGTAACATTTCACTATGTATCAGTAACCATTTAAACCGGTATCTCTTTATTCCCTCAATTAATTTCTTAGAGTTAAATAACTTAACGAATAGAATTTGTACAAGTAAGAAAGTCTGATGGAAAAGTAACTTGCAACAAATTGTTCGTAACATTTCAATATGTATCTGTAACTATCCAATACCCATATCTCCTTGTTCAACTCAATTAATTTCTTGTAGTAGGTAAACAACTTAATGAATATAATTTATAAAAGTAAAAAAGTTTGATAGAAAAGTAACTCGCATCAAATTGTTCGTAACATTCTAATTTGTATCAATAATTATGCAACTCCCTTTGAAGTTCAAGTAATTTCTTAGAGTAGGTAAATAACTTAACGAATAGAATTCTACAAGTAAGAGAGTCTGATAGAAAAGTAACTTACATGATTTTATTAGCAGCATATCAATATGTATCAGTAACCATGCTAGACCAGTATCTATTTATGAAGTTGAATTAATTTCTTGAAGTAGGTAAGTAGCTTAATGAATACAATTTGTACAAGAAAGTCATCAAATATTTTATTTATCTTACAAAAGTAAAAGATGCACACATTAGAATGTTTGAATAGAACTCTTGTTTCTACCATTACAAAAGATATTAAGTATTCAAATATTAATTACAAGAAGCATTATAATAATTATAAAATTCTTTTCTAAACAAAAGGTAGTAGTTCATGCTTCGGAGTTTTTTTCGCCTCCGCATCTCAGTAAAATCGCAGTAAGCTCAACGCGGAACTTTGTTATTTATAGCTTTTATAGGATACGTACTACCTTGGGGTCAGATGAGCATTTGGAGAGCAACAGTCATTACAAGCTTAGCTAGCACCATACCTGTAGTAGGAGATACTATAGTGACTTGGCTTTGGGGGGGTTTCTCCGTGGACAATGCCACCTTACATCATTTTTTAGTCTCCATTATTTACTCCCCTTTATTTTAGTTCAATTTCATATTCTAGCTCCACTCCATTGCAAATGAATGATCACAAATACTCCACAACCTAGTGAATCATCGGGCTGCTTTGGAATGTTCTGTACTGTTACCGCTGACCACTTTTCAAGTTGCGGACCTCTAAAAAGATTGAAATACTCAACTAACCAATCTGCCTTCAAAAGAATTTTCAAATATTATCAAAAATAAAATTAGGATTAATTGCATATATAACATGACATTAAATTTACTTTTATGGAATTCTTTCAGAAGTAGTTTTAACTACATTCCCATTTTCTAATATCCATGGAATGATTCTGAAAGCTAGCCAATGAGTTGTATGAAATAAATTTTCTTGATTTAAAATCCGCTAAAAGAAGATGTCAATGATTTTGATGTTGGATTACATAAAAAGCCTTCTTCACATATTCAAAATACATTTTCGTACAAGTAAACAAATTATTTGAAAACTTACATATAAACATGCAACATAACCAATCAAGTACCTAATTAAAAATGTTACAAATATTGTGACGATTCAATGATACGCTAGATGAAAAATTATTTCTTCAGCTGAATTGAGCCATTCAAAGAAATGACCTCTAAGGTAAATCGAGAATCCAGAAGCCAAGTCAGTAATCCTAAAATAAGCACAATCTCATGATAAAAAAATGTAAGCTCTCATTCACCAAATTTGAATACTCTGTTTCCATGATATCTTTAAATTATGAGATCCAACACATGCTAGTTAATATTAAGTTTCGTAATTGAAATCACTCTAGAAAATGCTGAATTATCTATTAACTCCTTTTACTTTTTAGTCAACATATTCTTTGCTAAGTAGGTCACAAATTACTTTATGTAGCATCTATGTTGAACTCAATATCCTACTGTAATAATATACATTTTTTTGCTTTTAAATTAAAAAGTTACTACTAAATTCAATAGTAATAATTGCATTGTAATAATAGCAATATTGTACCTACAATGTTTCCAGTGTTGGCATGCTCATTTACAGACACGAGTAGTTTCCGATTTCATACTTGATTAATCTGTTGCATTTATTCATTATTAATTTGAGTAGAAAATTTAAAGAATCATGTCAACTTATTTGTGCAATACTATCATTAACAAGTATTTTCTAATTAATGATCATTAAAGTAAGAAATTTGTTCAGATACAGTAAGCAATAATATTTTCCTTAAGAAAGATTCAAAGTAAAGTAACCCACACAAACATTAATCGTAACATTTCAATTAATATATGTGTCATGTTACAATATATTAGTAACCATGCAATACCAATATATTTCAGTATTAGCGCAAGAAATATGATGATCATCGTATTACAATACTATACCACGCATGGACACATATATGTGGCAAAAGTATTTATATGTGAAGATCATGTATAAGTCAGTCAAGAATAAGAGACAAGTAACTTACAACAAAATGTCAATAACATTTAGTTTCATAACAATATCATCTTAGCAACATATCAATAACCATGTAAGTCAAAAACCTACCATTAACTATCATATAAGTAACCATGTTCTTTTTAGGTATGTGACCATTATATAAGTATAGTAACAAATGCATTTGTTTAAGTATCTCTTTAGGAAGCTCAAATAATATCAAGAACTAGGTAACTAACTTTATCATTAGAATTTATATGAATGTCGCTAACATAAAAAAATTCTATTCATTAAGACCATTATACATATATCTGCAAGCTATGGTTTTGATTATTTTGCATAATTAAGAAGGAGATGATCATTAACAAAACCTTTTGAATGTTCAACATTTCTCTCAGCATGAATTTTATTTCTGTAAAATAAATAATTTTTATCTCTCTATTCTTAAAATATATAAAATAATTTACATTTGATTAAGATTATACCACTCATGGACTCTATTAATGTTCTTTTAAAAGGTGGCCGACCCCTCTTTTTATACAACACCTCAAATTGCATCGATTCTTTTATCTGCACAATGGATTTTTGGATGTTAAAGTTGATTGTTAATAAGGTATGTGAATATTCTGAATTCTAGAAATAAAATGGCCAACTAAATTAACAAAAAAGTATCTAAAATTCGAACTCGTTTGAAGTTACAAAAAATATTCGTGTTTCTTACTAAAGACTTCATATATTACTAGAATTCATTTACATTTTAGAAATAATAGAATAATGTGAAAATGGATCAGAGTTCAAAATTGTGCTTTCAAATGGAAACCCTAATTGTGTTAGGTTTAATTCGATTTTCAGAGATGCTGTAGAAACGAACCTATCGTGTTTGTAAGTTCTTTGGAGTCCAGAAGAGTTGAATATTTGGAGGAGATGAACGAACATATATGGCAAGTAACTTTTAGTGTTGCTATTAGTAACAATGATCATAGTATCAGTAATTTGTTAACATATGTGAGTAAGTAAGACCGTATAAATTATATTAGTAGGATTGATAAAAAGACCATTAATTTGTCAGGAAACGTAAGTGTAACTAAGGCAAATAGCGCATGTATATTTGATATAATAAAAGAACATATATGACAAGTAATAAGCATCAGTAATTTATCAACATACGTAAGTAAGTAAGGTCATATAATTTGTAGCACTAAGAATGAAAAAAAGACCAATAATTTGTTAGGAAACTCAAGTAACTAAGGCAACTGGCACTGGTATATTTGATATAATAAAAGACTATATATGACAAGTATCTTTTAGTGTTGCCATCAGTAACAATTTTTGAAGTATCAGTAATTTGCTAACATACGTAAGTAAGTCCATATAATTTGTATCAATAAGAATGAAGAAAAGACCAGTAATTTGTTAGGAAACGTAAGTAACTAAGGAAATTGGCATCGGTATATTTGATATAATAAAAGAACATATATGACAAGTATCTTTTAGTGTTACCATCAACAACAATTTTCGAAGTATCAGTAATTTGTTAACATACACAAGTAAGTAAGGTCATATAACTTGTATCTGTAAGAATGAAAAGATTATTCATTTGTTGGGAAACATAAGTAACTAAGGTAATTGGCATCGATATATTTGATATAATAAAAGAACATATATGACAAGTGTCTTTTAGTGTTGCCATCAGTAACAATTTTCGAAGCATCTGTAATTTGTTAACATGCGCAAGTAAGGCCATATAACTTGTATCAGTAAGAATGAAAAAAGACAAGTAGCTTGTTAGGAAACATAAGTAACTAAGACAATTGGCATTTGTATATTTGATATAATAAGATAACATTTATGACAAGTATCTTTTAGTGTTGCTATCGGTAACAATTTTCAAAACATCAGTAATTTGTTAACATACATAAGTAAGGCCGTATAACATGTATCAATGAAAAAATATGTAAGAAACTAAATCATTGACATCGGTATATTTGATATAAAAAAACATCATTTAAATTAATAAATTAATTTTGAACAAATCGATAGTAGTTTTGAATAAATTACATAAATAATTCAATGATCAACAAAGAACATATTATTCCATCCCAGAGATACCCATTAGATATTTTATATTAAATAATTAAAAAATATTAGTATATACGAATAAGAGGTTGATGGGGCTGCCCCCAAGAGGCAGCCAACATGGCGGCCCCGCCCATTTTCGGGCAAATGTTTTTATTTTTTTTGAAAAATATCGTCATGTATATTCATCCATATATTCCTCCTATATGCCATTCGAATTTCATGAGAAACAGAGACTCCTACGGCCTCCATCCAGACATGGTCGATTTAAAAATCCTGCGACCGTTAAAAAAATGACGTCTGGATGGAGACCGTATGAGTCTCTGTTTCTGATGAAATTTGAATGACATATAGGAGGGATGTAGGGATGAATATACATGGTGATATTTTTCCAAAAAAATAAAAAAAATTACGAATAATAGGATGGGGACAGCCATATTGGCTACCTATAAGGGGCATCCCCATTTTTCCCTATGAATAATCATATTTTAGAAAACCAAAACTTATACTCTTAAGTTCATTACTGCAATAAAAATGGAAAAATTTACAAACCAAAAGCCGTAGATGTTTTTTTTTTGTGGTAACACATCATTAGTGCTAAAAATGGAATTTAGCAATTTAACTTTTAATCGATGGATTATCATCTAGTGCATGGTATTACGTGTTCAACTCAACTTTAATGGGCACATAGCCCTCTAGATAAGCCTCCCCCTCTTTCTCTATGTCTATAGTGTGTGCATACGTAGGTGTGTGTAGAAACTTCAATTAGACATAGTCCTTGAGTCAAGGAAGGCATACTCTATTTTTAGCAAAAAAAAAACGTTCAATTTAGTAAATAAGTAAAGAGTTATAACAATTTGTAAATTATAAACTGCTGTAATTACATTATTATATTTGATGAAAACATATATAATATATTTTTTATTTTCGTTAGTATCTATATGTAT
Source organism: Ottelia alismoides (assembly GCA_037367405.1). Lineage (NCBI taxonomy): Eukaryota > Viridiplantae > Streptophyta > Magnoliopsida > Alismatales > Hydrocharitaceae > Ottelia > Ottelia alismoides. The sequence goes on from JAZKJV010011728.1 coordinate 298,185, forward strand.
CTGCATCTTAATTTATATTTTAAAAGGGACAAGGAAATGTAGCGGCGATTCATACTTCATGCATGAATGTAGGGGCTTCAGGAAGTTGGAGACTAGCTCTTCTTGAGTTGACTCGTCAATCGGTTCACGAACTCAGCTTAATGAGATGATATCTATATATGTGTGTATAGCTTATGTATTCGATTGCTAATCAAATCGAATGCCTTTAAATCCATCAAAATCTAGATTCAATTTATTTTATAAGTTTTGGATCCTAATTTGAATTGATTTTCCGAATGGATTTGCATATTTGAATTTAAATTCGATTTATTTTGAGTTTCAAATATTCAATCTCAATTCAATTTATTTCAAAGTTAAAATTTTAATTGTGATTTAAGACATAAACATTTTTAAATGACTTGACCATATTTTTTAATTTTTGGATTTTTACTCAATAATAACATGCAGAATCTTCTTAAAGTAGTATATATTGAGGGTAAATTGGAGCTGCCATGGGGAGGTAACTTGCTCCCTCGTCCTGTTTTTTACCCTTTTTATTTTTTTTAAAAAAATAAATTCATAAAAATTAATCACTAAATTTCGTCTGAAACAAAGAATTCGACAACCTCTGTCTAGACATTCAATTTTTATTGGCCGCAGAACTGTTGAAATCAACCGCATTTCGATGGAGGTCATAGGAGTCTATTTCGCACGAAACTTGAAGTTGTCGCACAACCCAGACTCTACATTAATCTCAGTACTCCAAGCTTCTGAGAAGAAAAGTTCGGTGATTGACATAATATAGGACCATAGTGATAAATTTCCATAATTTCATTAAAAAAATTGGACGGATGATCCAATTTAGCTCTCCCAAGGGGACACCGCCATTTTACTCATATATATATAAATATATATCAAGTCCATTTTCGATTGAATAAATTCAAGTTAATTCAGATTCAATTTGTTTGAGAATCAAAACTATAAGTTAAATTTATATTCAAATCCATTGTAATGACCTAGTGATCGAAATATGGACTCTCACTTCAATGATCAGGGTTCCATCCCCAACCTCCCCCACCCAACTAGTGAAAGAAAAATCAAATGCATATTTGATTCATTTCATTCTAAATCAGTTTTTTTATCAAACGAATCCGAATCTAATTCGAGTGATCCCAGTTAGTACCCCTAAATATACGTATATGCGTTTTTAACAAATCCCAATAATGTATATTTACTGTATGATATAAATAAACCTAGTCTATTTATTGTATTTATAACTTTATCGAATACGTTGTGATAAGAAATAAAAATACTGTTAAGAATAAATATACATGTGTTAGGACACTGATAAATCCTGTCCTTCCGATAGCTACCATCGTCCCAATGCAAAAAGATCGAAATCCTTTTTATGCTAAAAAAATTAAAAATGTCAAGTTTTGAATTTTAATTCTTGGATTTAAGTGCATTTCTTAACAAACGAATTATCTAAATGAACTAAAAAATGAAAATATTTTTCGCAATGTAAAATGGAATTGCCCGTGTCATCACAAACGGCATTCGTTTCTACGCTTTCCCTGCTTGATGAATTTCGTATGAATTTGAGTTGGATACGAGCCGTATTCAAATTTAATGGAATTAAGAGGTAATAAATTAGAATTATTCTATGGTTTAAATAAACATCATCTCCTACATTTTTCTGTCTTTTTTTTTTCAAATCATAAGGGGTAATAAACCAAAGTTCACATGCCTTTGAGAAAACCCAACAAACGTGATAACATTTAAACCGCCCATCACCTCCCCGCTACGTATCCCGCGCCCTTTCAAGCTCAACACCCCACACCCACTCCCACTCTAAGTACTACTAGTGCTCCTCCCCCCATCACGTCCCCAATTCCGCCATGGACAACGGCAGGCGAGCACCCCTCCGGCCATGGAAGAAAGGCCCCAGTCGTGGTAGGGGTGGCCCACAGAACTCATCATGCGAGTACCGCGGGGTGAGACAGAGGACATGGGGTAAATGGGTTGCCGAGATCAGGGAGCCCAAGAAACGAACCAGGCTATGGCTCGGTTCCTTCGCCACGGCTGAGGAGGCTGCTTTGGCCTATGATGAGGCCGCTAGACGGCTCTACGGGCCTGAGGCTTACCTCAATCTCCCCCACCTACACTCCGGCTTCACCTCCACGATTGTTGGTAAGCCTCATAGGTTCAAATGGTTCCCTTCCAAAGCATTCAGCTCCTTCATTCCTCCCTACGGGCTTCTCAACTTGAATGCCCAACACAATGTCCATGTCATCCACCAGAGGCTGCAGGAGTTTAAGAATGGCACTCCGTCGACTTCAAATTCCGTTAAGGTATCGAGGGCTGCCGTCCCTGAGGAAGCCTTGCTGCAGAGGCAAGTGGCTGAAGTTGTCAAGGAGGTGGCAGACGCGGCTCCACCGAAGGAGAAAGAAGCGCATGCAAAGAAGCCTCAGATTGATCTGCAGGAGTTCCTTCACCAGCTCGGGGTGCTGAAAGAAAACAGCAATGAGGTAGGCAATGCGGAAGATACGTGCTCAAACATGGTAGAGTTAACTCAAGAGAGCAGCGATGTAGCGGAAGAGATCTCAAGGATACACGATGATGACTTTAACTGGGACATGTTGGCAGAGATGCGCACCTTGGATGATCATGGGGGCCTGGATGAAGTTGGCAGCTTGCAGGTTGATGGCATTGATGACGAGATTAGCACTCCCATCTCCCTGTGGGATCTCTGATCCATACCAATATAGATCCTGCAAGCAAAGCTGGTTCAAGTAGAAACCAGAATTGTCTACCATCCAATATTCCAGATCAGTTAGATTGACCAAGGTTTCGTTTTTCTTTATTAGCGATTGTATTACTGCTGAAGTCGTGATAATACTTAATTTCACTGAAAAATTCAGGAATGCAGTTTATGATATAACAAGGCACATTTTAAAAGCAGCTTGTTGCATATCCTAGTGTAGCAATATAACAGAAGATTATCAGAATCTCATTATGAAAAGTACAGTGAACATGAATGTATATATAGTACTGCCCATTTAAGCTAAAACAGATCCAGATCAGTTCTATCGTTGCTGGAAGAATGTCGAATTCAATATAGTTGTGATTTGGCTGCTGGGTTGTCGGGCTCGATCTAATGAGTCTGCGAAAAAGAACCACAGGACAACGCAACGCTGAAAAGTATTATGTTCATTAGGTCCCATACTCCGAAGCACTAAGGTACTCGCCGTGCTCTTCAAAGTATTCCACCAAACGCTTCAGGAAACTGTCACTGCTTACGGTTTCCGTGTCGCAAACAAGACAGCACTGTCGTCTAGCACGGGTGACTGCGACATTCATTCGCCTGCGATCACTCAAGAACCCTACCTGGAAAGAAAACATTGTAAGTCCAGCAATATAAAAAAAATTTAGGATGCTATAAGGAGGGACATAACACAATCTATCATTCACCTCTTTCTTCGAGTTAGATCTGACCATAGAAATTATGATGGCTTCTTTTTCACGGCCTTGGAATCCATCAACCGTAGAGATTTCCACATTTTTTAGCTTGACTTCATTGCTTCTCAGCATTTTAAGTAATACAACCTGAAAAATTGCAAGCACTTCAACAAAATAATACCCAAGATTAAAAAATAGGGTATGTGGATTCATTCGGATAGGTCACCCTATAGCGATTATTTGGTAGACAGGGAAGTATACTGAGAATATGTGGATTCATGCTGTTTTGCATGGTTTATTCTAGGTAATTCATTGTTAATTTTACATTTTTCAAAAATAGTAGGATTTTTTTAAAACAAGGAAACTTGTAAGCATTTTTGTATATTTAATATATATTTTGTTAACAAAAACTTGTAAACGTGGCTTTTATATAAGCATTTATCTCCTTAATACATGTCCAAAATACTGTTAACGGAAATGATCATTTTTGAAATATTTTATAAAATAAATTATATGTCATATATCAACTCTATTAAGCATGTGAACTGAATATGCGGTTTAGAGGGAATAATATGTGGTTATGCTGACCGAATATGTGATGTAGACCACATAATGCACCGCACATGTGAGTCAGAAGAAGATGAACACCCTCAATCAGAATAACCCTCTTTGAGATCTTAGAGGATTCAAGTTAGAGTTTTGTTAGCATTGTATGTTCGGAAAACATCACATGAAGCAATTCGATAAAACAATTCACAGTACAAAGAAGATACTTGATTGCCAGAGCTCCTCTCTTGTTACCTCTTTAGGAGGTGCTAGATATTTCTTATTCGTGGTTGATGATTACTCCACGCTGGTTTAGGTATTCATGATGGAGTATAAGAGTGAAGCACTCAAGAATTTCAGACAATGGAAAAAACTAGGTAGAGTTTTAGACTTCAAAGAAGGTCAAGCATCTAAGTACTGATAATGTCTTGGAGTTCTTTCCATCATAATTTGATGGGTTCTGCAAGGAAGGATACCACAATATCAGAGATGCACCACAATGAAACATTTCAAGAGAGAGTAACGTGCATACTCTCAAATGCTGGCTTGATTGGGCATTCCGGACTATGCTGTGGATTTAACTTGTTACTTATAAATCATAGTCATGCATCTGTGATCGACTTCGAAACAACTCGAGGTATGGTCTAGCATCCATGTTGATTATTTTATTTTATACAACTTTCGTTACGATGTATACTATCATCTCAAAGAAGGATGAACCAAAAGCATGTAACGAGATGATTATAGGTTATGGTGTAGGAGCTAAGGGATATAGAATCTGGTCTTTTTCTTAACATAGAATCACTGTTAGTAAGAATGTTACTTTCAATTAGAATTTTATTCTCTAATCGAGGGTCACTTTTGTTGACGCAGGAAAGATGAAAGCTAACCTACGAACATGTAGAGTTCGACTTGGCACTAACTAGAGATCAAGCAATTGATCATGTTACTTTTGATAATGTTGATGCTGATCAACCTAATGTTGAGCCACTAATGGGGATGTCTCATAGCAATTTGCCGATCATTTTTGCAGAAAGATATACCCTCCTCAAAAATACGATCTTTTGGATATGGTTGCATTTGCACTACATGTTATTAAGGATGTAGAGCCTGCAGAACTATCCATTTACAATGAGGCTATCAACAACAACAACAAAGCCTTTTTCCAAATTACATACGGCTGGTACAGGGATTCTTTGCCTCCATTCAGATCTATCTCGGGCCAATCCCGAGCTTAGATCCAAAAAACCAAGATCCATGCGTATAGTCTCATTCCAACACTTCTTGGGCATTCGTTACGCTCTCTTAACCAGCTCAGCATTCCAAAACTCGCATCTCCTAACTGGTGCATCAACTGACCTCCTTTGCACATGGCCAAACCAGCGGTTTTCTCGCATCTTATCCTCGATCGGAGCTACACCAACTTTTCTTCTGATTGCATCATTCTGAGTATGATCTTTACATGTGTCTCCACACATCCATCTTAGTATTTTCATTTCTGTTGTTATCATTCTCTGCACATGTCTATGGTTCATATTCCAACATTCAGATCCATAGAGCATAGAAGATCTCACGACTGCTTTGTAAAACTTTCCATTGATTTTCAAAGGAATTTTCTTTTCAAAGACACAGAGAACATTAGAGACTCCTCTCCACTTTAGCCAGCTTGCATTTATTCTATTAGTAACATCTCCATCAATTTCTCTATCATGTTGCAAAATAGATCCCAAGTATATATGGACCCGTTCGGAAGGGAATAAGGTGGAATAAGAGGGGTGGAATAAGTTGTAATATGGTAGAATAAGGGCTATTCTTCGTTCAGCAGGGGAATAAGGGGTGAGGAATAAGATTTGAAAGTTATTTAAAGCTGTCGATTTTGTTTTTTTTTATGTTCAGTAAGTTAAATTACATGCCTTCATAACACCGATGGACACACATGCAGAATTTCCATTTGATATGAACATATATCCATCAATTAATACATAAATGAGGTGGCCATAGATTCCTAAACAATGATCACACAGGCTCATCGGCATTATCATCTATTGAGGTTGAGCCGTCAGCCAAATGGTGAATCTGTCGCCCCCTCTCCCGCACCAATCCCTCAGTTTCCTCCAACTTCTCTCGGTGGAACAACACAAGTGATAATGTCTGCCAGGACTAACTTCACTGCAGCCAATGACTCCTTAGCTTTGAATCCCCATGTCTTTTAAAAGGTTTAAATTTTCTAACATAATCAGTTGTAAGGTGGGTGTATGAAATATCGAAGAAAGAATTTCTCACGTACAGGGGGGAGGACATATGTACCAAAGGTGGTCCTTCGCTCCCCGTGCTTCTGGAAAACTTTGTAAGCCAGTACTGCCACCATTAGGCAGTAGCAGCAATGATCGTGACTCTTCGTTATGTTGCATTGCAAGGACATCCTATATCTATGTCAAGAGCCGAGGCCAATTGTAAAAATATAATTACTCATCGACAACAGTCAATGTCGATACAAAGGTAGGAGTCAATTTAATTCGAGCAGGAAAAGAGAAGATAATTGAGGAATAGGAGGAAAAAATTTCGCTCAATTGCCAAATCATCATGCACCGACAGGAGAAGCAATCGTTGGTCAAGCCATGCCACCGTGGGCTGCTCATACAAGTCCAGTTGTCGTCCTCAGATCAGGTGTCATGTGTGGGCTTTTATCATCACGTTCGGTGTGGTAAGGTGCTATTGTCATGAATCTGTGTTGCAAGATAAAAAAACCGAATAATCTGCATCATATTATGTCCATACAAAAAACAACAAAACATACCATGAAGACAAAAACCTAAGCTTAAGGTCCCTAGTGTTTAATCATTTATCCTGCTATAAAACAGTCGAATGCATTAATCCATGTTCTTGCAAGTATAGGCCATCGACAATAAATTGGAGTCCCTACTCAACATATGTATTCAAGAGCACAAACATCATTCTAACCATGGCACTAAAAACAATATCGAATGCAGAAGCTAAATGAGAACAATAGCATGAAAAGAAGCAATATCAAGTAATGTAGCATCTGGAGTAACCAAAGGTAGCATTAGCAACTAAATCTAAAGCTGCAGCCAAAGAATTACAAGAAGTAACTGAAGCAAGCTCTAGGAGTATGGAATATCCGTATGCATGAGTATCTATTGCATTAGCCATAAGCAAATATAGATTTAACCCATCAGCTTCTAACCATAGCATTAATAAAATTATGGAATGCACTAGCAAAGAGGAATGAGAACACTAGCATGAACAAAAGCTAAAAGGGGGCAACTCTATGTCATGGAATGCTGAGCATTAGCAACACTAGCTAAGCACCAACAACTACAGATAGAGCATTAACTAAATTGATGTCATGGTAGCTAAAGTAGTAACCAAAATTGAGGGGTATGGAATGTCGATATGCATGACCACCTGTCGCATTAACCATTAAAAAATATAGAATTAACCCATTAGCTTCTACCATATCATTAATAAAATTATTGAATGTAATAGCTAAGAGGAATGAAAACAATAACATGAAAAAAAAACTAAAAGGGCGCAACTCTATGTCATGGAGTGCTGAGCATTAGCAGCAACAGCTAAGCACCGGCACCTACAGATAGAGCATTAACCAACTTTATGTCATGGAATGCATCTTTAGCAGCTAAAGCAGTAACCACGATAGTAGCAGCACCTAAAGTAGCAAGCACTATACCAAGACATATCTAGGTTCATCAAAACCATGCCATTAATAACAATATGGAACGCAAGTATTGTAACTAAAGCATGTAGCAGTATCCAATCAATATAGCAATAACCAAGCTATAGCAATAACCAAAGCAATATAGGAATAACCAAGCTTCTAAAAGCAATATAGCAGTAACTAAATCAATGTAGCAGTAACCAAAGCAATGGAGCAGTAACCATATTGCTATAGTAGTAACTAAAGAAATATAATAATTCTAAAAGAAATGTATCAGTAAGGAAAGCAATATATGACTAATCAAGCTTCCATAAGCAATATTGCAGTAACCATATCATTCTAACAGTAACCATAGCATTATAGCAGTAACCAAAGCAATATGGAAGTAACCAAATTGCTATAGCAACCACAAAGGCAATATAGCAGTAACCAAATGTAGTTGAATCTAAAGAAGCTAAACAAAATCGAACAACAACAAAGCTAAGTCATGGAGTGCTAAAGAAGCATTAGTTGAATCTAAAGCAGCAAATAGAATCGAACAGCAACAAAGCTGATCTAGAGCATTATAATGCTAGGCGAGTCAAAGCGAGGAGCTCCATGCCAAAAGGAGGCTTGGTGGTGGAGTGGAGGGGTGCAAGAGAAGATCAAAATGAAAAGAGCGTGCTTTAAAGCTATGTTTAAGGATAGAACAGAGGAAATTGTCACAAACTATAAAATAACGAAGAAGGAAGCAAATAAGATTGTAAGCGAAGCTAATTCAAAATCTTATGAAGTTTTGTACAAAAATCTCGACTCTAAGGAGGGCCAAAAGGATATATTCAAGTTGTCCAAAGCAAGTGAAAGAAAGACCAAAAGCCTTTCTCAAGTGAGATGCTTTATGGATGATGGTCTTATACTTTTTACTCAAAAGGATATAGAGACTGGATGGAAGCAATATTTCCATAAACTTTTTTTTCATTGAGGAAGAAAATAGAGAAATCACTTTGGGAGATCTAGCTAGTAGTGAAAGTTACTTGAATTTTGCAAGCTATAAACGAATACAAAGGAAGGAAATAGAGGAGGCTTTGAAGGGCATAAGACATGGGAAAGGTGTAAGACTTGATGTCATTCCTATTGAACTATGGAGAGTTTTAAGAGGGTATTGTTTGACTTGGCTTACAAATTTATTCAATGTAATTTAGTGAAGCAAGAAAATGCCTGAAGATTGGAGGAGAAGCATCGCGGTGCCTTCTCTAAGAAAAAAAGAGACATTCAAAATTGTTCAAACTACAGAGGTGTCAAGCTAATAAGTCGCACTATGGAAATTTGGGAACCTGTGATCGAAAGAAGGTTGATGCAAGTTTCCAAAGAAAAAGAAAATAAATTTGAATTCATGCCAGGCCACTCAACTATTGGAGCCATTCACTTGCTGGGGAGAACAATGGAGATTTATAGAGCTAAAAGAAAGAACTTCTATATGATTTTCATTGATTTTGTCCCATGGGAGATATTGTGGAGAGTTTTGGAGAAGAGACAAGCGGTGTTTAAAAAACGCGATGCGGTTCGAGGTGTTTACCCAAAATGTGAGGCGAGGCATAAGCCTCGATGTGTAAACCTCAATTTTTGGAAAAAAAATTGGCAAACTACATTATATATATAAGTTTTGCGAAAAACATATTCAAACGATTTTAGACTCGTAAAAGATATAATACATGATCAATGAAAGCATTGAAGTTCATAAAAATTAATATTAGGTACCTGATTGCTTCCGCTATTCACAACAAAATGCAATAATTATTTTACTCTATGTGTTTCTTTTCTTCTTCATATATGTGATAACTATTTTAAGAACAACCAAATAACATCAAGGTGCAAACTTGCAACTAATATAAAAATTGCAATTCAAAAACAATCGCATACGTTGTATATAACAGAACTAAGTATAAATGAATGCAATATGATAAATTGAACATGATGTATACAAGATCATCGAGCTCTGCTCGTTTCAAGCAGTTTTTTTCTCTTTGCACGGACTTATTTGTAGAAATATGCAAGGTCTAACAAGGAAAGAAAAACACGAGCATAAAAATATATAATGTTTAGGGTAAAACAAGGTTATATGCAAAGAACATAACCTAAAAATAAAAAAAGCCATGTGTTTGAGCCTTATGCCTCAACCTCGCATCAACCGCCTCATACGCCTCATAGTACCCTGAGGCTTACGTCTCAGAACTTCTGGGTGAGGCTTAATCCTCGAGGTGCTTTTTGTCGAAAAATGTCTTGAGGCCTACGCTTCACCACCTCGAGGCGTGCCTTTTAAAACAATGGAAACAAGTGCATGTCCTATCCATTAACTTCATAAAAGATATGTATGATAGAGCTTCAACTTGTGTAAGGATCCTGAAAAATGAAAAGACGGGAGTCGCTAAATAATGGCCTGACAACACAGGCTCACTGTCGCTGAAACGACTACTCCAATCCCCGCGTTGATCAACAATTAATCCACACAAATAATCAAACAATTACAAGCAGGAATTAAAATTTATTATACCCTACAAAGAATGTATAATGGCAAGCAAGTAGGGGTCGAACACAGAAAGCAAAGGAGTGAAGCAGGCTAAACAAACGTCTAGCGCCCTATGTCTTGTGAATCACATATCCAACTTGGACTTTTTTGTGAGTTTTTAATTTTATATTTTTTTGTTTTATTTTTGATTTTATAATTTTATATTTTGATTTTTAATATCTTATTTTGTATTTTCTTTTTATATTTTATAGTTTTTTTATATTTTCTCTTTCTCTAAATAATCTATAGAATTTATAAATACAAGAGAGATGAGATAGAGATAAAAGGAGATAAAAAATATTCAAAATACAGGAAATAAAGTCTTTTTGGGCTTTTATATTTTTCGAATGTTTTTTTTCTATATTTTCCCTAATTTTTTGGTATTTTTAAAGGCAAAAATGCTGAAAATAGTGAACAAGGTTGCAGGCCGTAATTAAAATAAGAATAAAAAAACATCAAACAGAGTCCAAAATTCCTCAAATTAATTTTAAACTAGATATAAGGTAATAAAGAAAATTTAGAGCCAGAAAACACATTTTTTAGATTTTTTATCGATTTTATAAATTTTTATAAAGGTTTTACAGATTTTCGAATTTTTAGGAGTTTTCTTTTGAATTTTTTAGTGATTTTTGGTCTCGAGTTAAAACACATAGAACACACAAAATATAATTTTTTTGGAATTTTTCAAAAACGTTTTATAATTTTTATGCATTTTCTAATGCAAACAGATTTAAAAATGCATGTTTTTGAATTTTTATAAATATTAAAATGCAATAAAAATGCAAAATAAAAATATAGCGTGGAAGCACAATGCAACAGGAATGTATGCCTATTTTTTGGTGATTTTTTGAATTTTATAGATGCACGAAATAAATAGAGACAACAAAGAGAAACTACACTACTGGCAAGGGCATATATGTAAATATCCAAACATCCCGGGCCAAAGTGCAATTTTTCCACCAAATATATAACTAATCAACACAGTTCCAGGACCAATCACAAAAAGCCAAAAACCCAAGGGTATGCGTGCAAATATTCTAGGCCTCACGTGCATACGCACACGCATGGCAGAGACCTAGAAGCAATTAACAAAAATCCGAGGGCTATTCTTGCAAAATATCTGAAGATATTACATGTTATGAAATGTTTCTTGGACTAAAACGAAATAACAAAACCCACAAGGGGTCCCCTGCAAAATGCCTATCCCCTCACACGCACAGGCACCTGCGGTGACGTGGCCGAGGACCTAAATGCAGATATGAAAAGTCCGGGGGTCTAAGTGCAATTATTACAAAACTTTAAAACTGTAAATGAAAGTTCTAGGACTAAACATTAAATACAAAAATAGAGAGGGTATTAGGCAAAATTACCCCGCCTGAGCGCATCCAACGACGGGCGTCCGTCACTTGAACACGTTGCGCTCTCGCATCAGTCGATACCCCTTCACGGATGAGTGGCTGCGATTAGATCAGCGGGAGAGGATCAATGACGGAGGACGAGGCTTGATCGTACGGCAGCTGAAGGATCTGGGCAGCCGAGTGAGATCCAACGGCGGGGATGCAATCATGATGAACGGGGAAGAACTCCGGCAAGCCGAGGTTCCCCGCCCCCGATCTACCTCCTCCGTGGCTCCTGGAGGTTCCAAAATGGCCGCGAGGATTCCTGAGGTCTTCTTCTGTCAGCTGGAGGTGTTGAAGATAGCCGGAGGACAGTGGTGGTCCCGCCAAAGGGCGGCGGAGCAGATGGCTCCCAGGCGACTCTGGTGAACTAACAAAAATCGCCCCAGGTGCGGTATAAGTCTTCGGACCTGCAGAAAAAGGGTGAGAGGGTCGAGGGCAAAATGCCTCGACCCCGCGGTGACGTAGCGGAGGCGTGGGACGGTGAAATGGCGGTCCTCGTCGGCCGGCGCAACCCAAGGCACGGTCAAATGCGAAACAACAAGATTTTGGGATTATCGAGATGCGAGTCGATAGAGGGGACGTTCGGTGATAAGTTACAGATGTTTCAAAGGCTTGAGAAGGTACAGAACAAGGGAGAAAACGACTCACCAAGAAGGCGCTGGAGGGTAGCTCCGGCGAGACCTTCGGCGAGTGGATGTGCTTCGATTCAACACCCACGACTGCCTCCGAAGGCGGGAATCGATTCCTGCTGTCACCAGGAAGATCCTTGGCTACCTAGGGACCAGGTTGAAGGGTGGAAGAGCGATCAAGAATTAAAGGAAGGTCGGGGGTCGATTTATACACGTTAACGGGGCAACGAAAAGAACGAGGTGGCAGAGGCGACACAGCGATGCGCGGCCCTAGGAGAGCTGCCGGTGTGCATCCTCGATCTACAGTGAACAAAAGACAAGAAGGAATCGATACGAGATAGTAAAAGACGCGCTCTCCAAAATTCCGAGAAAACGCCTAAAAACACAGTCAGAGACTGAGCCAGACCTCGGTCAGGAAGTTGACCGAGGTCAACCGACGAAGGATTCGGGTTGGTCCACGCGGACCAACCAGAAAATTCGTTGGCAAAAAAGATTTATTAAATCGATTAAAAATAACAAATGATTTTATTATTTTTAGGTTATAAAATAAAAAATGTTTACTATTTTATAAAGTATTTTATTACGATTTTTATTTATTTTTTTGAGATTAAAAATTACAAGTTTACTTTTTATAGCTTATATACATGTATAATCATCTATGTATTTTAATATTTTATTTTTATTTTGTATATTTGATTTTATTATTTTTTTTATCATTTTATAAATTTATAACTTATTTTTATACTCTTAAATATATTTTTATTTTATTTTTCTGATGTATTTTGTGCACTTAATAATGTAGAAGTATTAATTAAATAGGTATATTGACAAGTATTATACGAATGTATTGTATATAAGATTTTTATTTTTAAATTTTTTTAGGTTTTTATTCTGCTTTTAATGTACACATATATTATAAATATTAATTAAAAATTATAAAAATATAAGAGTATAAAAATAATGATTAATAAATAAAATTAATATTTTAATCAGTATAAGTATACAAGTGGGGTCCAAAACTTAACTTTCAAACCGTAACTCTGCAAAATATGAAACCACCTTCATTAAATAGCTTATTAAAAGTTATATACAACTAAAGGTGATTTTGATACGTTTTGAGTTTTTATTTAAGAGATACAGGTCTGAGAAGTTAGGATTTTGGAATCTTATTCAGATAATAACTTTTTATCTATACATTATTTTTGTATGAAATCAATTTTGTATTTTTCTATATTTAATTATCTACAATTTTCATGTACAAAGTTTCTTTATTTGAGGTATACAAAGAGGAACCAAAAATAGGTCCCAAAATGAATAAAGAATGAATTAATTAATTAAATAAAAGGGGTTTTTATTGCATTTTGGCCCATTTCTCCCCCTACTTTATTCCTTGTCGACCTATTCATCTAGATGCCTAAGTCTCGGGGTTTCGGGTCATAAAATATTTGCAATATTTTATTCTTTTCTTTTCTTTTCTTTATTCTATAATTTTGGCTTTAAAAATCGCATTTTATATATTATTTACACAATGAAGCATGAATGCTAAAAAGCCTAAATTAAGCCTATTTACACGCATTTACTATGGTTTTTAAAGCCAAAATGATAGAATAAAGATGATGAAACGTAGATTCATCAGATCCGGTCTAGGAAGACTGATTGTTTTGACATCAACGTTGGTCTGCATCAAGGTTCAGCTTTGAGCCCATTCCTTTTTACTCTAGTTAGGGACAAGTTGACAAGTCACAGGATGAGATACATTGGAGTATGTTACTCGCTAATGATATTGTATTGATTGATGAGACTATAGATGGAGTATACGAGAAGCTTGATGTATGAAGGCATGCATTGGAGATTAAAAGATTCCGTATAAGTGGCCTAAAATTGAATATATGGAGTGTACTTTTAATGGAAGCAATGGTGAAAGTATCGATGTGAAGATTGGTGATGACAACATTCAGAAGAGAGACTCTTTTAGGCCCTCTTCGGTATGAGAATAAGGGCATGGAATTATGTGCAATAGGGAGAGAGGGAATCACGACTATTCCCCCTCGACTCCCTCGTCCCTCGTCGAAGATGTTGTTGGGAGGAATAGCAGGGGCGATGTTATTCCACCCCCTCCTCTCCCTCCCACCGCACATTATCGGACTCCCCAACTGCTTCTCCCACGAATCTCCCCCGATCCCTCCCTTCCTTGGCCCCTTCTTAGTCAATGGTTAGAGGTGGTTTGTGCTATGACCGTCCTTGCTTGAGAATCTCTGAGATGCGCGGATGGAATCGATTGATTGAGTGTTGAATGGGATTGTTGGGGAAGGTAAGGCATCACTCGTCCTCTCTATTAAAGCCTCTTCGTAGAGGCCTGTCGTCCTTGGCTCCTCTTGAGCTATCATCTCCACCATTGTTTCTGATAAGGAATATAGGGTTTCCTCCATCCCGAGCAAGGCCTATGAAAGGTCGTTGTGAAGTTCCTCTGAGTGGACTCGCGTTGTGCTTGGTGACTTGTTCCTCCTGATTATTTGTGTGCACATCTCTTCCTTTCTGTGGACTTCATGGTGTGCGAGGTAATTTCGATACTTCCTTCTTGCTTGTGATTTTCATATATGTCAAACATGCTCGCACGATTCCATTTTAAAGCTTGTTTTTCAGAGGATTATGAGTTAGACTTTGTTGAAGTTGCTCTTGATTTGTCATTCAATCTTGAGGAAGTCTTTCATTTGTTTCCTGCTTGTTCGATTCTTGCATGCTATGGTTTTCATGTCCCTTATGATGGACTTGCTCTTTCTATACCCCTTATGGGGCTCTGGTACTGCTTATGATTTTCATGCCCTGTATTAGCATTTGCTGGTGCCTGTTATAGTGTATATTGTCTTTGTTACTGACTTAGCTCGGTTACTTCTATAGCTTGCTTCCTTGACTTGGTATTATTGTTGAGCAAGGCTTTTTAAAAGTTTTTTATTTAATAGAAATGAAATAGAAATGTGGAATTTACTAACAAGTGACGTCACAACCCAAAGAAAGTCTCAACAAAAAATATTTCTCTTTAATCTCATTCTCAAGCCAAGAAAATAAAGTAATCAAATGTAAGCAAGAGAATTAAACTTTGCTAATTATTTACCAGTATAACATGATCGAACTCAGCGAGCCTACAATAATCCCGAAAGTTATTTAAATCAAAAAAACAATGAAATAAAAGAGGTCCCTTTATGCAATTCTTCGATTTTAATGGATTTTTATCTTCTTAATATTTTTTATATTTTAATTTTATATTTTTAATAGTTTTAGGACTTTATACCCTTTTTATAATTTTTATTTTTAAAATGTTTTTGGTATTTTAAATTTTTAAAACAAACAAAATAAAAAATATAAACAAAAGAAAAGAATGGGCTCTTTTTTATTTTTTAAAATATAGCAAAAATAAACAGAAATCTCAAATAAATTCTTTTTGGGTTTTTGATATTTTTATATTGTTTTTCTGATTTTTAGAGAAATTTTAGATTTTTTTAAGTATTTTAAAATAATTAAAAACAGTAAAAATAACAAAAAGAAAACAATGCAAATGTTTTTGTGATGAAACGTCAAAAATAAGCAAAATATATACTGAAACAGAACAATTTTTCAATGTTTTCAAAAAGGTGGTTTATGGATTTTTAGGAAGTTTCGATGATTTTATATGAAATTTTAGGTGTTTTAGTGTTTTGTGAATTTCTTAATTTTTATAAGCAATTAAAATATGAAATTAACATGGAAATTAAAACACACTAAAAACACACAAATTTTTTCATTTTTTCAAAAAAATTATATTGTGTTGTTTATTTACGACTACAAACAAGGACAAAATAAAAATTTTTATTTATTAAAAATTAAAAACAAAATTACGGTTAATAAATCTACTTAACATGAGCTTATATGAATTAGTAGGGAATTAGTGAAGGTGATTTGCTATTTATTAAGCTAAATAAACAAGCAAAATTAAAAACTGTTGCACATGGCTATTTGTGCAATTATTTTTATTTAGCAGGCTGAATTAAGAACAAACTATAAAATACAGGGAGCAAACATGCAATTTCTCCAAAAGGGAGGCGTGTTGGCGCACGTGAGTCATACTTGCACGGACCTCGATGGAATATTTTCATTTCAACGGACTAAACAGTAACCGAAAAACACAAGAATATATTTTGCAATTTTCACCAAAATTCACGTGTGATGCACTGTTATACAATTCAAAAGGACTTAATTGTAAATAAAATAAAAAGTAAGGAACAAAACACAATTATTCAAACATTCACATGATGACACGTGTCCACACAAGATTTATTTACAAAATAAGAAAATTGTAGGGGCTAATGTGTAAAAACATCACCAATCCACGTTGTGAATCGGAGGCTTGATCTGGATCGAGAGACTTCGATCAGATGGTTAGAATTTGGGGCGCACGGACGGATTGGATCAAATCTGGGTGGAGCGTTCTTGATCGGACGTTTCCGAGGGCTACTAGAAGAAGGCTAACTCCAGGGAAGTTCGATCAAGTAGATCTCGCTCGATCTCCACCCGAATTGTCTTCTGAAGGTCTGTATAGCTTCTCGCTGCTCCGCTCTGTCGATCAGAGGTGGCGATCAGGAGCGACGATAGTTCAATCATGATCTGGAGCTCACGAATATATAAAGGTGGATCTCGACTTCCAGGTGATCAATCATCGTCCAGCTCCACTCCTAAGCCCTGCAATTGACTCACTGCTTGAAGACAAGGCTTCGACAAATGTTATTATGCACAGAAACAAAGGGAATGGAAATGAATGAGGACCTTCGACATATGTGGTCAGGAGGAAGATCGGACTCCAGATCTGATTTGATCTGGAGGTGATCAGGTATGATAGAGAGTGATGAACTCGATGGCGAACATCAAGCGAAGTTTTTTTTGAGAAACGTGAGGCGAAGTTCAGATGATGAAATCGATGATTGAGGAGCTCCGATCGTGCAGATCGGAGCTCGGGGACGATGATCGGAAATTTATGTTGAAATGGAAATCAAAAGCAGAATTAAAGACAAAATTGGAAGTCTATACCAAGGACTACCTATGGTGAAGATGAGTGGATCTCGGCCTCGATTCACGGTAGCGGGCGAGGAAGCTCAACATGGCGGCGGAGCCCCAACCACATAGCTGGATCGCATCTTCCCGTGATCACCTCACACTCTTGATCGCGGATGCACCTTGTTTTCACCTTAGCGCACTCCGACAACCGATCTCGGGCAAGAGAATTGGGGAAACCGAATTAGGTGGAAAAAATGGATCGGAGGGGGTACTTATAGCCAAGGTTTTAAAAAGCATGACGTGTATCGAGGCGTTTTCCCGGTATTGCCTCGAGGCGTAAGCCTCACTCGTGAAAGAATTTTTTTCATAAAACATAAAAATTGATCATAATTACAATTTTCAAGTTCTAGAAATTAAATAGGTATGATTAATACATAACTCCGTGACATTTCAAGGCTAACAACATGGTTTAAACATCCAAGTTGTTATATAACTCTCTTTTTTTGGACTCAACCTGTAAGGAGTCAAGTAAATGTGGATATGCAAGCACAATAACGGGTAACTCTCCATAAAATTTAAAGTTTTGAATAAAAATTAACTAAAGGGTCTAGGTATAACACACCATTTTCAAAATTAGGTCAAATATGTGTGTCATTCAATTGAGAAGGATAAGAGAGTAAATAGTGAATCAGTGATCACTTTTTACTTTACCATAAGGATTGGGGGATAAAATACTTAGAATATTGCATGTTATAACTATCTTTGTTCATGCGTATTTTGATGTGTATTAATTTACTCCTGATTGAATAGAAGAGAAGATGAGACATGTTTACAAAAATATATTTTTCTAACTTTAGGTCAAAGTAGGGGACTTGCATCCAAACATGATATGTTTGTTTACGATATATACAAGGTGATACATGTACAAAATACAATGCATTTATTTTGGTTATTTTGATTTGTGTAATTTTATTTTAATTTTATTGGATAAAATACAATATTTGTAATTATTTAAAAATATAATATGAAGAAAGATGTACATGAAAATAGATAAAATAATATATTCACACAATATATAGTATAAGTACAAGGTACAATACAGTCCAAAAAGACGCATTTTACATCTTAACTCCGATTTTAACGAAACCACTTTCATTTTAAAACTTATTTATTATAGAGTACAATAAAAATTAGTTTGCTTTATTTTAGTTTTTATGGAGAAGATGTGAGTCTGGGAAGTTTGATTTTGTGACTTTTTCAAAGTGTCATTATTTACGTTATGTACAATGATTCTTCTTGCAATTATTTTTAATATTTACAACTATTTTTTCTGTACAAGTTTCAAGCAGAAAACATTTTTAGTTGAAATGAATTGAGTGATAAGTAGAATAGAATAAAAAATTTATATACAAATAATGGTATGTGCAATGAGGAATAGTGATGTTTATACAAGTGGAATTCATTTTCTTTTATTTTTCTACTAGAGGTTTTATCTCTCCCTACTTTATTGCTTGTCAATCAGGTCAAGTCTTGACCTTCTTTCGAGGTAAGAGTCAGCATGTATTTATTGCATATATATAGTCTTTCTTTTCTTTATTTCCCTTTATTTATTTACTTTAGATTAAAAACAGTGATTTTTGTACAATATTTATAGAAGAATAACGAATTATAAAAACATGAATTTATTAATATTTACAAGTGCTTAAGATGGGATTTTAAGCTAAAATAAATGAATAAAGATGATGAAATGCAGATTCAACAGGTATGTCACAGCTTGTTACTTCTAAAGTTTTTGTCTTCAGCTACCATTCAAATACAAGATGCTACCGCCACCCACATCTCATTTGCACTTCCGTTACAATCCCAAGATATGTCTTCTAAACCCTTCTCCCAGAAGCTTGATCGTTTCAATTGAAAATTGCACCATCTAGTTTTAGTGATCTTGGATCCCTCCTTTTCTTTAGCAGCACTTTTATTTACACATCCATAACTAACAAACGATGTTGGATTGTCAAACTCTCTCCTACAATTACTTTGCAGTCTTTGCAACACAAACGATCTCGTCTCCTCAACGCAAAGTATTCCATCTGTGTTCTAGTGGAGCCACTCTTATAAGTAATTATATGATCCTTTCTCTTCTCGAAAAGTGTGTTTGCTGTATAAAGACCATATACAACAACAACAAAGCCTTTTCCCACAATTAAGTAGGGTCGACTACATGGATTCTTCGCCTCCATTCAAATATATCTTGGGTCAATCCCTGGCTTATATCCATAAAACTAAGATCCCTTCGTATGATTTCTTTCCATCACTTCTTGGGCCGTCCTCGCCCTCTCTTAGCCGGCTCAACATCCCAATACTCGTATCTCCTAACTGGTGCATCAACTAATCTTCTTTGCAAATGACCAAACCATCTTAAGCGGTTTTCTCGCATCTTATCCTCGATCGGAGCTACACCAACTTTCTTTCCGACTGCAACATTCCGAATCCGATCAGTACATGTGTGTCCACACATCCACCTTAGCATTTTCATTTCTGCTACAACCATTCTCTACGCATGTCTATGGTTCACAGGCTAACATTCAGATCCATAGAGCATAGCAGGTCTCACAGCAGCTTTGTAAAACTTTCCTTTAATTTTAAAAGGAATTTTCTTATCACAGAGAACAGCAGAGGCTCCTCTCCACTTTAGCCACCCTGCATTTATTCTATAAGTAACATCTCCATCAATTTCCCCATCATGTTGCAAAATAGATCCCAGATATCTAAAGGAATCTCTCTTCCGAATGTTATCATCACAAATCTTCACCTCAATTCCTTCACCATTGCTTCCATCAAAGGTGCACTCCATATATTCCGTCTTAGCCCTACTTGTACGAAATCCTTTACTCTCCAACTCATGTCTCCATACCTCAAGCTTCCCATTTACTCTATCTCTAGTCTTTTGAATCAACACAATATCATCAGCAAATAACATACACCAAGGTAACTCATCCTGAATGTGACTTGTCAACTCGTCCATAATCAAAGTAAAAAGAAATGGACTCAAAGCTGAACTTTGATGTAAACCAATGTTGATGTCAAAATAGCCACTCTTCCCAGACGGGATCTTTACACAAGATAAAGCCCCATCATACATGTCCTTTATGAGGTTAATGTAAAGGACGGGTACTTGTCTCTTCTCCAACACTCTCCACAATATCTCTCGTGGGACAGAATCATAAGCCTTCTCCAAATCAATAAAGATCATATGGAGGCTCTTCCTTTTAGCTCTATAAATCTCCATTATTCTCCTCAGCAAATGAATGGCTTCAATAGTTGAGCAACCTAGCATGAATCCGAATTGGTTTTCTTTTACGTTGGAAACTTGCCTCAACCTTCTTTCGATCACACGTTCCCAAATTTTCATATTCTGACTCATCAGCTTGATAACTCTGTAATTAGAACAATTTTGAATGTCTCCTTTATTCGTATAAAGAGGCACCACGATACTCCTCCAATCTTCAAGCATTTTCTTGCATCGTCAAATAACATTGAATAGATTCGTAAGCCAAGTCAAACCGCGCTCACCTAAGACTCTCCATACTTCTAAAGGGATGTCATACGGTCATACACCTTTCTCAGGTCTCATAACCTTCAAAGCCCCCTCTACTTCCTTTCTTTGTATCCGTTTATAGCTTGCACGATTTAAGTAACTTTCACTACTAGTTAGATTACCCAAAGTGATCTCTCTATTTCCTTCCCCAATGAAAAGTTTATGGAAGTACTGCTTCCATCTAGTCTCTATATCCTTCTGGGTAACAAGCACGTGACCTTCCTCGTCCTTAATGCATCTCACTTGAGAAAGGTCTTTGGTCTTTCTTTCTCTTGCTTTGGCCAACCTGAATATATCCTTATGGCCCTCCTTAAAGTCGAGATTTTTATACAAAATTTTCATAAGCTTTTGACTTAGCTTCATTTACAACCTTCTTTGCTTCATTCTTCGCTATTTTGTAGTTTGTGATCGTTTCCTCTATTTTATCCTTAGACAGCCTTAAAGCATGCTCTTTTAATTTTTAGCTTCTCTTGCACCCCTTCACTCCACCACCAAGCCTCCTTTTGACCTGGGGCTCCTCCCTTTGACTCGCTTAACATCTCTTTGGCTACCTTTCGGATACAAGATGCTATTGCCTCCCACATCTCGTTTGCACTTCCGCTATAATCCCAAGATAAGTCTTCTAAAACCTTCTCCCTGAAGCTCGATTGATTCAGTGGAAGATTCCACCATCTAGTTCTAGTGATCTAGTT
Organism: Ottelia alismoides; assembly: GCA_037367405.1. Taxonomy (NCBI): domain Eukaryota; kingdom Viridiplantae; phylum Streptophyta; class Magnoliopsida; order Alismatales; family Hydrocharitaceae; genus Ottelia; species Ottelia alismoides. Next base: position 319,752 of record JAZKJV010011728.1, read on the forward strand.
CTAGTTCTAGTGACCATATACCGTTACAAAATCCAGAATGACTTTTCCACCTTCATTTCTATCCCCGAAAACATGGCCTCCATGAACACTAGCATACCCTGAAGCATCCTTTCCCGCGTGTCAATTACGATCTCCATCTAGGCAAATTATCTCTCTTTGTGGGATTCATCGCATAATCTTATCCAAATGCTCCAAAAAATGTGTTTAATCCTTTCATCTAAACCAATTTATAGTGCATAAACTGAGATGACATTTCGAATTTCTTCTTCATGCTCCAATTTTAGCAAAATAACCCGATCCCCGAATCTTTTCTCCTCAACCACACAATCCTTCAAATCCTTATGAACAACCACTCCAACACCATTTCTATCCTTATCTTTACCTGAATACCAAATTTTAAAGCTTGTCTTCTCAATCTCTCTTGCTTTCTCTCCAACCTATTTTATCTCTTGGGGACATAATATATAGATCTTCCTTCTTTCCATCGTATCTACTATCTCTACCGATTTTTCAGTCAAAGTGCCAATATTCCAACTACCTATCTGCAACTTCGTTTGCACCCTATTTTGGACTAACTTCTTTACTCGCATGCATCCATCATGCGAGAACCCTTGCAAATTTTGGATTGCATCCAGACGGTGATGTAACGAAACTAGCTTATTTACTCGCATGTGTTCCTCGTGTGAGAACCCTTGGAAAATTTGAACTAGATCCAAGCAACGATATAGTGGCCCTTACCAACTACTCATTGTATTCCGACGATGCAACACATCGCTAGTAAGGAACTCCCCGACTAGCGAATATAAATGCCTACTTAAATCCATGTTGAAAAGATTCGAACTGTTTTGTGACAAATTCCTAAATAATGTTCTTAAAAGAATACTATTTAAGAATTTCTCTTTCTAACTCTAGTTGTTGACTACCTAACACGCAACCCTCCTCAATTTACTCTGGCTTGGGACCGGCCATGGCTGAGTTAATGAGGCTATCACATTAGCAAAATAGGACAAAGGATTTCTGTAATAAGTGAAGTGATGTCATCTTATCATAAATATTAAATATAGGAGCCTGACAAGCTGCCAAAGGGATGAAAAGTTGTTGACTACAAATGGTCTTCGAGAATATGATAAGACTCTTGGGTAATGAAGGGATCGGGGAATGCATGGCATGTTATGTTGCAGAAGAATACAATCAAAAGGAACGCCTGGATTACAATGAGATATTCTCTCTTGTTGTGACTCATGCATCCATTAGAGTTATATTATTTCTTATAGCACATTGAGATACTGAGCAGAAGCAATCGGATGTAATGTCAACTTTTTTGCATGGTTAACTTGAAGAATATATAATAATGAGCCAACTAGAGATATTTACATTTTTAAGGAAAAGACCAAGTGTGGAAGTTGAAGAACCCATTGTACACTTATATCACTTCAACTTCTTGGACACCCCTCCCCTAATCATCAAAACATATCAAGGACGCTTGTGAGGAGGGATCCAGGACAGCAACAACCAAGGGCTACAAGATCGACGGTGTCTATTGCGTCACACAAGACCCATCTGCAACTACACTTCCCCCCAAGGTTGTAGAAATCAGTAGTCGACACTCGGTCGATGGGGTTACTGACTACGGATTAATCGACAATCGAGTGACTAATCGGATTAAGTTGGTCATTAATCGATTTTGGATTTTCAATTATTTTAAATGTATAAATCATTTTTTATACGTATATTCTTATATATTTGCATAGATTTGTACATTTTCTATACTACCATAATGAAACAAATGAAGTAATTGACTTTAAATATAACAGTTCGCATATTAGAATAAGTTTTCTTTAAAAAGAAAAAAATAAAAATAAAAAAGCTTTATGTAAAAGTCAGACAATAGTCGGTTGATCGATTAGTCGGGTTGGCTGACAAATGGCCAACTAGGCCTATTCGAGTCGTCTACCCCACTAACTCGACTAGTCGTTCGACTTTTACAACAGTGTTTCCCCCAAATGCACTGGTTGGTGGGTCCCTAACCTTGCTTCCATCAAAGGCCAAGAGAAGAACCGACTCACTCTCCTGACCACAGCAGAAACCGCATGATCGCTTCAAAACTGCAACCTCGGCAATCCTAGACGGTCCTGTTGGACAGGCTTACTCGCCCTCCATGATACATCTAGGTGGTCGAGGGGGCTAAATCTCCTCCACATCGAGCTTGAAGATCTCCTTCCCCGCATCAACAATAACTCCATCAGCACTTTCCCCCTCAAAATGACCATGACGATCACAGTAGCCACACCGTTAAAGGTTTCAAATCATCAGAGAGCAACCCCACCACCTCACCCACTCCTCAGAAGGTTGCTCTCAACGCCTACAAATTTATCGAGAGGAAGGGTACCCCTCGCAGGTGCAGAACCTTTTTCTGCATCGCCAACTCCCCATCAGCAAATCGAGGCATTCTCCATTGTACTTTCTGTGAAATGTGACCACGTGACAATACCACCTGCATCTCCATCCTCGTGAGACCTATAATACAAACCCCCAATCCTCCAAAAGAACGACATCAACCCTAAAGGATGCACCCAAACGAGCCTTGACCTCTGCGTCAATAACATCAATGTCATCCATCATCTGATCCACAAGGAGTCCATCCAGCATCACTTCCTTTGAACTAAAGGAAACTCAACGAAAATATATATGCAAAAGAAGGTTCTCTGGCAATCCTATGTTCCATGGCTGGCGATTCAGAAAGCAACACCAACCAACCTAAGGATGAGTACTCCTTAGAGTCCTGTCGTGAAACAACGGACAAGCAGAACGCCAATGTCCACCACAACAAATACATCTGACTCCCTAAGAACAAGAGTTCGTGTAGCAATCATGCACAAGCCACAGTGATATCACTATGGATCCAAACTTCTCTTCCAATGTCTAATCACCATCCAACCACCATTGTCCTCTTCTTCCCGCTGAAAGGTAGCACTCCTTGCCTTCCCCTCACCCTCACAGCCAAGTATCCCACTCATTAAACCCTCCTCACATCACCCTTCTCTCCCTCATGTCAAAGGTTGGCTCCCAGCATCCTCTTTCGCCAGACGCTTATGAATCTTACCCAGAATCTCCAATTTCTTATCTATATAAAGGAGCCACATGGTCACAAAATAAAAAATTTATACATTTCTTTTCGCATGGTAGAATGGCAGCGCTCCTGGACTAGAGCTACGGTATCCTCATGATACCCTAGTTCTCAAACATTGACCACTCCCCTGTTTTAGGTTCAAATGCGTGCCTCAACCCTTCTGTCCTCCGCTCACATGGGTCTACCTTGGGTCTCATGTGCATATACAATGGGTTACATACCCTTGTAGGACTGCATAACGGTGCACAACACCGCGATTGGGCCTCGCCAATATTATAGCACCCAGTGTTGCAATAGTTAGCCAATTATGAGGTGCCAGATGTCCCAGACTGAATAAACCTCTAGTCAGCCAAACCAACCATTAGGCTGACTAGTGATTGACGGCTGGAAGTTTTATCTTTTATTTTTTATTTCTAAGTGTTACCATTAATCACGGTTCACCACAAATGTCAAAATTCTATATATATATATACACACCTTGTTGAATGGTACTTTTACCTTGGATTCTTATTCATTGATGACCATGTATGTATAAAAATATATGAATATATGTATTAGAATTAATTTTTATATTTAAAATGATAAAAAATATAAAATTGAATAATACTGAATCGAATACCGATTATTCTCTATTTGGTGACCCTTCTGACTGACCATTGAATGCCGACTTCTACAACACGAGTAGCACCACCAGCACCGCCCAATAGCGGTGCACAACACCACTGAGGAATGCTCGACAATGTGTAGCACCACAACATGCACCTTGAGAGGGTACTTACTACTTAGCATTCCCATGCACCACCATATAGGCCCTGTGTAACCATAGGTGCTTCTTGGGCCGTGTACAACTCTTCTCGATGCTCTTCCTTACTGATTCTAGTGCAAGTCAGAGTGAATTCATTCATCTAATACGAGTCGACTACCTTAAAGCGTTGACAAAGATAACAGGAAAGGCCGTGCTCTAAGCATGTACACACTACATATTTCATACATGACCATGTAGACAAAAATTGGATCATTCTACCACCGATCCTGATAATGCATATGATGACACAAGTATAGTTAAGGAAACAAATGGTCTAGATAACCTTGCCATTTCATTTGCTTTTCAAAGGAAGCCACACAATTGCATTGCGCATCCTCTATTTGAGGCAATATCCTTTAGCATGTGGTTGTTACAGAAAGTTTGTAAAGAGCTAATATGGTATACATCTGTGAATGTCACATATTCAGACCCTCCTTTGGCTTTAGTGGAAGGTGGATATAGAGGAGATGGTAGATTTGATGTCCAAGGGCATCCCAACTCTGGTGGCTCCACCTGAGGAATTTAGGGTAGTTGGTCTCAAATAGGTGTTCATGGTGAAGTATAAAGTAGAAGGAACGGAGAGAATACACAAGGCATGACTTATCGCCATATGCTTCACCCAAACTTATAGGGTAGATATCTATGGTACATTCTCTTATTGCTCGATTTTCAACTCTCCGGATTCTTCTTGTTGTGCACAATCATTGGTCTTTAGATCATCTTAATGTGAAGAATGCATTTCTCTGTGTGGATTTTGGTAGGTCATCACCATGCAACAACTACCAGATTTAAGCTTGAAGGGGACTGTCACAAGGTTTGATGGTTGAAGAAGGATATTTAAGACCTAAAGCAAAGTTCTAGAGCATAGTTGTAAAAGCTCTCAGAGGTGCTACGAAGTAAGATCTTTGTCAGATTGTCCTTAGATCTTTCGTTAATTACCAGGCAGATCGGTCAAAGGGACTATAGAGATGTTATTGTATAATGATTACATGGTTTTGACAGGCAATAATGAGCAGGGGATTATGTTAATGGTATAGTTTTGATTGATAATGATGAGTATGGGATCAGAGAAGTGAAGTAGAGCCTCCCAAAGTCACTTTCTGATCAAGGATAGCATACTCAACAAAGATGCACTTAACCATCCTTGATGTCAATATCTCCATTTTGAGCTCCAAATGAATGTCCAAATATGACACTACCAAATATACGATGTTATACAGCAAAAAAAGACGAGATTATTGCAAAACATTAATAATAAATTTCTCAACAAAGGCTTAAGATAGAAGACAATTCAGGCAATAAATAGTTGTATGAAAGGTATCTCCCCTAATATGATGACAAAACACTTGAATGAATAAGTAAGGTCTTGTCAACCTAAAGAATGTGGCAGTGCCTGTGTTCTACAACACGGTTCTGCTAGGAAGTATGATCACAAGACGTCCGATGAATAATACCGAGATAGCTATAAAAATTACACAGCTCAAGTAAGCAAAATTCTACCACTATCAGATCTACTAATTTTAACATCAGTATCAAGTTGAATTCTGAATAAACTCAACTATTTTGAAGCATACATCCCAACTTCTTTTTTAAAAGAAACTAAGCATAAAGGAGGGAAACTATACATCATGAGTTATATGACCAAATAAAAACTATGGAAAGCAATAATTTGATAATAATGAATAACGTGTCATATGCCATATTATATAAAGAGGGGTTATTAGGATTTAACATAATGAAAGAAAACTACACAAGTACCCATGAAATGGTGACAATGAAACCCTAACCCCAATGCTCACACCGTAACAAAGACCAACTGATTGCAAATATTGGACTTAATGCAAGGGTCATGGATGCTCTATGTTTTTAAACAATGCATCCAAACTCCATGTTCCTTTCTACGTACAATTGACCATGACAAAAGTTTAATAAGACAGCACGAAATTCCATAATCATTAGAGTACGTGTACTTTCCCATAAGATAGGCATGTTAAAAGACTAAATTCCCCATATTAATATGAAATTCACATTCCTAGTAGATCCGCAAAAATGTTAGAGAGCAAAAACTAGATGAACTTGCTTTAAAAAGTTACTAGTTCGATTAACAGCTTCATTTTAATGGTTGTTTTTATAATGGTTTCCTCTCATAGCAAGTCACCTAGCCACCCTAGTCAAAAAATCGAAACATTTTGGTAACTTCAATACTTCCATATAAATTTTTCTTTACACCCCCCAACCCCGGCCCCACGCGCACAAATGCACACATATTTTCGTCTCATGTCCAGCATTATGTTTCCATATACAATTAATAGAACCACATGTAATATTTGAAAGCAAAAAAGTCAAAACCTGTGCAGCATAAGGTGTGATGATTCCAATGTCAGATGGAGGAAGTCCGCTTTCAACTAGCCTTTTTGCATGGGCTATGGTGACCGCAGCCTCACCCTCATTCATTGTACTGTCCTCTTCATCTTTCTTTTCATCCATGTCACACCTAAACTTGATCAAACCAATTTATTGGAGTCACACGACAAGAGAGAGAGAGAGAGAGAGAGAGAGAGAGAACAAATTCAAAACTAAGGGGATCACTTCTGAGTACAACTTCAGATCAGAGAGTTGGCAAGGACTTAATTTAACAACTACACAGCTAGCCATGAGAATGAAAGATTGAAAAGGATCTCTAGTACGGCACCAACGACGAATTAAAATAGCAAGCATGAACTAATAGATAAAATGTGGTTCGTAAGAAGCAAATGAGCACCGTGCATCTATTTGTTTTGAGCTCCACAAAAATAAGGACCCAGGAAAACAGATCTTGATAATAGTTCATCCAAGAAAACGATCACCATTTGAGAAGGCTATAAATTTCCGTGCCAGGGAAAATAATTTACGATGCACACTGGAAAGATGATATAGAGAAATGAAGTGTGTGTTTTCACTCAACCTTCTAAATACCAAGCTCGAAACCCAAGGTTGAGCAATAGGGATTAGTAATTGTTCAGAATACTTAAGAGTTAAGTAATTTTGTTGGGTAATTGGATCATAAGAGAATGGTCATGACTGATGAGTGCCATAGGATCCAATTGTGATGTGTCTATACCAACATTGATGAGGTTAGAATTTGGGTGTGTCAGAATCCCGTGGAGCGCAGTCCTTCAAAATCATCTTGAACTACGTAAATTTATCTTTTGATGATTGTGTTGATGCGTTTATTGTTTTTTTCCCACATGGTATCATACTGGAAGATCCAGAGACATTCTTGTTCTCGAGGTTCGATTTTGTTTCATTTAACATTTCTTCCTCAAAGGTCATTTAATACCTGCAAAAATGAAACACTTGATGTGTTTTTGAATTCCCTCTCTAGAACCCTAAGCGGCGAAGGCGATATTAACGACATGAAACAACTACGAGATAAGATCAAATGCCCACGAAAAAATGCATGTCATGAGATGGCAACACTCACACACTATGTTGTGGTGCAGCAAAGATGCATAATGAAAGGTTACTAAGTGCAGTGAGCATCAGGAGGCGCCGATGTGCTCGATTCCCATCAACGATGTGATATTTTAGGCTGCAAGAAGACCCTTGAGGATGACTCGAGTGTTCAAGGGGTGATAAGGCACCACAAGCATGTTGTTTTGCCAACGTGCAAACAAACGAGACACTCTCAAGTGGCACGATGCATTAGCGCTCTGCCATCATCAAGATTGTCAAGAGATCAGGCGGGGCGACAACCCATCAAACAATCTTGTGAGGAGATGGAGCCTTGGCAACACATGATCGCAAGTGGTGTGATCAGGCATGTCGGAGATGGATTAAACAAATCCTAAGAGAGGCCATAGTTTTTCCCATTGATTGTGAAGGGGTGAATGGGGATCCACTACTCATGAGTCTGCTAGAAATCATTGTGGGACCTAGGCCTGATTATATTTTTCTTTCATTTTTTGTTCAACGTCCAAGGGAGGAACATTCCACAAAAGGGTGGAGGAGAACTTGTTGAAGGGTCCTTCCCTTTCAAAATTCTGCTTCGTTGGGTCTGATGGTCGCTCTAGGAGATGCTCACAGGCTGAGATGGTGATCGCTGGATACTGGTCCACAACGTGGAGGGCCTACGTGTTTAACGATCCTTCTTAGAGGTTTGGCGAACAACTGTGAGATGCCGATCTCTAATGTTTACGGTCTGGTTGAGGATCCAGCTAAAGTGGACTTTTGGAGGGAGTTGCAGTTGACATCAACAGTATGCCTTATTCTCTACTCTACTTTTTTTACAAGATATGAGATCAAATAGTCTAATTCTTCCTTTTCCTCAATATGTGGTGTGTAAAAACATGATTGAAGTTTTCAATATTGAAATTGTGTATAAGATTTATGTAGATTGTTGTTGATAACTTACAACATGGATTTGAGCAAGAATCCATGTAGTCGACCCTACTTAAAGTGTGAGAAGACTTCGCCAGTTTAATGTTGATAACTTGGTAGCGTACAAATATTCACCATTATTATGTCGAATACATTGCGTTAAGGTCCTTTAGGTTAAAATTTGTCGTCAAATCCGCACTTAGTTTTTTAATCAAAAAAAGGGGAAACACTTCGGAGATTTCCATTCCGAGCTTTTATTAAGAGGAAGTGTTACAGAAAGCTTACAACAACCAGGTTTCAAGGATAGATCTAGCTAAACATAAAACATTCTCAACATAAAATTTGTGCAAAGTAAAAATCAGCCCATTGTGAGAGAGCAAATCGCCCAAATAATGGAGATTGGGTGCAGAAGTTCCAACATTGCTCTGAACGAGTTGGCTACCAGGGAGGCCCAAAAGCTTTCATGGGAAGAAAGGTCTACTCATGAAATGATCAACAACGCCCAGATCTCTCTATTAGAGCCTTTGGCGACCCATTAAAGCAATAAAAGTTATTGTTTTATGTTGACGCATATTAAGTATCTGTATCTCTTTGCTATTTTATTTTCTTGTTATTCTCTTTATGTAATTTACCCATAGGCTACTCTCCTATATAAGAGAGCCTAGGGCTATGGAATAGAATCATCTCATTCACGTTTCCCAACATGGTATCAGAGCGACGGTCCTAGGACGGAGTTCTCGAAACCCTAAACCTACCCCTCCCCACCCGCCGGCCTCTCTTCTCTCTCTCTCCCTTTCGGCGCCGCCAAATCCAGCCTCAGCCGATCGAAGGCCCCTCTTCCCCGATCTGCGCCTTGTGCGCCTCCAGCCTCAGCCGATCGAAGGCCCCTCTTCCCCGATCTGCGCCTTGTGCGCCTCCAGCCTCAGCCGATCAAGGTGCCCTTATGCGCCTCCAGCGGATCGTGCGCCTAAGTGCGCACCTGGCGCACAGCGCCTTCTGCGCATCTCGCGCACCTTGCGCTTCCAGCATCGCCCCTTGCGCATCTGGCGCACAGTAGGCGCACAGTACATCTCGCCCCCGCGTTGATCGACATCTGCGCAGCACCCCTTCAGCGTGTTGTGCGGCATCTGCACACTGCACCATAGCGTGCACTTCTTCAGAGCGTTGCGTGGCATCTGAGTGTTGTGCGCATCTCGCTCATAGCGTGCGCTAGGGCACGAGACATCGCGCAGCAGGAAGCAGTAGCGCGCGTTATCTCACAGCGCGCACGTTATCTCCTGACAATCAGCGCGTGAAGGTTACATATTACGTGTACATACTGTGCGCGTGCGGATCGTAGCGCGCGCAGATCCATGGGGATAGTTGCTTGACGTCTACACATGCAACTAATCCCGTCTATGTCATTGTAGACAAAGATTATCTTCTCTTAGTCACTCCAGTCTTCCTTCTCCAGTATGTCAGACAGCAAGGCAGATATCCCGTCTATGGGCGCATTTCGTGGTCCAGCGCCCATTGTCAAGATGGATGGTACAAACTATGAACTGTGGGCAATGCAGTTCATGAGTATGATGAAGTCTACAGGTAAGAAGCACATTCTTACCGAGCCCGAGCCTGCAGAGAAGACTGGAGTCCATGCCTCATGGGAGGCTGATGATGCATATGCCAAGGTTTGGCTATCCGGCACATTGGCTATTGAAATCGCCAATGACATTCTACATCAACCCACAGCGAAAGACATGTGGGATATCCTGGCAGCAACATATTCTCAGGCGAAGAATGAGACGAAGATCCTGCAACTACAACATGATATATTCACAATAAAGCAGAATGGTCGTCCTTTACATTCTCTCTATACATCATTGAGAGGGATGTTTGGGAAGCTTTATAGCTTCATGCCTCTTACCGCCACGCCAGAACAGCAGAAGACATACAGGAATGCGACGATGGTGGGTGTGTTTCTCGCTGCACTTGATCCAGAGTATGAGGCAGCACGTTCACAGATTTTGGCGGACTCGACTATTCCTCCCATGGAGGAAGCTTTTCACAGATTGAGCAGGATCACAGTACCTTCAGCAGCTGCGAGTCAGAATCCCTCAGCTATGGCGGCCAACAGAGGCCGTGGTTTTCATCACCAGGGCCGTGGACGTACTCCCCGTGGAAGGGGTGGCCGCACTAGCCCAACCTGCTCATATTGTCACCGAGTTGGACATACTGAAGACACATGCTACTCAAAGCATGGATTCCCTGCATCTGCACGAGCAGCTGAGCAGATAGAGCCCCCATCTGCTGCTACGCTGGATCAACGATTTGATGATCTAGTTGCCCGCCTCAGGGGCATTATCCCACCATCAGGTCCAGCACCGTCGACAGAGAATCATACTGATGTTGCTGCCTCTGCTTCTGCCTCTACGAGTACTTCAGGTAGTACACTTGCTCTCCACAGTAGTAGATCGGGTACATTGCCTTGGATCATGGACTCGGGCGCTACACATCATCTATGTGGCGACCAGAGTCTACTTACAGGATATACTCAGATTCCTCCAGGACGGACAGTAGTGATTGCCAATGGTACACATTCCCCTATCACGGGTCAGGGGGAGATTAGATTGACATCCTCTATGCAGCTCAAGAATGTTTTGCATGCACCGCATTTTTCTATGAATCTGTTGTCCATTAGTCAGATTACAAAGGATCTCCATTGTCGAGCTATTTTTGATTCATCTTCCTTGATTTTTCAGGACATCCGTACGGGCAACGTGATTGGTCATGGCTATGAGCAAGGAGGCCTTTATCGTCTGAACCAGACCCCATTTGCCGGAATCACAGCTTCTCCCGCAGAACAAGTATCTCCTCTCCTGTGGCATCTGCGTTTTGGTCATTTACCGCTTCAGAAGTTGCGTCTTGTCCTACCTTATAGTCTTTCTCACACACCTATCCAGTGTGAGGCGTGTCAGTTGGGAAAACATCACAGGTCATCTTTTCCCAGTAGTCAAGGTCGGAGTAGTAACTCTAAGTTTGAGTTGTTTCATGTCGACGTCTGGGGTCTGAGTCGTGTTCCCGATCATCAGGGGCACAGGTTTTATATTGTATTTGTGGATGATTTTTCTAGAGCATCATGGGTATTTCTAATGAAGAATAAGTCTGAAGCTGGAAATATTATTATTCACTTTCTAAATGAGATTCAGAATGTTTTTTCCACTACGGTCAAAATTATGAGAACTGACAATGCCTTAGAGTTGTGCACCAACAATTTAGCCAACTACTACTCTTCTAAAGGAATTGTTCACCAAACATCCTGCGCTCATACGTCTCAACAAAATGGGGTTGCAGAAAGAAAACACCGTCACCTACTTGATGTTACAAGGTCACTTCTCATTCAGAGTCATGTTCCGTATTCCTACTGGGGTGATGCAGTCCTCACTGCATGTTATCTTATAAATCGTATGCCCTCGTCTGTCGTGAATGAACAGGTTCCTTTTTCACTTATTTATCCTGACAAGGATCTGTTCATTCTTACTCCTCGTGTGTTTGGGTCAGTCGCATTTGTCCATCAGTTGTTGCCTGGTTCTGACAAGCTCTCTCCTAGGGCTGTCAAGTGCGTCTTTGTGGGGTACTCCAGAACTCAAAAGGGGTACAAGTGTTTTGACCCTGTGCGTCGGCGGTATATGATCAGTGCAGATGTTACATTCTTTGAATCCATTATGTATTTTTCAGAATCCGGGAACATGCAGCCACCACTTATATCTCCTGATACCGTATTCATGGCACCACCAACATCACAACCGTCACCACCATTACTACCACCACCACCGCCACCACCACCACCGCCATCAACAGTATCCCCGTTACCATTCCATTACACCCGCAGGCCGCATCCAGCTCATGGTCCTGACCAGTCAATTAGCTCTCCTATGGTATGTAATGAAAATATTAATGTTGATGAATCTGACGACATTTCTCAGCAGGATGCATTACAGGAGCATGGTGTTACCACAGAGGATCTGGATGTTCCAATCGCTCTACGCAAGCCGAAGAGAAGCTGTGCCAAATATCCAGTATCAGCAGCCGTGTCGTTTGAGAGGCTATCTGGACCCTTCAGGACGTTTGCATTGGCACTTTCAGCTATAGACATTCCACGGAACCACCATGAGGCTTTGCAGGATTCTAGATGGCGGCTAGCAATGGAGGAAGAGATGGCTGCACTTCAGTCTAGAGGAACATGGAGTTTGGTTACTATACCTCCAGATGTCAACCCGGTGAGTTGCAAATGGGTGTTTACAGTTAAACACAATGCGGATGGCTCCATTGACAGGTACAAGGCACGCCTAGTCGCAAGGGGATTCACACAGACATATGGAGTAGATTACCTTGACACGTTCTCCCCTGTGGCGCGTCATTCCACTCTGCGGATCTTGTTATCAGTTGCAGTTACTAGAGACTGGCCACTCTATCAACTAGATGTGAAGAATGCATTTCTGTATGGAGACCTACAGGAGGAAGTCTACATGCAACAGCCACCAGGTTTTGCTGTTGAGGGGGAGTGTTCCAAGGTTTGCAGGTTACATAAGGCCATCTATGGCCTTAAGCAAAGCCCCAGAGCATGGTTCCAGAAGCTGTCAGACCTCTTTGAGAAACAAGGATATAAACGCTCAAATGCTGATCATTCCTTGTTTGTACAGAAGACGGCGAGAGGTATTATTGTAATCATGGTTTATGTTGACGATATCTTGATTACAGGTGATGATGACCATGGTATTAAGCAGGCAAAGGAAAGGCTGGGGACCGAGTTTGTCACCAAGGACCTGGGAGTCCTTAGATATTTTCTGGGGCTGGAATTTGCCAGGAATCCGCATGGATTAGTCATGTCACAGAGGAAGTACGTTACAGATCTACTGAGTGAGACAGGTATGCTAGGGTGTCGACCTGCTACGACACCAATGGACCCTAGCATGAAGCTGTATGATGATGACACAGAGGAGGTGGACAAGAGAAGATATAGAGAACTGGTAGGCAAATTGTTATATGTCACGATCACTAGGCCAGATATATTATTTGCAGTGAGCCGTGTGAGCCAGTTCATGGAGCAGCCACGTCAGGTGCATATGGATGCAATACACATGATACTTAGATATCTCAAATCCTCTCCAGGTAAAGGTCTGCTATTCAAGAAAGGAAAGGGGATTTCTATCTCAGCATGCGCAGATGCAGACTATGCAGGATGTCCTAAGGATAGGAAGTCCACCTCAGGGTATGCTGTCTATGTAGGAGATGCTCTAGTCTCATGGAGGAGCAAGAAACAAACTGTGGTAGCAAGATTTAGTGCTGAATCCGAATATAGGGCTATGGCCCAGGCTACTACAGAGATGATGTGGGTGAAAGCGGTGCTGACAGATTTATGCTTAGATGTACCACTTCCTATGAACTTGGAGTGTGATAATCAGGCTGCCTTGTTTATTGCAAACAACCCTGCATTCCATGAACGGACCAAGCATATTGAGGTGGATTGTCACTTCATACGTGATATGATTCAGAAAGGATTCATTGCCACATCTTATGTTACCTCAGAGAACCAGACTGCAGATATATTCACCAAGGCACTGTTACGAGGTCCATTTCAGAAGTGTGTTTCCAAGCTGAGCATGATCGACATCTATACTCCATCTTGAGGGGGAGTGTTGACGCATATTAAGTATCTGTATCTCTTTGCTATTTTATTTTCTTGTTATTCTCTTTATGTAATTTACCCATAGGCTACTCTCCTATATAAGAGAGCCTAGGGCTATGGAATAGAATCATCTCATTCACGTTTCCCAACATTTTATCATGTTCATCTGAAATGAAATGAATGAATAAATGTGAATGCACTTTAATATTAAGGTCCCTTTACACAATTAGAGTATGTACCATGGCCATATTGAATACCATGCTGCTGGGAGGACATGGTTGACTTTAAACATGTAATACTCAATAAAAATCTCCAGTCTAACAAAGAGATGGTAATCTTTCTCTAAAGGCTTATTTCCAACCAACTTTTTGATGCAGGTCCTCTGCATAGGAATGAAGATTCATAAGTGTTGGACTAATCAAGTCAAAGAGTTGACTTGACGAGGTCGAGAAAAACTAAGACCCGAATCATAATTTTTACGATCAGGCACACATCATTTGACCCGAGATAGATATGCATCTATATATCTGAGTATGCACATTTGACAGACCAATAGGTTGGTAACCTAACCAAGGTCCATATAACGATGAGTTGGTATGCATAAGAAAGACATATGAGAAGTATGATCTCTCAAAGGAACCTTACATGTTCATAGTTGATGAACCGGGAGACATAGCTCACTCATGAGATATTTTTGGGTCAAAATGAATTCCACGCATGGTCGTCTTGTTTATGAAATAAGATACGAATTCAATATATTAATACGTTTTTGGAAAGTATACGATTAATATTGTCTCCCAATTATCAAATGAGAAATCAATTGATATGTTCCGAAGAAGACGGGCAATCTAGGGTTTGAACTTCGGATATATTAAGGACTTCCTTGAAGGATACACACATGTTGAAGATGGAAGAGCGGAGCCTAAGGGGGAACTCCGGAGGAGGTTGGACTCTTGTCGTAAGGAGAAGATCGGGACGGTGTCCTGATGTTGGAGGTTCTTCACAGTCGTTCCCCAACCCTTTTGGGAAGAGGTGCTTCCGTTGCGGATCTCTGTCGCACAGGGCACGACAATGCCAGGAACTGATCAGATGCTTCCGATGCCGTCAGCACTCGTATAGGTCCTGCAATTGTCCGCTAAGGCACGACAAGTCTACGTAGGAGAGGAAGAATCTCTTGCTGGTAGGCGAAGGCGGGGTTGTTGGAGAGGCCCTTTTCCGTGGGACATCGGACATCGCCCTAATCTCTGCATCGCTATTCAGAGGGGACGTCGTGCAGCTGTCTCCGTGGAAGGTGATGGAAAGAGGGCTGATGGAGATGGAGGCCAAAGAACTTATCCGCTGGTCGGGAGAAGGGTGGTTGCAGCTGAAGTGTCGTTGGCTGAAGAGTTCGGACGGCGTGGCGCGGCCAAAGCCGGTTACCCGCATCAGCATCTCAGGTATGTCAGTATCTTTACGTAGTCGGGAAGATATCCGAGAAGTGCTCAAGGGGACGATCGACGGGGCGGCGGTGGAACACACAGGAGGTCGTCCGGGGTAGCCGCGGGATCTGGTCGTTGTGGTGAGAGGCATCCATGAGGATTCGCTAGGCTAGAGGAAGCTCTCCATCAGAGGGGAGCAACTCCTCATGCACCTCACTGCCTTGGAGCCTGTAGTACGTGGAGGAGCTGGGAGAGCGGTCGACGCTGTCGAGAACGGGAGTGCTCCCCTTCAGGGGGGTGATCGCCATCACTTTCGGGAGCGTCCGCCTGAAGAACCGAGACCGAACCCGCGGGAGACTAGCCGATCGGAACTGAGAATCTTCCGGGGATCGTGGGTGAATCTTCCGGTAGAAGGCGGAAGGTCGAGGGGAGCGGAATCTGAAGCGCCACAACTGTTGGAAGCTGGAGAGTCGCGGGAAGCAAGAACATCTCGTAATTTGGAAGTGGACCTGGAAGCTGAGGCGTCGGGGCCGAATGGGGTGCAGAGACTCGAAATAAGATTCTGTAGTTTGAGAAGCTTATAAATATATGTTTCTTTAGGATAATGATTATACGAGATAAATGCATAAATCTAATGTTTCTTTTTTTCATACCCAAAACTCCATATTTATTATTAATTGTGTTAAACTATTTCGCAAAATCTTATTATTTCTTTTAATGAATGAATTCATAAATATCAAATCCAACAGTACTCGTAAACTTAATGAGTTTTGCAATATATCAAGCAAAATGAAATAGATAGGATTTACGATTTATCATGCTACCATATACTATATGTTTGACACCGCCATCGTGGTATAAAATCTATAATGGGTGATGTTGATGTTGATTTATTAGAACCGTTTGCATACTGGCACTTTTGTTCAAGGCATGTCGCCAGCAACTTCAACAATGTTTTTTTTGAGTAAGAACAATGTTTTTAAGAATGGCTCTATGAAAGTGTTGGTACAGGTTGCCGTACTTTAACAATTAGTAGGAATTTTGCATACTTCATGAGGAAATTGCAAGAATGGAAACCGGATGCAAATAGACGATTTTCTACTCACAATTGTCGCAGGAAGCAATGGACATTAGCATATGGTGGTTGCTATAAATTTGGGCAGATGACTACAGATCTAAGTGAAAGTTACAATGCAGTCCTTAAGGATGCCCAATGTTTACCTATTGTTGTACTGATCGAGAAGGCCTTTTTATAAATGCATCTTATACTTCAACAAACGAGCAGATGAGGATACTGCTGCACTCGTAGCACGTAAAAAGTTCACGCATTTCGCAACATCAGAGCTACACTGGTGGAGTGCAACATCAAATGGACACACAGTAACCCGCATACAGAGACAGCTGAACATTTTGTTTGAGTTTTTGAGTGGTGTTCACCGTATGAAATTTGGGATTCGAGACCACAAATGGTACACGATGAACTTAGGGCAACAAACATGTATATGTCATAAATGGTAAATTCATCGCATCCCCATATTCTCACGCTATCGTTGTCATTTCGCAACGTCGATCAAAGATTGATAGGTATGTTGGTGAATGGTACACATGGGAGAATCAAGTAAAGATTTATGAAGAGAGGTTTTTTCCAATTGGTGACCGGAATACGTGGCCTCCAGTGGAGTACCCGGAATTGTATCCGATAAGAACCGTAAGCGTAAGAAGTGTCGCCCACGGTCAACCAGGATTCATAATGAAATGGATGTTAGGGATGTCCTAGGACAAATATATGTTCATAGTGTGGTGTGCTAGGTCATACCAATCGTTGTCCTAATGAAAATACACGGGCTTTCACTTCTCAAGCATCCACATTTAATGCACAACCTTCGGCAAGGAATAAAAATAAGTATGGCATGTGTGGAGATGATCACAACAAATGAAAATATCCTTCTTTGAGTAAGTTTTTCTTTCTTTTTAGGCGCATTATGTTGATAATAATATTTCTTGCTCGCACATGTGGAGTTAAAGGTCACAACAAATATATTTATACCTTTGTTAGTGCTTTCTATTTTGAAGATTGTTGCTTGCAGATGGATCTCAGACCTCTTGATCCATCAATTTTGACTCGGCAAGAGTGGCACCATTCGCGTCATGTTTAGGCAGACGATGTAAGTCATTTGATATTTTTCATTACTATGCATTTCCCCATATATCTTGTCTCTTTTCAAAAAATTGCAGGCATCATCATGGTTGCATTGTCGTCGACGTGAAACAAATATGTGTTGCATCTCATTGGATGAACGCCCCTTCCTAACATAGTTATGTCTGGATTTAGAGGTATTATAGAGTTAGAATTTATCATGCTAGATTGGCATTTGATTACAGCCTTGGTTGAGCGATGGTGATTTGAGGCACACACTTTCTACATAACCGTGGAGAGATGGCTATTACGCTATAGGATATGGCTTTCATCTTGGGTCTACGGATCGATGGACTGGTGGTGAATGGAGAGACCACCCCTGGAGCGACGTGGGCTGGTACTTGCGAGCAGCATCTGGGAGTCTGTAACCTACTGTCATAGTAGTAGGCAGCAGGGTATTGGCAAGTGGGTTATTTATGCAGTTTGCAGTGTTGCCACCAGATGTTGATGAGGTGGTCATGCATAAGCATGCATGAGCTTATATTTTACAGCTTTTGGGTGGTATTCTATTTACCAATAAGTTGGGGTCACTCATTTCTCTGATTGCACTGCCACATTTGCATGACCTGCAATATTCTGGGATGCTGAGCAGGGGATCAGTGGTTCTTGCTTTCCTCTACAGGCATATGTGTTTTGCAGCGGATATAGTGACCGAGGAGATCGACGACTAAGTAATATTGCTTCAGTTATGGGCTTGGGAGCATTCACACATTGCTCTAGTGATCACGGAGGGAGCACAGTGATACGGTCGATAGTTAGGAGTTCGTTGGGCTGCAACATTCGCGCATCGTCGACAACAAACGCACATCGTGAGACCGTACAGCGATGCATTTGACATGCAGTCACTTGATCAGGTAAATACACCGCGACACATTCATTCAATTTTCTTTAAGTAAATATCTTGAAATTATATATCGATTTCCCATGCAGGTGATATGGACGCCATATGATGATGTACTCGTTCATCTACCTGACTACTGTCTCGAGGGGCAGAACATTTAAAGGGCACGGGTACCGCTGATTTACATCCACGTCATGGAATATTATTTTCCGGACCGCATTTTTCTCCGGTTTGGAAAGCGCTAGGGCATTCCAGCACCGTGCAATACCTACGAGGAGCTCCATGCCATAGACTTCAGGGGAAAAGTACATACTGAATGGAGGGTCCGATATAACTTAAAATACATGAGTGGGATGCACGAGTGGATCGAGTTGTTGATCTGGACCAATCCAATGGGATTAATGTACCTTTAGACTATATGGATTGATAAAGAATAACTACGAGAAGATTTATGGGTTGATTGGGTGTAGCTTTGGCAAGCAACGTAAGAATAACCACTCCATATTATCTTAAGCTTTTACATGAACATCTAATGAATGGATTCTTTTTTATTGTGCAGAAGTCCAGGTGGAACCTCATTTACAATACAGGATACCAGGAGTGTCGAGAGATTGCAGATCAGGCTAAGGCGGAAATGGAACAATGGTTGGCTTTCCAATTTATCAATGTGATGACAATACATGAGGAACATGCTGACCGGGCTCAAGCAGAAGCTACACAAGGAAGGGCACAAGGGAGAGAAAGAGGTAGGGTAGAGCATGTAATCCAGTTGTCGTATCGATGGTGGAAGAAGAACCAAATGTTCCATATACGGAATGTATACCATCCTCAAATTTGGATCAAGAGCTCTTAGATTATGTCTTGGAGACCCAATTTGTCACACCAGTTGTCAAGCCGCCAACTTAAGAAATGCAAACACCGTATGCACCGATGAGGATGGGAGTGGACGTAAGAGGTACTCAAACCACTGACTGCACGGTTATAACGCCATCGATGCCAATCTTCGAGGGCGATGATGTAGGAACGTCCCAGATATCGACGATTGATGAGGTCAGCCGTTTACAATCTTTTGATTCACCAGGGACATTAAGGACATATCAACGGAGGAGGCGATAATGTAGAATGCCAATTATTTTAGAATTGTAAAGCATTATGTGATGTTATTTATATTACTGGAGAAACTTTTATAACGTCAAGAACATAATGAAATTATAATATTGTTTGAATGTTTGGAGTCTATTTTATGTGTTTTTTGTTGGATTTCTATTTCATATCAGATGAGACTTCAACAAAAATGAACATAGTGAAATGAATGATCGCAAGGTTGTGCTGAAAAGGATGTTGTTTGATTCTTGTAATGCATGACAGAATACATGTTCATTATGTGTTGTGTGAATGGTGCCAAAATAGAAGTTGTTTGATTCTTGTAATGCATGACAGAATACATGTTCATTTTGTGTTGTTTGAATGGTTTTGTGACATTTATATTCAATTCCATGAAGTTTTTTGTATATCGCATAAGCAGGATCGTTTGTTAGTCTTGGATGTACAAATGAAAGGGTTGGTAAAGAAAAGGAGGGTTTCTAAGATAACTAGAACTAGATGGTGGAATCTTCCACTGACGCAAGCGAGCTTCAGGGAGAAGGTTTTAGAAGACTTATCTTGGGAATGTAGCGGTAGTGCAAACGAGATGTGGGAGGCAGTAGCATCTTGTATCCGAAAGGTAGCCAAAGAGATGCTAGGCGAGTCAAAGGGAGGAGCTCGATGTGAAAAGGAGGCTTAGTGGTGGAGTGAAGGGGTGCAAGAGAAGCTAAAAATAAAAAGAGCTTGCCTTAAAGCTATGTCTAAGGATAGAACAGAGGAAACGGTCACAAACTACAAAATAGCGAAGAAGGAAGCAAAGAAGGCCGTAAACGAAGCTAAGTCAAAAGCTTATAAAGTTTTGTATAAAAATCTCGACTCTAAGGAGGGACAGAAGGATATATTCAGGTTGGCCAAAGCAAGAGAAAGAAAAACCAAAGACCTTTCTCAAGTGAGATGCATTAAGGACGAGTAAGGTCATGTGCTTGTCACTCAGAAGGATATAAATACTAGATGGGAGCAGTACTTCCGTAATTTTTTCATTGGGGAAGGAAATAGAGATATCACTTTGGGTGATCTAGCTTGTAGTGAAAGTTACTTGAATCGTGCATGCAATAGACGGATACAAAGAAAGGAAGTAGAGGAGGCTTTGAAGGTTATGAGACCTGGAAAAGGTGTAGGACCGGATGACATCCATGTAGAAGTATGGACAGTTTTAGGTGAGCGTGGTTTGACTTGGCTTACGAATCTTTCAATGTTACCTGGCGAAGCAAGAAAATGCCTGAAGATTGGAGGAGGAGTATCGTGGTACCTCTTTATAAGAATAAAGGAGACATTCAAAACTGTTCAAATTATAGAGGTATCAAGCTGATGTGTCACACTATAAAAGTTTGGGAACGTGTGATCGAAAGAAGGTTGAGGCAAATTTCCAATGTAAAAGAAAACCAATTCGGATTCATGCCAGGAAGCTCAACGACTGAAGCCATCCATTTGTTGAGGAGAACAATAGATATTTATAGAGCTAAAAGGAAGAACCTCCACATGGTCTTCATTGATTTGGAGAAGGCTTATGATTATGTCCCACGAGAGATATTGTGGAGAGTGTTGGAGAAGAGACAAGTACTTGTCCTATACATTAACCTCATAAAGGACATGTATGACGGGGCTTTATCTTGTGTAAGGACCCCGTCTGGGAAGACTGGATATTTTGACATCAACATTGGTTTACATCAAGGTTCAGCTTTGAGTCCATTTCTTTTTACTTTGATTATGGACGAGTTGACCAGTCACATTCAGGATGAGTTACCTTGGTGTATGTTATTTGCTGATGATATTGTGTTAATTGATGAGACTAGAGATGGAGTAAATGAGAAACTTGAGGTTTGGAGACATGAGTTGGAGACTAAAGGATTTCGTATAAGTAGAACTAAGACGGAATATATGGAGTGCACCTTTGATGGAAGCAATGGTGAAGGAATCGAGGTGAAGATTGGTGACGATAACATTCAGAAGAGAGATTCCTTTAGATATCTGGGATCTATTTTGCAACATGATGGAGAAATTGATGGAGATGTTACTAATAGACAAAATGCAGGCTGACTAAAACGAGAGGAGCCTCTGTTGTTCTCTGTGATAAGAAAATTCCTTTAAAGATTAAAAGAAAGTTTTACAAAGCAGCCGTGAGACCTGCTATGCTTTATGGATCTGAATGTTGGCATGTGAACCATAGACATGTGCAGAGAATGAATGTAGCAGAAATAAAAATGCTAAGGTGGATGTGTGGATACACACGTAAAGATCGGATTCGGAATGATGCAATCAGAAAGAAAGTTGGTGTAGCTCCGATCGAGGATAAGATGCGAGAAAACCGCTTAAGATGGTTTGGACATTTGCAAAGAAGACCAGTTGATGCACCAGTTAGGAGATGCGAGTATTGGGATGTTGAGCCAGCTAAGAGAGGGCGAGTACGGCCCAAGAAGTATTGGAAAGAGACCATACGAAGGGATCTTAGTTTTGTGGATATAATCCCGGGATTGGCCCAAGATAGATCTGAATGGAGGCGAAGAATCCATGTAGCCGACCCTACTTAATTGTGAGAAAAAGCTTTGTTGTTGTTGTGCATAAGCGGGATGGGACATCTGTTTTCATTTCCAGGAACTTTCTTGTATATCACATAAATGGGATACAACATCTATATTCATTTCCAAGATGTTTCTTGTATATTACATACAGTATACGACATATATATTCATTTCAGGGACATTTCTTGTATATCGCATGCACAATGTGTCGCATCTATATTAATTTCTAGGAAGTTTCTTGTATATCGCATAGACAGTATGCGACGTCTATATCTCATTCTGTAAATGTGATATATATGTAGTGAAGTAAAAAAACCTTCCTATATATCACATTCCGTATATGTGATACCTATGTAGTACTCATGTAGTACCAAGGGATTTTTGTAATCTCGAGGTACTACTTAGGAATCTGTCTCGACTTTTACAACAGTGGTGTTAGTGATGTATTTACGTTTCATATTTTCATTGTAACCTCTCTAGGGGTACTTTGTATCTTTTCCCGATTATGAGCTTTCTAGGGATCCGTCCTATATAAGGACCCCTAAACCTCATGAATAAATAATTTCATTGTGTTCTTTCATCGTTGTCCACACTTCTAATATGATGTGTAGAGAAGAGGAACTAATGAGATGTTTATTCCATAGAGCTAGGGTCTCTTATATAGAGAGAAAACCCTAAAGAGTACAAGGGTTACGGAATCCGAAGGGTCACGGGGGTTACGGAACTCGAAGGGTCACAGAACCCGAAGGGTCACGGGAGGTTACGGAACCCGAAGGGTTACAAACATAAATGTAAATCTAATAACTCTAACACTCCCCCTCAAGCTGGAGCTAAGAAAGCTACAGCTTGTAACAAAAAGAAAAAGTATACACCACATCTTCACACGATGCATCATAAGAACATATGTCCGCTGCTGGTAGAAGACCTCGCTCAAAGACTGGTTTGCGGCTTTCAGATCATCGGAACGTATCTCTGCCATGTCTGTAGAGTCGTTGCGATATTAGGTCACCAGAATGTATCTTTGTCATGCCTGTAGAGTCGCTGCGATATCAGGTCACCGGAACGTATCTCTGTCGTGCCTGCAGGTCACCGGAACATATCTCTGTCGTGCCTGGAAAAGAATTGCTATAGAAGAAGTCCAGTGCGGAGTAGTCGGATCGTGAAAGAATAAGTATACACCCTGATGAAGAAGTCGATGCTCGGTGAAGACGGATGACCTGAGTAGTAGTCTGGAGTGTTGGTCTGTCAGTCGTGGTAGGATAGCAGACATCCTGAAGAATCATCTCTAGCTCCTCGTTTCTCACATACTTGATAGAATAAAGAGGGAGAAATAAAAAGTTGGGAGAAACAAGTCGTGGTGAAACATGGGCTGTTGGAGTAGGTGGGGCTACAAGTGGTGCCGGCGATGCAGGAGGTGCGGCTGGAGGAGGTAGCTGGTGTTGTTGGGGACTTGGACTGCCTTACGCGAGACCATCGAATCTATGAGCGATGCAGGAGGTCCAACCCTCTCTCCTTATCAGCGGAGAGAGGGCTGGTGGTAGAGGCGGATTTAGGGTATTAGGCTTCGGTCTAGGATTGTCGCTCTGATACCATGTTGAGAAGAGGAACTAATGAGATGTTTATTCCATAGAGTTAGGGTCTCTTATATAGAGAGGAAACCCTATAGAGTACAAGGGTTACGGAATCCGAAGGTTCACGGGGGTTACGGAACTCGAAAGGTCACAGAACCCGAAGGGTCACGGGAGGTTACGGAACCCGAAGGGTTACAAACATAAATGTAAATCTAATAACTTTAACATGATGTTTGGACATGGGTCTCTTCGATCACCTTCGACATTTTGGAAAGACATTCAATTTTACTGGAGATCCCACCATGCTTTTATTCCACCAGTTATTGAGAGATGGACGTAGGTTAAATTTCTAGTTGAATGGTCCAAAGAGAGGGCTTTCTGTGTTTTGATGACCTCGGCTATTCAGTGTGGCTCTGGCCAGCGGTTATGGGTGGCTAGGGCTTCCTCCCATACTCTGTGGATTTGCTATTTTGCATGGATCTCTAGGATCAATGACTGGAGGAATATCTGATTATGTAAGTTATTTGCTACATATGAGGGGCAATTGGAGGGTTGTAATTGGTGGGTTGTGATTGTTGGACTTGGTTTTGTAGAAGGTTCGCAATCACCCATTCGTCATGTGTGGTGGTTCCAGGGAAGCTTGAGAAATGGCGAACCAACAGGAGTCTCTTTGACAGCATGTCAACTATCTGGGATTCTTTGGGTCAAAGGCCGATCGGATCATATAGAGAAAGGACCATGGTTGTGGCCTTGGTATTGGCATTTTTTGGTATTCTTTGGATCAAAGTCGAAGTGGATCATATAGAGAACAGACCATTCTATACCATTGTGGATAGTATAGAATGGTGTGGTGTTCCCTCAAAAAGGATTCTATTTTGAAAAGGTGATTGAATATACAAAGAATCTTCCGGTCTTGGTCTTGGTAGAATGTACAAGTTTCATGTTCATCATAATCTTGTAATGTTGAACCTAGTGAATACATAAAGTTTTTGGATGTGAACCTTAATAAGGGAATTCAAAAGTGGAAATGACATCATATGTAAAAGGAATCAAAAGCTAATCACATCATAATTATAGCCTCAGTAGATGTCCTATTTGGGAGAATTAACAATCTTTAAAAAAAACTCAGTCCATGATTTCTCTATTTTTTTAAATCAGAAAGGAAACGGATGGCATGACCAGTCATGAACTTTTTTGAGGACTTCCGCCCCATTGCTCTCTCTAACGCACTCTACCTAATTGTGGCGAAGGTGTTTGCGGCACGTCTCAGTCGGGTCCTCGAGAATATTGTGTCCCCGCTCCAGTCTACTTTTATACGGGGTACGCAAATCTCGGACTGTCTTACTCTTGCATCGGAGATCATTGCGGATCGGAGGAGGAGGGACAAGCAAGGTGTTTTATGGAAGGTAGACTTTGCAAAGGCCTATGATAGTTTAGATTGGAAGTTCCTTTGGTCGGTCTTGCGGATGAGAGGAATCCCGAAGATTTGGATATCTTGGATGAAGCGCTGTGTGACGACGTCCTCTTTCTCGGTCATGGTGAATGGCCGCCCGGAGGGTGGCTTCTTCCAGCCTCGTAGGGGCGTGCGTAGGGCAGGCTATCGAGCCTAACGAGCCGAGCCAGGGCTGGGCTCGGGCTCAGGCTCAGGATCGATAAGCCCAACTGAGCTCAGGCTCGAGCTCGGGCTCGAGCTCGGTGGGCTCGAGCCCTTATCGAGCCAGCTCGGGCTCAATAAGTCTTGAACCGAGCCCTTTATCGAGCCCGAGCCTCTTATCGAGCCTGGTCTGGGCTCGAGCTATTCAGGCTCGTTAAGGAAATAGGTGTTTTTTGGTGAAAAAGTGTTGAGCCTAGGCTCGAACCTGAGACCTTTTCAAAGATCGTCCATCTTACCAGTAGGCCACCATCCGAGTTGTATATAAAAGTTAAATTATAATATATATTATAACATTCTGCTTGTTAATAAAAAAGAAAAAAATACTAAATATCTAACTAGAACCTATATTAACATAGATAAAAGATAGAAAATCCAAGTCTACAACATAGTCCAAGTTACGTAAACAACATAAACACATAATCCACCATTAACGATGTTGCAAAACTAATACAAATAAAAATAAAAATCATTGTAGTTTCACAAATAATATATATATATATATATATTCCTTATCGAGCCCGTTATTGAGTTATCGAGCTGAGCAAGGCTCGGCTCGGGCTCGGCTCAATAAGCTATCGAGCCCAAAAATCTGGCTCGGGCTCGGCTCAATAGCTTAATGAGCCAAGCTCACAAGCCCTTATCGAGCCGAGCCCGAGCCTGGCTCATCGAGCCATGACTCAATAGCCAACCCTAGGCGTGCGTCAAGGCTGCCCCCTTGCTCCCCCACTCTTTGTTATTGCTGCGGATGTCCTGGCACGCATTGTGCATCGTGTGTTTGATTGCGGTTTCTCAGTTGGTTACTCCAAGGATGCTTTGTCGATCCCGCTACTGCAATACACTGATGATACTATCTTATTCATTGAGGGGGGTGTCGCGGCGGCCTAGGGCATTGTCGTGGCCTTGGATATTTTCAACGAGTTGTTCGATCTCTTCAAGAATGCAGATAAGTCAAAGGTCATTCCATTCAACCTCTCTGTGGAGGAGGCGGACGCTTGTGGCCAAGCCTTAAGGTCGGAGTGTGGATCCCTTCCGATTGACTATCATGGGATGCCCCTGACGGTGGGAAGAACGAAAACGCGGGATTGGCTCAAGGTGGTTGAGAAGCTTGAAGCAAGGTTAGCGGGCTGGAAGTCGGCCATTCTCTCCAGACGAGGGCGCCTGGTCCTCTTAAAGGTGATTCTTTCCTCTATCCCGGTTTACTTCTTGTCCAATCGCTGCTTGCCGAAGGGGATACGTAATCGTCTTGAGAAGCTAATGCGCAGAGTCTTGTGGGGCAAGCATGGGGAGGATTCGGGAGGGGTTCACCTTGTTGAGTGGGATCAGATTACGCTCCCCAAGAAGGCGGGGGGCTGGGGGTCCGGAGGCTGGATCAAATGAACGAGGCTTCGCTACTTAAGTGGGCAAGCAGGGTATGGGGCCCTGGGGAAGACCTCTGTAGCAACGTGCTGCGCGAAATTTACGGTGTTCGTGGTGCACCTCCGAGCCCTGATACTAATGTTGTATCTCCTACGTTGTTCTGGAAGGGGATGATGGAGGTCTTCTCCCGACATATCTTGTTGTTTAGGCCGGTGCTTGGCAATGGCGAAAGCTTCGCTTTTTGGACTGATGATTGGACGGGGGGGCCGTTGTACACGCGGTTTCTTCGCCTTTATGCTCTAGCGGCTGAGAAGGATGCGATGGTTGCGTCTTGCTGGTCGGATGGTTGCTGGTTCCCTGCCTTCTCCTCTAATTTCTCGGACCAGAGACTCGAAGAATTTCTTTTAATGATGGATTCTATCAAGGAGCTGGGCTGCCCCTCGGTGGAGAGGGATCATTAAGGGTGGCGTATGGGCTCATTCTCTATTAGAAAGGCGTTTAGGGCGATCTGCAGGCCTCCCCCATCTCGCTCGGAGGAGCTGGTGCGTGACTGCGCCTTTTTTTGGAGTCTTGGCCTTCCTGAGCAGATTGGTTTCTTCCTGCGGTTGTTCCGCAGACAAAGGTTGGTGACGAGGGATCGGTGTGCTAGGCTTTTGGGCTCCGTCTCTGACAGGTGCCTCCTGTGCGAGGAGGCGATTGAGTCGCTGGAACATCTGTTCTTCAAGTGCCCTAAGACGCTTTTGGTTTGGGGGGAGGCGAGGCTGGCTTGGTTATGCACGGCGGACTTGGCCTCCTTTAGCAACTCGTTGATTGCCAACAGGAGCAGGGTACGGTGTGAGCTTCTCGGTCCTATTGCCATTCTGTGGGCCTTGTGGCTGGGCAGGAATGCGGTACTCTTTTCTAGGCAGAGGTTCTACAAGGAAAATGTGGGGATGCAGTCTGCGAGGTTGGTTGATGAGTGGGATATGTAGCTGCTTGTCTGTGTTCCTGCTCCCTTTTTGTTTTTCCCCACTTTATTAAATAAATAGTAATTGGGGTGAACACCATCGAGTGTACCCCCTATTTTTGGCTTCAAAAAGAAAAAAAGAAAAACAAGCTGCTAAAGAGGTGCTTACCCAGCTGTATCAATCAAAAGAAGAATGGAGTTCATTAAAGATGATTTCTGAACGCCGTCAAGGTCACAAAGCATGTGTCCTGATACACTAGAATGTGCCTTAACCTGCAGAGACGATAGTTTTTAAAGTCTTAACTTTACACAGGATACAGTTTTTGTATTTGGCCACATTTATCTCAATTACCTTGCTATTGTACAGCTCTTTAGATGACCAATTCATGATAGTTTCATGCATTCGATACTGAACAGTGAGCATAGCTGTTACTTCCTCCCCATAGATACCAGCAAGCCGTTCAAAAAGGGTTTTCCCCAGTCCTTTCCTTTCTGCTTCTACACTCTGTATGGTTGGAGGAAGCTGGAGATGGTCCCCTGCTAGTATGCACCTTGATCCCTGAAAAAAAACAAAGAGATGTGTAGAAACATATCTAAGGTTTGTGACAGGTTTCTCTGCTGTGTTTCTGAAGTTGAAACTTTAGTGCAGAACTAACAGGGTTCATGAGGAGGCACTCAAACACAAGGCCCCATGAGGCAGAAAAAAGGCCAACTAGAAAGCAAACTATGTACCTTCAGCAGTGCTATCCAACATGCAACTTCCAGTGCCTGAGCAGCTTCATCGATTATAACTAAATCAAATGCGATGTTCTCCAACTTGCTTGAGGAAGCACCAGTTAAAGTCGTCAATACAACATCAGCATTTTTTAGGACATCTGTCACTGCTAACTGTTGCCTTTTTCTCTCCTCCTTCGCAAGAAGTTTAAGCTCCTTCCTAATGTCCCTTTTTGTGTTTTTATCCTTGGCTTTTATAAGCTTTCCATTCAAAGTCTGAAATCATTAGAAAATATACTGTAGACAGCTCATTTAATATGAAATGGCAAACTGTACAGGCAACCCGTACCACAAAAAAATTCAGTAAATTCCTACAGCAAAAAATGGCCTCTGAAAGAAAAGGATGAATTTAACAATAGTAAGTCAGAGGAAGAGAAAGAAGGAATTTCAAGAAGCATTCAAGTAGAAATCTTCAAAAGCAAACATCTGAAATAGAATTGTTTTTAGTATTTACTAAAGACAATAGCTATCTTTATACCACGAACCCTAGAAACTTTGTAAATTACATTTTCAACCCTGGAAACATTGTAATTATCACCTCAACTATGTAAACTTGCTAACTCTTACACTACAAATCATGTGGTTGACTCGCATCCTTTTGACCGTTAAAATGAAGCGGATTCTGTTAAAAAAATATCCATAAACCCTTTTTGTTCATCAAATTTACAAAGAATACCCTCCCCCGCCCCCACATCCCTCCTCCTCACCTCCCCTTACCCTCCACCAACCATCAGCAGTCCCCCATCCAAACCCAAATGCCGCCGGACCTCCGCCCCACCTCACCTGCACCGCCCATACTTCCAACCCCTGGCAGTTGTAGCACAACGAGGTTCCCTTCTTCTGCGTTGGAACCTTCAGTGGTTGATCCTCAAGGACGCACTGGATTAAACGCCACGAATTTGTTCTAGTCAATAATCTTATCAGACTATTAGATATGCACTTCATTCAGATAAAGACATTGATTTTAGTACATTCAGACAAAGACAATGATTTTAGTAAAAAAAATGTAAATGTAAAGCAAGCTCAATCAGGTGAACAGCCATGAATTGACATGAACAGTCCAGAGAGATAATGCAACGCACACATGAAATCAGAGATAGCGTCGCAGCCCTTGATCCACCCAGAGGGTCTCGACCAGCGAGACCACCTGATAGTACATGAGACAGTCCTTGTACCTCAAGCCAATGTTCAGGAAGGCGATATGCGGTATTCGGTCGAAGGGATCACTACATAGAGAGTATGCGGTATGAGGGAGAGTATCCGGAGAGTATGCAGTTTATGTAGTTTGGCATTTTTTGTTATTAAAAAATATAAATAAATATTTAATATTATGTTAATATCCACAATCGAGAGAGTATGCGGGGAGTATGCGGTTTTATGTGGTTTTATACGAGAGAGATGTGTTTTATGTGCTTTTATGTGGGAGAGTGCAGTTTTATGTTGGGAGTACGTGGTTTTATGTTATTATACGAGTGGGGTTATTTGGGTTGGGTTAAATAAAAAAATTATTAGAAAAGTGACAGAGTAAGCGGCCGCATTGGGGGTATACTCGGTCGAGTATGCGGGTCAACCTGCTTGCATGGTCGTTTCATCATACTTGGAGCGGCAATGCTACCAAGTACGAGTATGCGGCCGAATATGCGGTTTACTCGGTCGCTTTCCTGAACATTGTCTAGGCCTTCGTGTGCATCACCTCGTTCAGCACCACTCCCTCCCAAGAGGGCCAGAACATAGCTCAGACACAAGCTCCATCCTAACGTAGTGTGGTGAAACGAGCACGATCTCTAGGAAGTGCACAGCCACCTACCAGTCGCCACAGAGCTTCCAAACAGTGGTGCGGCAGAAGTAGGAGTAGCATACAAGGAAGCTGTTAGGGAGGCCCATGGTTGTGTCGTGCTTGACGTGGAGTGCGGGGATCTGAAGGAGGCGCTCGGCAGCAAAAAGACGATCGAAGGAAAGGGTGTGGTGCTCAGAGAGGGAGGGGCAACGGCGATGGGCGGCGGAAAGGCAGAGGTAGAGTACGAGAGAAGTTGGAGAGGAGGAAGAAAAAGTGGGATGCGAAGACAGAGATGCACAGAGGTGAGCTTGCGGGAGGAGGAGGCAGCGTCCATGCGGGCATCGACAGGGATGGGTAGAATGGGATGGGAGAGCAACGCATATGGTACATAAGCACGATATGCAGACGTTGGTGAGCTTTAGGCATGATATGAAGGTGGGTTTAGGATTGGGGAGGAATTGTTGACCAGAGGTCTTGGGTTTCCCAGAAAAGGAAGAGGAGGAAAAGGAAGAAGAATATGAGAAGAGGAGGAAAATCCACCATTGATTTTGGGTGGTTTGATTAACTCAGCCTTAACTCAAACAAGTTGATTCAAGAAGAGTCAAATTAACGTCAGGGTTCATGGTGTTAAACGGACCAAGTTTACGGACATGGTCGAGATGGTGATTGACGAAGTTTCTAGGATTCCTGGTGTAAAAATACCAAAAATTAATGTATTTATCTACAACCACATAATTGAGATACAACTAAGGATGCAAACGGACGAATATAAATATGGATATAGGTGTTACCATATCTCATCTTTATAAAAATATGGATACGAAAGAGGATATCTTGTGGATATTCACAATCACAAATCATATCCTTAAATATGGACATGGATATGGAAATGGATAATCATAATTTCGATGCGAATATTTTACAAATGGATGCGGATTATCCTACGGATAATAATTTCTTCCTGACACTTAAGTTTAATGTAAATATTTTTATAAAGTTGAACTTAATAGTTGATTAATTCAAAATTACATAAACTACAAATATAGTAAAATAAAAAAGGAAATAAAAGTTAAACTAAACTTCTATTTGTTAAATAGCATGATATATATATATATATTGGTAAATTACCAAGAAAAAAAGGTCCCAATTATGACTCAAGACTCAGTTAGGCTATCGTTTTTGAAATACTATAAAGAGGATACTAAACTTTAAACTTTATGTGACATAGAAGGGATGTGGAAAAGCTTATGGAAGCATGTATTTGAGACCAAAAAGAAGGCCCAACCCCTCATTATCACGTTTCCAAAACGAGGACCTATTTGGATGCCAAGGTATAGTTGGGGCCCTTTTGTAATTTGCCATATATATTTTCCTTCCTACATTTGAAGTGGGTCTAAAATGCATTATTATATTATGCATAACCCTACACACATTCATATATATCTATGTCACACGCAGATTTAGTAATACAGATAGATGTATCCGTATCCGCAAGAAAATTTTGTAACTATATTCTATTCATATCCTCAAAAAAATTAAAAAAGGTATCCATATCCATATATGTATCCACACCGAAATAAATACCCATATCCATGTATGTACCGCATCCGCTGAAATAAAAAACATATCAATATCCTCTTAAAACGGATATGATGGCAGTCGGCTACAAATATATATGTATCGGGTTGCATCCCTAGACACAACTGTTACAATCAGAAGGACTTAATCACGCTATTGTATATTCCAACAAAAGATGGGTCTAGTTACGTAGAATGCCTTGTGTCAAAGTAGGTATAATATGGGTCATGTTGATGCATGAATCCAAGTAAGGAAGATTGTGCTTACTAGTTTCATTGACACAATTCTTCATTCTTCCTCAACTTTCATTGTGGCTCATCATCCAACTTTTTATCCCTAGAAATTAGAAGTCCATTAGGCTTTGGTTGTAGGTTAATTCAAGAGTTGAGCCCCCAATTTCTTTTTTCCTTGGGATGAAAAGGGTGTGACATCTCGGAGACACACCCGGAAAACTTTTATGTATTCACAAGATCAAATTATAATGCTTACAAAGACCAAAAAACTCAGACTTATGGCATGGTCTAGTACATTCTCCATATACAAAATTGTTCTCCCCAGAAAATAAGCCCATTCTGCGCAAGCCACAAGGAACAAAGAATAGTCGTGGTCCAGACCTTGACAGGTCCAGCCCATGCCCCCCATGCCCCAATCTACCAATGGAATCTCAGAATGACTAATGTGCTAAGCCTTATCCCACTATAAGTAGGGTCGGCTACATGGATTCTTCCTCAAATCCATGTTGAAAGATTCGACTATTTTTTACGCTGGCCGTCGACTATCTAACGCAACCACTGCAAGAGTGGGATTCGAACCCTGGTCTTTTGTGTGGAACACACACTGTACTACCACTAGACCATTAAGTGGGAATCTCAGAAAGACTGAAGCTACAAAATCTAGGCGAGCCGCCACCCAAACATCCCTCAAAATAATGCATCCAAAGAATAAATGCTCAACATCCTCTACCATCGCGGCACACCTCTGACAAGTTCTCACAACGTCTGGGAAAAATCTAGCCCTCCGCTCACCAATCAGCAACAGATTCCTCCTCAGAAGCCAAATGAAGATCCGAACATGCAACGGTACCTTCCACCTTTAAATCTACTTGTACATATCAGACACAATCCCTTAATCAGAAATTGTCTCCCCATATAAACTTGTGCAAGCCTTCCGTACTGTAAAGTGACCATATGCCCATGTCCAAAGGTTCAAACTCTCTGCCAACCCACAAACTACAGATAAAGCCTCTAATGACAATAGAAAATCAGCAAACCGTATGTCAGAGCAGCACAAAACTTAGGCACCCACCACTCTGCCTCCCTGCACTCCGACACAACAGTTCCCATCAGTTGTCAAAGCAAACGCACGTGGGAAACGCACACCAAGTGCTCTGTCCAGTATAATAATCATTCATCCAAAATAAGATGCCATTGCTTTCTCCATAACTAGTTTCATGAGTGAGGCAACATGAGGGAGCACGGAGCAAATGCCTCTCCAGAAGTTCGATATGTCTACCTGCAAAAGGAGATCCAAAGTGACCCCATAAATGGTGTGAATCATTCTGCTCAACAGTCTGCCTCCCAAGATGCAAGTCACCCACTTAACCAGTAGTGCCCCACTCATCTCCTAAAGGTTCAAAACTCACGGGCCATAATCCTCCTCTGTGAGTATCTAGGTTTTCCAACTCCCCAGAGTTAGCCCTTGCACCTCCTCAGAAGAAGCCCTAAAGAATCTCCTTATTAGCGCCTCAAACCTCTCTCTAACAGAAACCAAAAGGAGTCATGTGGAATGTGAAAAAATCGAGATAGCACAAATAACCATCTTTAGATACACCATGCATTCACCCTTAGACAAGGAAGCAGCATGCCATCTGGCAAGCTTCTGCTCCATCCTCTATGTTGAAGCGTTAAATCGTTACTCTGACTAAGTCGAGTTGTAGCACGAGCGATCAACGAATCAATCAGAACCACATTTAATATGTCTCGATGAAGAGAATATGGCTTACATTTATACTTGGATTAAGTCCAAGATCGATCATAAGGACATGAGTTATTAAGTTATTCAACTCGGGTTTAAATATCTAGGGTAAGTGATTAAGTGTAACCTATGTCAATGTGGATGCATGCATATTGTTTTTATCTTTTCTTAGAAATAACTAGCACATGATGATACAAAATGATTTAAAATGCAATACTAAACAACAATATTACAGGCAAGTTACTCCTGAATTAATTAATAAGCATGAAATCCAATTAAATAAAACTTAGTCCTAGATACTAATTAATTAGAAGCTCCGATTTCTTGTTGATTAGTCAATACACCTAACTCAAGGCACCTACAACACTTAGCAATAATTTAGCAATTAATCATGAGAATAATGATGTGAAATCACTATATTAACCACCTAAGTAAATTCTAAATGTAATAAGCTAATCATGGCCTCTTTAAATTTACAAATCCGAGTTAATGTTGAATCATGGTATCTAACAGAGTAATCACCACACTTCTCTTCTCTGATTAATTGATGATTAAATACAGGTTATGTAACATCCGGTTTCCAATCAAACCCGAAGTCGTCCGATTTTGGGTCTAATGAACCCAATAACATTGACGGTCAATACTAAACAACCTAAAACGACCAATTAGTAGTAAATCAAAAGTCGTTCGGACGAAATCGACCAAAAATCGGTCCCTTCGTAGCGCGCGCCGTGAAAAGCCGCGACGCAAATTCGGAAACCGCGAAACGAACCGAGACCGTCATTAGATCCGATTCGATGACACGAGACCAACGGAATCGACCGTTCGTCAATCGGAGGTCACATGATATTTTTAAATCACAAAATTTAACCTTAAACAGAAATCGTATCCAAAAAGTTCGGGTATTCAAAACCCGATCGGAAGTATATCAACATTGTACTCATTTTGATCATCATAAAGAGACGATCAAATTGATATATTGCGCGTCAGAAACCGACGCTCGAGACATGAATACGGTTCACTTTAAAGTATAACAAATAAAGAAAGATAAAATTGAAATATATATATATATATTTAACAAGTACTGCTACGGTTTATTATATAAAAAAAATTTGTTGTAGCAGACCCGTTACAGCTATAACAAGTGGTTGCCAATCTTTTCCACTTGGCTCATTATTCTCCCCCATTCGGCAAACACGTAGCTCTCCCTCCCTTTATATATATATATATATATATATTAACTTTACCTTTCCTTGGTCTTTCCATCTTTCCCGACTACTATCTGCTCTTGCTACTAATTCCAGGAAGATCTAAAGCCCAGCCGAGCAACCCAATCTCCAAGTAGAATCCAGCCCCCCTTTCTTTCAATTGGTTCTCAAAATTCCACCAAAAGAGGCCACATTTCCAGCACCATTCTTGCTGGACGTCCCCTCCTGTTGGAAATTTCTCAAGTTCAGCAGTTGTTTCAAGCTCTACAAGCTCCTGGAACCTTGGATCTGCTCCTGGACTCTTGAAATTTGCCACATGCATGTTGTGATCTCCCAATTAAGAGATCAAAAAGGTACAATCCTATTACCATTCTCCTTGCTGCCATGCATGGTATTCTACCCATTTTTTTTTATCCTTAATTATGCATTGTTGAGTAATATATGAGTAGACTTTGGGGGATATTTCTTGGGAGCATGAAGCATTGACATATTAAGTCATTAAATTCAAATGAACAATCCACACATTTATATTTTTGTGTAAATTAATGTCTATTGAAAGGAAAAGAATAATAAGTAAATACTACATTAATCAATGATTCTATTCAAGTTAAATAAAAGATTGGTTTTTCATTATAGAATCTGGTTAGAATCTGATTACTGTTTTGTATCGGCCCAGATATATATATTTTTTTCAACATTTTATTACTCTACTCAGGGTATAAGTTTAAAAAGAGTTAAATTATTTATTCAATGAATTATAAATTGTTACTTATCTGTTTGCTGCAATGCTGGAATAACTGTAAATTATTTACTGAATGATGATGAAACTAAGCTCTGTTTCTATAATTAATACAAGATAGTTAAAATTATAAAATATATATATATGTGACCTTTAGAAGAAAATGCTTGATCTTACTATTATATATAATGTGTTTTGAAAGATAGGTTTTGTTGATAAAAGAAAACACATTGTTTATTTAGTGAGGCTGTTATAATAAAATACGTTGGCAATAGTTCTGGAGTGCTAGTTATTACAATTATCATACAATCATTGCTCTTCCCTTTTGAATATGTGGCAGTTTTAGATAATTCTAAAATTTCTCATAATTATCTAACTTGTTAGAATGTTGTAAGGAGTTAGACCATAATTAAGGTCCAATAGAGAGATCCAAGGGTAAAGCAAGTTTCATGCGTGATAATGATTAAATAGCAAAATTATTTGTAATATATATATATATATATATATAATTCTAGGAGTTTACTAAAGTGCTAGGTAGAATGATTGATTCCTTGCTAAAAGGAGTTTACTTCTTGTGCTGAAATTTGGGTAATATAAATTAGTAAGTAGTCCAACAGAGGAATTAGAATATCCTTGTTAAACTTGATTCTATTACTGAAAACTTGTGACATACCAAAATTTAATAAGATGTGTCTCTATTTTAACATAATGTATAGGAGTAGTCTATGTTAACAACCTCCTTGTCATCTTTAGAGTATGCATCACTTGGAAATAGAATTAGTTCTATTTTTGTTGATGCCTAATAGACTGAAGTTAAGCATCACACTTCCATCCTAATTTGTGATATCATACTTGTTGTGTAATGTTAATTGGTGGAATCGTTGTACAAATCAAACTGGGAGGATATAAATTGGTCTTGAACCACTCGACCATCGACAATTAATTGGGTTGAATTCATGCTGAAAATGAATGAAGGATAAATTGTGACCATAAAGACGGATCGTTCGTATGAAACTATCTTTTAGGTATTCCATACTATCTATTAGTTCATTAATACAACCATTGACCAAAATACCTAGATCATCACAGTCAACCATAGAAAAGACTGAGAAAGTGATAAGCAGTCAAGAAAGTAAAGATGACAGTGAATAATTGATGATAACCATTTGTGCCGGTCATGTTGAATCTTACACCTGACCGTGCGAGGGCGCGGTGACCCTCACCTGGGCGGGAGAATAGGAAGCCCAGTTTGGGCAGCGGCCGCCAAGTGCGCGGGTCTAGGATCCCAGTCCTCTTTCGGTTTTTACGTGAGCTCACAGTGTTTTTACGCCTCGTTGGGATCCCGACTTTGGACCAGTTCCGCTGACCCTGTTTTTTTTAGGATACCCAGGCGGGGGATCCTGGTTTTTCAGTTTTACGTACGAGCTCGGTTGCCCGTTACCGGTCGGGCTGTTTTTCTAGAGTGACTTTTCCGGGAAGTCCCTCTCACCCGTCTCAGTGGCGTAGTTGGGGAGTAGACCTATCCCTCTATTGGACCGGCCTTCCAACTAGAGGGCGAGACGGAAGAGCCATTTGTAGGCTTCTTCACCGCTTGAGTTTTTCTTCGCCAACAGACTTGGCGATGTTACATCTAGATCATCCATGTCTACATCATCTAGAGTTACATTTAGGTTGTTGCACAGAGGTTTGAAGGGATTGATGTTACATCCAGATCACCTATAACTACATCTAAAACATCGTGAGTTACATCCGAAAGATTACAGTTAAAGTTTGGAGGAAATAATGATTAAGTTGATTAGAGGTGACTTTAATCAAATGTGAAATCCCTATAAGTTAGTGGACGTGTTGGGAACTTAGTTAGGATGCATTATACAACACCGCATGCCTACGGAGGCACCCCAACCCTAAGGTACCTTTAAATACCTTAGAGTCATAGTGTGAGGTGACACACAGACAAAGACCACAGACTATCCACTAACTTAAAGGAGTAAATAACACTAAGGATCAAATCCATCATCGTCATATCCGTCCTATATCGAAAACCATGATATAATATCAATGACAAGAAATTAGCAATTTCATGTGCCATTAAGTTCCAAGACATGATCTCCAAGACCTAGAATCATGACCTTTATCTACATCATCTGGAGTTATATCTGAAATAATTGAAGTTAATAATTACAGGACTTACTAGACTTAGGAATTAAAAATATAAATATATCTTCTCATCCCAAACTTTCCATCATCACTCATAAATATGATCTCTGGGTACTATGGGAATAAATTATACACTCAGTTACAAGAGAAATATACTCATGTGGGAAATGTTGGGATAATGGATGATCATAAGAGGTGCTTACTAAAAATTTGGAAACCTTTTACATTTGCAAGTAGAAAGAAATCTTAAATTTGAGTTGCTCATGCCTCTCTACTTGCTTTCTTTTGTAAATAATAAATGCCTGTTATTTTTATATAAGTTTTTGGGAGGTACCAGCAACCGCTGACGCCTTTTCTTCCTTACACGCTTGGCAGGCAAACAGCCTGCAGTTCAGTAGCTATATATGGATTCAGAAGATAAATTTTATACCCAACGGTATGGTTTATTTTGTGCTAGTTTCTGTTCAATGTATAATGTATTATGTTTCTTTCTCTTCAGTCAGATTTTGGGATATAATGTATGTACTGTCAGACTTTGTACATGTAAAATATATGGAAGTTAATGAAATGAAATAAGATTTTGGTGACCATTGTTCTATGTGTTTGTGGTTATAAATGTTGATTGTGAATGTCAGATGAAATTGTTTCATTCGCGAAAAATTTCCCCGTACTTTCAGTTGCTTAATGCGATAGAAATGAATGTTGTAATGCAAAATGTGTGATTAACGGGTACCCGGATCCTAGGGGGTTCACAGTTTGGTATCAGAGCAGTGGTACCCTGATACACACATTCGCAGTATTTCAATTCCGATCGCATTGAGTTCTCGGATAGCGGCAGTCTTCCAACTTGTCGTGAGTCCGAGAAGGGAAATACGACATTCAGATTCAATCACCACAGCTGTCACCAATTTCATTAATTTTCATATTATATCCCAAGAAGAGAAAAACATATATCATAATATCTGCGAACCATTGATTTTATGACTAATAAATGGTTCTCATGCAGAGCCATGTCATCCCGACCAGACCAGGAGATGACTAACAAACTAGCACACATACTGACTACTCGTATCGACTTTTCCATAGTCTAGTTGATTCTAGTGTGACACATTCTTTTCTTACTTCGAGGCTAATTGCTTCTTTAGGTATAGTCGCAGAGACTCTCTCTTCTCCATATCACATCCAAGGGTCAGGTGACCAGTTGTTTGTCATTTCCCTGATAGTCAGGCACTTGCCTATACTGATTGGCGGTCACGAGATGATCACAGATTGTCTACTTCTGCAGCTTGATGAGTTCGACTTGATTTTGGGCATGGATTGGTTATCCACTCATCCTGCACAGGTTGATTGCTTTAGGAAGACGGTTGTCTTCAGGATTCCAGATCTACCTGAGTTCACTTTTGAGGGTACTATACATGACTCCACCATGGAGTACAATTCCGTGTTACGAGCTCAATGACTTGTTGATCAGGGATGTGATTCATATCTTGCATTTGTTCGGGAGGTATCTGATCAGAAGCTGATGACTCAGGACATCCGAGTAGTCTCAGAATACCTGACGTGTTTCCTGATGAGCTACCAGGATTACCTCCTGAGAGAGAGAGAGAGAGATCGAGTTCGAGATCACATTGCTGCTAGATACACAGCCGATCTCTATAGCACTATATCACATGGCACCAGCCGAGTTGAGGGAGCTGAAGGTGCAGTGGCAGGAATTACTTGACTTGGGATTTGTGAGGCTGAACACTTCACCTTGGGATGCTCCGGTTCTATTTGTCAAGAAGAAGGACGGATCCATGAGGTTATGCATCGATTACAGGCAGTTGAACAAGAGAACGGTGAAGAACCGTTATCCTTTGCCGCGCATCGATGATTTATTTGATCAACTCCAAGGATCTTCGGTATTTTCGAAGATCGATCTTCACTCAGGCTACCGTTAGCTGAGGATTCGAGAGGCAGATATTCCAAAGACCGTATTCAGGACTCGTTATGGACACTACGAGTTTGTGGTGATGCCGTTTGGGCTCACCAATGCACCTGCAGCTTTCATGGATATGATGAACCGTATCTTCCGTCCATACTTGGACAAGTTGTAGAGGTATTCATCGATGATGTGCTCATCTACTCATGGAATGAATGGGATCATGCGAATGATCTACAAATTGTTTTGGACACATTGCGAGAGCACAAGCTATAAGCCCAGTTGAGCAAGTGTGAGTTCTGATTATCCCAGGTCTCGTTTCTCGGGCATATCATTTCTGGAGCAGGCATTGCAGTTGATCCTGCGAAGATAGATGCAGTTATGTCTTGGGAGCAGCCCAAGACTGTCACGTAGATTCGAAGTTTCTTTGGGCTAGCGGGTTATTACAGACGCTTTGTCAACAGATTTTCACGCATCGTTCGTCCTCTGACACGGTTGACGCAGAAGGGAGTTCCATTCATTTGGGACGATTCAGGTGAGCAGGCCTTCCAAACACTGAAGGAAAGGTTGACTACAGCGCCTATTCTCGCTCTTCCTTCAG
Source organism: Ottelia alismoides (assembly GCA_037367405.1). Lineage (NCBI taxonomy): Eukaryota > Viridiplantae > Streptophyta > Magnoliopsida > Alismatales > Hydrocharitaceae > Ottelia > Ottelia alismoides. The sequence goes on from JAZKJV010011728.1 coordinate 360,085, forward strand.
GCACTCAAGACTATGCAGTCTACACAGATGCATCTGGAGAAGGTCTAGGAGCAGTGGTGATGCAAAGAGGACAGGTGATTGCTTACGCATCACGGCAGTTGAGACCGCATAAGCAGAACTACCCCACACATGACTTGGAGTTAGCAGCAGTTGTCTTCACCTTGAAGATCTGGCGCCACTATCTTTATGGGGTGAACTTCAAGATTTTCACTGATCATAAGAGCCTGAAGTACATCTTTGATCAGAATGAGCTGAACATGAGACAACGCAAATGGCTCGAGCTACTGAAGAATTATGATTGCACAATCTCTTACCAACCCGGTAAGGGAAACGTGGTGGCTGATGCACTTAGCAGGAGAACGCATGCTGATGGTACGACGAACTGGCCATATACATGGGATACGCTTGCCGCTTTGACCGATTGGCATCCTCAGGAGAGCGCATCCATTTCTACTGCCGTGATACAGCAGCCGTTGGGATCGTATTGTAGAAGGCCAGAAGACAGATCCTTGGATCCAAGATAGATTCATGCGCGCCGTCAAGGACGAATTTGATGACTTTGTTGTGATGGAGTATATTTTATGGAAGGCAGGACGGGTCGTTGTACCCAATGACGAGCAGCTTCGCAGAGACATTTTGGACGAGGCACACAGTTCACGGTTATCTATCCATCCAGGTAGCACGAAGATGTACCGTGATTTGCGTCGACATTTCTGGTGGGATGAAATGAAGCGCGATGTGGCGCTACATGTCACCAGATGCATGAACAATCAGATGGTCAAGGTCGAGCACAAGAGACCACCGGGATTACTGCAGTCTCTCCCCATTCCCGAATGGAAGTGGGAGAGCATTTCTATAGATTTCGTCACGGGATTGCAAAAGACACCGGGTGGCCATGATTCCATTTGGGTCGTTGTTGATAGGTTGACCAAGTCAACCCATTTCATACCCGTCAACACAACTTACACTCTACCCAGATTAGCCAAGCTTTATGTGCAGAATATCATTAGAATTCATGGTATACCACGAGAGGTGGTGTCTGACAAGGATTCAAGAATTTCATCTCATTATTGGCATCAGTTGATGTCAGCACTACAGACAGAGCTGAAGATGAGTTCTGCATACCATCCTCAGACAGATGGGCAGAGTGAGCGCACCATTCAGACGCTTGAGGACCTACTTCGCGCATGCACTTTGAAGTAGAAAAGGTCCTGGAAGGACCATCTGCCGTTAGCAGAATTCACGTATAACAACCGCTATCATCGGCATGATACCATTCGAAGTCCTATACGAGCGGAGATGTCTTATACCTCTAAGTTTGCATGAGGTAGGTGATCATGCTCTCTATTCCATAGATCTCCTGGAGGAGACCGCGAAAGCTGTTGATCTTGTAAGCCGGAGGTTTCTGACGGCACAGAGCCGCCAGAAGAGTTACGCAGATCGTCGGAGGAGAGACTTAGAGTTTCAGGTTGGAGATTGGGTATTTTTGCGAGTATCTCCCATGAAGGGAGTGCAGAGATTCGGTGTTCGTGGCAAGTTGGCGCCGTGATATGTTGGACCGTTCGAGATTCTGGCTAGAGTGGGGAAGGTTGCTTACCGAGTAGCTCTTCCTCCACATCTTTCAGGCATCCACGACGTCTTTCATGTATCTAATTTGAGAAAATATGTGCACGAACCTCGGTACATTATTAGTTACGAGAATTTAGATGTGAAGCCTGATTTGACATACGAGGAGAGGTTAGTCCAAATAATTGATCGTGCTGTGAAGAAGTTTCGCAGCAAAGAGATTTCATTGGTCAAGGTTTTGTGGCACCGACACGTTATCAAAGAGGCGACATGGGAGACTGAAGCCGACATGCGAGCATGATGCCCGCAGCTATTCTGATGTAATCATCAAAACAAGCTTTTGTAATTAGGTACATTATAAATATATGGCTTGTTTTCTCTTTGAGGTTTTTATGGGTTCAAAACCCTTTGAGGTTTTTATGGACATATGAAATTTAAACAAGTCACCGAATAGCCTTAACTCGAGTCTCGAGGACGAGACTCCCTTTGAGGTTTTTATATTTGTAACATCCGGTTTCCAATCAAACCCGAAGTCGTCCGATTTTGGGTCTAATGAACCCAATAACATTGACGGTCAATACTAAACAACCTAAAACGACCAATTAGTAGTAAATCAAAAGTCGTTCGGACGAAATCGACCAAAAATCGGTCCCTTCGTAGCGCGCGCCGTGAAAAGCCGCGACGCAAATTCGGAAACCGCGAAACGAACCGAGACCGTCATTAGATCCGATTCGATGACACGAGACCAACGGAATCGACCGTTCGTCAATCGGAGGTCACATGATATTTTTAAATCACAAAATTTAACCTTAAACAGAAATCGTATCCAAAAAGTTCGGGTATTCAAAACCCGATCGGAAGTATATCAACATTGTACTCATTTTGATCATCATAAAGAGACGATCAAATTGATATATTGCGCGTCAGAAACCGACGCTCGAGACATGAATACGGTTCACTTTAAAGTATAACAAATAAAGAAAGATAAAATTGAAATATATATATATATATTTAACAAGTACTGCTACGGTTTATTATATAAAAAAAATTTGTTGTAGCAGACCCGTTACAGCTATAACAAGTGGTTGCCAATCTTTTCCACTTGGCTCATTATTCTCCCCCATTCGGCAAACACGTAGCTCTCCCTCCCTTTATATATATATATATATATTAACTTTACCTTTCCTTGGTCTTTCCATCTTTCCCGACTACTATCTGCTCTTGCTACTAATTCCAGGAAGATCTAAAGCCCAGCCGAGCAACCCAATCTCCAAGTAGAATCCAGCCCCCCTTTCTTTCAATTGGTTCTCAAAATTCCACCAAAAGAGGCCACATTTCCAGCACCATTCTTGCTGGACGTCCCCTCCTGTTGGAAATTTCTCAAGTTCAGCAGTTGTTTCAAGCTCTACAAGCTCCTGGAACCTTGGATCTGCTCCTGGACTCTTGAAATTTGCCACATGCATGTTGTGATCTCCCAATTAAGAGATCAAAAAGGTACAATCCTATTACCATTCTCCTTGCTGCCATGCATGGTATTCTACCCATTTTTTTTTATCCTTAATTATGCATTGTTGAGTAATATATGAGTAGACTTTGGGGGATATTTCTTGGGAGCATGAAGCATTGACATATTAAGTCATTAAATTCAAATGAACAATCCACACATTTATATTTTTGTGTAAATTAATGTCTATTGAAAGGAAAAGAATAATAAGTAAATACTACATTAATCAATGATTCTATTCAAGTTAAATAAAAGATTGGTTTTTCATTATAGAATCTGGTTAGAATCTGATTACTGTTTTGTATCGGCCCAGATATATATATTTTTTTCAACATTTTATTACTCTACTCAGGGTATAAGTTTAAAAAGAGTTAAATTATTTATTCAATGAATTATAAATTGTTACTTATCTGTTTGCTGCAATGCTGGAATAACTGTAAATTATTTACTGAATGATGATGAAACTAAGCTCTGTTTCTATAATTAATACAAGATAGTTAAAATTATAAAATATATATATATGTGACCTTTAGAAGAAAATGCTTGATCTTACTATTATATATAATGTGTTTTGAAAGATAGGTTTTGTTGATAAAAGAAAACACATTGTTTATTTAGTGAGGCTGTTATAATAAAATACGTTGGCAATAGTTCTGGAGTGCTAGTTATTACAATTATCATACAATCATTGCTCTTCCCTTTTGAATATGTGGCAGTTTTAGATAATTCTAAAATTTCTCATAATTATCTAACTTGTTAGAATGTTGTAAGGAGTTAGACCATAATTAAGGTCCAATAGAGAGATCCAAGGGTAAAGCAAGTTTCATGCGTGATAATGATTAAATAGCAAAATTATTTGTAATATATATATATATATATAATTCTAGGAGTTTACTAAAGTGCTAGGTAGAATGATTGATTCCTTGCTAAAAGGAGTTTACTTCTTGTGCTGAAATTTGGGTAATATAAATTAGTAAGTAGTCCAACAGAGGAATTAGAATATCCTTGTTAAACTTGATTCTATTACTGAAAACTTGTGACATACCAAAATTTAATAAGATGTGTCTCTATTTTAACATAATGTATAGGAGTAGTCTATGTTAACAACCTCCTTGTCATCTTTAGAGTATGCATCACTTGGAAATAGAATTAGTTCTATTTTTGTTGATGCCTAATAGACTGAAGTTAAGCATCACACTTCCATCCTAATTTGTGATATCATACTTGTTGTGTAATGTTAATTGGTGGAATCGTTGTACAAATCAAACTGGGAGGATATAAATTGGTCTTGAACCACTCGACCATCGACAATTAATTGGGTTGAATTCATGCTGAAAATGAATGAAGGATAAATTGTGACCATAAAGACGGATCGTTCGTATGAAACTATCTTTTAGGTATTCCATACTATCTATTAGTTCATTAATACAACCATTGACCAAAATACCTAGATCATCACAGTCAACCATAGAAAAGACTGAGAAAGTGATAAGCAGTCAAGAAAGTAAAGATGACAGTGAATAATTGATGATAACCATTTGTGCCGGTCATGTTGAATCTTACACCTGACCGTGCGAGGGCGCGGTGACCCTCACCTGGGCGGGAGAATAGGAAGCCCAGTTTGGGCAGCGGCCGCCAAGTGCGCGGGTCTAGGATCCCAGTCCTCTTTCGGTTTTTACGTGAGCTCACAGTGTTTTTACGCCTCGTTGGGATCCCGACTTTGGACCAGTTCCGCTGACCCTGTTTTTTTTAGGATACCCAGGCGGGGGATCCTGGTTTTTCAGTTTTACGTACGAGCTCGGTTGCCCGTTACCGGTCGGGCTGTTTTTCTAGAGTGACTTTTCCGGGAAGTCCCTCTCACCCGTCTCAGTGGCGTAGTTGGGGAGTAGACCTATCCCTCTATTGGACCGGCCTTCCAACTAGAGGGCGAGACGGAAGAGCCATTTGTAGGCTTCTTCACCGCTTGAGTTTTTCTTCGCCAACAGACTTGGCGATGTTACATCTAGATCATCCATGTCTACATCATCTAGAGTTACATTTAGGTTGTTGCACAGAGGTTTGAAGGGATTGATGTTACATCCAGATCACCTATAACTACATCTAAAACATCGTGAGTTACATCCGAAAGATTACAGTTAAAGTTTGGAGGAAATAATGATTAAGTTGATTAGAGGTGACTTTAATCAAATGTGAAATCCCTATAAGTTAGTGGACGTGTTGGGAACTTAGTTAGGATGCATTATACAACACCGCATGCCTACGGAGGCACCCCAACCCTAAGGTACCTTTAAATACCTTAGAGTCATAGTGTGAGGTGACACACAGACAAAGACCACAGACTATCCACTAACTTAAAGGAGTAAATAACACTAAGGATCAAATCCATCATCGTCATATCCGTCCTATATCGAAAACCATGATATAATATCAATGACAAGAAATTAGCAATTTCATGTGCCATTAAGTTCCAAGACATGATCTCCAAGACCTAGAATCATGACCTTTATCTACATCATCTGGAGTTATATCTGAAATAATTGAAGTTAATAATTACAGGACTTACTAGACTTAGGAATTAAAAATATAAATATATCTTCTCATCCCAAACTTTCCATCATCACTCATAAATATGATCTCTGGGTACTATGGGAATAAATTATACACTCAGTTACAAGAGAAATATACTCATGTGGGAAATGTTGGGATAATGGATGATCATAAGAGGTGCTTACTAAAAATTTGGAAACCTTTTACATTTGCAAGTAGAAAGAAATCTTAAATTTGAGTTGCTCATGCCTCTCTACTTGCTTTCTTTTGTAAATAATAAATGCCTGTTATTTTTATATAAGTTTTTGGGAGGTACCAGCAACCGCTGACGCCTTTTCTTCCTTACACGCTTGGCAGGCAAACAGCCTGCAGTTCAGTAGCTATATATGGATTCAGAAGATAAATTTTATACCCAACGGTATGGTTTATTTTGTGCTAGTTTCTGTTCAATGTATAATGTATTATGTTTCTTTCTCTTCAGTCAGATTTTGGGATATAATGTATGTACTGTCAGACTTTGTACATGTAAAATATATGGAAGTTAATGAAATGAAATAAGATTTTGGTGACCATTGTTCTATGTGTTTGTGGTTATAAATGTTGATTGTGAATGTCAGATGAAATTGTTTCATTCGCGAAAAATTTCCCCGTACTTTCAGTTGCTTAATGCGATAGAAATGAATGTTGTAATGCAAAATGTGTGATTAACGGGTACCCGGATCCTAGGGGGTTCACAGGTTACATCAGTGAACCAATTATGCCATTAAAAGACAATTAATAGAGCTTTCAAACAAGATCAAAATCGCTTAATTTGGATTTAGTAATGCTCAAGTTATTCAATAATCAATCCAGGGACTTAATTGCAAAGAAAACTTAATTATAAATACATAAAACATCACAAACATGTCCAAAAAGGACTAAAATATAAATACAAGAAGTCGGAGGGGCTTATCTGCAATAGTCCAGGTGTACGGGGGTAGAACTGCACATATGGGATCCCAGCGAGCTTGGCTGAAAATAGCCTGGGTAGCATGTGCTTGGGGCGTGCAGGCTTGAGCTTCAACGCAAGGCTCGGGCTGCGAGTTGGCTCGGGCCACGTGGAGAGTGGTTGTCACTTCGGCGCATGATCGAGTCCATCGAGGCTGAGAGTGTCAGGTTAAGCCCTGGGGATGCTAACAACCATAGGATCAAATCCAAAAGATTTGAAACGGTTACTGAGGCCCTAAATATCGGTTTCGGTCACCATTTCGGTAACCGACCGAAACGGAATTTCGCCGGAATTTGGTCAAAATTCGACCGAAATTTCGATCATTTCGGTCATTTTTTGTACTAGGGCCCCCATATTTCGGTCATTTTGACCGTTTCGGTCGAATTTCGATTTCGACAGGATATCGATATTCGACAGAAGTTCAATCGAATTTCACTGAAATTTGAGGACATGGTTACTGGATCTATGCTCTCCTCCGCAAGCGACGGTGTAAGCGGAACTCTGATGGGGGTTCTGCTCCTCCTTCATGCTACTCACGATTGGCTGAAGGTCGGAGAAGATTGCTGAGAAGCTGGCGAAGAAAGTGGAAAGGTTGTGAAGCCGCTGCGGCGGCTTGATCAACGGGGCAACTCCACCCAGACGGAGGTGGCGTAGAAGATCGGTGGGGCCTTAAAACCTCCGTCCATTGAGCCCTTAGAGATACCTGCAAGGTTAGCACATAGTCGAAGCACTTGAGAATCGAAAGGAGGTGGAAATGGAATGAATGGAGTGTTGTCGACTAGTAGCCGGAGGTGGAGCCCTAATGGATGCACCTTCGTGCAAGAAGGTGAATGGATCGAGATGGAGAGGATTCTAGAGAAAAAGAAGGGATAAACGGGGATGTATGCCAGGATATGGTTGGTACAAAGATGGTGAAGAGCTACTCAAATCAGCGTGAGGGTGTGTATGTATGCGTAATAAAATCGGGAAACATGGGTATTACCTGGAGAATGTAGAAGATGGTCGGATGATGGAATCATTGTGATGCAATATTTCTCAAATTGGCAGAGAGCTGATTTGGGGATCTTTCAAAGTAGAGAATTTCGTGCTTAAATAATTTTTTTAATTAGTTTACTTATTTTATCGAAATAAATTGAGATTGTAATCTCAACTTTTTTGGTAGATAAAATTAGCTAAGAGTCAATTAGAATCGGTTAGAGTCAATTAGGAACGAGTATGATTTTATTTGAATTCGAATTTGATTCACTTTCCATTATTGTAATTCCACCCCTCCTATATAAAGGGGTTGGTAGTCTATTGTGAGGGAAAAGTTCAGATGATATGAAAAATTGAGATTTTATCTCTATCTCCCTCTCTCATCTCTCTCTCCCCTACGCGATCTTTGTGATTCTCTTCTCCAAAATCCCCCATTCTTCGGAGAGTCTTCTCTTTTCAACCACTCCTTTTTCTTCTCCATCAAAAATCCACAATCAAAATAATTTTTCCTCTTTGCAAAAAAATCTGATTTGCATCATGGAAAGGGAGCAAAATTGAGCATTTTTGCTCAACCAATCCAGATGGGATTCTCCACCGTCGGAACGAAGATCGAACAATTCGTCAGGAGACGAATTTTTTCAAACGGAGGAGAATTGATGCAATATTTCTCAAATTGGCAGGGCAAATCAAATTGAATCAGAGGGCTGATTTGGGATCTTTCAAATTAGGGAACTTCGTCCTCAAATAATTATTTTAATTAGTTTGCTTATTTTATCTAAATAAATTGAGATTGTAATCTCAACTTTTTTGGTAGATAAAATTAGTTAAGAGTCAATTAGAATCGGTTAGAGTCAATTAGGATCGAGTATGATTTTATTTGAATTCGAATTTGATTCACTTTCCATTATTGTAATTCCACCCGTCCTATATAAAGGGGTTGGTAGTCTATTGTGAGAAAAAAGTTCAGATGATATGAAAAATTGAGATTTTATCTCTATCTCCCTCTCTCGTCTCTCTCTCCCCTACGCGATCTCTGCGATTCTCTTCTCCAAAATCCCTCATTCTCCGACGAGTCTTCTCTTTTCAACCACTCCTTTTTCTTCTCCATCAAAAATCCACAATCAAAATAATTTTTCCTCTTTGCAAAAAAACCGATTGGCATCAATTGGTATCAGAGCGTGGAAACGGAACCGTTCCTACGATTCGACGATCCTGTCGAGCATTGGCGTTTACAATTCAATTTAAGTCGCCTCAGAAACGACTCACATTCACGATCAAAGAAGTTCAAGCAACGACTAATATCAAGTGTCAAAGTACAAGCATAGTTGGACACGATATTCAATGAAGATTCATCCGTCCATGACAAAAATCAGAGCGTTGCATCTGATTTCGACCCAGAAAACAAAGATATTTTAGTACAAGACACATATTTTCCTAATATAACTTCAATACCATACGCGAGGAGGACACTAGGCCGATATATGACGAAAGCGTTACGGAGAAGCCTTTTGATCTCCCTGTGGCGGTCCTTTCTGTTGCATCCCAAGAAGCATGTGCTTCGCCTCTGCCGCTATCGATTGTGCCCGGCGCGACCATAACGTCGCAACCAGCCAAGAAACACATGCATGTGCGCAGCCTCCACCGATTATGAGGTTGCTCTCCGGCTAGCAGCGATGCGTGCATATCCGACGCAGCACCTGCGCGTTGCTTCCACCATCCACGGGCGTGTATTCATCGATGTGAGCGCCATCACCTGTGCACGACCACAAGTCACCGCCTCCCAGATCGTCACCGTCTCTCCTTTTTCTTCCCAGGCCGCCGATGCCATTGGGAGGACACGCATGGCCACCCTCGTGAGGTTGGGCGCAGCCAGACGGTCTGGAGCCGCAACCCTAGCCGAAGAGCTCGATGCCGCCCTTGGAGTCAAAGCATTCGCCACCACCACTGTCAAGAAAAAGAGCGACGAACCATAACGAGAGGCTTCTTATGTGTGGGATTCAGATCCCATAAAATTTGGGATGGGGATTTAATTTGAAAAAATTGCCGGAAAGGCACCCTTACAAAAGTTGTTATCAAAAGGGGCAATTGAAGGATATGTTATGCTATGAAATCTTTTTAAGTGAAGGGGTACGAAAATAACTTTTTTGGTAGATAAAATTAGTTAAGAGTCAATTAAAATCGGTTAGAGTCAATTAGGATCGAGTATGATTTTATTTGAATTCGAATTTGATTCACTTTCCATTATTGTAATTCCACCCCTCCTATATAAAGGGGTTGGTAGTCTATTGTGAGGGAAAAGTTCATATGATATGAAAAATTGAGATTTTATCTCTATCTCCCTCTCTTGTCTCTCTCCCCTATGCGATCTCTGCGATTCTCTTCTCCAAAATCCCTCGTTCTCCGGCGAGTCTTCTCATTTCAACTACTCCTTTTTCTTCTCCATCAAAAATCCACAATCAAAATAATTTTTCCTCTTTGCGAAAAATCCGATTTGCATCACATTGCATGGGCTTTAAGCTTTGAGCTTCAGGGTCTTCGCTCAACGTGACTAGCAAGCACGGAGCTCGAGCAAAACCTTTAGGAGGTATACGACATGATGGTGATCATCGTGGATCTCGTCGGAGATGTCATCGATCTTCAATCTACCTCTCTACCACAGGTATCAAGGAGAGGCTTGGAGGGTTCCTCGCACAAGGATGGATGGGTGTAACGGTCGTTCACCAATGGTTTTAGTTCAAAGAACTGGTGATTGGAGGCAATGGTTTCAACTGCAGTTGGTTCACGGAGCTGAGGTAGAGGACGGAGATGGAGGAGTTGGCGAAGAAGGCAGTTGAAATGGCACGTGATTGGTATCGGAGGGAGAAGCGAAGGACATATGGATCGACGACGGTTAAAGGGAGAAGCTCATCTGGCGAAGAGACACGTGACCTAGAGGAGGAACCGTTGGATGTTGACAACTATGAGTGGTTGTTGGATCAGGTGATCCAACTGTCCTCATGGAGGCACAAATGGGTGAACGAGGAGCGTCTGATTAAGTAATCAAACGCTCCAAATGAGAGCAGATGTGGAGTGAGGATGACGATATGATCGAGAGGTCAGATGGCTAAGATAGGTTAAATGAAAGAAGTAAGGTCGACCACATGGCTAGTCAAGAAGAGGCCACGTGGCCCAATCAAAAATTAAAGAACAATAAATAATAAAGATAAATACAATAGTAAATGAAGTCAAAATAAAAAGTATTCAGCATGAAAATTGTGTATTTTTTAAGATCTATAATTTTCATGTAAAATCCAAAACCAAATAACATCATATATATAGTGTTATATTTGTAAGTATTTTTATGACCCAATCTAATTATTTTGAATTTTTAGTATTTTTGTATAAGAATTAATATATTGTATATTATTTACAATAATACACTTCATTTTATGGGATTTTAAACATATAAGAAATACATAAAATACAGAAAACATAAAAATGCATATATACAATAATTTGATACTTTATTTATTTACAATAATTAGCATTAATTAGTTACAAGATGTATAATGTTAATTATATTTAGTTAATTGTTAAATCAATTGAATAAGCCAAGATAGAGGGTTACATATTCGATAAAATGTTGATGAATATGAGATTCATCACTCTCCACCACAAGCAGATAATCAGCATGCTTTACCCTGACACCAACTAGTGGAAAACCAAAGTAAACAATCAGAAGTGTCCATATCTGTGTCCGTAGGGAGCTACGCATCCTACCACCCCCCCCCAACCGCTCCAAAAGGAACAAATGCCAAATTATCATGGTTGACTCGTAGCCCAAATACCATCCCAAATAGTTTAACTACTCTGAAAACTCCCTCCGTTGCACCAGCAACCCCTTCCAAAAATAAGATTATTTTATCAGCATATTGCAGAATCCACACATGAACATTCAAATGCTAAATCCTAAACAATGACCACCACCCACCGACCTTACAACCACTTTGGCAAGTACATCTACCACAAGAACAAAAAAACAATGGCAATAGAGTACAACTCAAACGAAACCCCCTTTGCGATTGAAAGAAACTCCTTACACCCTAATATCAACTAGTGGCAAACCAAAGTAAACAATGAGAAGTGCCCATATCAATGTCTGTAGGGAGCTACACATCCTACCAACCCACCCACCCCATCTGCTCCAAAAGGAACAAATGCCAATTTATTATGGTTGACTCGTAGCCCAAATAGCATCCCAAATAGTTTAAATACTTTGAAAACTCCCTCCGCTGCACCAGCAACCCCTTCAAAAATAAGATTACTTTATCAGCATATTGCAGAATCCACATATGAACATTCAAATGCTAAATCCTACAAAATGACTACCAACCACCGACCTTACAACCATTTTGGCAATGGCAAGTACATCTACCACAAGAGGAAAAAACATTGGCGATAGAGTACAACCCAGATGAAACCCCCTTTGTGGTTGACAAAAACCCCTTACCTTCCTACCATTTATGAGAACGGTGTAAGTGGAAGTCGTCACACATCTTCCTCCATTCGAACCCCTCACCAGGAAAACCATGAAAACCATTGCAATGTAAAGACGCCCAACCTCCAATCTATGCAATCGTAAGCCTAAAAGAAGACAACCTTCCAAATAAACCAGTGATCTTCATTCTCCTTCATTCAGCAATAATCTCAGAGGCCGTCACAACTCCATTCATCACGTGTTTGCTCGAGATGAAAGCCATTTGTGTGGGGTCAATAATGGAACCAAGAACCTTTTGCAATCTACTAGCCATAACTTTTGCCACAATTAATTAGATGGTGTTAAAGCAATAGGATGCAAGTCCTCCACCCTCCGCACTATATCCAGTTTCAGTGGAAGAAATAATAGAGGTAAAGCCTCTTGGATTTTCCTGTCACAACTCAATAACATCCAAGGTCTTCTGGCCAACCAAATCACATAACTCCCTGAAAAAGAAAACCGATATCCATCCGAACTTGGTAAGCCATCCGCAGTCAGATTGAAAACCGCACTTCTCACCTCTGGCAGAGAAAAATGTCGTATCAACTCTGCATGCTACACCTCAGAAAACTAGGGAATATCTCTACCTCCCATCCAACACCACTATTGGCATAAAAAAAGATCAAAAAAGTTGTGTCTCACCAGGTATACCTGCCAGGCTACTATTGACAGCATCAAGGACCTCCAAGCAAGCCCCTCCACCACCTCTGTGAACAACATAGATCCCGGGTCATGGACACCTCTCCTAATAGGTTTATCATCTATATAAAGGGAAACATTAAAATCACCACCAATCATCCATGCCACTGCTAGGAATCTCGTCCCCGCCTCCATCAACTTTGACCGCAGTACAGTGTTTGGAGACGCCCTAGAGATGCTGTAACTGGACATCAGCAGCAGTGTTGCCTGATATCTTCTGCTATCCAGAACAAGACACAGAATGCACCACAATCATCTCCTCTATTAGGTTGAACAGATCACTATTTCAAGCCACCTCAATACCTCTAGAACTACCATTCACCAACACCACCCTCGTATCCATCAGGCCAGAACCTAAAACCGAACTCCACCTTATGGAACACAAAATATATCCACATGCCATGCTCTAAACAAGGACCCACTTGTCACCCTCTTTTCTAGTAAGCTTAAGCCACCCACATTTCACAACACACGCTTCATTAGGAACCAGGGGATACTCCTCGTCATCTGTATCCCCACACGTGCCACCTCCATTTGAAACAAATATCTATACAACAACCGATTGCTGAACAAGCACGGTCACTGCCAAGGTTTACGAAAGCGGTATGTGTATGTGTTCGGACATGTCACTGAATACTGAATAAGCGGTATGTGGGGGAATATGCAGGGTATATGCAGTTCTGTGCAGTTTTCTAATTATTTATTTTAAAAATAACAACTATCTATAAATAGCATTACTACTGAATTTAAGTATCAAAGTGGAGTTAAAGAATATCTAAGAAAAACAGTTCATATTAGATAGTTGATTAGATGCTTTTAATTGCCAAACATTTAATTGCAAAAAAATATTTAGCCATAAAAATTGTACACATTAGATGATTCTTAATAACAAAACTTCAATACGCATACGTGCACACGAGCAAAACCTTAGTCGAAAAATATTAAAATATTTGACCATATGTTCCATACATCCATGAAAACACTACATGAGAAAAACATAAAACATTGCATATACATAATGGTATGATGCATTGCAATTGTACATAAATGCATTATATATTCTTACAATTGAATGGAGGAAGAGGCAGAGTTACGGAGGTAAACACATAAATGAGAGGATCGAAGAGTTGGAGCTACTGGAGCAGTATGTTGTGCATATGCGGGGTATGCGGGGAATGTGCGGACTGTATGTGCGGGGAGGGCGCATAATGCACCGATTCAGAAAATCAGTTCGGTCAGCATGTTGCACAAGCATATGCGGCCCGTGCGGCCGATTTCAAGAACATTGGTCACTGCCAATATCAATGTTCAGAAAACGGTTGAAGTGGTCACATATACGCGTGCGGACCATTAGACGCGTCGCATTAGTGAAGCCCCTCAATATACGGCTATCGCGCATATGCGGCCCGCATATGCGGGCTGTGCGGCCGTATATGCGGACCGTGCGCCCGCTTCGTGGCATGTCGTGCTGTCGGATCGGATAATTAGATCCGATTACCCGTAACCCCCGTAACCCGATTACCCATAGCTCCCATACCTGATTACCCACGATACCGGTTACCCTAACCCCCTCTCCCCCGATACCCCGATACCCTAATCCCCTCCCTTGCGCGAGCCCACGCCTCCACGGTCCTCCTCCCAACTGCACCTCCATCGCCACCTCCTCCCATCTCCTCCGCCTCCTCCCAGTTCCTATACCTCCTCCGCTTCCTCCTAGCTCCACCGCAGTACCGCCTCCTCCTAGTTGCAGCATCGCCTCCTCCTAACTCCACCGCAGCACAGCCTCCTCTCAGCTCAGCCTCCTTCCAACTCCTCTACCTCCCCTGCCCCCTCCCAGCTCCATCTCTTCCTCCCAACTCCTCTACCCCCTCCTCCCCCTCCCAGCTCCACCTCCTCCCAACTGTGACTCTTCTGCCAGCTCTTAGTTGCGCCGCCTCCCTCCAACTGTGCATCCTCCGCCTCCCATCTGTTGGATTCCTTCAACTACCGGCCATGAGAGATTCCTTCGACTACCGGTTGTGCTGGCCCAATATTATCTTCTTCAAGGGTCATCAAACCCTCCTCTACATCTCTGCAACCTCTAAACCCAATTTCTCCAATTCCATGGGTTGCTCCACCCCAAGATAAACACCCATCTTGATGTCCCTTCTTTGGAATTCTCTAACCACCGAGTTTCCCAACTAAGAGTGTTTGCACTACTCCTTTTGCACAAAAAGCTCATCATACCTTGCTGAGTTATAGGCTATTACTTCACTTTCGACAGCAGTACCACCGTCTATCGTGGAAGATTAATGCTTATACCACACTTGAAATCACCAACCCTCACATCCCCTTGAGTATCAACATCATAGCTCGTTATCCCAACCATTGATGGCACTGCACAAGCATAGCAGAAGTCCTATTGTGTGCACAAAAGGGGCATAGAAAGCTCGAGTCTAAGCTCGCACCTAATTGGATTTAGCTGGACTTTAGTCATTGTTGTATTTTTTGGATTACTTTAAATATATAAATCATTTTATACATATATCCTTATATAGAGAGATTATATTTAATGAAATTTAAAAAAAATGATTGGATTCAAATCGCAGGCATCTTAGATTAAGTATGCTTTTATAAAAAAAAGTAAAAAATCAATTATACAAAAATAATCTCAGGTCGCTTAGTCAGTCAATCAACTATTAACTGTGTAGTCAATTGTCACTCGATCACCCTACCGACTCAAGTAGTCAAACCACATAGTCCGGCTAGTCAGTCGATCTTTGCAACTATTGCTTGCTAGGGTAGCCTCATTGATTACTCAATGTAGTTTGCTACAAGAAATGAAAGGGGTGGAGAAAGCTTGAGAAATGTAAGGAAGTGGCCTCGCTTCTTAGGAAGCAGATGGATTCAGGTTGTATGCAAGAAACGTTGCTAGAAAGTAGGAATAGCACCCTATGCAGGTCTAAGCTAGGTTCATGCCTATCGGAGCATAAATTTATTAGGTGGTAGGAAGCTTTAGTGGGATCTTCTTTGATAGAATTGCAACATCCTTCACTTTATGAATGAGGTTTTAGGGAGCAAATCTCTAACATCCATTCTTAAGCATGTATCAGACGGGATGTTAATGATGATCTCCATCAGGTATGGCCTGATTAGAGTCTCGCTAATTATATAATATCAGAGGAGTTAAGAATGGTACATTGCAGATTTTCGCATATGTCGCAGACCGTGAGGGGAAAATCAATTTTCTTACGGACAATCCACCTCGACTGAAGGTGGAAAAGACCCAGGGTCTCTCAAATTTGAGTACATTATCAAT
This sequence comes from Ottelia alismoides, assembly GCA_037367405.1. Lineage (NCBI taxonomy): Eukaryota > Viridiplantae > Streptophyta > Magnoliopsida > Alismatales > Hydrocharitaceae > Ottelia > Ottelia alismoides. Next base: position 376,178 of record JAZKJV010011728.1, read on the forward strand.
GACTTGTACTTAGGGTGGAGCATGGGCCGGGCTCGGGTCGGGTCCAACATATCCCAGCACAGGCCCAATTAGGAAACCAGACGCACGGGCCGAGCCTAGGCCTGCTCATTTTTCAGCAACTAGGCCCAAGCCCGAGCCCAGCCCGACCTAAGATGGGTCGGGCCCGGGTCGGGTCGGCCCGCGAATCCCACAAAAGTTGGGCTATAGCCGATCTTACATAGTTACAACTTCAATTTTCGGAGGATTGGACTTAGAGGGTTTTTTTTAGCATTTGTAACATTTTATTACAAACACAATCTAATTTTGTAATTCTAATTTTTGGATCTCTTCTCGAATGGGAGGAGTTGTAGGGGATATGGCCGAATAGGTTAGGTATGATTTTTGAAATGAGGGGCCAGGCCAGGTTGGGCTCATGGGTCGGGCCTGGATTCGGCCTTAAACCGGGTCGGCCCGTGGGCTTCGGGTTCGGTCACGCTCAAGCCCGAGCCCGGCCCGATTTGATAAATGGGCCAAAATGGCAGCCCAAGCCCGCCCATTTAGAAAGTGAGCTCGGGCTTGGGTCGGGCTTGAGCGGGCCGGGCAACGGGCTGGGTCGGTCCAGCCCTGACCCATGCTCCACCCTACTTGTACTCATGTGTTGGAAGCCTTTAACAATAAATACACTTGGAGGAACTCCTGGTCAAGGCATGCATCAACAATTTTCTCATGTCAGTCAAGTTTTTAGAGTTGTTTTAGTGGCTCTATTCAATCTTTTCATAGATCACATTGAATCCCTATATCCTTATGTTGGGACACTGGTGAGGGTGATCATCCTTACTTCTACTATATTTATATAATCATGGTTCCTGAAGGAGGGCTTTTGAAAGAAGGTTAAGAAGCTCTATTTTGCTTATGAAGTGTTGGGAACAGTAATGAAGCTAGTGGCGTAAAGTTCATAGCTTTCATATGACGGAGGAATGGAGACTGTTGAGATATTTTCTATCTTTTGCATTGTTTTCTTGTTATCTATTTATTTTGTCTTCTTCATGTAATTTGCCTAATAGGTTCCTCTCCTATATGAGAGAAACCAAGGGCCTCTAATTAATCAATTATTTCATTTCCTTCTACATTGTATCGGAGTGACGATCTTAGACTGGAGTTCCCTTATCCCACCAAAGCCCTAGCCCTACCCGCCCCCTCCCGATGCATGTCGTCGTCACCCGACCTCCTCCGTCGTCGCCCAGCCTCATCCGGCGCAGCCCAAGCCCTCCCCCGACCCCCTCCAGCGCTGCCTAGTCCCTCCCCAGTCACAGGCCGCCTTGGCCTTCCCGCCCACCGCCCAGCCCACCGGCCGTCGCCCAGGCTGCTGCCACGACGGACAGCCCGCCGATTAGACTGCCCAGGCCCTCCCTCGACCCTCCGAGGCCACCACCAGCCCTCCCGTGTGCATTCGTGCACCTCTGAACCCTAAACCCTAAACCCTAAGCGACGACCCGGTCTAGAGGACGCACCCCTCTTGGCAACGGTGGTGGACGTTCGTGTGGCCTTTGCACCTTTTGCCATCGACCGGGACATGCAGAGGATACATACTCGGGAGCGGATGAGATGCTAGGGCGAACGCGCGAACGCGTGAGCGACGCGTTCCCCTCCTCCATCGCGCCGAGGGCGAGATTGCGTTCGTGCGGAGCGCTTATTCCTCCATCGCGTTGCGCGGGTTCGGGCGTCGCGCTTCCTTGTTCGAGAATCGCGCTCTTCGGGCGTCGAACCGCTCCAGTCGCTCCGCGCGGCGTCTTCGGGAGTCGCGCTTCTTCATCCGGTTCGGTAGAAGAGTTAGGGCATCGCGATGCTGCTTGGATGCGCGACGCATTCGTGCGAAGGGGCTCCTTTCTTCCTCCGGGCGCAGGCGACAGGGTTAGGGTTGGGGCTCTCTCCGATACTGCCTCAGGCTCGGGCGTGCGGGCTGGTTGGAGATCTGGGGCCTGGAGGTGTCGCGCGATCTGGGAGGGTGCGGCTGCGGTTGGAGCTTAAGCGCCTAGTGGCCAGGTCCGTGGGTGGGAGCCGGTGTTGGGGGGAAGGTCAGGGGGATGGCTTCCGAGCGGGGGTGGCAGCGAGGGGTGTGGTGCGTCCCATGGCTGGCAGCTGGTGGTTGGCCGTCGTAGGGGGAGGTGTGCTGCTGCTGGGAGTAGGCGTGGGTTGCCGAAGGTCTCACCCTTCGGTCGCGGTTATTTCCGGTGCGGTGGGCTGGATCATTGGGTGCAGGCGTGTTGGGAGCCGGTGCGTTGCTTCTCTTGCCGGGGATTCGGTCATTCTCGGAGGTGTTGCCCGAAGGCGGATGCGGGTACAGAGGTGCTGGTTGTCGAGGGTGGGGGAGACGGGGCGCTGTTTTTGGCGACTTCGGACGTGGGGCTCGTGTCCAAGGATTCCTTTAAGGGCGATGTGGTTCGGCTCTCTCCGTGGAGGGCGTTGGCGAGGGGCCTCCGTGTTTGGGAGAGCCGGAGGTTGTTGCATGGGCCGGTGTCTGAGGGCTTGCAGATGAGATGGCGGAGGCCAAGGGACTGTGATGTTGCCGTGCAGCCTGGCAGCGTGGAGAGAGTCGTTGTCAGGGGCTTCCGATGGGGATGAGGACGAGGGAGCGCATCTCTGACCTGTAGCGTGGCGTTCTCGTAGTGGTCTCAGTCGACAGCTCTGGGTGTCAACCTGGGCAGCCTTTGGAGGTGTTCCTTCGGGTGAGGCCGGTTGGTGTCGAGAAGTTGGGTTGGTGGGAGGTTCGGATGGCTGGTAGGCGGCTTCTTCTTGAGCTGGTGCCTGCAGATGTGTGGGCGGCTCTTCTGGCTGCTGGGCGCCGTGAGAGGGAGGTCCCGGTGGCCGAGGTGGCGGTGGTGGATGCTGGGGTGAGGCTGCAGTCTGATGCGAAGAAGGGGGCTGGGCGGCAAGAGGAGGAGCGGATTTTGGTGGTGGGGCAGCTTTCAAGTGTGGCCCGAGCCCCAGGGGAGGGACTTCGTTTCGGTTCCATTTCGGCGGTGGATCTTCCGAGGTTGGCGGCTGTTTCTTTGCCTCGGTTTCGGGCGGCTTCGGCTCGGTGTGCAGGCAGAGGGGAGGCTCTGGGAGGGCATGGGGATCGGTCTGCTTCGGCTGCTTGTGTAGTGGAGGAGGTTGAGGAGGGGTTTCGGCCAGAGGTGTGGAGGGGTTTGCAGTGGGGGGAGCTGCGAGCTCTCCGTGGGAGGTCGTATCTGTGGCGGAGTGGGCTGCTGCTCCGGGGGGTCGGGATGTTCGTCTGGAAGGGGTGGCTGATGTGGGCGTGGTGGCGGGTACGCCTGAGGATGCGTTGGGTGGGGAGGTCCCAGCTGGAGGTGGGGCGGTTCCGGCTGGGGTGGGGCAGGAGGGAGGATCTTTGCAGCTTTTGGGCGGGGGGTTGCCGCGGCGTTTTGGTGTGGAGTATGAGAGGGGGGGTGCGAAGCGGAGGAGGGCTGAGAAGGAGGCGAGGGCTGCTCTGATGGCTTCTCTGGCTTCGGGGGCAGATGCTGAGGTTGTGGCCGTGGGGGCGGCTAGCCCGTTGGTGGTGCGGAACCGTTTTGCGGCTCTTGACAGGGACATGGCGCGTCGCTTGGGGGTTATTCCCCCAAGGAAGAGGGAAGTTTTGGTTGCCAGATGAAGTTGTTATCAGTGAATGTGAGGGGCCTGGGCTGGCCCGAGAAGAGGCTTGGTGTGCAGAATCTGCTGGGAGAGGCTGGTGCAGATATTTTCTTACTTCAGGAGACTAAGTTGCAGTCTTTGGATGACCTGATGCGGCGGGAGATGAGTAGGGGGGGTTGTTCTCGTTGGCGGACAAGGGGGCAGCTGGGGCGTCGGGGAGGTTGCTCTCCGATTGGCAATCTGATTCTTTCGACTTGCTGGGGATGTCTGCCTCCCACTTCTCTTTGTATGTTCGGCTGCGGCGAAGGGCGGATGGGATCTGTCTGTGCGTTACTAATGTTTATGGCCTGTGTCGGCGGCAGGATGGTAGCTTGGCCGGGGATCTGGAGAGTGATGGGGCTGAGGATGGCGACGGCATTTGGATCATAGGTGGTGACTTCAATGTCACGTTGCTACCGAACGACAGACCGGGGGGGAGCGGAGGTTCTGATCCTGGATCGTCAGATATGAGGCAGATGGTTCGGTCTTTGGGTTTGTCTATTGTGGATGCGGTTGGGTGCAAGTACACTTGGAGGAACGCGAGGGCGAGATCCAGGCTTAACAGGTTCCTGTTGTCGGTTGAGGCAGGGGAGGTTTTCCCTTTGGCGAGGGCTTGGGCTCTTCCGAGGACTTTATCAGATCACACTCCTGTTCTGTGATTTTCTGGTGAGGAGCGCTTGGCTCGGTTCTCCTTTCGCTTTGAGAAGAAGTGGCTGTTGGAGGATGGTTTCCGGGACATGGTGCATGAACATTGGCGAAGCGTGTCAGTGGCGGGCTCGGTTGTGTCGCGGTTTGCGGCCAAGCTCGAGTCACTGAGGCGGTTGTTGTTGGGTTTTGGGAAGGATGTCGCAAGGCGGCGTCGGGCCGTCAGGGCAGAGGCAGACGCTGGGATCAGCAGGTTAGATGGGCTTGATGATGATCGGGGCCTGTCTCCGGAGGAGGTGGAGGAGAGGGCAGCGTGGCTAGAGACTGTGCTTCGGGAGGACAGAAAAGAGGAGGTTCATTGGCGGCAGAGGGCCAGACAGAAGTGGCTACTGGTGGGGGACGCCAACACGCAGTTCTTTCATTGTCCCACACGCTGTTCTTCCCTACCAGCGTGTGGGACAATGACACGCTGGTATTTCTGGGAGGGACGGAGGAACAGAATCACAATGCAGCTGTGCTGGTGGATGCTTTTGGGTGCCTCTCTGGGTTGCAGATTAACTGGCAGAAGTCGGTACTTGTTCCTTTGGGCTTGGGTGGCGAGGAGAGCATCAGGCCGACGGAGTGGGCAGGATGCCCCTTGGGGAGACTGTCGATTACCTATCTGGGCTTGCCTCTGGTTGAGGGCAGGATGAGGAAGTCCGATTGGGATTGTGTGATGCGCAGAGTGGAGAAGCGGCTGGAAGGTTGGAAGGTGGTCACTCTGTCCAAGGGTGGGAAGTTTACACTGTTGAAGCACGTTCTTTCGGCCATCCCGACCTTTTTCTTCTCGACGAGGTTAATGCCTATTGGTGTTAGGAGGAGGATTGAGACCTTGATGAGATCCTTTTTCTGGTCGGATGGTAGGAAGGCTAAGAGGGGGTTGCACCTGGTGGCTTGGAAGGACCTGGCTGCTCCCATTGATGAGGGGGGCCTTGGCGTTAGGGACGTGGAATCTATGAACAAAGCTCTGTTGGCCAAGTGGGCGGTGCGTATTTGGGGTTCGTCCGAGTCTCCGGTCTTGCAGCTGCTGAGAAAGATTTATGGTGTTACTGGGGAGTTGGTGGCAGATAGGAAGCGTTATGAGTCTTCCCTTTGGAGTGGGATCCGTGTTGTGCTTCCGATGCTCCGGCCGCTTCTTCGGCCGGTTTTGGAGGATGGGCTCCGGTTCCGATTTTGGTTGGATGACTGGACAGGGGATGGGGCCCTGGCCTCCCGCTACTCTCGGTTGATGGCGTTGGTCACTGATAGGGGAGCGCGGGTGGCGGAGGTCGTCGAAGCCGGGGCGTGGGCGCCGAGGTTCCTTGCGGATCTATCAGATCAGAGGTTGGAGGAGTTTTTGAGGATGTTGTCTGAGATTCCCCTGGTCGGGGAGCTGTCGGGGAACCCGGACCATTTTGAGTGGGCTGGTGGTAGGTTCTCGGTGAAGGCGGCCTATCAGAAGATTACTGCGGCTTTCGTGGAGCGTGATGATGAGCTGCGTGCTGACGTGAAGACGATTTGGGCAGCTAAGGTTCCTACGCAGGTTAAGGTTTTCCTTTGGTGTATGAGGAGAGGTTGTATCTGTGACAAGGTGAGAAGAGGAAGACTATTGGGTGGGACGGATCTAAGGTGTGGCAGATGCGAGGATGAGTTGGAGGATGTGAACCACATCTTCTTTGGTTGCAAGTCTTCCGCAGAGGTTAGGGAGTCACTGGGGCTCACGTGGGTCCGGGCCTTTGATTCAGATCAGTTCTGGCGGTTGATTCGTCGGGTTGGTCATGGGTCTACTGATGATGTCTCCAAGCCTTTTGTCGCACTGTGGGCTATTTGGCTGGGTAGGAATGGCAGAATCTTCAAGGGGCAGCGATTTTACTCTGAGAATGTTGTAGCCCATTGTAATGCTTTGTACAATTTCTGGGTTTCAAACTGATGTACGCTTTGCTTTATTAATGAATGTTTTGGTGTGGTGACTCCCGCCTCGGGAGGGCACCCCCTTCTTTTACTCAAAAAAAATACTACTATAAACAAGGATATCTCATTTCTGGTCACGTGGCGAAACAAATTGAGCCTTTAGACACTCTTGCTTCCCAGGCCGATCCTCGCCTAGATGAGATCCTCTCTCATATTTGAGAAATGGTGACTCCTATTGTAGGAACCACCACTACATATACTGTAGTCGCAGCCAGAGCCTCTTCGAGCTCCTCAGGTATCGCTTATTCTTTTATTGGTAGTAATGGTGCAGATATGACGGAGTGGATTATGGACTCGAGTGCTTCCCATTATGTTTATGGAGACAGAGCACAATTGAGGTCCTACAGGACCATACCACCAGGTAGATGGGTTGTCATTGCCAATGGCAATCACTTACCCATTACGGGACAGGGAGAGGTGCATTTGACGTTGTCCATGCATCTTCAGAACATTTTATATGCTCCAGACTCTCATATGAATTTATTTTCCATTAGTCAGATAACTAAGGAACTACATTGTCGTGCCATCTTTGACCCTTCGTCTCTTGTGGATTAGGGCATACTCACGAGCAGGGTGATTGGATGTAGCCGAGATCAGCGACGACTCTACACACTGGTCCAACCTCCTCATGTAGGCATCGCTACTATACCTACTAGACCAGTCTCATCAATCACCATATCTGTGGCACCTTCCTCTGCAGAAGCTTTGTTATGTTCTCCCTTAGATTTCCAGGAGATCCTCCTTCCAGTGTGAGGCATGCCAGCTTGGGAAGCATCACCATTCCTCCTTTCCATCTCTTCAGAGTCGAAGAAGTTCTCAGTTATTTGAGCTCCATCATTGAGATATAAGGGGTCCGAGTCGTGTTCTTTATCATCAGGGACATCGCTTTTATCTTGTTACTATCGATGATTTTTCTAGACTTTCATGGGTCTTTTTATTGAAGAATAAATCTGAGGCTGGATATGTGATCAAAACTTTTATTAATGAGATAAAGAATATTTTTCTGCCAGTGTCAAATATATTTGTTCTGATAATGTTTAGAGTTTTGCACCTTACAATTTTATGACTTTCTTAGATCTCTTGGCATTGTTCACCAAACCTCATGTGCCTATACATCCCAACAGAACGATGTTGCTTGTCACTTACTTGATGTGACCCAAACTTTGTTGATACAGTTCCGTGCTCTCCATGCCTTCTGGGAGATCTTGTCCTCACGGCTTGCTATCTAGTGAACCGCATGCCTTCGTCTATGTTGAGAAAGAAGATTCCTTTCTCGATTGCATTTCCCGAGAAGGATCTTTTCTGTTTTACACCTCGTGTGTTCGGTTCAGTTACTTTTGTTCATAATGCCTCTCCATGTCAATACAAGCTCTCTCCTAGAGCTGTCAAGAGCATTTTTGTAGGCTACTCTCATACCCAACAGGGGTATCGATACTTTGATCCGTTAAAGCAGAAATACTTTGTGAGTACCAACGTTACTTTCTTTGAGTTTGTCATGTATTTTTCTCCTACAAGCGACAGACTAGCCCCATCCGACTCTAACGATGAGATCTACATACCTCCACCTCCTACTGCCATACCACCACCTCCCTCTACTCATGCTATACCACCACCTCCTACACCACCACCACCACTATCGCCACTTCTATACCTACTCCTGCCTCTACACCTGCTCATGTGGCTCTACCTCATACTATGACTCAGTTTTTACCACATGTTTTTACTCGCAGGTCTCGCTCGATTCCCCCTACTTACATGCCTTGCGCATAATCTAGCACGCCTCAGGTATGTAATGAGCACATAGTTTCTATTGATGGCACTATTGAGTTGTCTGTGCAGCAGGATTACATACAGTAAGAGCAAGTGCCCTTGGCAGATGATCTGGATGAGTCGATTGCTCTGCACAAGCAGAAACGTAGGTGTGTTACTTATCCTCTTGGCTCTTGCGACCCATATTTCCTTCAACAGACTATCAGAGGATTTCAGGAGGATTACCTTGGCACTCAGTTGTGGAGATACCACGTACATATCAGGAATCTCTCCAAGACAATCAGTGGAGATTAGCCAAGGAGGAGGAGATGGCTGCGTTACAGTTACGTGGTACGTGGAGTCTTGTTTCTGCTCTAGTTGGCGCATCCGTGGTAGGATGCAAATGGATGTTTACTGTCAAACACTATGTAGATGACAGTGTAGATCGCTATAAGATAAGACTTATGGCACGGGAGTTCACCCAGACATATGAGGTGGACTATATGGATACTTTCTCTCCAGTTGCCAGACATTCCACTCCGCGCATTCTACTTTCTGTTGTTGTGACACGAGAGTGGCATCTTTACTAGCTTGATGTGAAGAATGCCTTCCTCTATGGTGATCTACAGGAGGAGGTCTACATGAAGCAACCATCTGGGTTTGCTACTAAGGGGGAGTATCAGAAGGTTTGTAGGCTTTACAAGGCTATCTATGACCTTAAGAAGAGTCCAAGAGCATGGTTTCATAAGATCTCAAACTTAATAGAGCAACAGGGATTTGTGCGATTGATTGCAGATCAATCTTTGTTTGTGCATAAGACACAGAAAGGTACCATTGTCATTCTTATTTATGTTGACGATATGATTGTTACAGGGGAAGAATAGTAGGATATTCATAGTGCCAAGGACTTCCTTCGACAGCAATTTGTAACCAAGGACCTTGGAAATTAACGGTACTTCTATGGACTGGAGTTTGCCAGGAGCCAGCGAGGTCTTGTGATGATGCAGAGGAAGTATGATACAGACCTTCCTTCAGAGACAGGCATGACAGATTGCAGACATGTCACTACTCCTATTGACCCAAGCATGAAGCTATATGATGGTGACACTAAAGAGGTCGATAAGAGAAGGTAAAGGGAGCTTATGGCAAGCTACTATATATGATTATTTCTAGGCTTGACATGTCCTTTGTCGTGAGCAAAGTGAGTTGATGGAGCTGCCCAGACATGCACATATGGATGCAGTCCATATGATTTTGAGGTATCTGAAGACTTCACCCGGTATGGGACTTCTGCAGCAAAGATACATATGTTTCAGTTACAACATGTGTAGATGCAGATTATACCGGGTGTCTAAAGGATAGGAAGTCTACTTCAGATTTTGCGGTGTTCATAGAGAATTCCCTAGTTTCTTGGAAGACCAAGAAGCAGACCGTGGTTGCCAGATCGAGTGCTAAGTCAGAATACAAGGCCGTGGAGCAGGCTAGCACGGAGATGATGAGGGTCAAATATGTTCTTACTGATATGACTATAGAGGTGCCTCTTCCCATGTACCTCCAATGTGACAATCAGGCTACTCTTTTCATTGCCAACAACCTAGCTTTTCATGAAAGGACCAAACACATAGAGGTGGACTCTCACTACACTCGTAACATGATACAGAAGGGTCTTATTGCCACTACTCGCGTCAGCTCCAGAGATCAAACAGCATATGTTTTTACTAAGGCCCTAGACAGAGGGCCTTATCAGAGATGTTGTTCCAAGCTGAGCATTATCGATATCTACGCTCCAGCTTGAGAGGGTGTTGAGATATTTCCTATCTTTTGTAATGTTTTCTTTTTATTTATTTATTTTGTCTTCTTCATGTAATTTGCCCAATAGGTTCCTCTCCTATATAAGAAAACGCAAGGGCCTCTAATTAATCAATTCATTTCCTTTCTACAGAGACATTAGCCTAAGTAGAGGTTGTGAGGCTGGATGGGTTGGAGGATGAGTAAAGTTGAGGGTAATCGAGCTCAATGTTGGGATTGAGCAACGTAACATCACTTAGGAGGAGGATAAGAAAAGGGACGTTGAATCGAGGCAATGGTTGAAGCATATACCTTATTAATGGAACGCGATATAAAGATGTTTGAGTTACAGGCTACTATCAATGGGTTCTCCAATTGTTGTGACAGATGGACTGTTTTAAAGGGAGATTAAGAAGGTTAAAGTGCTTTATGCATCAGTAGTCCGAGTCTAAGTCCTGCTTACATGACAGTAACAGGATTTGGAGTTGGAAGATCTCATTACGAGTCAAAATCTTTCTTTGGCTCTTGAGATGGTATGAGTATTGGCGCTCAGAGGGCTACAATCTTCAAAGGGGAAGACGGTTCATGTCCATGTTCAAGTGATATGGAGGATGTGGACCATGTGTTATTCAGTTGTCTTATCTCTAGAGAGATTTGGGAATCACCTTTATTAACGAGGTGGATTTCAAAAGTGTGACAAAATTTGAGGTCTGTTGGTGCCAATTGAAATGACTTGAGGGGTGATGCGACCATTTTTGGCTCTAGTTTGGCACTTTAGTTGGCAAGGAACATAGTAGTGTCCCGCCAGGTGGGTTTTATGTACAGAATGTACCATGACAAGGATCTTTTATAGTCTTGGACTAATTCTTAGTTTCTTATATGTGAATATCCAACTTACAGTGAGCACCACCTAGTGCCCCACCTCCTTTTTCCATAACAAAATTTATTTTTACCTCGACTGACCTGTGAAATTAAAGTTGTTCATAAGCCTGCACAAAGGGGCAAATACACAGTGGAATGATTTCAGAGAAGGTGAACTTTGAAGGCCAACAGAAGATGTAGCCTAACATAGAATACGAAGATGGACATTTTTTTCTTCTCCTACAACTTCTCAAAAGTGATGGAAGAACTTAATGGCGAATGTTTGAATAGACATATGGAAGGTAAACATCACTGGGAGCTTCTTCAAGCAATATTACCAACGAGGAAAGATGTGTTTTCCAGGTTAAGAGAGCATGTATCGAATGTTGTGGCTAAATCATTTTTTATTGGACATTTTCATCTTATTGAATTGAACTAAATAATTAGGATGCCTGTGAATCTCCAATTGTCATCTTATTTGGGTGGACACCTTTGCATGTTTCTCCCCTTTTTGACTCAAAAAAAAATTGTTTCCTAATTTAAAAAAGTGTACCCTTGTACAAGCTACTACTCAAACATGATGCATATGGACCTCATATAAGCTGATCAAGAATGGCTATTTCCTATCCTTTGACATTATCAAAGATATATACAGATGCCAAAGAATATCATGGCCATCGAATAACCAAAAAAGAGTGTGTAATATTCACCACCCATAAACAATGGTTAAGTTTACAATTCCATTTACAGTTTAAATTAATGAGATTTCCTTTGACATAATATCTAGCATAATGAGACTTTTAGCATTTGACTCATTTATTTCATTTCGACATTTAATCAACAGTGTAAGTAAAGAAGCAACATTTGTCAGCAGCACTAACCTTCATTTCTTTGCGAATATCATTTGCAAGGGCACTGTTATCACCGCGCAGAACCTGGAGGACACACCATTACATATAATTAAACAAAGAAAGCATATGTTTAAGGACGATCACCAAATATATCTATTGTAAGTTATGATTTCAAAAAAAACTATGTAAACACATTAGGAGCCATACTGGAAAGACAACATAAAATGAAAACCTTCGCAAGGTACTGTAAAAATCTTTTCATAAAAAAACTATAAGAAAGTGTTATTGCAAAATGGTAGGGGCATAAGTGTATTTGCAGAAACTTGAAGAGGCACAAGTGTAAAAATCCCACCACCTCCAACACCACAGGCGATGTTCATGCATCAGTCTCTATCCTCCTCGTCAACAGCATCGAGCATAGTCATCTCTGCCACAAACCATGGCCAAAAGGTGTTGTCCGCTCACCTTTGTGTGGACCTTCGTTCCCATGTACGCACTGCCCCACGAGCAGTGCTCATGAATCTCTTCCCTACCGCCCACCACCACCCATGATTTTCTTTGTGCCTCTACCTTGGCCATACTGCTGCAACCTCTTGCTGGAAGCCGGCTCCATACCACCGACACAAACCTAAGAAGAACATGTCTGATTTGCTTTATAATTGTCTCTAAAGGTGCCCGGTTTTGCCTCCACGAGAACAAGGGGATCCTCCGCTCCATTTCAGTTGTCCATCATCATCATCTGGTTGCAGTTCTCCATGTCACAACAACAGCCACAACATGGCTGAAGCGTTGTGCCTCTACCTTAGCCACACTGCTACAACTTCTCGCTGGAAGCTGGCTCCATGCCACCGACACAAACCTAAGAAGAACATGCCCGATTTGCTTTATGATTGTCTCTAAAAGTGCCCGGTTTTGCCTCCAAGAGAACGAGGGGTTCCTCCTATCCATTTCAGTTGCTCATTGTCATCGTCTCATAGCAGTTCTCCATGTCACAACAACAGCCACAACATGGCTGAAGCGTTGTCTTTGGTAGGCTTGTACAAGCATCATGTACCAGTGATGAGGTCAAGACCAGGCTTGATAGATATCCCAAAGTACGTGATTTCGATCAAACCACCAAGGACAGACTACGAATGATGCAGCATAAATTTAAAATATAGGGCTTGATGTTTTTATCCACGTTTATTCAAATCTTCGCATTTTTATTTAAATAAAGAGATCGCGTGTGATCTCTAAACTAGTCAGTCAATTTTAAATTTGAATTTCGAATTTTGAATTAGAGTCAAATTAAGATAAAGGTCGATTTGAATTTTAATTCAAATCAATTAGAGTCAATTAGGATCGAGTGGGATTTTAAAATTGATTCGCTTTCTATTTTTGTAATTCCACCTCTACTATATAAAGAGGTCTGTAGCCTATTGTAATGGACAGTTAAGTTGATATTGAAAATTGAGATTCCTCTCATTATCTCTCGTTCCTCTCTCTCCCTTGGCGCGTTTCTCCGCGATTCTCTCCTCCAAATCTCTCGCATCCGGTGAGTTATTCTCTTCTTCCTCCCTCCAGCTTCTTCCACCTAAAATTCCACCATCAATTAGTTCTTTTTATCCGTTGCAAAATTCCGTTTGCATCAATTGGTATCAGAGCATGGAAACGGAATCGTTCCTACGATTCAACGACCTGTCAAGTATTGGCATTTGCAGTTCGATTTGAGTCGTCTCTCCCCTGACTCACATTCCCGCTCGCGTTCGAAGATGTTCAAGAAACGTATTATAGCATCCATGAAAGTCCAAGCATGGTTGGACACGCTAACCGACGAAGATTCATCCGCCGACGACGAAAGTCAGATTGTTGCAGCCGCTGTTCAACCCGATTTTGAGCAAGAAACAGAAGGTATTTTCAGTTTCAAAGAAAATTCTGCTATTACAAATGTTGGCCAACACCACTACGAAGACACAGGGCCGATATTCGACGAAGGCATGGACGAGGAATATGAAAACCTCGATTTTTTAGCAATCGATGTTGCTGTCCAGGAATCAAAAAATGAAAAAAATAAAGATCTGAGGCCTATATATGATGAAGATTCCGCGGGGGAAGAATACCAATTGATGCAAACGGCAAACTGACGAAGAAAACATCGCTGAAGAAGACGATTCGGCTGCTGTCCAGCACCTTCCAGACTCGATTTCGCCACCGAAATCGGTCCCCTTGGTCCCGTCGACCGTCCCGGCACAACCCCAGCCTTCCCAGGTACCTCTCCTGCCCTCCCCGGCCCGTGCGACCGTCCGCCCCACCCCGACAACCCCTCCGACAGCCCCAAACCCCCCCACAGCACCACCACCGACCACAGCCCCGCCCTCTTCTCCGCAACCATCCCTCGCTCTCGCCCCATCCCAGGTTTTTCCCTCCCACGCATAAAACCCCGCACCGCCGCCTCCTTCTCGCCCAACCCCAGCCGCTCGAGCGTCCCAACACGCCACGACGCCAACAACCCAGCCTCGAGCGCACGGCGCTGCACCGACCCGCTACCCCTACTGCCTGGAGATTTGCCCGCTGCACATCCTCGTCACCAGCCATCGCGCCACCAAGCTCTCTACCGATCACCGCAGATCACAACCGCGCACCCCTCCCCGCGCACCCCTCTCCACCGCGCGCCCCTCCCCGACGCGCACTCCGCCATTCCCCCCCCCCCCCCCCCCGCGCGCGCACCTACGGGTGTCGCGCACCCTCCGCCCAGGTCGGTCCAAAGCAACTGCGCCGCCCTTGCTGGATCGCCAACCCCGCAGCCAACTCCCTCGCCGTATTCCGCCAGCGCCTCCACGTCGCTGCCGCCCCCCGCGCCACCGCCTCGTCCTCGACGTCTCCCATCCTGCGTCGCGCCGCCTTCTGTGGGGGAAGGCAGGAACCCTAGCACAAGCCTCCCTTATCGGCCAAAATAAACCTCTGAAATTCAGGGTTGACAATTCAAGTGGGAAAATTTGCAATAACATAACCCCTAAACTTCCTATTTACAGACCGGCCAAAAAGAATAGGAACGAAAAGGCGTGAAATTTGCGCACAAACCCCTGGCGGCGGAAATATTTAAAAAAGAGGGTTGTAATTGGGAAATCAATGGCTCCTTATCCAAATAGGACTAGGACCTTGGGTTTTCCCTATATAAGGACCCCATGGCTTCATTTCTTAGACACATCTCCTTTTCTCCTCTCTTTGTGCTATTACTTCGCTATGGATGCCCCGAGGGCCATGTTTTTCATGCCCCATCAATTCTTCGGTCAGCACAAAAAATATTATTATTTCGACGCCGCGAAAATCCGATCCGCATCAATTAGTATCAGAGCATGGAAACGGAATCGTTCCTACGATTCAACGATCCTGTCAAGTATTGGCATTTGCAGTTCGATTTGAGTCGTCTCTCCCCTGACTCACATTCCCGCTCGCGTTCGAAGATGTTCAAGAAACGTATTATAGCATCCATGAAAGTCCAAGCGTGGTTGGACTCGCTAACCGACGAAGATTCATCCGCCGACGACGAAAGTCGGATTGTTGCAGCCGCTGTTCAACCCGATTTTGAGCAAGAAACAGAAGGTATTTTCAGTTTCAAAGAAAATTCTGCTATTACAAATGTTGGCCAACACCACTACGAAGACACAGGGCCGATATTCGACGGAGGCATGGACGAGGAATATGAAAACCTCGATTTTTTAGCAATCGATGTTGCTGTCCAGGAATCAAAAAATGAAAAAAATAAAGATCTGGGGCCTATATATGATGAAGATTCCGCGGGGGAAGAATACAAATTCGTTGATTTTCCCGCGGCCGAGCTTGTTGTCCAGGAAGGTGCGGAACTGATATACAACAAAAGCTTTACGAGAGAGCTTGTTGATCTCCCCGCGGTAGTTGAAGCCCTACTCCTTGATGGTAGTGAGCGTCATCTTTGTCACCAACAACATCAAGTACGTCGTTGTCGCAAGTTGTCCTCAACCTTCGTTGAGGTAGGTGCTCGAGCCCCCTCACCCCTGCGCTTCTGTGAGCATTGGAGTCGTCAGCGCCACTGTTCAGGCCTCTTTTCTTGTTGTCCTTGCCGCCATCCTCGCCTCAGGAAGCACCGCCGCCTCATGCTTCGGAGGGAAGAAACCCTAACGCAAGAAGCGGAATTCTCGGCAAAAATAATCAAACCCCTTAATAAATGGGATAATGGGTTGTTTGTCACCGTTGTGGGCTGCAATTGCCAATATTTGTTGCATTTAAATGGGGATACAAGAAATCATACACGGATTTACAGTGCCGAGGAAATTGGGAACAATCGAGGCTCCTGGTGAAAAGGGATTTGGTGCGTTTGCAGGAAAACCCAATTCCAGGTTGCTTTTTATAAAAGCTTCCATGGTGTTGCTACTTTCTTTTTATGGACATGTTCCCATTTTTCGTATTCGGTAGGGTGGAGGTCAAATTACAATAACCATACGGTGATTCCAGAAACTACAGGAAGAATAATTGATGGATTTGAGCGGTTTATTCAATCAAGATCTGCAGAGATACTGTTTTTAAAGTTTTGCAAGCAAGGAAAGTTCTGCAAATGTAAATACCGAACAGATGCATGCAGGAAATTTATCGACAGGATGTCCCACTTTCAACATAAAGTTAAAGTAGATAGAGACTTGTGGCAGAGGATGTACCTAAATGAAAGGGTAGGAAAATTGCGACCACACATCCAAATAGAGAAAAATTATAAACGTAACATGAAAAGGGATCAACATTGGAGTTGTATGCTCAACCAATCCAGATAGAATTCTCCACCGACGGAACAAAGATAAAGCAATTCGTCAGGAGACGAATTTTTTCAAGTGGGGGAGAATTGATGCAGCATAAATTTAAAATATAGGGCTTGATGTTTTTATCCACGTTTATTCAAATCTTCGCATTTTTATTTAAATAAAGAGATCGCGTGTGATCTCTAAACTAGTCAGTCAATTTTAAATTTGAATTTCGAATTTTGAATTAGAGTCAAATTAGGATAAAGGTCGATTTGAATTTTAATTCAAATCAATTAGAGTCAATTAGGATCGAGTGGGATTTTAAAATTGATTCACTTTCTATTTTTGTAATTCCACCTCTACTATATAAAGAGGTTGGTAGCCTATTGTAATGGACAGTTAAGTTGATATTGAAAATTGAGATTCCTCTCATTATCTCTCGTTCCTCTCTCTCCCTTGGCGCGTTTCTCCGCGATTCTCTCCTCCAAATCTCTCGCATCCGGTGAGTTATTCTCTTCTTCCTCCCTCCAACTTCTTCCACCTAAAATTCCACCATCAATTAGTTCTTTTTATCCGTTGCAAAATTCCGTTTGCATCAACGAAGATGCATGGTCATCAGAAAATGGCCAAGAAAAAGGATGCTAGGCCACCTTCCACGTGAGGAAGAGGGGTTATGCGTCACTAGATTGGATTTGGGCTTAGAATAATAGATGCCACAACCGCCAAGGTTGCCCAACGCGAATCGAAGTTCCAACGTAGGACGACTAATTAGGAAGAAGAACTGGAGAGGAGTACCAACCACTATGGCTACCCCTGGACTTTTGAGCTCAAGGGTGAGAGACCAAAGTACCACTCCAAGCAAGCCATGGTTTGTCTCAAAGCTGGAAGGGAGGACCTACCAAAAAATCTCGAGCGTTGTGTCCATCCCTCTAGCTTCCTCATTGATGCCTATAATGAAAAAGATGGTGTCATCTAAGTATTGTGGTAGAGAGACACGGATATCTTCAAGAGAAAAACCTACAATGACTCCATGTTGCATCACATTGTCGATCACACAAGAGTGTACATCAGCGGCGATAACAAAAAGCAAAGGGGCAAGGGGACAGCCCTACCTCACACCTCGCTGTAGGTTAAAAAAACCGCCCTCAAGTCAGTCGTTGACTGGCACCGACTAAGACATTGTGAAGGCGCAGAGCTTCATCCAAGAGATCCAAGAATCCGAGAACCCACGTTTCGCCAGTACATCCCAAAGAAAACACCAGTCGTCGGTATCATAGGCCTTGGAAAAATCTACTTTCCACAAAATGCCCTTTGCACGACGTCTCTTCCAACCAGCTACAATCGCTATGGCCATTGCCAAGCTATCACTTATTTGTCTTCCCGATACAAAGAATGACTAGAGAGGTGAGATAATGTAATCCATAATCCTATTCAGCAATGTTTGCCGAAAATTTTGCTATCACCAAATATATTGCATTAGATAGGGCAATCAAGCAGAAGTCCTCTACCCTCGCAGATGGCTTTTTTAGAGGAAGATGAGGGCTATGTTAATCCTTTCAAACTTAACATTACCTCTTGCAAACTCTACTACAACATCCACAACCTCCCTTCCTACCAACATCCTAAATTCCCAAAAGAAACAAAATCCAAAACCTCCCTTCCTAACCTAACCACCATGTTTTGTATTGAACAGTTTTTAATATTTTGTTGTTTACTATTTTATTCTTATCTTCTCTTTATTTTTTTCGTTTTTACTTTCCTTTCATCCAACAACGTAGTGGATCAACCACATGGTCAAACACGCCAGGTGGCCACCTCTAGTTCACACCCTTCGCCTCGTCAGCTTCGTAGCATTAACTCTAGTGAATGAGAACTTTTTCGAGTCCTTATAAGTGGGGATGTCTGGCATTGGTTAGCACCTCACCATTGTAAGTATATCTCCCACCTTGGGTCTAAGGACCGAAGGTCAAACCCGGGTCCACATCTTCCTCCAGCTCGACATGTTTGTATGTTACGCCTTCCTCGTCACCCTAGTCTCCTCCATTTCGCCTGAGCATGTCATATGTGCCACCATCCCACCTTCTGCATCGATGCAGATATGTTTAACCCACTCGTCTGCCATCTCCGGGATTTATCCCTCCACCTCAGCCAAACCCTAACCATTGGGAAATAAAAACCTCAACGAAAAAATCACATTCTTTTCATCTAATGTTTCATAGCCTTCCATTCCAACTTGACGATAGTCGGAGGTGACAACTCCGCTATGCGTTTTGAGGACAACGAGTTTGAGGCCTTGTCTTGGTGTAATAAGTTGGATGACTTGAACCTAGTGCAGGCCCTATTGAAGCTTCATTACATGCCATCGTCCATTTGAGGCGATCACCAACCTCTCTATGCACTACCTACTCCAGGCGATCTTTGTTCCTCTCAACTCTAGGTATTCCATTTTTTTCTTGTTCCTTCTTCTATCTCTTCTTCCTCTGTTAGTTCCCTCCTATGTTATCTTCTTCTTCCTCCCTCGTCTTCCACTCATTCTCGCTCTGCTTGATTTAATTAACACCGACCCATCGAATCCATCCATTTTTTCTTCGCACGCTTCATAATTTTCCCTCTGCAACCAACTAAATTCAATCAACAATCATGGTCGGAGGAACACGTGCGACTCCTCTCCCTTACCTGCACAAGGAGCAGTCTCCATCCACACGATCTTTTTAGCCCCTATAATATGATCTTGATCACCAATAGCCTCAGGTCGAGGTTGTCATCCTCGAGCTAAACCATCCCTTGTGGGTTCGTTGAAGGAGGAAGAATGAGACCAAGCCTCATCTTTAGTGCTCTGCCAACTGAAGCCACCATCCTTAGCACCTGCAGCAGAAGATGAGGAAATGGGGGGGGGGCTACGGCAGTTGATACTCATCTTCTTCTCTTTCATCCATAGCCTCAGACATTCACCATGGGGTGATGATATACTATACGATCCATCACTACATCACATGCCTAAGGTCATCCCACGTGGTGTGACCAAAGCCGCATGATAATGCCCATGTGCCTGAAATCCAACCGTCAGGTTTTAAAGAGGTGACGCATGACTTCAACATGTGTTCAGGAAATTGAAAGGAACCCTCGAAACTTCTGCGAAGTACAGCCATACCCACACCATAGTTGTAACCTTGTTTGAACTATGTAGATGCTGAAGATTTACACAAAAGCCCCTCCATGTCTTTTATTCTGTAGATACGTATGTATTTGACCTTTTTAATTTTAATTTGAACTAAGAACCTTGTATTTAGGTTGTCCTTGTAGTGAATAGTGGATACCTCTCGCCTACCTTAAAGTTTTGGAATGGTTGTTTCTGCCTTTTGAAGCTTTTGATTTTGCTCTCAATTTCAAGATATTGTGGAAGGCGTTTGAAGTTAAAATGAACGGGCTTTGAATTTTTAAGTAAACTTGGTTGTTTTTGCTTCTTAAATGCATTTTTAAAGCCAAAGGATGGGGAAACACGCTAAAATGTCCGTCCCAAAAATATTTTACTAAAAAAGATCCAGTACAAAAGCCAAGACTTGAGGAGTCTTTTAATAATAATAACATTTTTGACATAAGAATGTTCAGCACGGAAAATAGTGCCTTTGTGAGACGTCACACTCTTTGAAATGGTCATCATTTAATGTCTCACATTCATTTCTTGATTTGAACCTCCCAATGACTCGACTACCTGTTTTACGATCAAAAGTAGACTAATTTCCTCTTATCAAGAAATTCTCTGAAATGGTTACCTTAAAGGGTAGATCAATGTCTTTCTGATTTACTATTTAATATCAGCTCTACCCTAACCAGAGCGCCCAGATGAAGGCCACAGGAAAAAATCTCCCCTTGTTTGGGTGGAAACGGGAGTTAAAAAGCGGCTCCCATAAATTGGACTGGTTACTAAAGTCCAGCTGCTCCACACCCATCGCTAGCCAAGCCTCCCTAGCCTTCTCACCCCCAAAGAAACGATTTAGCTAACCCCACGTCTTCATTACATAACACACATGGGCAGTTATCACTAGGAAAGAATCTCACCCATCTGTCCCTAGTGAGTAGTCTGCCATGCCTCAAAAGCTACATGCAATACTCTATGTGAGATGGGATTTTCATGTCCCAGATAGTTCTGAAATATCTAATCAATTTATCTGGAACTGGATTAGGCTGGTTATTCAGAATCTCATGTGTTTTATTCATTGAGAATTCACAACCTCTCCAGACCGAGTGGTCTCTCTTCGTTCTGAAAAATCCGAAACGAAAGTTGGCAGCCAAACCTCGTCCACCCAAATATCAGACACGAGAGCACTCTTCTCTGTTGCCATTGCATAGAGACGTGGAAAACGTGTAGCAAAGGTTCCACCATCAATCCGGTTATCTGTCAAAAATGCAAAATGCAGCCCACCAAGGAAAAAACGAGGCATGGGAGGTAAAACAATACATATTCCCTTCCAATATGCATAAATTCCCTTCCAATATGCAGAGGCATAATGATAGGGACAAATGTCCATAGAACTCTAAGCGTGTATTTCATAGATTCCACGTATTATTCTACAACAAAAATCCTCATTGTTGCCCCAGATCCGTGCAACCCACTTCAAACGCAAGGCTTGATTCATCGCTTCTAGACGAGGCACATCGAGCCCACCCTCATACTTAGCAAGCGTAATCGTATCCCAGTCAACAAGATGTAAACATGAACCACTCTAGTTAGTCCTTCCCCAAAAGAATCATCTCATAATCATCTCCAAAAGGCGACATATTCCCACATGCAGTAGTCTCGAGGACATGCGGCAAGCACAGCCTTCACCAAAACGAGGCACTCCCCACGACAGCAGTGATCCGTTCCACCCCACAAGCTTCCACTCCAACTTTTTCAAAACAAGTAGCCAATCATATAAAAAATGTGACCACTACAAAGTGGTAAAACAAGATAACAAATCGGCAGTGTACCACACGAACTTCCCAGCTCCCGACCATAAGCGTCAGCCTCCTCATCTAACAAACTGAACGAAACTACACTCGATTTGTCCCTATTGATCACCAACCTTGAAGATCCCCAAAAATATCCAGAACCATCACTATCCCCCTTGCTTCTTCCAGTCCCCGTTCAATGAAAAAATAGTATTATCTACATATTGTACAACATGAATGGAAATGTCCCCTATAGTATAACAAGTTGAAAGTCCATGGGTTACCACTTATTCCGCCATACTAGAAGCACATCTACCAACACAAAAGATGTACCATAGAGCACCCCACTGCCCCCCTCTGCAGCTGAAAGAAACCACAGGTTGTTCCTTCATGAGAATCGAGTAGGAAGTAGTTGTGACGCATCTTTTCATCCAAGAGATCCAGATATCCAGAAAACTTCATCTAGTAAGAATTGGCCACAAGAAGCACTAGTTCATGCTATCGTACGATTTAGAAAAATCCACCTTCCATAGTGCATTATGTGCTCGCCATCTGTGCCAGTCTGCAACAACCTCAGAGGCCATCGTCAAATGTCCCCAATCTACCACGGATGAAAACTGATAAAAATTCAAAAACCTTTAAAATCCCAAAACAAAATACAACATTAAAAATATTTTAAAATTACAAACATAATAACTAGACACATATTAAACAATCATAATAACACATCCTTGAGACCGACCCAAGACTAGCACCTAGTTAATAAAAAAACATAATTGATATGAACTTTGATCGACTATCGCAGTTCGGTACTGTACTCACATACACGCTATACTAATTAGGATTTATCATCAACAAATCAAAGTGTTCATTAATTCGAACAAAAGTATGAAAATTAGCGACAATCATGCAACATATCAATTTCAACAACCTAAATCTAGGGATTATCTTAAAAGGTATCTCACTGAATTAGCCACAAAATAAAAGTTATCCTACATAACTCCAACCGTTCAAACAATTAGAGCCTCAAAAATTCTCTTACCTGAGCATCGAGAGCGGAATCCAATACCTGAGGCAATAACCGAGCTGGATGTCCCACTCTAACCAGTTTTATCCTGAAACAAAATGACAAAACTAATTTATTTTACTTATTTGATTCTGTTTATTTTTAGGAAAAAAGAGGTGGATGCCCAAAGTAATGCACATGCAAACATAATCACAAATTCAAAAAATGAAAAAAATGAGGTGCAAAGACGGGATTCAAAGAGAGCATCAACATGCTCTAATAAAATCTCCGTGTAGAATCTCTCTTGGAAGAACACAACGTTATTTCACATCAACCAAGAGCCCATATGATGGCCAATTGTTTGATCTTTTCGGTGTATGAAGTTAAATGGCATTAAAGGCCCCAAAAGACACCGGCAAGTCCTTAAAACAACTATAGTTCAATCAATTACATCCTCGATCCAAACCTCCCTAAAACGATGAAAAGAAAAGCACATATAGTTGCATCGTCCAAGCTGTATGTGCATAAAAGGTGAATCACAATAATCTATTATAGCATTTTTGCTCGGTGAATTCTCATCACCACACGCTCGCTTCTCAACAACCACAGGAATATCTTCGTTCCAATGGAACCTTCCAACTCCAAATTATCATGAAATTTCTAGTCATGTCTCACAAGTCGGGAATCCAAGAAGAAAACAATACCTTGTATGTCTTTTTTTATGGAGAAGATACAGTCAACCAATGTCTAGTAGTCTTTTCTAACAGTGGACCCCTCCATCAAATCCAGCAACTCCAAAAAGCTCAAGTAGTCCAAGGCCATTTGCTCTAAAATCCAGAAGAAAACATGGGCCCCCATGTACCGTTAGAACAAGTTTCTACCACATTTAAATCGTGCGTAGTTGGCAATACAAAGAGCATTGAGAACCAATCTCACAAGGTCCCCTCCCCAATCAAATCATTCGCCTAAAACCTGAAAGAGCTACCAACCCCCATATTGGGATGTAACATCAATGCTACCTCCAATGAAAAGAGAAGGTTCCCTCCAAAAGATAAATAATGATCCGACCAAAAATATTGAAGCAAGTAAGAAACCAAATGCCACACCATACATCGTTTGCACCAACCAACAAAGATTACCATCACCCATGATTCTCAAAACCATCTTTGTCAAAAAGATATTGTTCATCTCTTTAAGTCTCGGCACACCAAGAACTTCATCATCCCCCTATTGCAACACCCACTCACAGTTTACTAAAGGAATATCATGACACACCCATCCTCCATGATGAGCCAGAAAAATTGTCATTATGGATTCCAACCAAGTTCACAACACAATGAAAGAAGAAAGTGGAACGGACGAAAATAGGGATGGTCGATAAGATAGCCTTAAGAAACACAAGGCCCCTCAATAGATAAAGTGGCCTTCCGACCATCCACTTTATTCACAAGATTCTCCAACAAAGTCATCCAGCCATCCCACTAAAGTCTACCATCACTAAGCGGCAAGTCGGACAAGTGAATGGTAAACTCGCACATGGGGTGGTACCTAACAACATCCCATATGTTATAGTTTCAACATGAGACATCCTAAAAGGAACGAAGACTATTTTCTCTTGGTTTACCATAAGGCCTGAAATATCACGAAAATCTCCAGAAGCATCTTCCTCCCTAACCTCCACAACAAAGATTTTATCGTTAGTGTATTGCTACACTGGAGTTGAGAGCTCATCTCGCTCGTAACTACAATAAATTCACCTCGTACAACATGCTCAAATATTAGTAAAAGAAAAAAGATAGGTACAAGGGGATGATCCTACCTAATCCCCTTTTGCAGTTGGTAGTAATCGCCCTCTGGATGAACATGAGTTGAAGAACCCAGCCTTAGATGAGTTATCAATAGATCCAGCCCCATAAGCACTCAATCTCAACTTAATAGGGTTGATATTAGAACTTTTACATAAATGTTTTTTTACTCCCATATCCAAGGTCACCACCATTTCAGCATCATAATTAAAAGGTGCATCCCATCCTTGGATAGCAGCCTCCTCGATGTGTTGTGATTTTTTTCGACATTTCTGCTTCTGTGAATACTAAATGTCCATTTTCCACAATGACCACAGCTATCGTTGCAATTGTCTTACCAGTGACCTCCACGAATATCAACATTAGAAATCAAAAAACTGTTTGTCCCACTATGGGCTCCACCTCTGCCGGCAAAAGGTTAAAGGCCAATGTGTTACACACCATGTCAAGATGATCCCCCTGTTGAAGACTATCTAAAATGATCATTGTTACATCATACCCCGATGTGAAACAGGAGGCTCATAGAAACATGGTAGCACTCTTGCCAACTGAGTGGCCTCCAAATGGGATTCCATCAGGCACTACCTCCCAGCACACCGACGTAGGCATTCCCATCCCATCTAATCTGATCCACCTTAAGGCCATGAACGCACACAGTAAAGCCAATGAGATGTATAACATCACTGTTGAAAATTCTCGAGCACCCTATGGACTCTCAATTTCGCTCAAGAATTACCACGACAAGATGATGTTCACCGTTGTCAAAAAAAGATGTCCACCGCACATCAGCAAGGCCCTACTCCTCTAGCAGTCACACAGTTACCTCCCAATGACGTCAATATCTTTCATCCTCAAACCCTAGAAGTCGGCCACAAAGCCTAACGATACCCAACTTTGTTATAGAAGAAGCACAACAATGGATTGTTGCAAACCTTGGCAATATGATCCTCCTACCCACAATGAAAATAAGGAAGTCCCATGCTCAAAAAAACTTGTCATCCTACAAAGCGTCCCTTGCCGACAATCGAGAAGATACCATGGATGATGACCTCTGCCTCCTCTTGATCATGACTATGGTCCTTGACTACTGTCCTCGGGCGTACTACCTACGCCAAACTCCACTACAAACTCCTTTGCCCTCTCTTTGATGACCCTTTCAATTTTTTAGAAAGAGTAAAAAGTAGCATCCAAAGGAAGGTTCTCCCATAATATATACAACAACAACAAAGTCTTTTCCCACATTAAATAGGGTCAGCTATCTCTCCCATAATATATATTTACAAAATTTGTCCCCTCACTTCAGACTCAATAGAGCTTTAGCGCGATTTGCAACATTTCAAACTAAAATTTCTCCTTGTAAAAAAAACCCATTACAGACTAGCCATATGGTCCACACAAGGAAGAGGTTTAATTTGATCTCATATATAGTGTGTATCACCTCAATGCCAAGAAAGTAGCAGAGTTGTCCAAAATTCTTCATAATAAAACCTTCTGAAGAAAGGTTGTTGTCTTTGAAATGCCTACTTCATCATCCCCAGTGGCAACCATATCAATAACATAAACAGCAAGTATAATGGCACCAGACAATTGTCTGACAAAGACATAGTAGTCAAATGTCATCCCCTGGAAGCCAAGAGAGTCGATCTAAGTAGTAAGTCTGTCAAATCATTCCTGAGGACTCTCCTTTATGGTATACATGGCCTTACGAAGTCAGCATACGCACGGCGCACGAGGCCTAACGGCAGCCTAGACAGCACCTAACGGTGCTAGCAGTGTCCCCCTAGCATTAACAAGGACGCAGGCTCGCAGCAAGGTCATGGTGGGACTGCAGAACAGGGTTGCACCGCAAGATGGTAAGGGGCCTACCAGAACCGTGTGCGGGGCCCTATAATGAAGAAAGGGCTTGTACAAGGGCTAAGATGGGAATGACGGCTTGAGGTGGCGGTGAGTGTTGGGTATAGACCCTGGTCTAGAATTCTTGCTCCGATACCATATGGAGAAGAAAATGAAATGACTTGTCTTATTCCATGGGTCTATGGTTTCTTATATAGTGTGACCCTTAGAGAACTAAGAGGAGGGATTACATAAAGGACCCCGAAGGGTTACATGACTCAATGAATAAATAAACAACATAGTCTAATAACAAAAAACCTCAAAAAGTGAACACTCAAGTAGCTATCACCCAGACCAATCATCAACCCAAAACTTGAAACTTTATCAACACACATTATTTAGATTGCACCGTATTAACCACCTCAGGAAACACCATATTGACACCCCTATTAAAAGAAATAGGAGAGGTGATTGATTGCTCGAGGCAGTGGAGAAAGTTATGAGGATACGTCGTAAATTCATTTAACCAACCTACAAAATAAATAATTTCCATTCTCCCAAAGTCTAAAAGCCCACTTCTCTATTAGGGTCGTACTCATCACGACATGCATCAACCCCTCAATCCACCCTCATCCATGGGCCTTATAATTAACTCCCAAACAACCAATAGAATGGTGAGAACACCATGTGTCCCAAAATTTGTAATGGCTTGGAAGAACCTCCACACAAGCGCCTCAAGCCGATGACATAAAAAAACCCTAGTTAAATAAAATACAATGAAATCGTCGAGAGCACTGCCTTCAGAAGTACCAATCATACACCATAAGAGCAACATGTAGCCTTCCAACTAATTCACTTACATTCTAACTTTTCCACCATAGGCATTTACTCTGCAAGCCTAAGGCACCCGCTCGTTAAGGGAAGTGCAGAAAGAAGTAAGCAATCATGCAAGGTCACAAGGATCTGCTTAAATTCCTCCAACTCCAATCAAAGAGGCTAAATGAATTATAGACTTACTTCGCACAATCGACATAAATCGCATATAACTCTCCAAACATATTCATCACAATAGACACCTATTAATTTCGGTTGTAATCCCTTAATAAAAATGATAGTATCATTAGCATATTGAAGGATTGGCATCAAGATATTGAGGTAACCAGCTGTAATATCCTTTTGCATCGCATGACCCTCTAGACAACCAATGCATCTAACGAAGAAAAAAGGAGTAAGTTGGCATCATGTCTGATCTCACACTGAGGATGGAAAACAACACTACCCTCTAGATGCTTGTTCACCAAAGGAAGCAGTGTTGATGCATAGCTTCATCCAAGCATTCCAAATATCCGAGAAATCCAACCTCACAAGTAAAACCCATAAGAAATGCTAGTCCACACAATTATAAATCTTAGAAAAACCGACTTTTTGGCGCATTCTCTCAACCTATCGATGCTTCCAACCAACCACCATCCATGACATCATCACCAAAGTGTCCATATGTTTATCTAAAATAAGTCGCCTGTAAGGAGGAGATAATATCAACTATAACCAAACGAAGCATGTCACTATCAAGAAAATAGCATTAATTAGTGCAATAGGCCTAAAGTCCACCACATCCTTTTGAAGAAGCAAGATGATAAATTCATATTTCACACTAAACTGGAATTCCTTACAGAGAGGTCCTCAACCAGCACGAAACCTTCATGTGCTACCTCCAAGAACTCCCTAAAAAAGAACGCGCGAAACCTATCAAACAAAGGGATGTGTATGCATTCCCCTCAAGGACTATAGTTGTAAAATCATCCAAACCCCTAAGTTGACTTATCCCTCGCTTATGATAAACTCTAATAACACAAGTCCTAAGCCATCTCCAACTCCCCTTGTGACTATTTTGCTCAACTTTTGAAAATGTGCCACCACTCTACAACCTACCTCTTGGTTACCTTTGGATCTTGACGTTGTCAATCACAAGTGAGTGTATCAAGTTCCCATATTGTCTCCAATTGGTCGCAACATTACATCGCTCTCTCCGACCCGTATATACCTCAACCTTCTCTTCCACTCGACTTAACCCATCTTGTCCTCCCCTATCACCACTCTCCGTTGTGTTTGGAGTTACTAGAGCTCGTCTTTATTGAGAATCTGAGATATCTAGTATCCACAACTCTATCTGGTCTGGAGATCTATTCTTGAGCATCCAAGTGCTTTTGACCATGACGAACATGTAACTCCTTGTACTTGATCAGCTTCTTCATAAGCACTACAAACTTCATCACCACTTGCAGTGCGGATGATTCACAACACTAGAAGTTTATCCAATATCCGACCACTGAATCTTGAAAGCCTTCATCCATCAATCATGTTGGAGTATTTGGTTGTGCACCATATGAGTTGTAGGAGGGTAAATGGATCTCTCCAGGATCCATTTACCCCATCCATATGTTTAGTCCCACATTTACCAATAGTGGGACTTGGAGGCTCTGTAGAGGTTATATAAGGAGCCCCAGACCTCCTGTATCTATGGAGAAAAAGCAATGAAGTATACGCCCCTTTGAGGGCTTCTCCCGTGGTTTCATCCCGCTCCTTAGGGTGTAGGGTTCCACGTTAAATCATGTGTTCATGTCAAGTTTTTCTATCTTTATTTTGATACGCTTCCGCATTCTCTATTTTCTAACATGGTATCAGAGCGAATCGACTCTCGAGGAGTTTTATATTCATTATTTATTTATTCAAGATTCAGTTGTCAGATACGTTGTTCATTGTTATCGAAGATAATTATTTTTCAAGATTCAATTATTGTTCGGAGATCTGTACAAGGTTTGGTTCCAGATTTCTGGGGTTTTCTGCAACCCTAGGTCCATAGTTCGAGGCCGCATCTCGGGCCACCTCTTCTCCCACACGTGCACACGGCGTGATAGCAAAACTCCATCTCTTCTAGCGCATCCACAGCAGCATCTCCTGGTCAAATCTCCATCAACGAGCCCATGGTATCAAAGCCCTCTCCTTCCGCAGATGCACTGCAAGCCCAGGTGCCTCCTCTGTCCAAGAAGGCGCATCTCAGTCGCGTGCCTCCAGAAGTCGCCTCCAACGCAGGCAGCACTCCATTTCCATGTGTGGTCCCCCGCATCCCAAAGCTCTTGGAGGCGCTCCTTCAAGACGCGCAACAGGCGGCGGCAGGATCCAGAGCACACCTCCTCCCTAGCCTCGCGCAGGCAGCGCGAGGCAACTCCACGGACGACGATGTTGATCCATTCCCGCCGCTGCGCGACCTCCAAGCGATGCGATACCAGCCTACGCTTCCTCCAAATCTTATGGTGGCGGCGCATCCCCGCGCTTCGACCTCGCAAGCCTCCAGGCGGTGTGATGCCGCTCCGACCCCGCGCTTCGACCCCGCGCACCTCTTGGAGTAGGGCTCCTCGCGCGCTCCATCGCTGCAAACCCTCTCTCCCAACAGGGTGGCGGCCCATCCAGAGGGTTCCGAAGGGGTGAACCCTAAAAAAGGTGTTTCTTTTTATGAAGAGCCTGAGGAAGAGCTCAATCATTTAAAAAATTTAGGTCGTGTTTTCGTAATGAAAAAGGGAGAGGGAGATGATTGAGCCCAGAGTGGGCCAACCGTTTCAAAAAATTGTCAAAGTGGACTATCTGCATATATTTGGGCCCAGTTAAAAAAAAGAGGGAAAAGGTTTTCAAAAAAGGTGCGTACAATAAAAAGTCGTACGTAAAAGTTTTGCAAAAAATGTTGCAAAAGCCAAAAAAATGAAGAATGACTTAGTGAAAAAAATTGTTTAAACAAAAAAAAGGATGATGAATGATTTGAAAAACTGACAAATGTGTGAACGGCTTATTGATCTTTTGTTTTATATCCCCATTATCTTCTCTTCTCTCAACATTGTCGATGTTCTTTTTCCGACAAGTAGAGTTACAGGTCCGAGTCAAATCCAGATTTCCCAGACTCCATATTACAGACAAAGCTAGTTTCCAAACTCTATAGCCGTCTTAGCCGGATTATCATGCCTTCTACGAACACTCATCCCTCTTCAGTAATGGTTGCTTCTCGTGACCGTGACCGATATCGTATCGATACGATATTTCGACGATATATCGGCGGTATATCACTTAAATATCGCCCATGTCGACGATCTTTTGTAAAGGAAATGCCTGAAAACTGGGATATATCGCCATATCAGTACCCATATCGGTCGCAACTCGATATCGATATATCGGGGATATATCACGAAATTTCCTTCCATGGTACGAAGATAGAGCGCATCTGAGGTCCTACAGGACCATACCTCCAAGTAGATGGGTTGTCATTGCTAATGGAGATAACTTACCCATTACAACACAGAGAGAGGTGCATTGACGTTGTCCATGTGCCTTCAGTATGTTTTATATGCTCCTGACTTTCAGATGAATTTACTTTTCATTAGTCAGATTACTAAGGATCTGCATTGTCATGTCATTTTTGACCCTTTGTCTCATGCATGGAAGGTCGTATTGGCGATATATCGCCGATATATCGGTTTCGATAGGGTAGGGATTTCGATATTAACCGGTATTTCCTTTTACAGGGATATCGGCGATATATCGTCCATATATCAGCGATATATCGCCATTCCCGGATATCGGTCGATATCGTCAATATTTCGTCGATATCTCTATGTATCAATGTTATTATTCATGCAAGATTGATTCAACTACTTATCTAACTACACCCAATATTAAAACACATATATCTAGCTACACCTACTATTAAAACACACAATGGTTTATATATATTTTGTTTCGGGACCCCCGTACTGGTAGGGTATGGTGCGACAGGAGGGTGCATACAATGGTTCTTCAACTTGGTGTATGTTTACAAGTTATTTCATGTTGTAAGACTTGAATGAAATCAATTTCCAATATTCAATTCTTCAAAGCAAAAAATCTATAAGTCGAATCAAACATTAATATCGATATGTTCAAAATGATCGATATATACGATATGAGCTTCATAGATTGATCGATATGTGTGATCTAAGAGCATATTTGTAAGCTATTTAGTGATCCAAGAACTTGGATGAACTCCATTTTCAATGAGTTTAATGGGGTTGCCCCCACGTTGTTTTCGGCGTTTTTTTTATTTATTTATTTTTGAAAAATATCGTCATCTATATTCATCACTATATCCCTCCTATATGCCATTCGAATTTCGTCAGAAACAAAGACTCCTACGGCCTCCATCCAGACAGTCATTTTTTAACGGTAACAGGATTTTTTAAATCGACACCATCTCGATGGAGACCGTAGGAGTCTCTGTTTCTGACGAAATTCGAATGGCGTGTAGGAGGGATATAGGGATGAATATACATGGCGATATTTTTCAAAAAAATATAAAAAAAATGCCGAAAACGACGCGGGGGAAGCCATTGTTGGCTGCCCCAAGGGGGCAGCCCCATTAAACTCATTTTCAATATATATAGGTCAACAACTAACAGTACCAACGATATGTTCGATATGACCGATATGTGCAATATAAGGATCATAGTCTTCACAAATGATCTATATGTATCATCTAAGTGTATATTTGTAAGTTATTAATCTTATAAGAACTTGAATGTGTAAGAATTCATTTCCAATATTTATAAGTCAAGAATCAACATTAACATCGAGATGACCGATATGTGCGATACCGATATGTGCGATATATGGTCTATAAATGGACCGATATGTGTGATATAAGTGTGTATTTATACCTTATTTGTTGTTTTAATATCTTGGATGACCTTAATTTCTGAAAAAATGCCAAAAAATTAGCTTTTTTGAGCCATTTTCGACATTTCCACCGATATCGTCGATATATCGTCGATATATCCCGATATATCCATTTTCGGACGGACCGAAACGATATCGATATCGATACGGCCTTCCATGGTCTCGTGTTTCAGGACATACTCACAGGAAGGGTGATAAGATGTGGTCGTGAGCAGTGGGGGCTCTACAAACTGGTCCAACCTCCTCATGATGGTGTCTCTACTATACCTACAACGCCAGTCTCGCCATATCTGTGGCATCTTCATTTTGGCAACCTTGCTCTCCAGAAGTTGTGTTATGTTCTCCCTCAGATTTCCACGAGGTCCTCAATCTAGTATGAGGCATGTCAGCTTGAGAAGCATCATTGTTCCTCCTTTCCATCCCATCAGAGTCGAAGTAGTTCTTAGTTATTTGAGCTCCTTCAATAAGATATCAGGGACACCTTTTTTATCTGGTCGTTGTCGATGATTTTTTTCGACTTTCCTATGTCTTTTTGTTGAAGAATAAGTCTGAGGTTGGTATTGGGGCGAACACCGTTGAGTGTCTCCCCCTTTTTTGGGGGCTTCAAAAAAAATAAGTCTGAGGTTGGATCTGTTATCAAATCTTTTATTAAAGAGATAAAGAATATTTTTCTACCAATGTCAAATATCTTTGTTCTAATAATACCTTAGAGTTCAACACCTTACAACTTCCAGACTTTTTTAGATCTATTGGCATTGTTCATCATACCTCATGTGCTCATACATCCTAGCAGAATGGTATTGTCACGCGCAAACACCGTCACTTACTTTATGTGACCAGAACCTTGTTAGTACAGAGTCATGCTCCGCGTGCTAACTAGGATGATGTTGTCCTCAGTGCATGCAATCTCGTGAACCGCATATCATTCTCTTTGTTGGGAGAGAAGATTCCTTTCTCGATTGTGTTTCCCGATAAGGATCTTTTCTCCCTTATACCTCGTGTGTTCGATTCTGTTGCATTTGTTCATGATTTCTCTCCAGGTCAAGACAAGCTCTCTCCTAGAGTTGTCAAGCGTATTTTTATTGGCTACTCTCCTACTCAGAAGGGGTATCGTTGCTTTGATTCGCTCAAACGAAAATACCTTGTCAGTGTCGCCGTTACTTTCTTTGAGTTTGCCATGCATTTTTCTCCGACAAGTGACATACTAGCCCCATCAGAATCTAATGATGAGATCTACATGCCTCCACCTCGTATTGGCATACCACAACATCCCCCGACTCCAGCTCTACCATCACCTACACCTACTCCTGCTTCTACACCTGCTCATGTGGCTCCACCTCCTACTGTGACTCAATTTTTGCCACGCTTGTTTACTCGCAGGTCTCGCTTTGTCCGCTCTGCTCGCAGGCATTGCCCATAATCCAGCACGCCTCAGGTATGCAATGAGCACATTGTTTCTACTGACAGCATTACTGAGTTTTATGTGCATCAGGATTCCATACAGGATGAGCAGGTGCCCTCTCAAGAGGGGAACTTACAGATTCGGGACTTGGCAGATTATCTTGATGTGTTGATTGCTCTATGAAAGCAGAGACATGTATGTGCTACTTGTCCTCTTGCAGCACAGGTTTCCTTAAGCAGACTGTCAGAGGATTTCAGAGGTTTACCTTGGCACTATCAGCAACGAAGATACCACGGACATATCAGGAAGCTCTTCAGGACAGACAGTAGCAATTAGCCATGGAGGAGGAGATGGTCGTGCTACAGTTGTGTGGTATTTGGAGTCTTGTTTCAGCTCCAATTGGAACATCTCTGTTATGGGGTGCAAGTGGATGTTCAAACACCGTGCAGATGGTATTACGGATCGCTACAAGGTGAGACTTGTGGCATGTGGGTTCACCCAGACATATGGGATGGACTATAAGGATCTCTTCAGTTGCCGCATTATACTCTACATATTCTTCTTCCTGTTGTTGTGACACGAGATTGACCCCTTTACCAGCTTGATGTGAAGAATGTCTTCCTCTATGCTGATTTATAGGAGGAGGTCTACATGCAGCAGTCACTGGGTTTGCTGCTGAGGGGGTGTCGAAATGTTTGCAGGCCACACAAGGTTATCTATGGCCTTAAGCAGAGTCCAAGAGCATGGTTCCAGAAGCTCTCGAACTTGATTAAGCAACAGGGGTTTACGCAATCGAATGTCGATCACTCTTTATTTGTGCATAGGACCCAGAGAGGTCATGTTGCCATTCTTGTTTATGTGGATGACATTATTGTTACAGGAGATGATGAGCAGGGTATTCAGGTTGCCAAGGACTTCCTAGGTCAACAGTTTGAGACCAAGGACTTTGGTAATTTACGTTACATTCTTAGACTGGAGTTTATCAGGAACCAACGAAGTCTTGTGATGACCCAGAGGAAGTACATTATCTTTCAGAGACTGGCATTGCAGATTGCAGACCTGCCACTACTCCTATGGATTCGAGCATGAAGCTCTATGATGATGACACTGAGGAGATCGACAAGAGGAGGTACATGGAGCTTGTTGGCAAGCTCATGTATGTGACTATTAGCAGGCCCGACATATCCTATGTCGTGAGCAAAGTGAGTCGATTTATGGAGCAGCCCAGACAGGCATATATGGATATAGGTCATATGATTCTGAGGTATCTGAAGACATCACCTTCTATGGGACTCCTTTTCAGAAGAGGTACATATCTCTCAATTACAACATGTGCAAAGGCAGGTTATGTTGGGTGTCCAAAGGATAGGAATTCTACTTCAGGCTTCGTTGTGTTCATAGGGAATTCATTTGTTTCATGGAAGAGCGAGAAGCATACTGTGGTTGCGAGATCAAGTGCTGAGTCATAATACACGATCATGACGCAGGCTAGCACAGAGATTATGTGGGTCAGATCTGTTCTCACTGACCTGACTATAGAGGTGCATCTTCCCATACACCTCCAATGTGACAACTAGGTTGCTCTTTTCATTACAAATAGCCTAGCCTTCCATGAGAGAACTAAGCACATAAAGGTGGGTTGTCACTATACTCATGACATGATACAGAAGGGTCTTATCGCCACTACTCGTGTCATCTCTGGAGACTAGACAACAAATGTTCTTACTGAGGCCTTAACCAAAGGGCCTTATCAGAGATATTATTCCAAGCAGAGCCTGATCGATATCTACGCTCCAGCTTGAGGGGGAGTGTTGAGATATTAGTTACCTTTCTTATTGTTTTCATATTATTTATTTCTTTTCGTATTCATCTTGTAATTTGTCCAATAGGTTTCTCTCCTATATAAGAGAACCCTAGGGCCTCTCAATAATGCAATTCATTCTTTCGTTTCTACAAGTACCTCTTCCTCACTACCTCATGCAACCCTTGTCTCCTAAGTCTTACCAATAATAATATGAGGCTTGGGTTGATTTTGACTCACTGATGTTATGTCCATTACGCCCTTTCTGAGATATCATGGATGAAGAACCCTAGACCTTCATGATTTGTAGTCAAAGTTATTCAAACTTCTATTCAAGTTACAGGTTGATTAGGATATGTAGAACAATACTAGTTAATAATTGGATTATGTTAAGAAATATGTGGTTGTGAAAAAGCAAACTAATTAAAAAAACTATACTCCAAGTACAGCATTTTAATAACAAACATAATGCTGAACATAAATTTTATATATGCAACCTAAGGGCGTAAACTACCTTAAACTTCTATTCTAAGTTACAGGTTGATTTGGATATATAGAAAAAAAAAACTTGTTATAAATTGGATTACGTTAAGAAATATGTGGTTGTGATAAAGCAAACTAATTAAAAAAAGTTATAATCCAAAGTAGAGCATTTTATTAACAAACATAATGCTGACCATAAATATCATATATACCACCTAAGGGAGTAAACTACCTTAAAGGGACAAGTCGTTCGACAATATTGTCAACTGCAATGTTAGATGCAGCACAGGCAAGAATCTTTGAGCCACGTTTTACTTCTTGCAAAATAATCTCCACAACTGTTGTTGTTTTTCCAGTTCCTGGAGGCCCATGCAGCAAAAATACATCCTTTGATGATAGAGCCTTGGTGACAGCCTCATTCTGCAGAAAGAACCGTAATGTAATTTTTTTTAGAACAGTAGAAGAGAAAATACAGGATAACCGACATGCAGAAATTTTCTCAAGGAAAAGAATATAAAAGTCATGCAAAAATATAACCTGAGAATCATCTAGGTTCTTATTATATGGAGTGAATTGCACAGCCTTTTTTACCACAAGAGGTTGTTTCTCCCCAAATAGCACAGGGACCAGTTCTGCAGCTGGACCTTTCTGCACACCTTTACTGAGCTGGACGAGTGCATTTTTCATTCTCCGATATGTGACCTGCATGCAAAATCTGATTATAGCACCTCTTCCAATGAAAAAGAGAGGGAAAGTAAGCATGTTCCAAATATCAGGTGCATATAGTGTCCATTTTTTTATCATTTCAGAGAAAATTAAACATTGCTAGGAAGTTACCTCATTAGCAACCTTCTCAAGGCGTAAAGGACTATTCAAGCCATCTTCAGGAATGTCATCAAAAGCAACTGTAATGGAGGAGTCCTGCTTTCAAAGGATATGACCTGATTATTAAATTTTAAGTTCATCCAACAGTATAATTTGTGCAGAATAACAAGCAAACCTTCAAGCGGTATACTACACCCTGTCCAAGAGGCACTGAGCTTGTGTCAGCTTTATTAAGTCTAAGGATAACTACGTCATGTGTGCCGAACTGTATTAAGTAAGGAAATATAAGTTAGGGTAAAATCTAGATAGCACGGAAAATTTAAAAATGGAGCTCTCACGCCATCGAGTCAGTTAAATAAGGAATAGCACTAAATTACCCGAGAATGAATCTAAAGGATGTGGAAAGATTGAAATGAAAGAGGTACAATCACCGTAGCCCTAGAGTTTTTTTATATAGGAGAAAAACTCATAAAGAAAAATTACATAAAGAGACAAAATAAATAGAAAATTACAAGATAACAATAAAGAGATAAATATCTCAACACTCCCCATCAAGCTGGAGCATATATATATATATATATATCATGCTTAGCTTGGAACAGCAACGGTGAAAAGGCCCCTTTGCGAGAGCTTTCGTAAACAATTTAATCATCTAAAGCGACATGAGAAGTGAATATAAGCCCCTTATGAATCAAATCACAGGTGTAGTGGTAGTAAACCCCTTATGAATCAATCAAAGGCCCCTTTCATGGAAGGCTGGATTATTAGCTATGAATAGAGCAGCTTGATTATCACATTTGAGGTGTATAGGAAGAGGCATCTCAATAGTTAGGTCAATCGAAACGGACTTGACCCACATCATTTTGTGCTTCCTTGGGCCATAGCCCAATACTCTGATTCAACGTTGGATCTAGCCACAACCGTTTGTTTCTTGCTCTTCCATGAAACCAATGAGCTTCCCACAAACACAGCGAAGCTGAAGTAGACTTCCTGTCCTTGGGACACCCAGCATGGTCTGCATCCGCACATCCTAAAACTGCAAGAGATGTGTCTCTCCTGATAAAAGTCTTGTACCTGGAGAGGGCTTCAGATACCTCAAGATCATGTTGACTGCATCGATGTGAGCCTGCCTAGCATGCTCCATAAACCGGCTGACCATGCTGACAGCAAACGATAAATCGGGTCTGGTAATAATGATATACAATAGCTTCCCTACCAGCTCTATGTACTGTCTCTTATCCACCTCCCCAGAGTCATCATCATAAAGCCTAGCATTGGGATCCATTGGAGTAGTAGCAGGTCTACATCCTGTCATGCACATCTCAAATAGAAGATCAATGACATATTTCCTTTGCGTCATTATCATACCATGTTGATTCCTTGCAAATTCTAGGCCAAGAAAATACCAACAGCTTGCCAAGATCATTGATCATAAACTATTGTCCAAGGAAATCCTTAGCTGCCTGAATGCCCTGGTCATTACTGCCTGTAACAATAATATCATCCACATAGACCAAAATAGCAACAGTACCTCTATGGCCCGAAGAAGAGTGTTCCTGACTTGGGGAACCCTAGGCCCCGATACCCCATTAAGGGGGGTCCCGATTCTGCACATATATAAAAAAATGAGCCCAAAGTTAGGGCCCAGATGGGTTGTATTTATAAAAAGAAAAAAGAAAAAAAAAGAGGCTGAGTTATTTGGACTCACAATTTGGGCCATGAGGCTTTGTTCAAAAAAAGGTGTGTTAAAGAAAAAAATGTACGCAAGAAAAAAAAGGGAGAAGATGGCTATACAACATTTAACTATCAGTATAAAGAAAAAAATATATCCAATTATCCATCTATACATGAGTGATGTATATACTCTAATACTCCCCCTCAAGCTGGAGCATGCAATGCTCAGCTTGGACAAACAGAAAGAAAACTCAAATTCACAATACAAGATACTACAGACAATATCAACTCAACGCAAATACAACTTTCGGTTGTTGTCGAGGACATTGCTTCCCAAGCAGTGCAGGTCAGGAGGAACAAATGGGCTGGAGTGTGAGTCAAACTGGGCCTCCTCATCGGAGAACACGTGCTCTGTACTGTGCCTATCAGAGTCATTGAAACTGAAAAGAGTCTCCTCGTCGGAGTACTCTGGCCATCACATGTAGAAAACTGAATCATGTGGACAACTGCTCCATCTCTAAAGGGTCGAACTGAAAAAGCTATGGAAAACATCCTCGTCAGAATTCACGGTTGGTAGAGAATGGAGTCTAAAAGGTCTCCTCATTGAAGAAATGGGTCTCTCCCATATTGGCTCAGAGAGTGGGATCTCTACTCTGGAGTCCCTATGAAATCACATGAAACCCCCAGCCCACGTGGCATAGGGAATGGGATCTCACTACTATGGAGTCCCTATGGAACACATGAAAACTCTGATATCAAAAACAAAGATGGGGACGACAAAACCGATGATGGCAAATATGTGTGCATCAAACTGAAGACTCGAAATCTGAACGTCGAGTCTGAAATCTGAAATGTAGAGTCTAAAATCTGGCTGGTTTGGAATATGAAGAATCTGATATTTGAATCTGATATGTAACTCTACACAATACTCACGCATTCTCCCGTACATGTCGGAAAACAATGACGTCGACCAAGTTTGAAGAAGATAAGAAAATGGGGAAGGAAAAATCGATAAGTCGTCGCATTTTTTCGGCTTTTCTTCATCCCTTTTTTAAGTTGTTCCATTTTTTACGGCTTTTCTTATTTTTTGTCGTGTGTAGGTTTACACACTTTTTTCAGAAGAATTTTTTTAATACGGTCCAACTTGGGTCTAAAACATACCTTAGCCCAATTGGGTTAGAAAACTTAGTCCCTTTTTTCTTTTGGCCCTTCTCTCTCTCTTTGCAAAACATGCCTCCACCCTTTTTTTTACTAGCACGTATTTTTTTGACTTCGACCCCCACTGGGCATTTTTTATATATAGAAGGGTCTTGAGCCCTTCACCCCTCACGACAAGGGTTCCCATCAAGGGGAACCCTCCTGTTGTCGTCGTTCAAAGAGTTGCCTGGAGAATAGGGCAGCACGAGCCGTCGCCGCCTGGAGCTTGACAAAGGAAGATCTGCTATCGGGCTCCTAGGAAGAGCGGCGACGCCGCCTCCTGGACTGCGCACGGAGAAGGTGGTAAACATGTACGTGATGGGGCTCCTAGGAGGTACGCACGATCAGAGGAGGTGTGCGTGATGCTAGGAGGTTGTCATCGCCCAATAAAGACGCATGGAGATCTGGGCATTGTG
The DNA here is from genome assembly GCA_037367405.1 of Ottelia alismoides. NCBI lineage: Eukaryota > Viridiplantae > Streptophyta > Magnoliopsida > Alismatales > Hydrocharitaceae > Ottelia > Ottelia alismoides. Next base: position 415,591 of record JAZKJV010011728.1, read on the forward strand.
TGGTGCCTCCTGAAGGAAAGGATATCGCCAAGAACTAAAGGTGACATCGTAGACATGGAGGCTTCTTGCGGATGTTGCTGTTGTGATATGGTGCCACCTCCTTTTTAAAAAAACGTGTTCCAATTGGAATCTCACGTCATAGAATCTCTGGAGGGCAAACTGCAACTCTAGAATGGCATCTGGAGAATTCTTCAGATTTGCTAAAACTGCACAAAATTAGGGTTTCATCTGAAGCACCGCTCTAATAGTTGTTGGATGCGGCTTGGATTAGAGTTTCCATCAGAAACCCTAGAAATTTCTTAAACAAATCAGCAAACATGAATCAAATCTGGAACAATAATCTTCAACTACACATCGAACAATCTCCAGAATTTGAACAATATGAATAACGATCTTTCAAGAATAAGAAAAACCCCCTTAAAAATCGAACCTGCTCTGATAACATGTTAGAAATATGAAATGCGGAAGCATAATCAAAGATAGAAGATAATAACAAGAAAGAACACCGAGATTTTACATGGAACCCTACTCCGTGAGGAGCAGGATGAAGCTACAAGAGAACGCCTCAAAGGGTTGATGTGTTCAATGCACTTTCTCTCTCATATGATACAGGAGGTGTAGGGCTTCTTATATAGCGCCCGCTAAGTCTCCAAGTCTCACCTAGATGTGGGACTAAACCACTAGATGTAGTAATTGGATCATGAAGGGATCCAATTACCCATCTATACATGAGTGGTGCATATACTCCAACAGTATCGCATCTACCATTGCCTTCAACAAGGTTCAAAAGTATGAAGGACGGTCAAGGTCCACCTCGATGTCCAGAGAACTGGCACATCTACGGCATGATTTAGCCATGAAGGCATCAACATCAACACTTGTATGCTTTACGATAGTTGGGTAGATCTCATGTCTTCATCAACAACAATAGAAACATTGTTTTCCGTTCATTTTCGACAGTATGCTCATCTTCTTCATATGCAATCACGGTTTAAAAAATGTGCCTCAAGGCACCGAATCATAAGACTCAGATAGCCCAGGCGAGGCATGCACCTCGAGACTCTCCTCGAGGCATCAATGCGGTTAGGAATCCCTAAGGCATTGCCTTGGGATATACAGAGTTTCCATGCTCAAACGTAGACCTTTCATACATTAATAAGCATGATATCTTAAATATAATATTAACAATTATCAATTTAATTTGTTAACTCAGCCATGGCCGGTCCCAAGACCGGGTAAATGAGGAAGGTTGCGTTAGGTAGCCGACAGCCAGTGTAAAACAGTCCGAGACAACTTCTTAAATAATATTTTTTAAAAAAATATTATTCAAAAAGTTGTCTCGTTGGATCTTTTCAACACGGATTTAAGCAAACATACAGATTTCGTTGGGGCGTTCCCTACTTGCGACGTGTTGCATCGCCCGAATGCAATGAAAAATTGGCAAGGGCCGCTACATCGCAGTATGGATGTAGTTCAAAATTTGCAAGGGTTCTCGCATGAGGAATGCATGCGGGTAATTAAGCTAGTTCCGTTGCATCATCGCCCGGATGCAGTCAAAAATTTACAAGGGTTCTCGCATAATGGACGCATGCGAGTAAAGAAGTTAGTCCAAAAGAGATTGCAACAGAAGTTGCGGATTGGTAGTTGGAATATTGGCACTTTAACTGGAAAATTGATGGAGATTGTGGATACGATGGAAAGAAGGAAGATTCATATAGTATGTCTTCAAGAGACTAAATGGGTTGGAGAGAAAGCAAGGGGAGATCGAAAAGACAGGCTTTAAACTTTGGTATTCAGGTAAAGATAAGGGTAGAAACGGTGTTGGAGTGGTTGTCCATAAGGATCTGAAGGATTATGTGGTTAAGGTGCAAAGATTCGGGGATCGGATTATTTTGCTAAAATTGGTGCTTGAAGAAGAAATTCTGAATATAATCTCAGTCTATGCACCACAAATTGGTTTAGATGAAAGGACTAAACAAGCTTTTTGGGAGGATTTGGATAAGAGTTTACAAGGAATCCCATAAAGAGAGATGCTTTGCATCGGTGGAGATCTTAATGGACATGTGGGAAAAGATGCTTCAGGGTATGCTAGTGTTCATGGAGGACATGGTTTTGGGGATAGAAATGAAGAGGGAAAAGTCATCCTGGATTTTGTAACAGCATATGATCTTTTCATAACAAATACTCTCTTCAAGAAAAGGGAGGAGCATTTAATTACTTATAAGAGTGGGCCAACTAGAACACAGATAGATTACTTTGCGTTGAGGAGAAGAGATCGGTTGTGTTGTAAAGACTGTAAAGTAATCCCAGGAGAGAGTTTGACAACCCAACATCGTTTGTTAGTCTTGGATGTACAAATAAAAGGGCTGGTAAAGAAAAGGAGGGTTCTTAAGATCACTAGAACTAGATGGTGGAATCTTCCACTGAAGCAATCGAGCTCCAGGGAGAAGGTTTTAGAAGACTTATCTTGGGATTGTAGCGGAAGTGCAAACGAGATGTGGGAGGCAGTAGCATCTTGTATCCGAAAGGTAGCAAAAGAGATGTTAGGCGAGTCAAAGGAAGGAGCTCCAGGTCAAAAGGAGGCTTGGTGGTGGAGTGAAGGGGTGAAAGAGAGGCTAAAAATTAAAAGAGCATGCTCTAAGGCTATGTCTAAGGATAAAACAGAGGAAACGATCACAAACTACAAAATAGCGAAGAAGGAGACAGAGAAGGCTGTAAGCGAAGCTAAGTCAAAAGCTTATGAAGTTTTGTATAAAAATCGCGACTCTAAGGAGGGCCAGAAGGATATATTCAGGTTGGCCAAAGCAAGAGAAAGAAAGACCAAAGACCTTTCTCAAGTGAGATGCATTAAGGACGAGAAAGGTCGCGTGCTTGTTACTCGGAAGAATATAGAGATTAGATGGGAGCAGTACTTTCATAAATTTTTCATTGTTGAAGGAAATAGAGAGATCAATTTGGTTGATCTGGCTAGTAGTGAAAGTTACTTGAATCGTACAAGCTATAGACAGATTCAAAGAAAGGAAGTAGAGGAGGCTTTGAAGGTTATGAGACCCCGGAAAGGTGTAGGACCGGATGACATCCCTGTAGAAGTATGGAGAGTTTTAGGTGAGTGCGGTTTGACTTGGCTTACGAATCTATTCAATGTTATTTAGCTAAGCAAGAAAATGCTTGAAGATTGGAGGAGTATCGTGGTGCCTCTTTATAAGAATAAAGGAGACATTCAAAATTGTTCTAATTATAGAGGTATCAAGTTGATGAGTCACACTATGAAAATTTGGGAACGTGTGATCGAAAGAAGGTTGAGGCAAGTTTCTAACGTAAAAGAAAACCAATTCGAATTCATACCACGTCGCTCAACTATTGAAGCCATCCATTTGCTGAGGAGAACAATGGAGATTTATAGAGCTAAAAGGAAGAACCTCCATATGATCTTTATTGATTTGGAGAAGGCTTATGATTCTGTCCCACGAGAGATATTGTGGAGAGTTTTGGAGATAAGACAAGTACTTGTCCTATACATTAACCTCATAAAGGACATGTATGATAAGGCTTTATCTTGTGTAAGGATCCCGTCTGGGAAGACTAGCTATTTTGACATCAACATTGGTTTACATCAAGGTTCAGCTTCGAGTCCATTTCTTTTTACTTTGATTGTGGACGAGTTGACAAGTCATACTCAAGATGAGTTACCTTGGTGTATGTTATTTGCTGATGATATTGTGTTGATTGACGTGACTAGAGATGGAGTAAATGAGAAGCTTGAGGTTTGGAGACATGAGTTGGAGAGTAAAGGATTTCGTATAAGTAGGGCTAAGACAGAATATATGGAGTGCTCCTTTGATGGAAGCAATGGTGAAGGAATCGAGGTGAAGATTGGTGATGATAACATTCGGAAGAGAGATTCTTTTAGATATCTAGGATCTATTTTGCAACATGATGGGGAAATTGAGATGTTACTAATAGAATAAATGCAGGGTGGCTAAAGTGGAGAGGAGCCTCTGTTGTTCTCTGTGATAAGAAAATTCCGTTAAAAATTAAAGGAAAGTTTTACAAAGCAGCTGTGAGACCTGCTATGCTCTATGGATCTGAATGTTGGCATGTAAACAATAGACATGTGCAGAGAATGGTTGTAGCAGAAATGAAAATGCTAAGGTGGATGTGTGGACACACACGTAAAGATCGGATTCGGAATGATGCAATCAGAAAGAAAGTTAGTGTAGCTCTGATCGAGGATAAGATGCGAGAAAACCGCTTAAGATGGTTTGGTCATTTGCAAAGAAGATCAGATGATGCATCGGTTAGGAGATGCGAGTGTTGGGATGTTGAGCCGGTAAAGAGAGGGCGAGGACGGCCCAAGAAGTGTTGGAAAGAAATTATACGAAGGGATCTTAGTTTTATGGATATAAGCCCGGGATTGACTCAAGATAGATCTGAATGGAGGCGAAGAATCCATGTAGCCGACCCTACTTAATAGTGGGAAAAGCCTTTGTTGTATCAATTTAATTTGTTAAAACACTCATATATATTGTATGTTTAACTAATTGTACGTTAGTCATGTATGTATGTCCTAAATCATAATGTCGTGCAACATATAATATATATATATATCATACTATATTGTTGTAAGTAGCGGAAGCAAACATGCACAGATACCTTCAATCAAGCAAACATGCGGATTACAAGGTTCACTCATAACTGGGACACGTCCTTGACCGCAACGAGAACTCTGTGCTAGTAGGATATGGAGGCATGGGGGAGGGGAGCATAGGACGATTCTTCAACTAGGTTCAAAAGGATAGATAGGATTGAAGGCATATAAACATATATATTAGTCAAAAAACATATATAACGTAACATATTGTACGTTATGTATGTAAATCATATATGTAAATCATATATGTTAGTCACTAATGTTGTTTCGCTCATGCACATAACGGGAGGCGTTGTATATAGACAGCGGGCTTCGTCCGCCAATATTAAGGGAGGTCATATGTTACATAATAAGTATTGCATTGTATAGGGATGACAGTATGGTTTAGGATTAAAGGTGTCTCATACAAAGAATATTGAGAAAATTACATAAAAGCCCATGAACTTTATGCTCGATTTCGATGTAGTACCCGAACTTCTAAAAGTTACAATGAGGTACCTAATCTTTATATTCGATTTCAATATGATACTTCTGAACGTCAAATTCCATTTTCTGGACCAAAATACCCTTTCCTCTCTCTCCACCTCTTCTTCTTCACCCCACACAATATACGTCGTACATCACCTTACCTTCTTCTCCCTCTCATCCCTCTCCTCTCCTCTCAAGACTCGGGACTGTTGACTGATCAGATCCAACAAAGGAAAACGACTACTCTTCTTTGGTTCTCGATGGAATGGAATCTATGATTTGGGCCAGAACGTCTCCTATTCTGGAGCTTTCCTGAAGGAAGATGTTTGCTGGTAGATAAAGGCAACACAAGAGGTTGTTGAACCTCGAGCTTAAACACGATGTAGAGGAGATTCAGCACTCTTTCTCTTGATGTCGGACAGCGCTAGAACATATGTATGTAAAGCTTATAGAATTGCTCCCTTCCATGCAATCAAATATTGCAACCATAGAACCTGCAAATTTACGATCTTGTCTCAATTCTCAATGAATCAGACCCTCAAACATAGCAGTTATGATATATATTCACAAAATCGACAAGATTATTATTGTTCACTTCTTCATTCAAACCAATATAACTTCCTTCAAAAACTTGAATGACACTAAAAAATTCAAAATTTCCCGACAACAATTCTTATGACCAATTCCAAACACACAGTAGCAGTACATCACTCACTCAATTTATGAGTAGTTCTGAACTTAATGCCGAGATGACATGAACGGGGATTGATATCATGAAGACATATCAAAACAAAATAAGGGCATAAATCTAGACAAAGACAGAAACATGAGAGAAACATCGGGATGAGAAAATATGTAGAAGAAAGGATTGAGATGAAAAAGTAAATCAAAGAGAGTAAGATGACCAGTTGGAAGTAAATCAAAGAGAGTAAGATGACCAGTTGGAACTTAATGCTAATCAGGGTCGTGGAGAAGGTGGAGGCTAGATTGGCGGGTTGGAAGTGCGTTTGGTCCTCCTGAAGACGGTCCTATCCTCCATCCATGTCTATTTCATTTCCAACCGCCGTTTGCCGAAAGGAATTCGTGATCGGCTTGAGAAGCTTATGCGTAGGTTCTTGTGGGCCAAGCATGGGGAGGCCGCGGGGGGCATTCACCTTGTTGGCTGGGAGGAAGTTACGCTCCACAAGAATGAGGGGGGTTGGGGGTCAAGCATCTTGATCAGATGAATGAGGCCTTGCTTCTTAAGTGGGCGAGCAGGATCTGGGGCCTTGGGGAGGATTTTTGCTGCACCGTGTTGCGCAAGATCTACGGTATTGGGGGGCACCGCCGAGGCCGGGTGATTGCGTGGATTCTCCCATGCAATTCAGGAAGGGGATGGTGGATGTTTTCTCTAAGCATATCTCCTTGTTTAGGCCGATCCTTGGTAATGGCGAGTCCTTTGCGTTTTGGTATGACGACTGGACGGGGGGCTCTTATGTGCGTGTTTCCTACGCTTGTTTGCTCTTGCGGATGACAAAAATGCAGTGATTGCGTCATGTTGGTCGGATGGTAATTGGTTCCGGCTTTCTCATCTAGTTCTCGGACCAGAGATTCGAGGATTTCCTCGCATTACTGGATGCTATCAAGGATGTGGGGCGTCCAACGATGGGGAGAGATCATTGGGGATGGCTTGCGGGTCCGTTCACAGTCAAGAAGGCATTTGGGGCGATTTGCAGGCCTCTGCCGTCTCGCTCGGAGGTTGTGATCCGTGATTGTGCGTTTTTATTGGGTCTCAAGCTCCCGGAACGGGTTGGGTTCTTCTTGTGGCTGCTACGCAGACAAAGGCTGATGACGAGGAACCGGTGTGCTAGACTTCTGGGCTCCACTTCTGATAGGTGCCTTCTTTGCGATGAAGCGATTGAGACCGTTGAGCATCTATTCTTTAAGTGCCCCAAGGTGATCCAGATCTAGGGGGTGCAGATTGATTTGGTTATGCGGTTTGGATATGGCCTCCTTTTGCGACTCGATGATTGCTAACAAGAACAGATCTCGGAGGGAGCTCGTCTATCCAATCGCCATTCTTTGAGCCGTTTGGCTGGGAAGGAATGCTTTGCTCTTCTCGGGCCAACGCTTCTACAAGGAAAACGTGGGGATTCATGCTGCAAGATTGGTGGAGGAGTGAGGATTCAAAAAAAAAAAGATTGGTGGAGGAGTGGGAGATGTAATGGGTTATTTTTTGTTCCTTCACTGTAAGTTTCCTCTTTATTTTTTTGTTCTATAATAAATCTTTGGGGTGAACACCATTGAGTGTCTCCCCTTGTTTTTGGCTCAAAAAAAAAGAGAGTAAGATGATGGATAATGATGTTGGAAGATTAACTAGACGTGAACTGATGGATCCCTCCCTTGTTGTTGTGCTCCGAGCACACCTCGATTCTTTCCTCAATGGAGTATACAACTTCCATGCTCTTCCCACTAGTAGAGGAACTCACCTCCCCAAAGGCTGAAGGCGTTCAAGGTAGGTAGCGATGAAGCCGACAGTGTCGGAGGAAACATGGTTGACCAGTGTCAGTGTCGCCATTAGGAAGAAGGGCTCCATCATTGCCAAGTTCATGGTCCCATCCCTTTTGTAGTGGGCGCTCTCTTGCATGTGGGCTCGTTGGATCAAGAAGTTGTAGGTGAGGATTAGGCCTCCCTTTCCCCAAAAGGGGAATAACTTCTCGTCGAAGGCCATGCCGTAAGCGAAGATGATCGACCCAATGTAGGTGGAGATTAGGGCGCAATAGGCCATAAAGGCGGAGTTAATGACATGCTAGGCCATAAAAGAGGAGTTAACGACATGCTTCATCTTGACGATGCTCATGCTGAGGGTGACCAACCCCAACATGCTCTGATGACGATCGAGATGGCTACCAGCCGTTGTCGCCCGTGTTGATCCATTCAGGTACTTTCGGGAGTTGTGCCATACGTGTTGCCTGTAATGAAGAAGAATAGGTGAAGAGAGGTGGAAAGGGTATTTTGGTCCACAAAATGGAATTTTGCAGCTCAATTGACGAAAAATATAGCAGAAGTACCATATTGAAATCAGACATAAAGATTAGGTACCTCATTGTAACTTTTAGATGTTCGGGTATCACATCGTGTTAGAGATTACAGAAGATTTCTTTCTTTATATTATATTGTAACCCCACGAGGGCTTTTACGTTAAGAGAATATTCTATATGGCTATTTGTTAAGAGAATATTCTATAGAGAATATTCTATATTCTATAAAGAATATTCTATAGAATATTCACCTTTGAGCCCTCTAGGGTTTAGTCCTATCTAAGGACCCCTAGACCTCTTGAATAAACAACGAATCATCTTTTCTTATCATTCTTTCACATGGTATCAGAGCAGCAGTCCTAGGCCGATGTTCTGACCTAATCACCCCTCCGCCACTGCCAGCCCTCCAAGTTCATCTACAGCAACATGCCGCCTCGGGTCTCCGCACCTCCTGCCTTAGGCCCCCACTGCCTTAGGCCTATACCGCCTCAGCTGAGTGTAGCCAAGCTGCTCTAGGGCAGCCAGGTACCACCGCCAGGCCGGCCAGGCCCGCCCCGCCAGGCCCATCTGCCAGGCCCCTCTGCCAGGCCCCTCCGCCAGCCCTCCCAGGGCCTCCTTGCGCCGCCAGGCCCCCTCTTGTGCCATCAAACGATCATTGCCTCATCCTTCTTATTCCTTGATGAGGGTTTAGATATTTGATGATAAATTTAGGCAATATATACTCTCTAGGTCACTTTTTCTTGACCTAAGCTGCCACGATGACGTCTGCCGAGATCAAGCCCACGTACCCTACTTCTTTGCTGGTACAGGGCACTTCTATCAAGTTGAAGGGCTCCGAAAATTATGTTCTCTGGTCTCGGTCTTTCAAAGTGTTTGTTGGTGGCCAGCGCAAGAGCTACATTCTTACAAAAGTTCCACCTGCGGAAATTGATAAGAACTATGAAACTTGGTTTGTTGATAATTGTCAGGCTATCACTTGGATGACGAACAGTGTCGATCCAAACATTACTGTGAATCTTCTTTACAAAGACACCGCTAAGGCAATGTGGGAAAACCTTGAGCATACATATTCTCAGAAGACAACTAAGTCTCGTCTGTCAAACATATACATAGGAATTTGGTCTGCTACTCAGGGAGAATCAAGTCTTATCGAATACTACAGGCTTCTTACAAGTCTTTTTGAGGAAATCCTTATTTTTCAGCCTGCATGTTGTGATAAACAAGTAGGAGAACGTGTTGAATGGCAGGTTTACAGATTTCTCTCGGGGCTAAATCCAAAATATAAGCCTGCGAAAGATCAGTTTCTGATGGATGATACTCTACCTACTCTTGAGACCATCTTCGGACGCTTACAGGAGAGCTAGAGGCTCCAATTCAGCACTCTACCACCCACACTTCTACAGAGACGATGGCCCCTATACCTCCGCAGGATACAGAGGACGTCAATACTATCAAGGAGGACGAGGACGTGACTCAGGGCGTGGACGTGGTCGTGAATATGGACGCAGTCGTGACTCTGGACGCGGACGTGATTGTGATTCTTCTACCCGGTATCCAGCATGTGTACACTGTAGACTTTGGAATCACCCTTCTGATCGTTGCTGGGCAACGTTTAGGATGCTACCTAATGCTAACAATGCCTATGATGAAGTATCATATGATGCAACTGCAAAAACATCTACTCAGCAAACCAGCGAGGCACAAACCCCACTCACAGCTTCTGAATAAGCTCGCCTACGACAACTGCTGCAAGAATCTAGTCCTTCTGATAGTAATGCTTCTGCTCCTACCGCTAGCCTGGCTACTACCTCATGTACAGTAGCAAACTCTGTCTCTGCCTCTAAGCATGCAGGAATTATTGATTCTGGAGCTTCTACCCATCTGACGGGAGAAGGAAGTTTGCTAACCTCCTCCCAGTCGTCTTCCTCTGTGAGGATTGTTCGGGTTGCTAATGGGGATCATTCCCCAGTGACTGTTGTTGGTACTGTCAACTTTTCTTCCAAGCTGCATCTGACAGATGTTCATTGTGCCCCTGCTTTTCCTCTCAGCCTTCTATCAGTACATAAGCTATGTCGTCAGCTTAACTGTCGTGTTATTTTTTATGAGGTTTGTTGTTATTTTCAGGACATCCGGACGAGAAAGATTTTTGGTGGGGGTCATGAGAGGAACGGCCTCTATTACCTCGACATCCCTTCTGATTCCAACTTTGTTGGTGCGGTCTCCATCTCTGAAGATCCTTTTCAATGGCACCTTCATCATGGTCACCTTTCTGCTAAAGCTCTCTCCATGATATTCCCTGAACTTTCTATGCTAAACCCTTTGAGTGTGAAGCATGTCAGTTCGGGAAACATCATCGAGCCTCCTTTCCTGCACAGACTGAGCCTCGCCGCCATACTCCTTTTGCACTTGTTCACTGTGATATTTGGGGACCCTGTCCGGTCCGAAGTCTAAGTGGTCATAAATATTTTGTTGTCTTTGTGGATGACTACAGCCGATCATCTTGGGTTTTCTGTTAAAGGAACGTTCAAAAATTAACAATATTATCAAGAATTTCTTTTACTATGTCAAAAACATCGTCTCCACTACTGTTAAAATATTTCGTTCTGATAATGCATTAGAACTTACACAAAATGATTTGACATCCTTCTTTGCTTCCCAGGGTGCTATCCATCAAACCTCTTGCCCATATACCTCCCAACAGAATGGGGTAGCCGAAAGGAAACTTCCACATCTCCTCGACATTACCCGCTCTCTTCTTACTCAAATGAAGGTTCCCAAAACCTATTGGGGAGATGCTATTCTTACTGTTGTCCATCTTATCAACAGAGTTCCCTCTGTCTCCCTAAATAGCTCCACACCCTTTGCCTTATTGTATCCAAATGATTCACCATTTCCTCTACCTCTGCGGATTTTTGGATGCAATGCCTTTGTTGACAACTTTCATACGGCAGACAAATTATCGTCACGTGCAATTAAATGCGTCTTTCTGGGTTATTCGCAAATAAAGAAAGGGTATAGATGCTATGATCCTTGTGGTAAACGCTACTATGTCTCAGTTGATGTCACCTTTTTCGAACAAACTCGCTTCTTTAATCAAGATGTGTTTGACATACCATTAGAACTTCCTCCTCCACCAATTGTCTATAAAAGAAAACATGTGTCCCCTCTTGTTCATGTTCCTCTACATGTTCCTTTGTTGCAGGAAAATATGCCATCTTCAAGTGCCCCCACCAACACTACTCCGGATGATCCTCAGGAGCTTCCAATTGCCCTACACAGAACAAAGAGGCAGTGCACTATTCATCCTATGCGTAATTTCACGTCCACTGATAGCCTATCATGTTCTGATAAAAGATATGCAGATGCTCTTATGACAATATCTGTCCCAAGAGACTATCACAATGCATTACAGGACCACGGGTGGCGACAAGCTATGAATGAAGAAATGGATGCTCTCAATTCCAGAGGAACATGGGATCTAGTTCAGTGTCCCGAAGGTGTCAGGCATGTTGCCTGCAGATGGGTCTTTACTACGAAACATTCTCCAGATGGTTCTATTGACAGACTGAAAGCAAGACTTGTGGCAAAAGGCTTTACACGGATATATGGAGTTGATTACTTCAAGACTTTTTCACATGTTGCCAGTATGGGGTCTATTCGCACTATCCTCTCTGTAGCCGTGAACAAAGGATGGCCTATTTTTCAACTGGATGTCAAGAATGCATTTCTATATGGTGATCTTGAGGAAGAGGTTTACATGATGGAAAAGCAATTTATGGTCTAAAGCAAAGTCCGAGGGCATGGTTTGGCATACTTAGTTCAGAGATTACCACTCTGGGCTTTCAGAGAATTACATCTGACCATTCTGTCTTTGTCAAAAAACGATCAATAGGTACTGTCATACTAGCTGTATATGTGGATGACATGGTTGTCACAGGTGACGATGATAAAGGAGTGCTAGAAGTGAAGACTTTTCTGCAAAAGGTTTTTGTTACCAAGGATCTGGGGAAACTTCGTTATTTTCTGGGTATAGAAGTCTTACGCACCAAGAAGGGGCTTCATATGTCACAAAGAAAGTACTGCTTAGATATACTAACTGAAGCAGGACTACTTGGGAGCAAGTCCTCTGGCATACCTGCAGAACCAAAGAAACATTCTACACCAGATGATCCTGCCTTTGAAGATACTACAAGATACAGAAGCCTGGTTGGCAAACTTCTGTACCTTACTGTTACTAGGCCAGACATATCATATGCTGTGAACAGAGCTAGCCAACATATGGAGAAACCATGCTACAGCCACTGGCAAGATGTTCTTCAGATCCTTCGCTACCTGAAGGAATCCCCTGGACGTGGTCTATTCTATGGGGCAAATAGATACACTAAGGTCGATGCTTATGTTGATACTGATTATGCAAGCTCATCTGAGGATCGTCGTTCTACGACGGGCTATGCGATGATGGTAGGAGGTAACCTTGTTAGTTGGAGGAGCAAGAAGCAGACAGTGGTTTCCCGATCCAGTGCAGAGGCAGAATATAGGGCAATGGTTATTTGTTAAGAGAATATTCTATAGAGAATATTCTATATTATATAAAGAATATTCTAATAGAGAATATTCTATATTATATAAAGAATATTCTATAGAATATTCTCCTTTGAGCCCTCTAGGGTTTAGTCCTATATAAGGACCTCTGGACCTCCTGAATAAACAATGAATCATCTTTTCTTATCATTCTTTCACACATCGAAAATGAGTGTAAAGTTCAGGGACTTTATGTAATTTACTCAAGAATATTATATATTAACAAGTTTATAACATATATGTGAATATATTAAAGAATATTTAAATTTATGATTTAAATATATATAGTTATGTTTATTGTAATTTTATGAATATTTTTCTATATAAATTGAGGATTACGTCTCGACCACCTCAAGTCTTACATCCTGTCCCAACAATGAAAAACAACTCGATCTTCCTCGCATTTTTTAAAACCGTGTTTGCTACATCTTGAATCTTAAACGAGTGAGTGGCGTCTATTCGATTGTATAATCTTAATTTGATGTGCCCTTTTGTGATTCGGTTCATCTTCAATGACGAGTCATAGTGAACGTATACCAAATCATTAAACTTTTCTTGATACAATTTATTCCTTTTTTCAAATAGTACGATGGAGGGGGTCGCTCAGCAGGAGGTGCAGACTCAACAAGGGGAAGTGGCTCGACATAAGCCGGGAGGCTTGATGCGGGTCGGTGGAGGCTCGATGTGGGGAGGGAGATGGGGGCCGCCAATCCCTCCAGGTTCATAAGCAATGACATTCTCCCTCGGAGCAGCTTCCAATGTGATGCTTCTTGTGCAGGATGATGGTCACTTTGCAAATGTGACATAGACAAATATTCAGATTAAATAATAAAAGGGTGTCCAAATGCGTCTACAGGTAGTGATTGATTGTTTCTCCCTCCCTTTCAGCTATAATTTGTTTCCGTTAGTGAGGCACTTATATAAGCAACCGGTCTTTTTACTAAATAAAAAATCAGTCTTCAATAATATATAATATGCAAGCTAAAGGCTGAATTTTCCAGTTTCCCAGAGGTAGACATTATATATGTCGAATGACAAAAACTTTATTGGGTAAACAGCAAACCATTGGCGTCGTTCCTCAAGAAAACACGCATGCAAACTTAGCTTCATAAACTTGACAAGATAAATTAGAAAAAAAAATCTAACCTTGTGAAGAGGGAGAACATCACCTTTGGTTGACTTGAACTCGAGAAGGGTCTTCCCCATTAGCCCTGTCTAAAACTAACGATGTAAGATGATATTCCAGCATATACTCCTTGGAAGAAGCACAAGTTTTGTTTTTCAGGTGAAGGTCTCGAAATTTCCTTTGAGCAGATGTAAGAATATATTTCAGCATAAACTCGTGGGAAAGAAACAAGTTTTTTCTACGTAACCGCCTTGAATTTCTTTTACAAACCTGGGCATCTACACATTTAAGATTTAGAATTGCCAAGCCCTTCTTTTGGGCAATATCCACGTTTCTTGAGGTTGAGTTAGCTGATGATGATATTTCAGCTTCCTGGAAAACGATTATAAAATCATTATCAACGCATCAAAAGGTGGATATTTAATGTTGCTTATGCACGTTAATAGAAATACTCAAACCCAATGGAACAAATGTACATTGAGCACTTAGAAATAACCAAGCATCACATTGAGAATCTTTTGTAGGGAATAGGAGTTCTGCGAGAAGAACGATGTTTCGTGGGGCAACAATATATTCAGAACAAATATTAAACCATGAAGTAACATTGCAAATAACTTAAAATCGGAAGAAAGAAAATATACCATGTGGAATTTAAAAAAAAATCAAGAGACGATATATTGGAGGCCGACCTTTTCCATGTCAATTAGAGGAGCCATCAAAGTCACAAATTGCTCAGCGGACATGGTGGAGGGGGATGTGCTCTTTGTATTGTTCTTCTTAGTCCCATCCATCGATTGAGATCAAACTCCGAACGCTTGTAAGAATAGACGGTTGAAGAGGTCTAGCCGTGAGCAGAATACACAGCACGAGGCAGAGCCTCGGCGTGAGGCAGAGAGCGTGTGTGTGAGTAGGGGTGGGGGTATCAACAGGCGGCGACGACGAGACTCGACGTGAGGCGGAGGCTCGGCACGGATAGGTAATATCAAACAGATGCAAATTTCTGCTCCAAGAAATGAAAACACTATTTTGCAATGAGCTTCTCCAGAAATGAAAAAACTATTCTGTAGAGAACATTAAATATGTTTGATGCAAGGTTTTTGAAATCGAGCCGGAAATTTTTTTAAAATGGTCGGGTCGAACCATGTAATCAAATCGATTCGACCGGATGACGACGTCATCGTTATTTAAAACCGGATTAAACCAAACTGCTGAAAAAAAGCTGTTGAACCGGCTAATCAAATCGGAATGAAATAATATATATATATATATATATTATATAATATACACTTTTTTTGATAAGTAATATACACTTAATATACTTGAAATATATATAAAATGCATAGATAATGTATATATTTCACACTATACATAAAGTATTTTCTTATACATCATCAAATATCATACATGTCATATATATACATATTATTTGGATTGGATGCTCTATAACATGATAATAGTTTAATTATATTTAAAACCCAATACATTCAAAAAACTATGTTAGTGTAGTTGGTTAGTAGTGTGAAATAGGTAATCAAAGGTCATGGGTTCAACTCCCACTACTAACAAAAATTTTAAATAATTTAAAAATTAAATGTGGTTCAACTTCGGTTGAACCTGATTAAACCGGGTCAAAAAATAGGTTGATTAAAATTTAAATAATTGAACCGAACCATCATAAACTGGTTAACCGGACGGTCCAGGTTCGGTTCCCCTATCGGACAAGTCGAACCAGCTGGTCTGGTCCAATTTCAAAAATAGTGGTTTGATGACAGACAATAAAGGTAAACAACAAACTATGTTTACTAAATATAAAACCTTGTGGATCTCGTATTGTTCATTCTCCATTTATGTATTTTCAGATATGCCCTTGAATTATTTATCAAGGATGGGTATTGGGTTGGGTTGGCCTGGCCTATAAAGCTTGACTCAAGTCCAAATGAACAAAGGGTCGGGCTTAGGCCGAACTTTTAGATAAGTCGGGCTCAGGTTTTGCTCGACCTTGCTCGGCCCGAATGGTGGCCCAAGTCCCAAACCCCCCCCCCCCCCCCCCGGGCCTTAAGATGAGTAGGATTCTAGAAAACAAACCATGATGGTGGTCTCTCCCCTTTCATTTTCCCAAATTCTGAAACCCTTCCCACGCATGCCCCCTCTCCCTTTCATGTCTCCCTCTTGTGTGATAGCCCTAGCACGTTGTTGTCGATCCCCTTCTCCTCGAGCGGCCTAAGCCATCGCTCTGCCTCAGCTCCTCCATATCATGCACACCCCCCCCCCCCGCACCATGCCAGCCTGCCCATTGTTGCTCTGCCTAGCCACCACCGCCAGCTACCCTCCAATGTTCCTCATATGCACCGTGCCAGCCAAGTCAATGCTCAGTGGCCAAGGTTATCTCCATTTAAATATGTAGTAAAATTAATTTGATTTCTCTTGAATAGTACCTGCATTTTTTTATGGATGGATGTTATTGTTGCACCTCCATATCTTCCAACTGCTTAGGAATGATATGCGCGTTCATGAAACAATGCTCCTTTTAAACATACTTTTCTTATATGTTTTGGGTTTGACAGTTGAACTGTGTTGAATTTTTGTGGCCTTGGTAAATTCATATAGCAATAGGTTTTGTTGTGTTTAAGATGTGATCTAGTCTTAATTATGTAGACATCTTTCCATTTAACAGGTGATAATTAGGTTAGAACCTAGAGTTGCCTTTGCATAGTTTTTTATTGTTGAATTACAACATATATTTTAGAACATTCGAACGTGTGGGTTTGGTGATATTGGACAAGATTGAGATCAAGAAAAAAATCCCAAGGTATAGAGGAAGCTCTTTGATTCGATTTGTTATCCTTTATATGCTATATATAGGCATCTTGTGGAAGGAGAAAACTCGAGTCGTTAAGTGTGGTAAAGCTCCATAACTAGAACTACAATTTGAATACGAACTGCAAGAAACAAGGTCTGAGAAAGTAAGGCCACAATCTCTTCTATCTTTAACAATGGATAGCTACTTTGTGTTGCATTATGTGTTATCCATTGATTGTGAAGGTTATTTTGACACTATGATTTCAGTGTATCGCATCCGCATCCAATACTCTAATCAATGTGCATGAAATAAATAGGGCCTTGATGAACCAAATACGAGGTTCTGGTTGACATGTTTTGTATTTATAAACCATACTTTGATTTCCTGAAGCATATTCCTAGACAATTTTCATACATCATGTATTCAATTAACCCTTGTTGCAAGGTCATTAAATCCTTATATTTTCTCTATCTGATATATACCTTCCAACCTGACCATCATTGTCAACAAAACGTCATGAGGATCCTCACATATACTATCCATTGAAGTAACCAAGGAACCAACAATAGTGTATTGATATGAATCCAATCTTTTCCTTCTAAGTTCATAAGCCTCATTCTAAACAAACATGCTCATTTTCACAATAGTAGGCGATGCACTAAGAATCATTGCAGCACTTCATGTCCCCATTTTATCTTATCGGAGCGTGCTTTGGTTAAAACTGTATGATTGTGGGTTCATAGTTCCATGTTGTTGAAGTGTCAGTTGCTGAGTACCACACTGTTGGTGGTGGTGTTGATGTAATTGTGTTATTTTCTATTGTACATTAAATAATATGAGAAAATGGGTATTTTATATAGTCCAAAAATGTAAAAAAATACATCAATACCCCATTACAGGAGTAGGATACTCATTGTAAATTACCATGTCTTCAACATTATATGCTTCAGTGCTCAATATGTAATTAGCATTACCTATTACAAGAGTCGGAAGAATTAATGGTAATAAGTTACGATATTAGTTATTTTACAAGTGGAGATGGGTTGGGCATGGGCTTGGGATGAAGGAAAAAAATGAGGGCTAAGGCTCGGATTTTTAATATGAGCTTGGGCCCTTTAGGGCCGGGCTCATGCCCATCCCTACTATTTGTTATATGCCTACCATGCCAAACAACCTTCCGCTGTCCTTGGACGATTGCATCGACACTGTTCACGACCATGTGGAAATAATATCATCGACGAACCTTAGAGACCAATGGTTTATGTCTCAATCCTCCCATTTTCATATATTGATTTTCACATGTAATCCACGTTTAGATAAGAACTCTTTCACCTTACTAACCATTAGATATTGACCATCGATATAAATCTGATTCACACCATCTATATTTGACATTCACGTCCCACCCTTGTGTGGACAATAATTTTCAAACATAAAGGAATACTATCAAAACCACATTGCATTGAGCAGAGAGTGGGGGGAAAATGAGATCAACGAGTAGCAAATCCTCACGATGGAAATCTGGGTCTCCTTCAATAAAGACAATAAGTGCCAATTTCTAGTTCTACCACTGAAACTGTAACGTCCCGGGCTTAGGTCCCCGGTCCGTTAGCGGAGCATTACTGGCCCCGACAACCTCTTGGGATCGGGCCCATACGGACCCGATTAACCACCCCCAAAATGCTTAAGCCGGGTTGCTAGGTAGTAACCTCCTCACTTTTTATCCCACCCGGAAATTCCTTGTTTCCACGGTATGGGACTTTTTATGGGGTTTTACAATCTCCCCCACTTATATTTGCAACGTCCTCGTTGCGACATGGCCCATCACTTTATTCCCAGTGATAGTGGCGGATGCACGCTCCGGGTAGCCTTTTCCTCCAACCTCTTTGTAGGGGCGGCTCCACCTCTCGGGTAGCCCTTTCCACTGTCAGAGGGCATTCGGCTCTGATACCATTTGTAACGTCCCGGACTTAGGTCCCCGGTCCGTTAGCGGAGCATTATTGGCCCCGACAACCTCTTGGGATCGGGCCCATACGGACCCGATTAACCACCCCCAAAATGCTTAAGCCGGGTTGCTAGGTAGTAACCTCCTCACTTTTTATCCCACCCGGAAATTCCTTGTTTCCACGGTATGGGACTTTTTATGGGGTTTTACAATCTCCCCCACTTATATTTGCAACGTCCTCGTTGCGACATGGCCCATCACTTTATTCCCAGTGATAGTGGCGGATGCACGCTCCGGGTAGCCTTTTCCTCCAACCTCTTTGTAGGGGCGGCTCCACCTCTCGGGTAGCCCTTTCCACTGTCAGAGGGCATTCGGCTCTGATACCATTTGTAACATCCCGGACTTAGGTCCCCGGTCCGTTAGCGGAGCATTACTGGCCCCGACAACCTCTTGGGATCGGGCCCATACGGACCCGATTAACCACCCCCAAAATGCTTAAGCCGGGTTGCTAGGTAGTAACCTCCTCACTTTTTATCCCACCCGGAAATTCCTTGTTTCCACGGTATGGGACTTTTTATGGTGTTTTACAGAAACACCTTTTGATGTCCATACCTCTCGACCTCAGGTTATCTTCTTGCTACTTCACAATTAGTATGCATACAATACAACAATCAACGTAAGATGAGATCACCCCTTCCTCAGGTTTCCTTTTTAATGAATTTGATTTCTTCTACAAGAATCTCCAACTAAAACGAAAACATTTGGTGAAACCGATCATCTCGATATTCCGACCTCTCAATCTCAAGACAAGTGGCTTTGCAATTGATGTGAGTCAAGACTTCCGGATCTTTGATATGTGTGTCGATCGATTGCATAATGCTTTTAAAGGAGTCTGATTAGAAGGTCCCCTCTATTTTTAATTTGCTCAGTCTTCATTCTTTTAAATTTTAAATCACTCAAAATGTATGATGGTTTGATATGGTACATTCTCCAATTTTAGTTATATTCTACACTCGTACTTCTATTTTCATCTCACTTGAAATGACAAATGGACATATTATGTGGGTAAATATTGTTATTTACGATGGACATGTATGTTTGAAAGATAATGATAATCATGTTGAATTAAGGTACTTGAGGGTTTTAATTTTATTTATGAAGCAGATAGTGTAACAATGTGTCATTGAAATCCAAAATCAATTTAAACAAAAATTATCTATATAATATAACTAAAGTTGGGTCCTCACCAACTCTTCAGCAGGTCATGACACGTGGTTATTCCCACCTTCCTCCATTTCTCAAGTACTGTATTTTTGCCCCCGTGGCAGATGTGCTGCTACAGTTTACTGTCCTTTTGAGAAAAGGCCCGTCCTTTCTATTTCTTGCACCATACGAAAGGTTTCGTCCCTTCATGTCACGTGCTCGTCGTTTCCTTTGGGGACACGTTGGCCATGCGTCTGTCATTATTGTAATTTCCACTAATTGCATGCTTGACAGGAGGCGTTCCCTTGAACTCGATCATTTCCTTTTTCCCCTCTTCCATCTTTCCACCTTCCTCATTTCACCCGTACTTCTCTTCACGACGCCTCCGGTCTTTTGTTTGACCCTTCGCTCGTGGTCGATACGCTGATCAGGGGTTTCGTTGCAGTGCTTCTGGTGATCTGCATGTCCGTTTGTTCATGATAAAGTCGTTGATAAGAGGTTCCCTTCATACTCTCTTTTATGTTGATCGCTTGCATCTGTTTTTACGGACTATGGTTTTATTTAAGGCCTCAGTAACCCGTTGATCTGGAGCTTCTTTGTTATCTTTGTTATTAAATGTTTGTTATTTATGATCATCGTTATGAAGTTGCCTGACGGTGAAGATTATGGGTTGTTGTTTATACTCATCGTTTTAAAGGGGATTGATGGTGGAGATTGTGGGCTTTCCCTATTTCTTTGTCAGCGGCAAGGAGTTTGTGTCTTTTTTTTAATTTGCCCGAAAATTGTATCTAAAATATAAAGGCTTTTTGCATGTTGTGATTTTGTTTACGGCCTCATTAACCAGCTGATCTGGAGCTTCTTTTGTGATCTTTGTTATTGAAATATATAGATTTGTTGTTTGTTCTCATTATTTTGAAGTGGTTTTATAGTAAAGACTGGTGGTTTTCCCTGTTTCTAAGTCATCGTCAAGGATAGTTTGTGTCTTAATTTTTTTATTTACCTGAAAATTGTAACTATAATATAAAAGGTATTTGCATGTTATCACTCTTTTATTTACTTCCTCATTAAGCTTTTGATATGGTGTTTCTTGGTGATCTTTGTTATTGAAATCTTTATTTTTCTAGATAATTATTTTATTTTTTTGATGATATTGGGTAATAATAAAAGTAGGGTAACTAGCCATGTTCTGTTTTGCACTAAAAGTCAATTAAGTTGCCATTTTTCCTAATTCACCTGTTCTAATTGGTTCTATATCTTTTGTCCCTAATCATCATCTTGATTTATTTTCTTATCTTCCATTTATTTTCCTAATATCTTGAAACATTTTTTCTTCATGCATAACTTTCACAATCAATTTTCATCGATTACCCAGATCCAGTATAATTATTGCAGTTACTCTGCATCACAATGTAACATATTAGCATTCAGTATCCAGGAACAATCAATAGTATTCAAGACCTTTTCATCAGTTACTTGATTTCTTTATTATAATTTTTTTTCCATTCAGGAACATCTTAGAGGCACCTCCTAATTCCATATACAATTGTATTAGTTTTGTATCAAATTGTGAGGGTGATTAGCTGACGCTTTAGAGTATTTTAAAAATATTTTTTTAACATTTGCAAACATATCTGCAGCATACTTGCATTCCACATCCCGAGACAATTAATAATTTTCAAGAGCTCATACAGGTACTTTAGTTTGTTAAGTAGACATGCTCTGTTTAGCATTAGGATGCAAGTAGGTTATCATTTTTCTTTACTCAACTCTTTTATTTGGTGCTATATTGTTTGTTTATAATTGTCTTTTTAAGTTATTTTATCATCTTCCTTTTAATTTGCAAATAGCTTGAAAACAATTATTCATACATAACCTTCACAGTTTAAAAATGTTATGGATCAGCTCTGATTATCGTTTGTTTGATTCAGGTTGGCTTAAGATAACAAATAGTGAGAAAAATAAAGGGAAAAAATAAAGAAAGAATAAAATATTGTTGATAAACCTTCTTTTAAGAAGAGAAAACATAGTTGCCTAAAATTTTTGGATAATTGTGCAAACATTATCGATCAAAAACTTGATAAGTTGCTACACGGAAGTTCTTCTTCTTCTCGATATAAGAGATATGAAGAAAACATGAAGATTTGTAATATTTATTCACAAACAATGTATAAAAACAATAGGTATATTAGAAAAAAAATTTAGATGAAAAAAAAGGAAGAAATACATTAAGAACTATGAATGTAGTGTTATATCACTTGACGAGTTTAGTTGTATTCAACAAAATAAGAGCAATACATGTATAGAAAGTAGCAATGCGGGAAAAAATTTGGAAAAACAAAAACAAAATAGACGTAAACGCAACCAAATTATTAGCGAGAGAAGAAGAAGACATCAATGTGTACCTCATGGATCAAGTAGTTGTTGTCGCAACAAGTTACCAGCAGACAAATATATCTGAAGAAGCATATGACCAATCTACATGTCGTGATATCTCTCGGCATCTAATCGGTTCAACTTCACAGTGGTCATCTGACGGTTAGTCTTATATAATATTTGTTTTCCTCTTTTAGCTCACTTTATACTTTTTAATGTATCTAATGTTTGGTTTATTATTGGAAAACACACAGTTTTGGATCTTGGTTTTCCAAGTTACTGTTGCATGCATTGTGGTGCAATATTTTGGTTGGCTGAATGCTTAAAGAATAGGAAATTTGTGACCATACCTACTTTTTCATTATGCTGTAATAGAGGAAAAATAAAGTTAAAATTATTGCCTCCTACTCCAACTTACCTGAATATGCTCCTTGATCATCAACAAGGCAGTATCTCAAGCAAATTTCGAGACAAAAAAAGAATATATATTTCGTTATTTGCCTTCTCATCCATGGGAGCAAAAATTGACCATCAGATCAATAGTGGATCGGGTCCTTATATATTTAAGATATGTGGGCAAAATTACCATCGCATTGGATCTTTACTTCCTATTTGTGGAGAAAATCCAAAGTTCTCTCAACTGTATATCTACGACACTGAGCATGAAGT
This sequence comes from Ottelia alismoides, assembly GCA_037367405.1. NCBI lineage: Eukaryota > Viridiplantae > Streptophyta > Magnoliopsida > Alismatales > Hydrocharitaceae > Ottelia > Ottelia alismoides. The sequence goes on from JAZKJV010011728.1 coordinate 438,427, forward strand.
TTCTAACAGAATTAATTTGTTGACTAATCATATCAAAGAGAGCAAGGATATTGACTACAAGATTGTAGAAAATTTGCTTAAAATGCTAGATGAAACAAATGTAATAGTTAAGGCTTTTAGAATGGTGCGAGATCGTTTGATTATCGCACCAACAGAAGCTATACAATTAAGATTGCGAGTTTGTAGGGATGGAGGTAATTGTCAATATAATTTGCCAACGGTTTCTGAAATTGCGGGATTGATTGTTGGAGATTTTGGATGTTCCGGAAGAAATCGTGATATTATTGTTGAGCATAAAAGTGAAGGTCTAAAGAGAATTAGCGATTTACATCCTTCATTTATGGCTATGCAATATCCTCTGTTGTTCCCATACGGAGAAGATGGATATACAGTTGGTATGCCACATACAAATACAAATGTTCCGAATAAAGCAAAACATGTGCGGGTATCTATGAGAGAATTTTATGCTTATAGGTTACAACAACGACAGGAAGATGGTAAGACTCTTATAAGAGGTGGTCGTTTACTGCAACAATATATTGTTGATGCTTACTGTTGTATTGAGGAAGATAGGCTTAACTACATACGAAATAATCAAAAGGAATTACGATCAGAGATATATCAAGGAATTAGAGATGCTATCAACAAAGGGGATAACGATGGAAATTCTATTGGGAAGCGTATCATTCTCCCGGCAAGTTTTACTGGAGGACCACGTTATATGGTTCAGAATTATCAAGATGCTATGGGAATATGTAGAGTTTTTGGTCATCCTAATATGTTTATGACTTTTACATGTAATGCTAAATGGAAAGAAATACAGAATGCATTAGGACTGATACCTGGGCAAAAGACGGAAGATAGACCAGACTTAGTTAGCAGAGTTTTCAAGATGAAGCTCCATGATCTAATATGCCACATAAAAGGTTTGAAAGTGTTTGAAAAGATTATTGCAATTATTTATACTATAGAATTTCAAAAAAGAGGACTTCCTCATGCTCATATACTTATTTGGCAACAGTCACAATCCACACAAGCCTGTAGGGTTATAGATTCTATTATAACAGCTGAATTACCCAGCAAAGTTGATGATCCTTTAGGGTATGGCACCGTTTCGCAATATATGATGCATGGTCCATGTGGAATCTTAAATCCAAAGGCACCTTGCATGAATAAAGGTAAATGCTCAAAGCATTTTCCTAAAAGGTTTACTATTGAAACAAATATAGATGAGAATGGATTTGCCAGTTACAGAAGAAGGAACAATGGTGAAATTGTTGTGAAGAAAGGAGTACAACTTGATAATAGATATGTGGTTCCTTTTAACAGAGATTTGGTCGTCAGATATCAAGCACATATTAACATCGAATGGTGCAATCAATCAAGGGCAATAAAATATTTGTTTAAATATATCAACAAAGGACCAGACATAATTAGAGTTGTCCTAGAGAATTGCTCAAATAATAATGAAGAAAGATCAACAACTTCACGAGATATTGACGAGATAAAGGAATATTTAGATTGTAGGTATGTGTCAGCGTATGAAGCTATTTGGAGGATATTCCAATTTCCAATACAATACCGTGATCCTGCTGTCGAAAGATTAATGATTCATCTACCTTTAATGAATAATATTGTATTTAGAGGTGACGATAATTTAGAGGATATTTTAGACAAAGATAGTGTGAGATCAACCATGTTTACATCATGGATGCATACAAATGAAATTAATGAAGAGGCAAGGCAACTTATATATGCGGACTTCCCTAGACATTGGGTTTGGAACAAGAGAGGGAAAAAATGGTCAAAGAGGAAACAAGGTAGATGTGTTGGAAGAATTGTTTATGTCCATCCTAATTCTGGAGAATTATACTATATGAGAATGTTGTTAAATTTGGTGAAAGGTCCAAAAAGCTATGACGACATTAAAACAGTAAATGGTATTGTATTTTCAACATTTCAAGATGCATGCAATGCTCTTGGATTATTAGGAGATGACAAAGAATGGCATGATGCTTTACTAGATGCTTCACAATGGGCGTCTGCTCATGCAATGCGTCGTTTATTTGCGACTTTACTGGTACATTGTCGAGCTAGTGACCCCATAAAATTATGGGAGAATAATTGGTGCTTACTTTCAGAAGATTTTATATATATAATTAAAAACACTGCTGAATATTGTTACCAATCCTTAGATGAGCATAATCTTAAAGTCTATGCATTAAATGAAATAGAAAAGATTCTCAACCAAAATTCATGCTCTCTTATGGACTATAAAATTCCCATTCCAGAAAGGCATGAAGATGATATTACCGATAATAGGTTAATAAATGAAGAAATGAGTTACAATACAAAAGATCTTTTGCATGAATTTAACAAAAATATAAAATGCTTGAACTTTGAACAACAGACAATTTATGAAGCAGTTATGGATTCGGTTTATAACAAAAAAGGTTATTTACTCTTTGTTTATGGACATGGAGGAACGGGTAAAACCTTTTTATGGAAAACAGTTATTGCGAGATTAAGGTCTGAGAGTAAGATTGTTCTTTCAGTTGCTTCGTCTGGTATAGCCTCTTTGCTTTTACCGGGTGGTCGAACTGCTCATTCACGATTCAAGATACCCTTAAATATTGATGATTGTTCTACTTGTGAGATAAAAAAGGTACCAATCTTGCAAGATTGATAGAAAAAACATGCTTGATCATTTGGGATGAAGCTCCAATGAATCATAGAAATTGTTTTGAAGCTTTAGATAGAACTTTGAGAGATATTATGATTGGAAGACATTGTGATATAAACAAACATCCATTTGGAGGTATAACGGTTGTTTTAGGTGGTGACTTTAAACAGATTTTACCTGTTATTAATAATGGAAAAAGAGAAGACATTGTTAACGCTTCGATAAATAGATCGAAATTGTGGGACTATTGCAAAATTTTTAAATTAACAAAAAACATGAGATTATCAGATGCCTCTTTGGATGAAATCACAAGGTCAAGATCAAGTGAATTTGAGAAATGGATTTTGGATATTGGCAGTGGAATTATTCCTATGATTAAAGAACATGAAGGAGAAGAAGAGGCAACATGGGTTAAAATACCACAAGATATATTGGTTGATTCAAGTAAAATAAGTACTAAAGAATTTTCATTAAGCATATATGACAAATTCCAGATCAAATATGATGACAAACAATACTTAAAACAAAGATCTATTATAACTCCAACAAATAAGGCAGTTGATGAAATCAATGAGTTTATGTTGTCTTTGGTTCCAAATGAAGAGAAAATTTATTTAAGTTGTGATTTATTGTGCAAATCATCAAGTAAAGGTGATGAAGATCTATTATACCCAGTGGAATTTCTCAATAGTTTAAAATTTAATGGAGTTCCAGACCATGTTCTTAAATTAAAAGTGGGTACTCCAATAATGTTATTACGTAATCTTGATCAAAGTAATGGACTTTGTAATGGTACAAGATTGCTTATAACACAAATGACCTCAAAAATACTTGAAGCTACAGTTATAACTAGAAATAGTGAAGGATCCAAAGTTTATATTCCTCGCATTTGTTTAGAGGTTAAAGATACAAAGTGGCCTTTCACATTTCAAAGAAAACAATTTCCAGTTAGAATTTGCTATGCAATGACAATAAATAAAAGTCAAGGTCAAACTCTTGAAAAAATAGGTTTATATCTCCCAGTTCCAGTTTTCTGTCATGGACAACTCTATGTTGCTATATCACGTGTTACATCACGTAAAGGACTTAAAATTTACGTAGTTAATGAACACAGTGAAGATCTCAAAGAATATACACGCAATATTGTATATAAGGAGATTTTCAATAATTTGCCTTAATTTTTTATTTCCATTTTTACACTCAAGTATGTTTTTTCCATCCAGCTTTGCATATTATATGTGATTCCCATGGCAATTTACTTTGTGAGGATTGCTTATATAAAATATTTTTTATTTGGCAGGTTTGAAATTATATCATCAATGGACTATCGTAATCTTTCAGAAGTAACGTTGTCAAAAGTAAACTACATGGTGAAAGTCAGAATTGTAAGGCTTTGGGATTCGTCTAATCCTCGTTCGAATGATGAACTAATAAGCGTTGACTTCGTGATGGTTGATGAGATGGTATTATTTAAAAAAATGTGATATATTTTTATATTTATTTTACTTTTTTTGTCTCAATTTCAGTTTCTGATCCATTTTTATATTTAATTCTTCCTTAATCACTTACAAATAAAGACCATGTCCTATAATTTCTTAACTATATTGTCAATCAAAATCAATTGCATCAATATACTGTAGATATGAATTTTCCATATTAAATTCACATCCAGTTTATACTTATGTTGGTTTAAACAACAACACGGAAAAAGATTACTCCTTGATTGTTTGTTTTAATACTCAGGGTTCTGCAATGCAAGGGACAATAAGAGCTCAAGATGCGGCATATTTCAAACTATTTTTGAAAGAAGGTGAAGTTTATAGTGTTTCTAACTTTATTGTTTCTCCAAATCGCCAGAATTTCAGAGCTGTGCCTGATGAATACCCATTCATCACTCTTTATTCTATTATTTTAGCTACAAAAACCTTTGCAAATACATGTAGATATGTGTAAATACAAATAATTACCTAAAGCATGCATTGTGTAAAATCCTATAATTAGCATGTTTTTGTGCACAAAATAAAAGAATAAAGAGCAAAAAGAAAAAGAGGGAAATATTTAGAATAAATATTGAGCAACCTAACCCAAGGGAGGGCTCAGCATGGGCCTGACCGCATAAAAACCAAGTAGAGGGAGATAGGGGCTCACACATGTGTACATACTTTTGCAAATAAATAAAACTATATATTTTCCTCACCCAAAAATATGCTTGTACATATTATATGTATATTTAGAAACTATTGAAAACAAAATAAAAAGATGAAAAGCAAAAAGATCAAAAATACCCTTCCTTCACCATGTGCATAAACCACACCATTGTATTTATTTAACCTTGTAAATAGATTCAATTATTTTCTAAACTTTTTGTAAATATTCTATGATACATTTTGTAAATAAAATAAATAAAAAGAAACAAAACAAAAATCAAATAAAAATTACAAAATACAAAAATACATTGTATAAATACCATGTATATAAATGTATATATCTATTTACTTCACCCTTGTATATATATAATAAAAATAAAATAAAAATATTCTTTTATTCCATATTTTATCTTGTAAATAAATAAAATACAAAATGAGCATAAAATACATAAAAAGAACAAATAAAAAAAATCAAAAATAAAAATCCATATAGTGTACATATACCTATATATAGAGCTACCCTATTTTTATTTCCAAAAATTAAATAAAAATCACCAAAAAATAGAAAAAAATAAAAGAAAAATATTTCATGTTTTGAGTTTTCTTTAATTCGGCCTATTTCTACCCTAAAATAAATAAATAAAAATCGGATACACGTGGCCGCTCCTGATTGGTCCACGGGGGATTGTTGACCCCGGTCAACTCCCCCGCGGACTCCTTCCTTTTCTGGAAGACGCGCTCCGCCCCATATTCTCCGAATTTCCCACGCGTCTCCAGGCTGTCACCCACTCAACCCCCGTGCTCGGATTCTTCGCCGTTCATCCCTCTCCCTCGCCGGATCTTCCGCCATCAAATCCACGCTTTCCATCACCGTCAAGCCTCAACCCTAATCGACGCTGTCACCTTATATATTTTCACCTCCGCCGCCTCCGCGCCCCATCTTTGGATCGCCATCCTTCTTCCCGTGACCTCCAGAGCGAAGCCCGAGGTGACAGCTCGCGTTTGCCCCTGTTGCAGTGAGGTGAGGGTGTCCCTACCATCGATCCGGCGTTTCCCGCCGCCTTGCTCCGCCACCGGCGTTGAGCATCGAGCTTCAGGCCTTGACGCCCTTCGAAGCTACGACCAGGAGCAAGAGCAGCTCCAGCATAGTCTCCAGCATCCATCAGGTATCCGATTAGATCTTCCATTTAGTGTAATTTTAGATTACGCCCAAATCGACCCATCGACGCATTTCTCCGATTCCGACCACCTCGCGTAACATCTCGACCATCCGACCCTACCATCATCTTCGCCAGACCTTCACGCACCTTCTACGCCCTTTCACTCAACCCAGATCGCACAGGATCTGGGAATCGAGCTCCATCGTCTCCACCTCGCCGGAGCTCGCTCGCCCCACCGCACAGACCATCTTCACCTCGCTTTCTGGGGTCGAGGCACTTTGCCCTCGACCCGCGAACCTTCGTGTCTACTTTGCAGGTCCCAAGGGAGGCATCTGAGCCCCCCTACAGTTCAGACCGGAGCTTCGCGCCGCCAGGCCTCGCCGGAGCCCCGCCAGGGCTCGGCTGAGTCATCGGCCGTCACCGTCAGCTGCGGGCAGCCACCAGGAACGTGTTCAGATCATTAGCAGCAACTGAGGAGGATCGGAGTTCACGCAGGACGTCGGCGAAGTTCGCCGGCGTCGAGTTCTTCCTCCATCTTCCAGAGCCGTCCGATGAGGCATCCGCTCCAGTTCTAATCCCAGCCGTCGATCTGTAGAGGAGCAGCAGCCATCGATCCATCTGAGGATCTCATCTGAACCGTCGCAGCCGAGGAGAGAGGCGCAGGAGCCCAGCACCGTTAGATCATCCACGTGGCTGCACCTCGACCATCCGATCTGAGCTTGGTCTCCTTCGAAGAACCACGTTGCATCTCCACCGTCCAATCATCCACGTGGACTCACACCAGCCGTCGGATCAGGCCAGCGCTTCCATGGTTAAAAGCACGTTTGTTCTCCACCGTTAGATCTGCCACGCGTCAACATCGGGCCGTCGATAATATTAAAAGGGGTAAATTTCTCCTAGACCCCTCTGTTTGTCTTATTTCATTTTAGTCCTGTAATCTTTAAGTCAAGTTGTTTATTTTCTGGGATATTTGCATGTGGGACCCTGCTATTTATTTTATTTGCATTTATACCCCTGCCAGTAGTGAACCACGTGCTTCGTCACGTGTTACTTTGGGATATTTGCATAGGACCCCTTGTAGTTCTGGTTGTTATTTATTGAATAAAAAGTTTTGTTTATTTGCATATATACCCCTGTGAGCATTGATTATGCGCATGTGCGTTTTATTTTGGGTAAATTGCATATAAGCCCCTGGACTTTTGATACGAGTTATCAATAGGTCCTTGGAACTTATTTTTATTACATTTAGGTCCTTGAGTGCCCCAGGCACGTGCTTGGCACGTGACTTCTTGGGTATTTTGCACCAGGACCCCAGAACTTTTGGGTATTTGCACATAGGTCCCTGTGCACAGTGCCCCACCTTTATTTTTGAATAAAATATCAAACGACCTCCAAATCCAATGAGATTTTGACACATGGCTCCTGCCATGGTGTAGGAATTTCTATGATTTTTGGGGACATTTTTGATTTCATTTATTATTTTTAAAAATTCAAAAAACACATATTTTTGCCACTGTTTGACTTTAAAAATACCAAAAAAATATAAAAACTCCACCAAAAATTCTAAAAAAATTAGGTATTGTAGTTTGCTTGCTGTTTGATTTTCTAGCCAATTTTGGCTATTTTTCATCATCTAAAAACCTTAAAAATTGAAAAACCCCTAAAAACCCATAAAAATTATAATAATTAAAGCAAAAATCCAAAAATAATAATTAGGGTGCCTAAATTTTCCTTATTCTTCATAGATTACAGGAAAATTACCTCCAAGGTTGATTGAAACTCTTAAATATTTTATTTTTGAGTTTCTAACCTTGCTGGACAGTACCTTGGTGTTTCTGCCTTGTTGATTTTTAGTAAATAATTTACTCATTAGAAAAATCCCAAAAATTTACCAAAAACAGTAAAAAACTTAAAAAACATAAAAACCATTTTTCCTTAATTTTTGCATTATTTTTGGAGTGTTGAATAAATTGTTGAAGTTGCCTTGTCTTTCCTTTCTTTCATTTTCTTTATAATTTGAAAAATCTAAAAATCATTAAAAACCACAAAAATATGTTCTCTGTGTTTTAGTTCAATTTGACTACATCGTAGGCCGCAAGGCCAATCTGTGCTCCTTGTGTTCGACCCTGGGAGCTATACCAGGTTAATCTTATAGCAGGACCACTTCTCTGTATTTTATTGATTTATCTTCATCTGTGGTTCATTTTTCTTGATTGACGCATTCTGAGCGATTGAGGACAACGACATTGTGATTTATTTTCTACCTCAGTTGTTAGTGTGATTTTCGTGTCGTCAGAATGGCGCCGTTGCCGGGGAGCACGGCTTTGTAGTCATATTTTTTTTATTGTCTCTCTTAATTATAACTGTTTTCTGACACTCTCTCTCTTTCTAATTTTTGTGCGAGGTACTGCGTGGAGAACTTGGAGTACACTTTTTGAGGACCCTCACGGGAAGAAGAGCAGGAGGAAGAGAGAGAAGAAGGAGTTTTCATTTCTGAGAGAGAGAGAGAACAATACTGTTGTAATAATTTAGGACTCAAACTTTGGACTTGTGAACATTTGTAACTTAGCGGGTCTGTTTCGCCGAGCACCGGTGTGCTCGGGGGACCCATTCGGATTTTCGCGGCTTTTATCGTGGTTTTGATAGCTAGCTGCCTTTTCCGGTGTTTACGCGGTTTTTCTCGAGCCCCTAGATTTAGGAATCTCTGTTGATTGTGACGTAAATATCTAAGGCCCAACACTTAATAGAATATCTGTTCCTATAGAACGTAATTGGACCTTGATAAAATTCACTGAAAAAGTTAGTTTAATTGGATTTGAGACCACGTGCCGTGAGGAGTCACATACATCGCTGGCAGGACCCGTTGTGGCGGGCACCGAGTGACTCCCAAGATCGGACTCCGGACTCGATTCCGTTGGCTAACTATTGTTCTTCACGATCAATAGAAATTGCTCAGCTAGGACTCGGTTTTTCCCGTTGCATCATGTAGGTAGTTTTATTTCTGTCTTTAAATTCTGCGCGGATCACTTGCATGTAGAGTGCTGGAGACAAGGTACGCATTTTCTTTCTCTGCATGCATCATTGATTTTCTCGCGCATCGGCTTTTTCGTCTTCTCCCCCTGTGTTTGGCTTAATCATCAGGAGAATCGGAAAAATCGATAAGCCGCTTGTATTTATTTTGAAAAAAATTAAAAAGAAAAACAATAAAAATTGGGACTGGATAACACTATTGGCCCTAAAAGACACTCACATTAAAAATTTGTCTTGGGGAGAGCAACCCCCTCATTGATTGGTTTGATTGTGCGAGAGAGTGACCCGAACACTAGGTAAAGCCCTCCGGTGCTCATCTTGACTGATTACCGACTCTTCTGTGCGGGACAGTCGGTTGAGAGAGTATCGGGTATCCCAGCAGGTCACGTAATCGCTCTGATATCTTGTGTGTTCACCAAATAAAATTGACAAGATAAATTGACCGAGCTTTCACGGTCTTCAGATTGTGTTGAGTTGGTGAACAAGGGGTTTGCTTTGTGATCATATTTTCTCCAGATCCAATCCGCCCAACTCGCCAGATCAAGATGATGGGTAGACGATCTCTTAGGCAGCCTCTGGCTGCACCGCTTTCAGGCGCGGCTACTCCATCATCTAGGTTGGCCCATGAGAGTCGAGACCAGCTCTCCGGGCCCGAGTTCGATTCCACCCTGTTCCCCCTCGATCCCCTTTCTTTTCCTACTGAGAGACATGAGCCCGAGGAAAGACGAATTGATTTAACAGAACCTGAGTTGGGCTCATCTGATTTTGCAGACGTCCCTATGGCTGGAGCCGGAAGTTCAGACGATCGCCAGCCCGAACATTTTGTCTTAGACCAGGGAGCGATTAACTCCACCCTGATCGCGTCATTAGAGACAGTTCAGCAACAGTTATGCGATCAAGGGGCATTTATGATTGAGATGAGAAGGGAGTTGGAGAGACTCCGAAGAGAGCGAGACGAGCCGAGCGAGCCTGAGGACATTCCTGACGCTGATGCAGAGGCAGCAGCCGCAGCAGCAGCTGCCGCAGCGGCAGCCGCCGCCGGAGGAGGACCACCGAGAACGATGCGGGAGCTACACAACCCCGGATCTACACTGATGCATCATTGGGTGGTGGTACCTGCTATCGTGGGGGATTTCAAGTTCCCTCCGAACACCCTGCAGATGCTCCCTCATTTTCACGGGCTTGCCACTGAGGAACCCCATCTCCATCTCCAGGAGTTTTTGATGATCTGCAGTACTGTCCACGACCGTCATGTGGACCAAGATACGATTCGAATGATGGCCTTCCCTTTTTCACTGGCAGATAGAGCAGCCGCCTGGCTGAAACATCTAGGGAAGTTTGTTTACACCTGGGATCAGCTCCGCACCGAGTACTTGAACAAGTACTATCCACTCGGGCGGACGAATGCAGCGAGGGCCCTGATCAACAACTTCTCCATGCTCCCTAATGAGCAATTTCACGAAGCATGGGAGAGGTTCAGAGAGCTTCTGGATAGATGCCCACATCACGACATCTCGAAGCCGAACCTAGTTCAGAGCTTCTTTAGTGGGATGACGCCAGAGCTTCAGGGTCTGGTGAATGCTTCTTGCGGCGGGTCCTACTTTGCCAAGGACCACAACCAAGTCTGGGCCATCTACGAGGAGATGGCAGAAAATTACATGGTGATGTCCCAGACTCGGTTGTACACTCAGAGATCTCAGCAGCCGCCAGGACCCGTGCAGTATCAGCGGATAGCACGGGTTGATGCAGGTCCATCCAGCTCGTCCACAGTCGCGGCCGCGCAGGCAGAGTCGGCCACTGCGGACATGGGGATTATCAGCGAGAAGTTGGACCGCATGGAGATAATAGAGAAGAAGCAGTGCCAGGGCATAACTCAGATGGAGCAAATGGCACAAACTCTGAGCGACATGAAGACCCAGCTCTTGTGTCTTCAGGAGGCACAGACGGCTCCTCAGCCCCGTCTTCTGTCGCGAGGCGATCCCGGCGGCAGCCGCAGCTCGTCCCAGCGCTCCAGCTCCTTGCAGCAGCCTAGACAAGTTCACCTTGTACAGGCGGAGCCGTACCAGCAGCAGCAGCCCTCTTACCAGTCACCACCATCTCCAGACTTACAGATGGTGGTATATCAGCCGGATCAGCCTCTGGATGTACTCCCACCAGCCCCTTACGATGCTGAGCCATTGATGGATGTCAACGGGATTTGGTATGACCGTCCTCAACCTGGAATCCGACGAGACCATCCCGGATTCAGGTGGGGGAATGGGGGTAACCAGTCCCAACAACAGCCAGCCGGTCAGGGAGGGCAGTACTCCCAGCAGAGAGATCACCAGCAGCCCCCTGCATATCAGCCACATCAGCCATCATCCTTCGTACCTCGTCCCTACCAGCAGCAGGGACAGAATTGGAGACGTGAGCAGCAAGCTCACCAGCAGCAGCATCCTTCCTCTTACCCCTCTCAGCCACAGCAGCAGCAGGTCCAGCAGCCTCATTACCAGAGAGGCAACCCGTCGGGTTCCCACGAGAGCCCCGCCATGGATGATCTAGCCCACCTCTTCACAGAGCAGCAGGCTACATTTAGACGGGAGATGGACGAGTTCCGCCAGGAGATGCGGGACCTGATGAGAGGGAAGGCCGCCATCCCTGCACAGATCGAGCCTAATCCGAATAGCTTGAAGAGGAAATCTGAGCAGGTAGTTCCCACTGAGCCTACCACTCCTAGTAACTCATTTGATGATATGTCATCGGATTTATTTGATGCTGATTTTGTCACACTTAGGAGCGGTAGAAGACCAGCAGGAGGCGCCTCATCTGAGCGACAACACGAGGATCCATCTAGAGCGCCAGATGAGGAAGAGGAGAGCGGTACTGAAGCCGCACATCATGATGACAGTGGTACTGATGCCACCCGAGATGCTGATCCCACCGGCGGTACTGAGGCCGCCGTTTCACCACATAGAGGAGGTGGTACTGACGCCACCAGCAGAGCCGAGCCAGCCCGCGGTACTGAGGCCGCAAGACGTCTAGTTGTAGAGCCAGCTAGAGGTGGTACTGACGCCACCAACATTTATTCTGATAGAAATGTTGTCTTTCCTCGCATGAATGTATCTCAGAATTCTAATTTGAATAAAGGAAAAGGTTTAGTTTCTTCTGATCCCACTGTGATGAATGATGTTTGTGAGGATCCGGTCATCAAACCGTCTAGGCCTATTCCTAGTCCTTCATCTGAGAAGGACCCTGTGATCCCCTTTCCTAGAGCCCTTGAGTTGGGGAAGGGGAAGAAAAAAGAAAAAGATCCAAAAAAGAGAGAGCAGGAGGAGTTCAGCCAGAGCATGATAGACCGATTTCACATCCAGCTGACCCTCAATGAGGCTTTGCAACACATCCCTCTTCTTCAGCGATCCTTGAGAGATAAGACCACAGTCAGAAGGACGAAGAGGCACAAGACCGCAGAAATTCATGTGTTGACCAAAGCCACGTGTTACGCGATCCAGAACCATCTGCCGACTAAGAGGCCAGATTTAGGGGCCCCGTATGTCAGATGTCAGATTAGTGAGCAGAGGTTCAACCGTACTCTATTAGATAGCGGATCGTCGATCAACCTTCTTCCGGCAGCCCTTCTCGACCACTTAGAGTTGGGCACTCTTAGACAGAGCAGGACATACCTTCAGTTTGCTGATCGGTCTGTCAAGAGGCCAAAGGGGTTGTTGCGAGACGTCGTCGTCACAATTCAGGGTTTGCAATTCCCCGTGGACTTCGTAGTGCTGGACATGGAGACCCCTGACTCGTTGACCGATTCCCCCATTATCCTCGGTCGCCCGTTCTTGGCCACAGCCAAAGCGGTGACTGACCATGACAGTGGGAAGGTATTCTTTCGCGTCCAGGGCGAGAGTATACAAATAGAGACGGTTAAGGACTACAGAGCCAGATCCAGATCCCGCTCACATGGCAGTACGGATTCAGAGCAGCTGACAGACGCAGAGCCAGACATCCACCAGGACTGTGATTTTGTGATCACAGATGATGAGGCAGCTTGGGCAGATCCTGCAGCACAGACCATCCTCTCATATTCAGCTACAGCTGATGCAGAGATGATAGCAGAGGATAGTCTGGAGAGCACATCCCTGGTTCAGGATACTATTGAGTCAGCAGAGTCAGACCTTGATCGCGACACGATTTCCAGTGATGGTGGTGCTGATGCCACCTTGATCTCCGGTGGTACTGATGCCACCGAGTCTGATACAGATCCCTCGGATTCAGAATCTGATTGGGCAGATTGTGATGATCAGATGCCAGATCTGGATCCACCTGAGCCTATAGATGAGGAGGAGGTAGAGGCAGAGCAGACCAGAGACAATGTAGAGGACCCGCCTTCTCCAGATCCAGTTTGTGAGAGTTCGTTATCATTTTCCCAGGCAAATTTGGCAGAATTGTCTGCATACACACATCTTCTTCAGAAGCCAGATCTGCCAGCACCCAGCTGTCCAGAGCTGAAGCCGCTCCCTACTTCGCTGAAGTATAGATTCCTTGCGGGAGAGTCTGAGATGTACCCAGTCATCATCTCTGCCGATCTGACTGGAGAACAAGAATCCCGTCTGATGGAGGTTCTTGAAAAGAACCGCAAGGCAATTGGATGGAGCGTAGCAGATCTCCATGGGATTAGTCCTTCATTGTGCTCCCACCATATCTATCTCGAGGAAGGGGCGAAGCCGTCGCGTGAGTTCCAGCGGCGACTGAACCCCAACCTAAGAGAGGTTGTCATGAAGGAAATATCAAAATGGTGGAGTGCAGATTTTATTTATCCCATTTCCGACTCCAAGTGGGTGAGCCCCTTGCATGTGGTGCCCAAGAAGACGGGCATCACGACTGTGATCAGTGAGTCGGGAGAGGAGATCGCTACACGAGTACCCACCTCTTGGCGGGTCTGCGTTGACTACAGGAGACTCAACCAGGCCACCAAGAAGGACCATTTCCCCCTGCCTTTTATTGATCAGATCATAGAGAGACTGGCAGGGAAGAGCCATTACTGCTTCCTAGATGGGTACTCGGGCTACAACCAGGTGGCCATCGCTCCTGAGGATCAGGAGAAGACCACCTTTACCTGTCCCTTTGGTACATACGCTTTTCGACGCATGCCATTTGGGTTATGTAACGCCCCTGCGACTTTTCAGAGATGCATGCTGTCGATATTTTCGGACATGGTAGGGGAGTGTTTGGAGGTCTTCATGGACGACTTCTCGGTTTACGGCGACGGATTTGATTCCTGTCTTGACTGCCTAGACCGAGTGCTCCAGCGATGTATTGCTACCCGCTTGGTTCTGTCTTGGGAGAAGAGTCACTTCATGGTGACTCAAGGGACGGTGCTTGGCCACATCATCTCCAACAGAGGCATGGAGGTTGATCCGGCCAAGGTCGATGTCATTAGGAAACTCACACCACCGTCCAATTTGAAGCAGCTACGGTCATTCCTGGGGCACGTTGGTTTTTATAGGAGATTCATTCATGATTTCAGCAAGATTGCCCGACCGTTGACTGATCTCTTGACGAAAGACACCGAGTTCCTTGTTGATGACAAGTGTCTTTCGTCCTTTGAAACTCTCCAACAGTGTGTTATTGAGGCTCCTGTCCTTCAGCCACCCGATTGGTCTCTCCCATTTGAGATCATGACGGACGCCTCTGATTTTGCCGTAGGGGCCGTGCTAGGACAGAGGAGGGATGGAGTACCATTTGCGATACACTATGCTAGCCGCACATTGGATTCCGCCCAGCGGAATTATACGGTCACAGAGAAGGAGATGCTAGCAGTAGTGTTTGCCCTAGATAAATTCAGATCATATATCATTGGATCCCGAGTGACCTTGTACACAGATCACACCGTCATCAGGTACCTCATGTCAAAGAAGGATGCCAAGGCCAGACTTACTAGATGGATCCTTCTACTCCAGGAGTTCGACATTGAGATCAAGGATAAGCCTGGAGTCAAGAATGTGGTGGCGGATCATCTTTCCCGACTAGAGCAGCCTGAGGATTCTGAACAGATTGATCCCATTTGTGATACCTTCCCAGATGAGGCGATCCTTGCTATCGCCTCACTCCCGTGGTATGCCGATATTGTGAACTTTCTCGTTGCTGGGAAAGTCCCACAAGATTGGCCCAGGCAGAAGCTTGAGACCTTCTTTGCGAAGGCCAAGTCCTACCACTGGGAGGATCCCATCCTTTACCACGAAGGAGGGGATAGCATCTGGCGTCGGTGTATTCCTCAGGAGGAGCATCATAGTGTCCTCACTTACTGCCACAAGCTTGAGGCAGGAGGACATCATTTTGGGAGGAGAACGACACAGAAAGTGCTCCAATCCGGCTTGTGGTGGCCTACACTCTTCAAGGACTCGGATGAGTTCGTGAAGAGATGTACTGACTGTCAGAGGATGGGCACTTGTGGACAGCGTAATATGATGCCGATGCAGCCCATTCACTTCTGTGAGATTTTTGACGCATGGGGCATCGATTTCATGGGTCCATTCCCTAAGAGTCAGGGATTTGAGTACATTCTGTTGGCCGTAGATTATGTTAGTCGTTGGGTTGAGGCTATCCCCGCCCGAGCCGCAGATGCAAAGACAGTTTGCAGATTTTTGAAGAAGCACATTATCATGCGGTTTGGGGTTCCACGAGTTCTGATTTCTGATGGGGGATCTCATTTCATCAACGACCAGGTGAAGGCACTTGCTAGAGAGTTCAGTATAGACCATCGTGTTGCCACTCCATACCATCCACAGACAAATGGTCTAGCTGAAGTGTCGAATAGGGAGATCAAGAATATTTTGCAGAAAGTCGTCCGCCCTGACCGAAAGAATTGGTCACAGCTTTTGGATTCGGTCTTGTGGGCATATCGGACGTCTTTCAAGACTCCATTGGGTACATCTCCCTTTCGCCTCGTTTATGGCAAGCCATGCCATCTACCAGTTGAACTGAGGCACAAGTCACTTTGGGCAGTCACAGATATTCTTATGGATCCAGATGGTATAGGAGACCAGAGGAGGGCAGAGTTAGCCGCCTTGGAAGAGCTTAGAGATACAGCTTTCTCAAACAGCCTACATTATAAGGAGAAAGTCAAAGAGTGGCATGATTCTCATATCAGCCACAAGCATTTTGAGATTGGACAGAAAGTATGGCTGTTTGATGCAAGGCTTAGATTATTTCCAGGGAAGCTACAGAGCAAATGGAAAGGACCCTATTTGGTCAGAAAGGTACACGATAACGGTAGCATTGATATATCTGAGTTATCTTCTGAGAGTACCTTCCGAGTGAACGGCCAGCGGCTCAAACCATTTCTAGATCATGAGCCGCGGGACGTTATTATTGCCGCTATTCATTTTGCGTGAGATGTAGTCTTTTGACTCACATCTTTTACATCTCACGCCTGATTTTCACTGTTCCTCCGCCTGTATAGATCCAGTTGTCCATATCATTCTATTCTTTAGCCCCACATCCCATCTCTCATCTTATGATTATGCTATACTTAGGGTGTACTTTACCCTAAGTATAGGGGGGATGTCGGACCTGCGAGTATTCTTTTCATTCTTTCTGCTCCTGTTTTTGCTGCCTATACTTAGGGATATTTCACCCTAAGTATAGGGGGGGGGGGGGGCAGATTCTGTATATTCTTCTTCACTCGGCTTTCCCTTCATGCACAGCTTTCTATACTTAGGATTAGTTAATCCTAAGTATAGGGGGAAACCACCGAGTTCCTTTCATTCATTTATTCATTCCTGTACTTAGCCATTCCTTTTCACTTCCCTTTTACTAAGCACGAGTTATGTCTTCTTCATCGCTCTTGATCACTCTGAGGACATCGTTCAAGCTAAGTATAGGGGGGGTGTGTATATATTTCATATATACTTTAGCCATAACTCGTACTTTGTGTGAGTGTGTTAATAAATAAAATGGCTAAAAATCACAAAAATTAAAAATTTTTCATGAACATAAACCTCTTTTATTCTTGCACATACATAGCTAGTGTACAAAGTATTTTTGTAAAAATGATTTCAAAAATCTTTTGTGTAAAGCTTGTGTAAATATTTTGTATCAAAATTATGTATATAGTACAAATTTTTTCAAAATGTTTTGAAAATCAAAAGTTTGCAAAAATCTTGTGTAAATGTGTGTAAATATCATTTTGCAAAACTTGCACCTCATGCATCATTCATGATTTCAAAACATTTTTCAAAAATTTTTGCATGATTGTAAAATATTTGTAAATAGCATCTTTTGTACATATATGTATATAGTTTTTCCTGGATGAGAGTTGACATTTAAACTAAGCCTGGAATTAAATTGAGAAATGGAGCTTGAACAAGATCTTAATCCACTTAACTTCAAGAGGAACCTTGTAGGACTTAGGGTTAAAACTTTTCAGGTCCATAAGGACTTAATTCTTTGAGTCCACTAGGCTATGAGCATATGTCATCTTGATGAGCCTAAGTAGAGCACTTAACAACACACGCATGACTCTCAGAGACAATGACTTAACTTGCACCTGCACTTTACACATGGCTCTCCACGGATGAGGTGGTGAGGAGGCAGTTTCCTTTGGCTTGGGGTAGCATATGAGGGTAGTACTTCTAGGCGGAACCTCTCTTCTTCTTATAGTGAAGGAAGTGCACCTCAACTTGGTCTAGTGGTGTTGAAAGCTAAAGACAGAAACTGTGGGTTGCAATAAAGCTTCAAAAGAGGGATAGTCTACTGGCTCAAGGAGAAATTTCTTATATGCTGCACCATGTAGATATGTGTACAGAAGTCTTGAAAAAAAAAAATGCAAAAAGAACTCCAAAAAAAAAAAAAATGGTGGGTCGGATTGAAAATTTAATAACCCCACCGGAGTGAAAAGCAAAAGCTTATGGTATCATGTTACATCTCATGAAGCTTGCAGCAGGAGACTTAGCTACACTGGCTAAGCTTCCAAAACTCTATACTTCTACCCCCTCTTCTTGAGCCGGTTGCACTTGAACTTAGAAGGGAATACCCCGCTTCTCGAGGAAAGAGTTGCTAGACTGAGGCATTAGAGTTACCAGGTTGAAGGAGGTTGTTTCTTTGTTACTTCTGAGGTGGGGAGCCACATATCACTTACACCGCAAGGAAAGATTCACGGTCATTAGAGTTTGTGTATGAAGACTTGTTCTGATCTGGTTTATTGAGGAGTCTTGTCCATAGACTGGTGGAACTTAGAGGCTGTTGAGTTTTAGGCTTAAGTCCAAATAAGGTTCCGACACATTAATAATCCAAAGATCTGATCGAGCTCCATATTTCAATTTAATGAAGGAAAATTTAATCAGTCAACCTTGATCCATGTACATCCTCTTTTTCTTTTTCTTTTTCTTTCTTTTTCACTTCTTTTTCAAATAAGTGTTTGCTAAGGGACTAGCAAAGTTAAAGCATAGGGGGTGATGAATACCCATTCATCACTCTTTATTCTATTATTTTAGCTACAAAAACCTTTGCAAATACATGTAGATATGTGTAAATACAAATAATTACCTAAAGCATGCATTGTGTAAAATCCTATAATTAGCATGTTTTTGTGCACAAAATAAAAGAATAAAGAGCAAAAAGAAAAAGAGGGAAATATTTAGAATAAATATTGAGCAACCTAACCCAAGGGAGGGCTCAGCATGGGCCTGACCGCATAAAAACCAAGTAGAGGGAGATAGGGGCTCACACATGTGTACATACTTTTGCAAATAAATAAAACTATATATTTTCCTCACCCAAAAATATGCTTGTACATATTATATGTATATTTAGAAACTATTGAAAACAAAATAAAAAGATGAAAAGCAAAAAGATCAAAAATACCCTTCCTTCACCATGTGCATAAACCACACCATTGTATTTATTTAACCTTGTAAATAGATTCAATTATTTTCTAAACTTTTTGTAAATATTCTATGATACATTTTGTAAATAAAATAAATAAAAAGAAACAAAACAAAAATCAAATAAAAATTACAAAATACAAAAATACATTGTATAAATACCATGTATATAAATGTATATATCTATTTACTTCACCCTTGTATATATATAATAAAAATAAAATAAAAATATTCTTTTATTCCATATTTTATCTTGTAAATAAATAAAATACAAAATGAGCATAAAATACATAAAAAGAACAAATAAAAAAAATCAAAAATAAAAATCCATATAGTGTACATATACCTATATATAGAGCTACCCTATTTTTATTTCCAAAAATTAAATAAAAATCACCAAAAAATAGAAAAAAATAAAAGAAAAATATTTCATGTTTTGAGTTTTCTTTAATTCGGCCTATTTCTACCCTAAAATAAATAAATAAAAATCGGATACACGTGGCCGCTCCTGATTGGTCCACGGGGGATTGTTGACCCCGGTCAACTCCCCCGCGGACTCCTTCCTTTTCTGGAAGACGCGCTCCGCCCCATATTCTCCGAATTTCCCACGCGTCTCCAGGCTGTCACCCACTCAACCCCCGTGCTCGGATTCTTCGCCGTTCATCCCTCTCCCTCGCCGGATCTTCCGCCATCAAATCCACGCTTTCCATCACCGTCAAGCCTCAACCCTAATCGACGCTGTCACCTTATATATTTTCACCTCCGCCGCCTCCGCGCCCCATCTTTGGATCGCCATCCTTCTTCCCGTGACCTCCAGAGCGAAGCCCGAGGTGACAGCTCGCGTTTGCCCCTGTTGCAGTGAGGTGAGGGTGTCCCTACCATCGATCCGGCGTTTCCCGCCGCCTTGCTCCGCCACCGGCGTTGAGCATCGAGCTTCAGGCCTTGACGCCCTTCGAAGCTACGACCAGGAGCAAGAGCAGCTCCAGCATAGTCTCCAGCATCCATCAGGTATCCGATTAGATCTTCCATTTAGTGTAATTTTAGATTACGCCCAAATCGACCCATCGACGCATTTCTCCGATTCCGACCACCTCGCGTAACATCTCGACCATCCGACCCTACCATCATCTTCGCCAGACCTTCACACACCTTCTACGCCCTTTCACTCAACCCAGATCGCACAGGATCTGGGAATCGAGCTCCATCGTCTCCACCTCGCCGGAGCTCGCTCGCCCCACCGCACAGACCATCTTCACCTCGCTTTCTGGGGTCGAGGCACTTTGCCCTCGACCCGCGAACCTTCGTGTCTACTTTGCAGGTCCCAAGGGAGGCATCTGAGCCCCCCTACAGTTCAGACCGGAGCTTCGCGCCGCCAGGCCTCGCCGGAGCCCCGCCAGGGCTCGGCTGAGTCATCGGCCGTCACCGTCAGCTGCGGGCAGCCACCAGGAACGTGTTCAGATCATTAGCAGCAACTGAGGAGGATCGGAGTTCACGCAGGACGTCGGCGAAGTTCGCCGGCGTCGAGTTCTTCCTCCATCTTCCAGAGCCGTCCGATGAGGCATCCGCTCCAGTTCTAATCCCAGCCGTCGATCTGTAGAGGAGCAGCAGCCGTCGATCCATCTGAGGATCTCATCTGAACCGTCGCAGCCGAGGAGAGAGGCGCAGGAGCCCAGCACCGTTAGATCATCCACGTGGCTGCACCTCGACCATCCGATCTGAGCTTGGTCTCCTTCGAAGAACCACGTTGCATCTCCACCGTCCAATCATCCACGTGGACTCACACCAGCCGTCGGATCAGGCCAGCGCTTCCATGGTTAAAAGCGCGTTTGTTCTCCACCGTTAGATCTGCCACGCGTCAACATCGGGCCGTCGATAATAATAAAAGGGGTAAATTTCTCCTAGACCCCTCTGTTTGTCTTATTTCATTTTAGTCCTGTAATCTTTAAGTCAAGTTGTTTATTTTCTGGGATATTTGCATGTGGGACCCTGCTATTTATTTTATTTGCATTTATACCCCTGCCAGTAGTGAACCACGTGCTTCGTCACGTGTTACTTTGGGATATTTGCATAGGACCCCTTGTAGTTCTGGTTGTTATTTATTGAATAAAAAGTTTTGTTTATTTGCATATATACCCCTGTGAGCATTGATTATGCGCATGTGCGTTTTATTTTGGGTAAATTGCATATAAGCCTCTGGACTTTTGATACGAGTTATCAATAGGTCCTTGGAACTTATTTTTATTACATTTAGGTCCTTGAGTGCCCCAGGCACATGCTTGGCACGTGACTTCTTGGGTATTTTGCACCAGGACCCCAGAACTTTTGGGTATTTGCACATAGGTCCCTGTGCACAGTGCCCCACCTTTATTTTTGAATAAAATATCAAACGACCTCCAAATCCAATGAGATTTTGACACATGGCTCCTGCCATGGTGTAGGAATTTCTATGATTTTTGGGGACATTTTTGATTTCATTTATTATTTTTAAAAATTCAAAAAACACATATTTTTGCCACTGTTTGACTTTAAAAATACCAAAAAAATATAAAAACTCCACCAAAAATTCTAAAAAAATTAGGTATTGTAGTTTGCTTGCTGTTTGATTTTCTAGCCAATTTTGGCTATTTTTCATCATCTAAAAACCTTAAAAATTGAAAAACCCCTAAAAACCCATAAAAATTATAATAATTAAAGCAAAAATCCAAAAATAATAATTAGGGTGCCTAAATTTTCCTTATTCTTCATAGATTACAGGAAAATTACCTCCAAGGTTGATTGAAACTCTTAAATATTTTATTTTTGAGTTTCTAACCTTGCTGGACAGTACCTTGGTGTTTCTGCCTTGTTGATTTTTAGTAAATAATTTACTCATTAGAAAAATCCCAAAAATTTACCAAAAACAGTAAAAAACTTAAAAAACATAAAAACCATTTTTCCTTAATTTTTGCATTATTTTTGGAGTGTTGAATAAATTGTTGAAGTTGCCTTGTCTTTCCTTTCTTTCATTTTCTTTATAATTTGAAAAATCTAAAAATCATTAAAAACCACAAAAATATGTTCTCTGTGTTTTAGTTCAATTTGACTACATCGTAGGCCGCAAGGCCAATCTGTGCTCCTTGTGTTCGACCCTGGGAGCTATACCAGGTTAATCTTATAGCAGGACCACTTCTCTGTATTTTATTGATTTATCTTCATCTGTGGTTCATTTTTCTTGATTGACACATTCTGAGCGATTGAGGACAACGACATTGTGATTTATTTTCTACCTCAGTTGTTAGTGTGATTTTCGTGTCGTCAGTGCCAAACAATCTTTTATTGAGATTCACAAGATCAACTTCCTTGAAACACCAAGAAGAAGGTGGACTTAAAATTCCTGTGCACAAGTTCTTTTTTTCTGATTTCGAAGAAGTTGCAAATCGAGTTTATAAAGACACGTGCTTAACCGGTACAACTTTGAACAATAACTCTATTTCTTTGTATGTTTTAGTTATAATGGCTACATTTTTACCATTTTATAGATGTAGTTGGTCATGTTGTTTCTGTAAGTCATCTCGAACAAACATACATAAAAGATACTTTGGCTAGGAAGAAGAATTTACAAATAGAAGATCTCAGGTTTAATTATTTAAAGTTCAACATTTCAAAATAGGCATCTACAAAAATAATTTTGTGGTGATTGTCTTCTAATTTTTGGTCCCAAAATAGTGGAAAAAATTTAACGGTAACGTTGTGGGGGAAAACTGCGGAAAGCTTTCCAGAAGATATTGTGTTGGAAAGAACAAATGCTGTAATCATTGTATTGGCTGGGATGACTGTGCGGACCTTCATGGGTATGATACATTGAAAAATGTTTTGTTTAAATATTCTAATATTCAATATGCATAATATCTTTATTTTTTAATTTATAGGAAGAACATGTCTTTGTTCATCTTCTGCTACAAAATTTTTTATTGATCTTGACATCCCTGAAACTTCACCTTATCGTGACAGGTTCTAATGTTTTCCTCATTTTTCTCTCAGTAGAATTTCTTAATTAATGTTAACTGTCAAAATGCTAATATATAAGTATGGTGAAATTTTTAAAACTAGATTGATTGGCACAACCAGTCTAATGACAGAGCATAGTTCCTTTTTAACACCAAAAGAGGAAGCAAGTGATAATCACAAGACAATTGTCGAGCTTGAAAATTTGGATTTGAAATTGAATCAGGTTAGTTGATTAATACATAAAATATGTTATAGTTTTTTCCTGGCCAGAATTATAACTTTTTTCCACTTATAGGATACCGAATACAGTTGTTCAGCAACAATTACCAACATAGACGTATCAGACGGTTGTTGGTATCGTGCATGTCCTCAATGCAAGGCTGGATTAAAAATTTTTGAAGATAAGCTTTGGTGTGATAGATGCAGCTCTTTCGAGAACTCCCCTTTAGCTGGGTGATTTACACCTTAAGCTTTATATTTTTTTATCTTTTATTCGTCAACATACAAAAATGAAATTATTTTCACATTTCCTATAGGTACAAACTGAATCTTATCGTACAGGATCAAACTGGGAGTACATGTTTCATTGTTTTTGGAAAGATAGTATCTGAGCTTGTGGGAATAACATGTTCTGCCCTTGCTGCAAATCCAGCGCATGATTGGCTTACTTTGCCTCCTGTTTTACATAACTTGGTTGGACAATCATTCATTTTCAGAGCGCTTCTCGGTTTTCGTAATTTCAGGAAAAAATCACAGCTAAAAGTTGTCAAAATTTTCCGGAGCAACCCCGTTGAAACCCACCAAGTTTCAGGTGACATAATTAAAAGATATATACAACTTATAAGGAAAATTGCAATTTCTCTTCAGAAAAATAAAAATATTTGTTTGATCAATATAGGAATCAAATGTGAAACATCATCTCCCGTGTTAGCTAAAAATGAAGCATGGGCAATAAATGACGTGTGCGGTTGTCCATCAAGCAAGTTAGTTATTTTTGACATTAGATAAATATGCATATTCTTTACTTCCAATTTATTTGATTAACCTCTATTTCATTTTGCGCAGTCCGCAAATGGAAACAATTGTGGATTTGAAAAGGAAAGTTGATGAAGGTACATCTCATGATAATCCTGGATCCAGCAAGAAGAAAACGAATTTAAGCATGTAGTAATCTCCGTTATTATTTTTTCATGACTCATAATGCACTTTATATATATGGCTCCTTAATTCCACTATTTATTGCAGGTAAATAGTTCATATTACAAGGATATGGATATAAGTTTTTTGCTTTAGACAACTAAAGTTATGTACAAAACTCCTCTTTTGTACATATAATGTATTCTCTTCTTGGACATTCTCCGTCTACTTTATGTTTCTAAGTCTTTCTTTCTCTATGTAAATATATCATATGTAATAGACAGATATAAGTTACACATAACATACTGGTGTCGCTTAATATTGTATATCAATGTTACGTTCCACAGCCGTTTCCCTCTATTTCCTTGCTCTCCTTCTTAGTTCGTGTTTATAATTTGTACAATTTTATTGTGACAAATACCCAGTAGATACTCTTTTCTTTGTTTGGTTCTTTCTTACAGGCAATTGTCCAATCAGTGGCATTTATAATAAAAGTTAACAGGTATGACATTTATATTTAGTCCACTAATGTTAACAGGTATGGCATTTATAATAAAAGTTAACAACCTACTATTTTTTTGCAACAGATTTCCAGTAATTTTTCCTATCATGATTTGACGAAGTATCTGCATCTTTTATAATGCTATGTATTGCATTCTCTTACTGCAGTGATTCAAACAAATTGTAGGTTCGTTTCAACTGATTAAGGTAATATCTATTTTCTTTCGTTCTTAAAGGTTAGTCTTATTTTTGTCCTTAACAACGAAACATCTATTTGTTTTTATATTATTATAATAACAATTAAAAATCAGTCTCTAAAATAACTCTTTTATTTTCGATACAAAGTATTCCCTGTATTTCTTACTCCATGTAATATAAGCATCTACAAATTTTAGAATAATGTATTCTAAGGTCTACTATTTCATCTTTGAATCAGCATTCTAAGTTCTACTATTTCAGCTATTCAATCAACATCTCAAGTCTTCTGAACAATGTATCAGTTTTCAATGTACGAGGTGATAATTTGAAAACCTTGCAGTTGATGCAGTTGAAACATGGTACCTTTTCTAGCAGAAAAATGGTGAGTCGGATTTGATTCTTTTGCATGAATCGATTTACAGTTTTTCCCGCCATATGTATCATTATTAATTTACAAATATTTTAATGTAAAATCTTTGTTCTCATATTTTGTTGAAGTATTTATATTTTTTAAAATGATGTATGTTCGGTTCTACTATTTCACCAGGGTAAGATCTTTTCAGGTGAAAGAAGGTATCCATTTTTTTATGTAATTAAATGTTTAGATGTTTTTTAACATTGTAAAAAAGAAAATTAACTTCTACCATTTAAAATTACATGATTTTATATATTTGTAATTATTTTATATTATATATATTCAGCCCACATGTATTACATAAATGAGGCGATGATTTCAAAACCTTTCAGCTTATGTTTTCAATACTTAATACCTTTATATCAGGGAAATGGCGAGGCAATTTTGGTTTGTTATAAGGATCCACTTGCAACTTTTTTCATCGTGAGTGTCATTATCAACTTACAAATACCTTATGGTATACAGATCTGCGAGGCAATTTGGATTATTTCTACAGAGCACTTTTGCAGTCTTTTCCAATCAAGACATCATTATTAGCTGAAAAACCAAATCATTGAGAAACTGAGCCTCCTAAATTTAAACATATTTTTATTTTTATATTAGATTATAATAATTAAAATCGGTCTCTAAAATAACTCTTTTATTTTAGATACAAAGTATTCCCAGTATTTCTTACTCCATGTAATATAAGCATCTATAATTTTTAGAATAATGTATTCTAAGTTCTACTATTTTATCTATTCAATCAACAGTGTATCAATTTTTAATGTATGAGGTGATGATTTGAATACCTTGCAGTTGATGTAGCTGAAACATGGTACCTTTTAGCAGAAAAATGGTGAGTCAGATATGATTATTTTGCATGAATCACGTTACAGTTTTATCCACGATATGTATCATTATCAAATTGCAAATACCTTAATGTAAATTCTTTGTTTTCATTTTCTATTGAAGTATTTATATATTTTTTAAAATGGTGTATGCTTATTTCTATTATTTCACCAGTGTAAAGTCTTTTCAGGTGAAGAAGGTACCCATTTCTATATGTAATTAAATGTTTACAAGTTTTTATAACATTGTACGAAAAAATTAACTTCTAACGTTTAAATTTACATGATTTTTTATGTTTGTAATTATTTTATCTTATATATATTCAATTACATGTATTAGATAAATGAGGCGATGATTTCAAAGCCTTTCAGATTATGTTTTCGATACTTGGTAGCTTTATACCGGGGAAATGACGAGGCAATTTTGTTTTGTTGTAAGGATCCACTTGAATCTTTTTCATCATGGATGCCATTATCAACTTACAAATACCTTATGGTATACAGATCGGCGATGCAATTTGGATTCTTTCTACAGAGCACTTTTGCAGTCTTATCCAATCAAGATATCATTATCAGCTGAAATATCAAATCATTGAGCAACTGAACCTCCTAAATTTAAATATATTTTAGTTTGTTTTAAAAAATTCTAGCAAATATATTACATTTAGGGTTTGACCCATGAATTTACGATATCTTATTATGTTCGTTTATATCATTCTCTTTCTTTCCCGGTAAATACTTGGAATGTTTTATACTTTTAAAGAAATTTATCTATTATTATTGTTCTTTCAATACATTATGGCTTTGTTCTGTTCATTTTCTTCCTTGCCTTCTTACAAGTTCACGAAGAACTGTTCACACATTTATAAATATATCTTCCCCCACATTATAGCTTCGTTATGATTAGTTTTGTTTTGGCTATAACAGATTCTAAATTCATTTCAAGTGACCAAGGTGTGTTTTTTCTCCTCCTTTAGGTTTTGTAGTTTTGATCTATATACAATCTATATTCACATCTTAAACTGTGTTTCTCTTCATGTTCTACGTGTTTGTATCTATTACATCCTTTATGTATAGCATTTTTTCCTCGGATGACCCCTAATATATTCTCCATATATGCAACTATGATATGTAAGCCATATACTATTCGCCTTCAAGTATGTTTTCATTTTTATACCATATTCGGGATACAATCTTGGGTCTCATATATGCTTCGTTGTTTTTTATTTTTTTGTTTGATTATGGTAATACAATTGAAATAGGATCAAGCAGTTGTATAATGTGAGAGTACAATTGTTTATATGGATTAGGTAGCAAAGATTTCACAACTTCTTCCCCTCTTTATTACACAACTAAAGGAAGAACCCCGTTTTGTTATAATGGATAAATGGATTTATCCAAACAACAATTACGAAAAATAACACTAAGGTAATATTACTTTCCTTGGTTTGAACAATTTCTTATTTTGTCTACAAAGTCCTTTAGTCATTCATTCTTCGCTTCCTGTCGAACCATATACTTAGTATGGAATTCTGTACGATAATTTTCTTTTGTTGCAGTTATTCAATTAACAACTACTATCCTCTCAAGTGAAGAAGGTATCCATTTTTAAATGTCTTAATTTCCTTCCGAATTAATTCCATATTTATATTTTTAAATTAATGTTTGCATGTTTTTGATAGGATTTATAAAATATAAACTCATATTTAATTTAACCTTCGTATGCCCGCCGTGAAGCGCGGGTTTGCCCACTAGTTTTTACTATAGAGAAGAATTTGCTACTTTTTATTTACTTGGTATAACTTTTAGGATCAAACTCAGAGAGGCTACAAACAAATGAGGAGAATTAATCATTTCAAATTAATGAAGTTTTTATTTTCTTTATTTTTTATGTTTTTTATGTCCTTTAATATACGTTATTTTTTTAGGATTTCCAATTGTTTTACGTTCTTTTATATCTTCAGGTTTTTATATTTTTTTATTCCTTTTTTTTTCAAATTTTATACATTTCATTTTTAAAAAAAGTGGAATAATATATACAAAGAGAAAATACGCCTTTTAAAATTTTCAAAATATGTCATAAATATTCAACAAAAGATAAACAAAATATTTTGTGTTTTATCAAATTTTATTATTTTTATTGATTTTCATGGTTTCTTCATGGATTTTTTACTTATTTAAAATCAAAAATATTTTTAATAAAAACATGCTATTATTTTGGTATTTTTAAAAGAGAAAACAAAAGAAAATAATCTGAAGAAAATTTATACAAGAGAACTTTATTAAGCTTTCAAACAAGACAAATTTATATATTTCTAATTTTTATGTGATTTTATATAAATTTTATAAGTTTTTCTGTATATTTTAATTTTTAGTGTTTTTATTGTATTTTTGGTTGATTTATGTATATGTGATAAAAGACAATAAAACAAAGCTATTGTATTTTTCCAATTTTCAAAAATATTTTTCAAAATTTTATGAATATTTAATTAATAAGAAATAACTAAGTATTGTTTTATACTTTTAAAAATAATAAATGAAAGAAAATTTGCAAAATGAATGCATGTGAGTAAAAATAATTATACTAGAGCTTAACTTATTTTTTTAGATTTTTAAAGGTATTTAGAAATTTATTCAAATGATTAACAAAGAAATAAAAATGTTGTAGAAATATGACTCAGATGCAATATACTATCACTTTTAGATTATTTATTAACATAAGAAGGAAATTCAGGACAATATATGCAATTTTCCAACACTCACATGTTGCTACACATGATCAACACACACGGGGACTAAATTGCAAATTTAGAAAACTTCTGGTCAATTAATAACACAAAGAAAGTGCAAGATACTTATTGGAATTTACCCAAAGGGCACGTGGAAGTACATACGTTCATAATAGGAGGATTAACAAGTAATTTATTATATTCACAAGGTCTCTTTTGCAATTATTCTCAACCATTATTACAAATGAACTTAACGATAATAATAGAAATGGTATGGTAGGGAAAGCAACTTGTAACGACCCCGTTTCCCGGGCCGTCAGATCCTCCCATATCCGGATCTGGTTACTCAGCAATAATTTATTCAGCAATCACAACTAACATTCAGAAATAGACTACAAATAAAAATACTCAGAAGAAAGTATTTCAACACCTTTCCATTCACAAAATAAAGTTTAGATGATACACCGTACCACTATAACCATTTACAGGTACATTAGCTTAAAGGGGAAATATACAAAAGATTACTAACTACCTTAAAGAAAGTAAAGCTATTGTGGCTGGATGGATGTCTAGTATGTAAGCTGGATGATTTTTTTAGAGTCTTTGCGATGGCTCACCGATACCTGTTGGGTTTTCCATAAATCATAGGATAAAAATTAGCGAATGCTAAGTAACGAATAAGAGAAAAGCAAACAAATTGTGTAATTTTTCAAAATTCATTGATATCACAAAAATTTCATTTCTTTTCATTAATTTAAGTCATATTCCTTTCTATTCCACATCAGGGATTAGTCCAGGGGAACCCCACCATTCTTGGACTCCGAAGCTGTGGATGCTTCAGGATTGGAGATTGTGTTAATCTTGGTAAGCTTATGCTGCCGCACGTCGCCTCAACCAATCCTCCAATACTACCCTGACAATTTCCTTTTCATTTATTAAACAGGGTCTCAACCCTTAACCTGGAAAAACAAAAGAGCACACCGTCCTCGAGGACTCGGTTGCTTAAAACCTTAGGCTAACATTTAATCATATAACCTAGCGGCTTTAAATACATGTTATCGTGACGCAGCCGCTATTGAACCACCCGTGCCTCCACATGGCACGACCACATCTTCCGTCGTTCCAACCCGAATATATTGGCTCCCGGTACCACACGTTGCAAAATCTTCATTTTGTGGGCACTTATCATAACAGGGCAACCGTGTACCACCTAGGTAGGGAAACGACAATACGGGTTCCTTCCGACAAACCTACAGGTTGCATGCCCGACCTGTAGTTCTACTCCCAGTCATCCTTAACGTGACACATGATCCTTTCCAGGATCCATCTCAAATCACACCAATTCACATGCTGTAATTCTTTCGTTAAAGTCTTTGATTTGCATAAACCGCAATACTTAGTATCGACTCACATATATATTATTCATAACCATATGTATACTCCTATTTATGCCTATTTTAACTCCCAAACCCTAACTTTTAGAGCCAACGCATCAATTTGATGCGTAAATCTTATTTTAGTGGGAATCACAAAGCAATTCTTCGGACTTTTTTAAAAATAACCAAAATTAGGGTTCTTCGTAGCAAAGAACACAAAATCAAGAATTTCAATAATTTCGTATGAAAATCCAACAGCAAAAGGAAGGATTTCGTTACCTAATCGAGCTCTCTCTCGTGTATGCAAGTCTTTATCGAGTTTCGTTTTTAGAAAGGCTATTTTAAGGCTCCTGAAAAGATCGAATTTCATTTTTCGTATCAAAACGCTAAGAACATGTTAAGAATGCGAAAAACGAACGAAGAACGCGAGGAACGCGAAGAACACGAAGAACGTTAAGAACATATTTTCTCTTAAAATTTCGGCAAAGTTTCCCCTTATATCGGGACATATTTCTCGGAAAATTTCGGCAGAGTTTCCCCTTATATCGGGACATATTTCTCAGAAAATTTCAGCAGAGTTTCCCCTTATATCGGGAAATATTTCAAAATAAAAACGAAAAGAGTTGCCTCTATAAAATCAATCGAGAGAAAAATAACAACGAAACTGAAAAAAATATACTCAACAATAAGAGATGAAGAACCGTTAGACACCACACATCTTAGATGAGTGAACGTGTGACGAATAACAGGGTCACTGGCGTGCATAGCCGCCCGCACCTAAGTAGGGTATTACACAGATTTCTCCATCAAAATAACTATAAAAGCATAATATGAAGAATAGAAACATAAACGATCGAGAATCGGTAGACACCACGCGTCTTAGATGAGTGAACGTGTGACGAATCACAGGGTCACTGACGTGCACAGCCGCCCGCACCTAAGTAGGGTGTTACACAGATTTCTCCTCGAACCACAACAGGAAAACGAATCGGAAAGAAATATGAATCAAAAACAAAACTTCGAAGACCAAGAGTATGAATTGAAAGCCTAGCTTACGAAGCAACTAAGAGAGGATCATACCTTTCTCCTCCTCATTTTCCCGGCAGCGCTGCGCTAGGGCTCCTCCCTCGCCTCCCACTCATCCTCCCAACCTCTCGACCCTAGCCCTTGGGGTGGTAGTGGTAGTGGAAGTTGTAGAGAATGAATGGGTAAGGGGGTCTATGTATAGGCCCCAGAAAACCACTAACCATGGTTAGAAAATCATGGTTTAGACCTTAACCATGGTTTAGTAGCCCATGGTTTTGGCCCATGGTTTTAGCCAAAACTTATCCCAAACTTGGAGCCTAAGTTAGAACATTGTAGAGGATTCTAGATTCGCTAATGACGCTTAATTAACACTAATCGTGATTAACTTTCACTAATCACGATTTAACTTTCGCGGCTTACGCTTATCTTTTGTTAACTATTGATTAGTGTTTACTAATGATCATTAGCGGCTTTCAATCGTCATTAATTTCTTTAATCATGTTTAATTAGTATTAATGATAGTCATTATGGATTAATGGCTTCTCTTTCTTCGGAAAATCATAACAATTCGAAATGAAGTCCGATTCACACGAAACAAATTTCGTTGGTTTTCTCTTGACGAGCCGGATCTTATTATATAGTATCCGAGATATACCAAGTTCAAGGCTTTACACAACTTCACCGCTAAAATCATGCGAGGCATTTGCAGACTCTGGGCTATCGTGTGACTATGAGTTGCACTTGATTCTGATCGAACTGCTTCAAATTAGGCGTGAAGTCGACGGTGGATCTTCAATCTGGAGCTCTGGATCTTGATCGGATGCTAGATGGAGGATGTGGAAGAATTCTCAAGAAGGATCTCGCCATTGAGCTTTAACAGATCAGGTCTGGGGCTCCGAAACTCGAATTGAAGTCGTGATGGCCTCCATCGATTCTTGGAGGGACTCCTAGAAGATATGATATGGATTCAACTTCCATAACTCGCTACGACGAGATCTGGGTGAGTTGTTCCCGACGTGTGTAGTAGATGGATCTTCATGTATTAATCTCAACCCATGTGAATACTCGTATACCTGCAACTTACTCTATGCTCGAAGACAATGCTTCGACTGAGAGTTATTCAGTAAAAACAAAACAAATGGCGGTGGATGGATCGATCTCCAGTACAGGTGGGGGAATGATGTCGAATTCTACATATCCGTGGAGGGTCTGGTTTATCAAATTGTGCAAGAGCATCTAAAGAAACGTGTGATGTGGGGGGGAGGTGTTAGGCATAAATCGGGAATAAAATCAAAGGAAATTGACTTCCAATCAAGCATATCGGAGGTTGATTTTACATTTCTAAGAACTAAATGAAATTGCAATAAAATTGAAACGGGAATGACATAAAAAATAACCTAAAACTACTTATGATGGAAAAAGCAATGGTTCTCACTCCGATTCAACTGCTAAAGGCTAAACAAACTGCTCGTGATGGAGCTCCAATCACTGGCAACTGGATCACATCGTTCTCCTCCTTCCACACTCTCCCGATCGAAGAATCCCTCATCTATCACAAGAGCTCTCTCTCCCTCACTCGTTCTCACGGTAAAAGAGAGTCGCAGACTTATCATATTGAAGTGCAAGAAATGGAGCATTATTTGTAGGCGTCAGAATATACG
This sequence comes from Ottelia alismoides, assembly GCA_037367405.1. Lineage (NCBI taxonomy): Eukaryota > Viridiplantae > Streptophyta > Magnoliopsida > Alismatales > Hydrocharitaceae > Ottelia > Ottelia alismoides. Next base: position 471,170 of record JAZKJV010011728.1, read on the forward strand.
AAATTCAAAGGTAAATGGAGTACGTGGAATGAAATTATTCTGGCACAATTTGAGTTGGGCGTGGATGTAGGAGATTCTATGGATCAAAAGGCGAGGCAATCAGGTTGGAAGGAGGAAGAAGCTGGGTGTGAAGAAACAGATATGGCGGTGGTTCCGGCATTTATTCAAATTTTTAGGAAAGGTGTAGTTGACTTAGGTCAGCAGACCCGGGTCCAACCAATAGGATGAGAGTCTGAATAAGGACAAGTACAAAATGGCGAAACTATTAAAATAAATAAAAATGATTTTAAATTAAAAAGATCTCAGCATAAAAAATTATAAATTAATAAACTATTTTTATGACTTTTAAGAAGTTAAATAGATTAATTTATTAGATCAAAATAATAAATACATGTATTTTTTAGTATAAAATATCTATATACATGATATAGATAATTTTAATTATTTATTTTTATAAAAAAGTCACATTATTCAATATTTTATTTATTTGTGGAATAATTATAGGGTTTTAAATATTTATATTATTTTTTATGAAATTATTCAATGGGTTAAATAAATAGACTTATGTGTAATATACGTACATTATTATACCTATGTAATAAATACAATTATTTTATTTCTGATTATCATTAAATTTTGCTATTTTTATTTGTATATTATATAAATAATATAAAATATATATAAACCATTAAAAATACGACATGTCCAAAAATAAAAAGAATTATTAATTAATTAGATACACTTTACACATGTAGGTATACTCCAAAGAACCAACTTCTCATATTAACTCCAAATTTTATGGAACTACTTTCATTTAAAAGCTTATTTTATTTTGAACACGGTGAGAGTGAGTTTGATAAATTTTGAATTCATATGAGTAGATATCGATTTAACAATTATAACTTTTAAGGCTTTTTCAGAGTGTTGTCCATTTTATTCTGTACATGTTTTTTCTGCAATTATTTTTATTATTTAAAACATAATTTTATGTACATGATTCGAGAATTACATATTTTTATTTCACATTGAATCTATGATAAATAAAATAGCACAAGATATATGCATCATGAATAGTGACGCATATGTACAATGTGAATTGATTTTCATAGATTTTTATAACTTAAGGACCCTATCTTCCCATACTTTATTCCTTGTCAAATAGATCAAGTCTCGACCTAATATTGTGGTCAGGATCATTCTGTATTTATTTCGTACATACATCTTTTCTTTCTTTTTCATTCATTTATTTATTTTGGGTTAAGATAATGATAATAATACACTAGTAACGGATGATATTGTATTATCAAGAAGTGAGAACTAATGTTGTTTACATGTGTTTCATAAGGGATTTTCAGTCAAAATATGTGAATAAAAATGATGAATTAGCGATTCATCATCCCCCATTCCCTTAGCAAACACTTATTAGAAGAATAAGTGACTAAAAGGAAGAAGGAAAAGAAAAAAACTATAGACCTTAGAACACATTTGATTTCTAAACAAATCTTCATAAATTCAAAGTACGAAGCTCGGTCAGACCTTTGGATTATTAATTTGTCTGAACCTTATTGGAAAGGATTTAAGACCCGACAACCTGTTAGTTCCGCATGTCTGTGTTCAGTTCGCCTCGACAATTGACACAAATTTTCATACCCAAACTCTTATGACTTAATCTTACTTGTACCATGAATGTGAAATATATCTCCCCACATCTAAAATGGCAAAGAATGACCTTCTCCAGTAAGGTGACCCTCATTCCCCATTGAAGCTACTCTTTTCTTGAGGAGTGGGGTATTCCCTTCTAAGTACAAGTTCAACCAGTCCAAAGAAGAGGAGGTAGAGAAGAGAATGGATTAAGACAAATGTAGCCACATATCCTTTGGAGCTTGGCTAGTGTAACCAAGTCTCCAACTACAAGCTTCCTCGGAAACTTTGACTTTGAAACATTTGCCTTGCTTATTTATATTTTTGCTCTGATGTGAATGGTTTTTTTATTTGATTTTTACCCGTCTAACTTTCTTGGAGACTTTATTTCTTTTTCATACATATACATTGCACCATTTACGTAAGGAGTTTTTCTTCTTAGACCACTAGACTATCCCTCCTTTGAAGCTTTATTACAACCCACAACATACCGTCTTTAGACGTCGGTGCCACCGGATTAGGTTGGGGGCCACAAGATTCAATTTGGGTTGTGTATGTTTCCATTCGTGTGTGTCCCTCATGCTAGTTGATTCTGCCCCCACCACTTCATTTGTACGTACAAATGATTGTCCAAGCTAGGTCACTGTCTAAAGAATCATGCATGTGTCATGAAATATTCTCCTTAGACCAATCAAGATGACATGTGAACATAGTCTTATGGACTCAAAGAATTAAGTCGCTCGACCTGAAAAGTCTCAATTCCAAATCCTATAAGGTTCCTATGAACATAAGTAGAGTAAGGTCTAAACCAAGTTCCATCCTACATATTTTATTCTAGACTAGTTTAATTGTCAGTATCATTTTGAAAAATTCTAATGCAAATGCAACATTTTTTATCAAGATGAATTTTTCGATTTAAGCTTTCTATGTGGATTTTAAAGAATTTGCAAAAAAATGATGAATTTAACTTTTTCAACCTTTATGTATTTTTTATAGAGTTAGAGAATGGAATGTATTTACAAGTATTACTCACGGATTATGTACAACATCACAAATGATTTTATACAAAGATATATACAAGCATTGTACAAGTTTCATACGAGACTTTATTTACAAAAATAAAATAATTGCATACTTTATATACAAATTTTATAAAAAAGGATCTTATTTACAATGTTTTTGTTATTTAATTATATTTTCATTAATACGTCTTTTACATATTGGGAAATTAATTAACATTATTTTGGTGAAAAATAAGATATTTTACCCACTGTATGGTCTATAATTCCTATATAATTAAATATTGCTCCAAAATTTGTGAAAAAAATTCTAGATATTGTCACTACGTTCTCTTTAATTACAATTCAAATTTCATCAAGATTGGATGTGTCTTTTTGCCAAAAATAAATTTTCAAGTGACTTCAGTAAATGATTTTTATTTAAATACACAAATCAGCACGGAAAAAATTAGATTATTCCATAAGAATAAAAACTTCAAGAAATCCGAATTGAACAAGACAGAATAATCTACTAGTTCACTAAGGTTTGACTTCTTGATGTTATGATTTGATGAATTACTAATTCATCATCTTTATTTGTCTTCTTGGCTTAAAATTCCCTACAAAACACATGTAAATAGCAGTAATTCTCACCTCTTAATCATCCAATATCTTCTATTAATAATGCATTATTATCATTATTTTAACTAGAATAAATAAATAAAGGAAGGAAGGAAAAAGAGATAAAAGAATGGTGTATATGTGAAATAAATAGAGACCGATCCTCACCTCAAGAGTAGGTCAAGACTTGACATAATAGGGGGAGATATGGTCCTTAAGTTATTAAAATCTCAGAAAATCAATTCACTTTGTACATATTCATCATTATTCATGATGCATATATCTTGTACTATTTTATTTATCATTAATTCTATCTAAAAACATTTCTTCCTGAAACTTGTACATAAAAATATTTTTAAATAATAAAATAATTGCGAAAAATAAATCATGTACAGAATAAAAGAGGCAACATTCTGAAAAAGATGCAAAGTCATAATTGAAAGATCAATATCTACTCCATATAAACTCAAAATGAATCAAACTCACTTTTATTGTGTTCAAAATAAAATAATTTTTAAAATAAAGTGTTTTTATAAAATTTGGAGTTAACATGTGGGTCGGTTTTTGGGGTGTCATTATACTATATGTGTAAAGTGTACATATTTAATAATTTATTTATTTCATTCTTTTTCCTTTTGGACATGTTGTATTTTTAATGAGTTGTGTATATTTTATATTATTACATAAAATACAAATAAAAATGTAAAAATAATAAAATAATAAAATAATTGTGTTTATTACATAGGTACAATGTACATACATTTACATGAGTCTATTTATTTAATCCATTAAATAATTTCATTAAAACCAAATAAAAATAGATTTAAACCATCTAATTATTCTGCAAATAATTAAAATATTAAATAATGTAACTTTTGTAAAAATAAACAAATAAAATTATGTATATTAGGCATATAGGTATTTTACACTTAAAAAATATGTGTATCTAATTATTTTAACCGAATAAATCAATTAATATAATCCATTTAAAATCATTAAAATTTAGTTTATTGATTTATAAAAAAATTATGTCAGGAACTATTTAATTTAAAGTAAATTTCTATCTATTTTTATTTATTTATTAGTTTTATCATATTGTACTTTCCTTATTCGGACTCTCATCCTATTAGTTGGACCCTGGTCCGTTGACATGGGTCAGCCACCCCTTCCTAAAAATTGGAATAAATGCCCGAACTGCCTCCGTCTCCATTTTTTCACCCCCAACTTCTTCCTTCTTCTCACTCGATTCTCTCACCTTTTGATCCATCGAAACTCCTAGATCGACGCCCAACATAAATCGTGCCTAAATAATTTCGTTTCGCGTGCTCCATTTCCCTTAGAATTTTGCCTCTTCTAATGTAATTAAATAATCTTCTGGGTCTTTCATTTCAATCTGACCCGTCTTCAACCCTCTCTTACCCTGAGATTGAGTGAGAGAGAGAGAGGGAGAGCTCTTGTGACAGAGGAGTGATTCTCCAATCGTGGGAGTGTGGAAGGAGGGCGTTGTGATCCAGTCACTAGTGACCAGAGCTCAGTCGTGAGCAGTTCCTTTAGCCTTTTGCAGCTAAATCGAGGCGAGAACCATTGCATTTCCATCGTAGGTAATTTAGATTCTTTTTCCTATCACTTCCCGTTCAATTTTATTACAATTTCCTTCAATTCTTAGATTTGTAAAATCAACCTCTGTTCCCTTGATCGGTATTCAATTTCCTCTGATTTCATCCTTGACTTACGCTTAACACCTCGCCTCACATCACAAAACTCTTCAGACGCTCTTGCATGATCTGACCAACCAGATCCTCCACTAATATGTGAAATTTGATCTTGTCCCCCACATGCACTAGAGATCAATCCATCCACCATCATTTTGTTTTATTTCTGTTGAATAACCCCTTACCAACTCATCATCTTCAAGCCCAGAATAACTTGCATGTATAGGAGCGTTCCCCCTAAATGAGATCGGTAGTTGGAGATACATCTCCACCACGCATCGGAAACAACTCACCTATATCTCGTTGTAGAGATATATGGAAGTTTAATCCACATCAGATCTCTGCAGAATATCCTCCAGGAATCGATGGAGAACATCACAGCTTCGATCCGAGTTCTAGAGACACAAATTCGATGTGTTTAAGCTCAGAGCTAGGTCCTTCTTGAGAGTTCTCCCACAATATTCATCTAGCATCCGATCAGGATCCAGAGCTCTAGATTGAAGATCCACCATCGCTCTAGGCCTAATTCAAATCCATTCAAATTGGGCGCAGAGCACAAATCAGAAATGCAAGATCACTCGAAAGTCTGCATGTGCCTTGTACAATTTTAGTGGTGAAGTTGCACTCCATACCATATAGTTTCTTTTATTTCTGTCAAGTCCTTCACGTGTAAATAATAGTAGAGAACAATTGCATAAGAAACCTTGTGAATGTATTAAATTGCATGTTAATCATTTTGTTCTGAATGCATGTGCTTCTTCACGTGTCTTTTGGGCAAAATGCAATAAATACCTTGTAGTTACCTTTGTGTTATTAATTGATATGAAATTTTCAAAAATTATAACTTAGTCCCCGTGTGTGTTGATCACGTGTAAAAACATGTAAAATATTGGAAATTGCATATACTCTAACGAATTTTATTCTTGTGTTATTAATTAGTCTAGTTTTTATGTAAATTGCATTTTAGTCCCATTTCAGAAGCGTTTTATTTCTTTGTTAATTCCTTGAATTAATTTTCTCAATAACTCCAAAATGTCTAAAAATATATAAAGCTCATATTTAAATATTTTAACTCTCATAATTTTGTATCCTTTATTTGGTATTTTGAAATGCAAAACAATACTTATTTTCTCTTTTAATCCATTACAAACTCCTAAAAATTCGAAAGTATTTTGAAAATTATAAAAATGTAGTAGATTTATTTTTTTTATCTTTTATCACATAAGTAAACCAAATAAAATTACAATAAAAACATCAAAAATCCATATATACGGAAAAACTAGTAAAAATTATATAAAATCACATAAAAATCATAAAATACATAGTTGGTCTTGTTTGAAATCTTAAGAAAAAAATCTTGTGTATAAAATTTATTTTCAAATTGTTTTCTTTTATTTTTTATTTTTAAACTACTAAAAAAATATATTATTTTTACTTTATAAATTGTTTTCGATTTTAAATCCGGATAAAATCCATAAAAATATTCAAATTCTATAAATCACTAAAAACCAAAAAATGACAAAACACAAAAAACATTTATTTATGGATTTTGAATACTTTTTACATGTTTTGAAAATATAAAAAGATACATTTTTTCTTTCGTTTGTATTATTCGAATATAGATTTTTTTTAAATAAAAATATATAAATATGAAAAATAAAAAACAATTAAATAAAAAAGAATCCAAAAATCTATACAAATACCCATTCATTGAAAAATGCATAAAAACTTGAAAATAAAATAAAATAAAAATCTTCATCAATTAACAATAACTAATTACCCTCATTTCTTTGCAATGTCCATGAGTTCGATCCTGGAAGCATTACCAAATAAATAAAAAGCAGCAAATTCTTCTCTTAGATTAAAAAAATTGAATTGGTTTCGAGTTGCGTCGACACACTATTACTTTATTCACTTCATTAAGTAAATTTAAAACCCTTGAAACCTTGATTCAACAAATAGTGCCATTGTCGGTGAGGCACGGTGAGGGTAGTTACGATTTTATTTGTTGTTTCCTAGATCTATTTGCATGTTTATTTTCATTTCATTCTTTGTCTATCTTCTGTTTCATCTATATTTTTCATACAAATTGTTCTGACTCATCTTCTTGTTTTGCCTTTGTTGCGAGGGCCCGATGAGCCAGGGGGGCTATCCTAGGAGAACTAACGCAACCGAGGGAGGTGTAGACCGATCCTTCTTCACCAACCGACAAGATAAAGCAACCAAGGAGGAGCATGAGCCACAGAAAGGTCACTTTCTTTTTTAGTTCTAATTCTTTTCATTTCCATTTATTCTTGTAATTAATTTGTACCAATTGTTGGTACTTGTTATTTTTTCTTTTTGTATAGATGCTTTGGACCCTTTTTTTGTGTGGTTGTGTGAAGCCTGTTTCGTTGGCATAGGTGACGGAGGGATTGATCGATTTAACATATTTTCTCCGCGTTCTATTTTTCTTCCTCCTTATTTTTCTAATTTTTCTATTTGTTTTCATGATTTGAGTTTTTTTGCCTTCGTTTTTATTCTTTTAATATTGATCCCCTAGTTTCATGTTTTTATTTATGGTTAAGCATGGTAATGAATTAGGTCCAAACACTCGATAGACTTCCTATTATCATAGACCATCAATTTAGACTAAGTCAAAAAAAAATATTTATTCCCAATAGAAGTTCCTGCTGTGAGGGTTTCTTTGTTGCATCATTTAGGTTAGATTTATTTTATATACTTAGATCATATTGCACGTAGACTGCTCGAGTAAGGTACACCTTTTATCTCTTGCATTTGCATTCATTTTTTACGCTCATCGGCTTCTCCAACTTCTTCCGTCATTATGAAATATTTTTATTGAAAAAAATCCAAAAAAATTGACATCCAAATAAAATAAGACTACTAATTAAAATCAATCCCTAAAATAAAATGTAAGTTATTTTGTATTACCTCCAGACAGAACGGGTTATGATGTGACCCGCCCGTGTATTCTTTGGTGCGAGGTCAAGCTACAGGTACTTCCCTCCAACCGTAGAAAGTCATTTTGGCATGCTCTACTTTATATTTCCCTTTAAGCCTGATATAACCCAGTAGTCTGGGCAGATGGTTCCACTATTTGGGGTGGTATAAAGACATACATTGGGTGACATGGCGACACCACTTACGAGTTTGAGTTAAGTAACTGTTTGAGTCGCTAAATAATAAATTTGAATGATTGAACTTTCGCGATCATCATTGGGTCAAGTTGGCGAATTTGAGGGTTTGATTTGTATTTGTTGCTAGAATAAAGATCCTCTACACATTTGTTGCCTTTCTTCACTTTTTCTTTGATTTGACATTCGTGTTCTCACATCTTCCTTTTATTTTGAAAAGGTCGGAATGGAGTGATTTTTGTTCATACTTTAGGAACCAATCTCTTTACTCTCTAATTCACTCATCCTCGCTTCAGGATGACTATCTTCCCAAATTTTCTTCTTTTTGTTTCACATTGTATCTTTTGACAACAAATCCTTTGTTCGAGTTGGATTCCTAGCTCAAGATTTCTTTTGATACTGCTTTATTTTCGGTGAGTTATTGAGTTCCTTTCACACTTACAAAGATTGATTCAGATTCCGAGGACTCGATGACATCGAAGGGCAAAGGACTCATGATTGATTAGACTGAGATCAACAATACCATGTTGAGAAGTTGATGTACCGAGAGGGTGTGGGAGAGAGTGATGGCGGTTTGGAGGGAGAGCTGTATGGAAGAGAAGCTGAAGCTTTTGGTGTCATCACTCAAAGAACCCAATGAAGGGGAGGCTCCAAGCTCGATAGCTATGTAGAACTGCTACACGGTAAATGATGGCTGCATATCGCACCAGACCTACTCTCCATCGTCGCTCGATAGTGGTCTACCCACTACTATCACCTGGGAGTCGGCTGGGACTCGAGAAGGAGCTGGAGGAGCAATCTATGAAAATGGTGGATGGACCTACATGTGGCGCAAGGGTCTATCTTTATAGAAGGGTGGAGTAATGATCGGATATGGGAATTAAAAGGGGGGAGGCATTAGCCAAAGGCGTGGAGATGGTAACGTTACATGCACGATGATGATGAGGGAGGAGCTTGCAACAACCATAGGTGATTAGGCATTTGAAGGTGGGTTAGGGTTTTAGGTCCAAGTTCGAACTAAAGGTGGCGGGTGGTGAGGTAGAGGAAGTTGGTGTGTTGGAGAGCGAGAAGAAGCTAGGGGTAGTCGGTGCAAGGTGGAGGGATGGTTAAGTAACAAATGCGACGATAATGAACGGGATAAGAAGATGGAATTCATGTACCGTTGGATCATCTCATATCTAATGGCTAGGAGAATGCCCACCCGATGCGTGTGAGGTGCACACGTGAGGTGCATGTGAGGGAGTTGTTGTGAGCAGGAATGATGTTGGCTATTGGATTGAATCTGAATCAATGACCAATAACGAAGGTCCTGCATGGCAAGAAGGATTGATTAGGTCAAGGGAGCGACTGACTAGGATGCGGGGTGGGTAAATGAGGAGCAATCGGTTGGTGGTGAACTTTTACCAAAGTGTTGATCAGGGAGTAAAAATAAAGAAAATAAAAAAAAACAAATAAAAGGAAGGGTCAAAATAAAAAGTTATCAACATGAAAGTTGTTGATCTTAGTGAGATCTACAATTTTCATGAGGGATCCAAAATCAAAATAAATCATCTGTATGAAGATGATTTTTTTTCACAAGGAGAAATTGCCAATTGATACCATATATTTTTGTGTTTTGTTTTTTTTTTGTATTTTTATTTGGATCTTAATTAGAGGAATAATTTATATACAATATATACATAATTAATTTAATTTTTATGGATTTTTTTAAAAATCAATAAAGATAAAACATGTACAGAATATACAAGGTCAATTTTTTGTTTTTACTTTTGATTTTACGATTTTATGGATTTTGTTTCTTAATGTCAAGTTAGTTAGTTAGTTAGTCAAAGAGTATAAATGAGAAAGAATTAAACCAAAATACTTAATAGGCTCAACCAAGAGTCAAAATAGGTTTTTAAATACAGAATTTACTCCTAATTTGAGCATTACCAGGGAAAGTTAATTAAGTGAATTTTAGGGGGTTTAAATTAGTGATTTGTTAAGGGATTTTTTTCTAAAATATCCAGATAGAGTAGATGGATCATGGATTCATCAGCGTGGTTATTTTATGCAAAGTTGAAGTTATTTCCAGGCAAACTGAAGATCAAATTATCATGTCCATAAGTAGTAAGATTTGAGCGTGATAATGGTACCATTGTCATTTTAGAGTTTTCATCTGACACACAGTAGTTTGTAGTAAACAGACAGTTGACGAAGCATATCTAGAGCATGATACATTCCTGTCCTTTATTGACTATATTCATATGATATCAAACGATGATTCTACTTCTGATACATGAGATGATTTCTCCTTGTGTATTTTCTTTCATTTTATTTCTTCTTACTTTTGTTTTATCATTCACATCTTTTCCATGTGTGTGTTATATTTATAATGACTAGATCCTAAGTATAGGGAGGTGAATGACTTGAGTAGTTCTATTTTCGTTTTGTTCATCTCTCTTATTGTTGATTATACTTAGGGATCTTTTACCCTAAGTATAGAGGGAGTGATGTCATTTTTTCATCTTCTTTATTTTCATTTCATTTTATTATATTCTCTCACTTGTCCTTCAAATGGCTGATGTTCATTTCTATACTTGGGATATTTTATGTAAGTATGGGGGGACAGGCCGAGTCATTGAGTATGTATATTCTTTTTCTCGATTATCCTCGTTTGAGAAGTCTTCTGTATTTAGGATGATTTGATCCTAAGTATAGGGGGATGACCAACTTCTATTCATTTTATTCTTTATTTTTGAGCTGTTATAGTTTAGGATTCTTTTATATTTGTTTATACATAGCACGAGTTTTGCATTCCTTATCGCTTTTCTATGTCACAATAAGTACATAGTTCGAGCAAAATATAAAGGGGCATCATATATATAGTATGCTTTAGCCATACTCGTACTTTATTGTATTTTAATAATATGATTCAAATTTATTAAATTGAAATTTAAAAAAAATATTTTGTAAAATGATTGTAAAATTCTTTGTAAAATATTCTATGAATATTATTATTAAATTATTTGAGTTCTTTTAAATGGAAAGTATGTTTAAAGCCACTCATCATCTGCATCAACATGATCAAGATACATATCCGTTGGAAGAAAAACGACATGAAAAAAATTATCGAGAAACTTTTTATGAAAGAATTTATATACACAAGTTATAAGTAATTGTGGATTTTATACATTGATTTTACAACAGTTTATATACATATTTTTCAACACTTGTTATGTACAAGTTATTAAAAAACATAATCTAGGAAATATTTCAAAATATTTTACAAAATAATTTTACAAAACTTTTCGAAAAAATTACAAAAAATACAAACCTTTAAAAAACTGTTTTACAAATGCTTTTCAAAATTATTTATAAAACAATTTTACAAAGAGTTTTTGAAATTATTTTAAAAACTTTTTACAAATAATATTTTTGAAAATATTTTATTTCCAATCATTTTACATATACTTTACAAAATAATAATAATTCTATACGAAATAATTGTATGAAATATTTTACAAACAAACTGATTTTACAAACTTTCTACTACAATATTTTACAAAAATATTTTTTCAAGGGTTTTTACAAAAGGTTTCTACAAAGAGTTCTATAGGATGATAATGTCATCTCAACTGTTATAATAATAATAATAAGATGTTTCATATATTTTCTAAAGAAAATATAACTACCGATTTTGTTTTTAGACACGTTCCTATTGCATTAATAATAATGCATCTACTGGTTGAGAATTATTTGGTAGGGAATAGTTGATGCATAAATCACATTCACTTCTGTGAGAAGAATGATGTATATCAGGGGATTATAACATTCGGAAAAAATTTAAACCATGAACTATTATTGCAGATAACTCAAATTGGAAGAAGGAAGTGGTATATGAAATTAAAAAAAACTAGATTCAACATTGGAGGTCGACCTTTTCCATGTTGATTAGGGGAGTCATCTATGTCCTGAATTACTCGGGGGACATGGAACGGGATGAATATGCTATTTTTGTTGTTATTTTCATTTCCATCCATCCATTGGAATTGAGTTCCAATAGTTTGTAAAAGCGGTGGAGTGGAAAGTGTTAGGATTAGAGTCAAATTAGGATTGGGAATCCTAATGAGATTGGACTCCTAATCCCAATAGATATTGAGTTATATTCTATTTATAATCCTATCAGGAATAGGACTATGGGATAGTATTTGAGGTATATGGGGGGGGGGGGGGATGGGTGGAGGCATTGCCTCGACACCACCACAACAAGAACAATGTAACCCCTCGAGAGAAAATGGGAGAGTGAGAGAAGAGATGAGGCGAGGGAATGGAGAGAGTTGTACTCGTTCTTCTTTTAGGGATCTTTCTTCTTTGGTGGTCGCGAGAGGTGACTGACCACCGTTAATAATGGTTGTTCTTTTCTTCATGTGCTTCTATGATGGTAGCCGATTGCGCATCCGCATCTGTACATGTATCCGCTTCCGTATCCGGGGACGTTCGTATCCCCAACATTCGGTATCCTAGAGGAGACGATACCGGAGGGTCTTGTTCCCGTCAACTGGTATCAGAGCGTAGCAGATACCACTTTTGTGCTCAACAGAGAGATGATAGGTGAATGGAAGAAGAGATTGGTGTAAATCTCATCTATGAGCAAAAGCACAAATCGTCGGTAGAGGAGGGTTACTGGCTGATGAAACGCTCTCCTGGCCTGCTTGTTCTTCTCGAATTCCTGCAAAGAAATCAGAGAGAAAGATTTTGGTCGTTGTATCGACCAGGTGAGCGTTCGTCAGAAGAGATTAAGGTTAATTAATCTCCTTTATTTTATTTATACTCCTAAACAAATGTGTATAGTGATTCGTACGGGAGTGTCGAACTCAGGGAGGCAAACTGTATTAAACTAGGAAAATCAATAGAAAACCTAAGGATAAGTGTTCCCTAATTTTTAGTGTATTTTTAGGAATTTTTCTGAATTTTTATTTGATTTTTATGAATTTTATATTGTTTTTGCAATTTTTGATTATTTTATGATTTTTATTATTATTGGAAAATGCTTAATTTTTTTATTTGATTTTTAATTTTGTACTTTTTAGACTTTTAAAGGTTTTTACTATTTTTAGGGATTTTAAAAGGGGTATGAAGCTTTTTATAATTTTTGGTTTGTTTTTAAGGGTGAAAAGGGAATTTTTATTGCAAACAGTGTGGTTTTTGTGATTTTTAATGATGAAAATAATGCGAAAATATTTTTATTTTATTTTCTGTAAAAACTAGATGAAATTACCTTTAAAACGATATGCTATACGTTTTTAGAGGATTTTTATTGAATTAGTTATGAATTTTTGAAGTTTTTATGTATTTTGTATTTTTTTTTTATTGATTTTATTAGTTAATTTTTATTTTATTTTGGGTCTAATATGTAAAATATGGTACTATATATTCACTACAGTTTTTATGGAATTTTCAAAAGTATTTTTATAATTTTTATGGTGTTTTAGAGGTTTAAGGTGTATATAGTGTATTATATAGGAGTAATAGGGGTATTTCTGTAATAAAAAGTAATAGGCAGGGGCGCACTTAAAAAAATCAGAAGCAACGAGGGTTAATGTGCAAAAATGCCCAGATCGTCACGCGCCTCGCACGAGCTGCTCCCCTGGAAGGACTGGATCGCAAAATCAAAAACCTGCGAGGGCGTCCCTGCAAAATTCACCTCGTCCACGTGATTCGCACGTGTCTCTAACCGGCGAGGACCTATCTGCAATTTCAGAAACCTGTAAGGGCGTGCCCGCAAATTTTCCAGCATCCACGTGCTTTGCACGCGCTTTCAGCCGGCGAGGACCTGTTCGTAATATTGAAAACCTGTCGGGGCTTGAATGCAAAAGTCACAACACTCACGTGACTAGCACGTGCGATTCCTGTTAGGCCCCGCTGTCGACACCTGGCTCCTGTACGTCCGTTCGATGGCGACGATCCGACGGTGGAGATTTGGGCGTGGCTCTACGGTTCGGATCGGATCTGGAGCAGTTGTTGGAGATCGAACGTCTCTGAAGCGGTCTCGATGAACTGGGACGAAGGCGGACTCCGGCGAGATTGGATCGGCAAATTGCGGAGCTCCTCGGCTCAATCCTCGCAGCTGACGGTTCGAATAGCTTCGTCTTCGTCGTTCGCGCGAGCTGAGCGTCAAAACTTCGATCCGAGGACGCTGATCGATGATCTGGAGACGGAGGTTCCTTCGCGGCTTCAGTATCCTCGATACCTCCTGTATCTGTATAACTCGAGCGATCTAATCGCTACAGGAGGCCACAACCACCTCCGATCGGTGTTCCGACGTCGAATGAGGTCCCCGGAGTGATGTGAAGGATCGGATTGCGCTTAGGTTTCGTCGGAGCTGGAGGATATGATGACCTGCACCTGCAAACACAAAAACTACTGGACCGAGGACTTGGAAGCCTCGATCCTATGGATCACAGCACAACGGGGGGGGAATGAGTGAACGAGGCGGAATGAAGATGGAGGAGAGCCTCGAAGCTCCGGCCGTCGGACACGGCCGGAGATGGTCAGAGATGGACGGGGATGGAGAAGTGGATGTCGATCGATGATGACGATAGAAAATCGAATGAAATCGAATGGATTTTGAGGCTATTTTCAACTAAAAACCAGAAGAGAGGGATTGAGAGGAGAATGGACTGGTTGAGAGGAGAATCGGAAGGGAGAGAAGTAGATCGGACTAGAAATCTAACCTGGAAGGAGAAGGAAGGTAGCTGAAGGTAGAAGGCGCGCCTGGGATGCTGGAGCTCGGCGAAGCTCCGCAGTAATGGCCTCGACGACTGGCGCGATCGGAGGCTGGCGCGCACGACGGCGGAGCGGCAGGGCTTCGCCTACGGCGCGGCGATCTCGCCGATCCTCCTCCCTCTCGCTCGGCGGAGCAGGAGCGCTCAGGCTGTCACTCTCGGAGCTCTCTCTCTCTCTCGCGAAGCTCGGTGGAAGAAAAATGGAAATGGCGGATGGGTTGAGCTCGCGGGGGTTGACATGTATATATAGAGGAGGGTGACGATGTATCTGGACGGAAGAACGGCTGGATTGGGTTCGTTAGCCGAACAGATGGGAGGTTGGAGCGGTTGGGGGAAGTTGAGAGCTTCGGAGGAGAGGTCTGGAAGGATGAGCTCGCCAGGCGCGAGGAAGAAGCTTGGGCGCGAGGTGTTCTGAAGAGGAAGAAGACGGGTGAACAGTGCCTGGGCGGGCACTGTTCACCCTTTGACTGGTCAACCGCCCAATAGGAAATAATTAAATATAAATTATAAAGTAATTATATAAATTAGTTAAGTAATTAATTAATAAGTAATAAATAATTCTTATTAATTAATTTTTATTTTATTCATTATATAATTTTATAAATTACTTTTATGAATATAAATGTATTTTTATTTACTTTTTATAAGATTATTTTATACCTTTAAATAGATATGTATAGGTATACTTATAGGTATTTTACCTATGTATGTTATATACATTTTATTATTATTTTTTTTATTATTATTTTTTATTTATTTTGGATTGGTGCTTTTAATAAGTTATATATATTATCCATATTATAAAAGGATTTTTTTTATTTATTTATGTATATATAAGTAGTATAGGTGAGTTGTCTATAGATCTATATATTTTTTTATTAATTAAAAATTTTTTTTTTCTTTTATTATTATTATTTTTTTTTTTTACACCATTTTATTATTAATTCTTTTAGTTATTATAACATATATTATCAACATTATTTACAAAATATTAATTTATAAAAATATTGAAGATTGGATAACATAGGTACTATGTACAAAAAGAGCCAAAAACCTAACTTTTGCATATGGACCCCAAAAATTATGCACCCAATTTTATAAAATAGTTTAGGACATGCTATATACAATTAAAGGTGAGTTTGGGTGATTTGGAGTTTTTATTTGCAAGTTATGGGTCTGTGAAGTTGAGATTTTGGCTTTTTATTTTGTGTATAAATTGTACAATAAGTATTATTTTTATGCAAACTCAATTTTGTATTTTTATTTAAATTATTATCTACAACTTTGATGAAGGAAGTTTCTAGGTTTGGAGTGGTTTTGATGATAAATAAAATAGGTGAAGAATTTACATTATGGAGAGTGGGTAATTTATATTTTTGGTCTTGGTTTTCTTGATATTTTTATAGGTTAAGATCCTTATCTCCCCCTACTTATTTCTTTTGTCGACCTGGTCAATATTGACCTGGTCTCGGGGTTAGGATCAGTCTGAATATTTTATATCCAGCCTTCTTTTATTTTCCTTTTTCTCTTTATTCTTTTATTTTGGTGAAAATAAATGTTAAATATATAATATTAGTATTTGTGGTTAGAATGTTAATTACATGGAATTAGTGGCTATTTACATGTATTTTACCAAGGATTTTAGCCAAAATGAAAGAATAAAGGAGATGAATCATGGATTCATCACTGGCAAGTGGTTTTGATGTGGATTTTGAGAATGGAAACACGAGAAGAGGCCTTCTATACTGGAACTAGACACGTGAGACTCATCGTCCCTTATTCGCAACTATAGCAATACAATTATGAAAACAAAACTGTAAAAAACTTAGAAGTTTACGACTCATGAACTTGAAGATCAATGTAGTGCTCTCTCCCCCCTTCTTCCCTCTCTCTCTTACAAGAGATATAAAGTAATTGTTCTATGTAAATCTGATAATCACCCAATTCTCATAATAGGTCTATTTCACATTGGGGTAATGGATGGCTATTTATAAGCTAAAAAGGTATTTTGATGTGAAATATTTCATCAAAGTGTATTGTTTTTCACATGGCTAGTACTGATAATAAATTAATTACATGAAAGAAATATTTGATACTCAAAATCAACATAGCCAACATATGTTACATATGTATGGAGGAGACAAAAATTCACATCACTTGCTATCAAGCTCCAAAAAAAGCTCCAAATAAACATTGCAATTTTCGAATTTGTTAAACCTTGGAAATCAAGCAAAATTGTTGGATTTTTTAAAACATTCCATACGCTACTATAAAATGCAACTCAAATTAATAAATGAAATCCAACATGTCATCAACCTAATAGTTGATTTGGAAGCAGTGATGTAAGGATCCTTCATAGACAACTATTGATCGATCCACAAAATTCTCAAGGCCTATCTTTTCTCTGTGCATTTGCTTGGTGTTTAACAATACGAGGCGAGCAAAAGAGATTTCTCTCTTCCCCATGCATGATGAAATTTTCTTTGATGCAAGTAATCGACAATAGACTAGGAAGCTGCTAGCAGTATACCCAATCATTTATACACAAAGTAATGGTAGACGTTTCAGCATCAGCGTTATAACATAAGTTTTTCGAGCATTGATTCAAATTATTGTTGGTGTTTTGTGATAATTGATGAATTCTGTATTGCAAGGATATAAAAAATCCCTAACATCTGCAAGTAAATTAAGCATGTTGCTTATATTGAAAATAAATGTATTCTCGTGCATAAATAGATTGACGACCGCGATCTATTTCTAAAGAAATGAAGCTAAATGTTATAGTAAAGAGGTCAAGAAAACTCGAGAGCAAAAGAAGGAACAAGCAAGACTTGTTTTACAAGAAACGAAGAAGAAAAGCCTAAAGATTCACATAGTTTTAATATTAATATGAAATCGCATTAATGTTGCGATGTATTGTTGGTATATAATTATTTAAGTCAAAACAATTCACTCGACTAACTAATTGTCACGCATGTACGCAACTAAGCTCTCCTTCAGCCAACTAATGAGTCCACCAGTTGACTATTCTAAAAATTAATGTTTCAATTTTATATCTCTATTTTCAATAGACTATAATTTTTCCTTGGTCTATTAACAAGTCTTTCAATTGACTCCTGGAAATATCATACGAATTAAGTTTGACCTAGAGATCAAGCACAATGCATTTATTTTAAGTTGATTACTCAAAATTCCAATTGATATGTTTTTATACCAATAATAAAAGTAAGGCAAGTATGAAAACATATCTTGAGTATCAAAACTCGAATGACCATGTGTGTTACGTGGGATGAGCCTTAAACAACATGGAGATGATTTAAAAAGCTATCTCCTACTCACCTCGAACATCTATCACATATAGTTTTCTATCGCCTTACACTCTCCTACTAGTCATAGAATAAAAGAAATAAATAGAACTCACTATCTACCTTAGTTTTAGGACATCGGTTGTTTGAATCTTATTTTATGCTTATACAAGGTTGGTTCTATGTTTATTTTAAGGGGCGCTTCTACACGTATTGGAGGATAATCTTCACCGCTCTAAATTTACATATAGCGTTCAAACTCACAATTGACATCGATTAAACCAAGACCAATTCACTAATATAAGGTAGGTATGTGTGTTACATTAGGGTTTTAGGTAATCCAAATGCTAGTGTTTCGGATATCGAGTTGCGAGTTTAAAACAGCTTCATTTCCCTAGCAGTGTTTGTTGGGAGACTTCACATTGACACAATTTCAAGAGCTCTAAAACATTACTTTCGATAGCAATGCTATTGCACTCATGAATACATGTAACAAATAATACACACACACATATATGTATGTGTATATGTATATCTATATCTATATATATATATAAACCTTTTACAGATTCCATGGTCGAACTCATGGAGGAAAACTTTCAACTTAGGTAGATAGTACAATTCTCACGTGTTCATGGTCTTCTATCCATTTATGGCATTTTATAATGATTTTTTATGTATTTTTGGGGGATTTTTTAAGTGTATTTGTATTTTTTGTGTGATTTACTCCTTCATGATACGCTATATTAGTACCTGTTTTTTATATATATTATATATTTTTATTTTTGATTCTGATTTTTTGTATTCCCAGAACTTTAAAAAAATAAATGGATTACATCTTTAAAGTAATGTTATTTTATGAAAAAGTGATCTTTTAAAATTTATAAAACGATGTCAATTGATCAAAATTAAATTCTACAATGGTTTATGTTTTTTTATAATTCTCCTTGTTCTTAGTAACCTTCAGGCAGTTATAAGTTTTCGTAGAGTTTATAAAAGGATTTAATTGAAAGTTAGCATACTGGTGCAAAACTTAACATTTTTATTATTTCTAGGGTATTAAACAATAAGTAAACATATGCAAATTATTTTTATTCTATAGATAATTTCTATACCTCTAAAATGATATTGCATGTAATTTCTAAATTTCATGTGATTTTAGCGTTTTTTAGAATATTTTAAGCATTTTAGGATTTTAATGTATATATTGTGATTTCGAAAATGATTTTTGGACATGTTTAATGTACATTGATGTCTATACTTCCCAATTTTTGTGAGTTTTTTTCTCATGTCTGATGTTTAGTATTGTTAGAGTAAAAAGGTATTTTCATGAGTTTTTTATTATCAGAATTATTAAATGATAATGTTTTTCAAATCTAAAATTAGTTGATATACAATTTACTACTGTATTTTACAGTGTTTTTATTTTTTATATTCAATACATTATATCTACTACAGAATTTATTAGTTTCATAACATTTATGTAATTTAGAATGATTGAATCGTAATTACTGGAAAGTTACTTATGCACGACAAATAAGAAATGTTGCAGAACAAAAATGTGCAGAAAGCACTAAAAATTCATTACATGTTCGGATTGAGCTTAGTTGCTTCAAAAGGACACGTTCACAAATAATAAAGTTCCGAAGGCGAACATAAAATATTCCCATCAGTCTTGTGCTTGCTCACCAAGAATGGGCATCGAAGATGGTATCTATCAACGGCGATTGGAGGATACACATGCAATTGCATGGAACCTATTGATGTTGGCCTCTACACTTGATCGAACAACTATGACAAGGGAAGCTTTGATCAGATCTCGATCGTCGATCTCGGATCTATGCAACCAATCTAACGACAATTGTAACATGGATGGGAAGTAATAGATCTAAATCGCTGGCGGACGACTCTTTTTCATTGATTGTATGGTTGTTGTGTAAACTAGGGAAACAACTACCTTCTTCTCCAAATATTTTGATGTTCTACATCCATGGCGATCCTTTCTGTATGAGAGAATTTGCTCCGACGATGGCACTTTTCCTTAAGCAATAAAATAGAGAGCATGGGTTCTCGTCTCACCTGTTGGTGATCTCAGATGGTTGAAGAAGACCAAATCAAAGCAAAGGAGAATAGATCTGGCTTGCATGAACTTATTCATGCAATTAATGGAATACTATCTTGATTTGACTTGAATCGAATCTCAAATCAACACATATGTGAGTGAAGGGATGAGCCATCTTGAGGTGATAGATCGACTCGAGACTCAGATCCATTGTGGATCTGATGTGTTCAGGTAGTAGGACGGAGGAATCAAGAACTCCAACAAAATCTTGTGGGAAATGATCTATCCAGAGTGGATGAAAGCATAAAATATATATGACGATGATCAGAAGTTGAGAGCTTTGATCGTCGAACATGTTGGATGCGTGATGTATCTCCGATCGAGGTTGATTAGAGATGGATTCTAAGGAAACAATATGGATGAAGTCGAAGGTAGGACGAAGGATATCAAAAGGGACAACAATGGGAAAATTGGGGTCAATACTAAAAAACAGAGCTACAAAAACTAATATATCAACCTTTAACGTATTGAAATGAACTGGAGGAAATCGAGGTTTGGAAAGCTCGATTTGATGTCACCTCAACGTGGGAGATGCTCCATAAACCTGAGCTCGGCGATGGAACTCATTAGGGATGATCTCGTAATCCATACTCTCTCAACCACTTACACTAAGTCTTTTCTGTTTGGTTGCAAGGTTGGGCAGGGTTGGCCCAACCCTGGTTACTATTCACTGGGTACTTTCTCCTCACAGATTACTATTCACCCATCTCAACCCAGCCCAACCCAACCCAGTCCAACCCAGCAACCAAACAGACCCTTAATGTCAACGTTCTCGCACATCTTCATGTATATCGGTATAACAATGTCGAAATAAAATGTCTTGATACAGAAATTGAATAAGTTGTTCAGTGTATGAGTGCATGTGTGGGTGTGAATCTCCGTTATCAAGAACAGAAAATTCAAAGCGTTCGAATTTAAATATTCAACAATATACATATATATATATATATATGAGGTAAATGGGGCTGCCCCCAGGGAGTAGCCAACTTGGCTACTCCCACCCCTATTTTTCCCTCATTTTTTTATTTTTTTGGAAAATAAAAATTTGTATATTCATCATTATATCCCTCTCACATTCTATTAAAATTTCGTCAGAAACAGAGACTCCTACGGCCTCCATCCAAACATGGTCGATTTAAAAAATCCTGCGACCGTTAAAAAAATGACGTCTGGATGGAGGGCTTAGGAGTCTCTGTTTCTGACGAAATTTTAATAGAATGTGAGAGGGATATAATGATGAATATACAAATTTTTATTTTCCAAAAAACTAAAAAAATGATGGAAAAATAGGGGTGGGAGTAGCCAACTTGGCTACTCCCTGGGGGCAGCCCCATTTACCCCTATATATATATATATGGGAAAAATGTGTATGCCCCCTAGGGGAAAAATATACATTGTTGGCTGGGAGGAAGTTACGCTCCACAAGAATGAGGGGGGTTGGGGGTCAAGCATCTTGATCAGATGAATGAGGCCTTGCTTCTTAAGTGGGCGAGCAGGATCTGGGGCCTTGGGGAGGATTTTTGCTGCACCGTGCTGCGCAAGATCTACGGTATTGGGGGGCACCGCCGAGGCCGGGTGATTGCGTGGATTCTCCCATGCAATTCAGGAAGGGGATGGTGGATGTTTTCTCTAAGCATATCTCCTTGTTTAGGCCGATCCTTGGTAATGGCGAGTCCTTTGCGTTTTGGTATGACGACTGGACGGGGGGCTCTTATGTGCGTGTTTCCTACGCTTGTTTGCTCTTGCGGATGACAAAAATGCAGTGATTGCGTCATGTTGGTCGGATGGTAATTGGTTCCGCTTTCTCATCTAGTTCTCGGACCAGAGATTCGAGGATTTCCTCGCATTACTGGATGCTATCAAGGATGTGGGGCGTCCAACGATGGGGAGAGATCATTGGGGATGGCTTGCGGGTCCGTTCACAGTCAAGAAGGGCATTTGGGGCGATTTGCAGGCCTCCGCCGTCTCGCTCGGAGGTTGTGATCCGTGATTGTGCGTTTTTATTGGGTCTCAAGCTCCCGGAACGGGTTGGGTTCTTCTTGTGGCTGCTACGCAGACAAAGGCTGATGACGAGGAACCAGTGTGCTAGACTTCTGGGCTCCACTTCTGATAGGTGCCTTCTTTGCGATGAAGCGATTGAGACCGTTGAGCATCTATTCTTTAAGTGCCCCAAGGTGATCCAGATCTAGGGGGTGCAGATTGATTTGGTTATGCGGTTTGGATATGGCCTCCTTTTGCGACTCGATGATTGCTAACAAGAACATATCTCGGAGGGAGCTCGTCTATCCAATTGCCATTCTTTGAGCCGTTTGGCTGGGAAGGAATGCTTTGCTCTTCTCGGGCCAACGCTTCTACAAGGAAAACGTGGGGATTCATGCTGCAAGATTGGTGGAGGAGTGAGGATTCAAAAAAAAAAGATTGGTGGAGGAGTGGGAGATGTAATGGGTTATTTTTTGTTCCTTCACTGTAAGTTTCCTCTTTATTTTTTGTTCTATAATAAATCTTTGGGGTGAACACCATTGAGTGTCTCCCCTTGTTTTTGGCTCAAAAAAAAAGAGAGTAAGATGATGGATAATGATGTTGGAAGATTAACTAGACGTGAACTGATGGATCCCTCCCTTGTTGTTGTGCTCCGAGCACACCTCGATTCTTTCCTCAATGGAGTATACAACTTCCATGCTCTTCCCACTAGTAGAGGAACTCACCTCCCCAAAGGCTGAAGGCGTTCAAGGTAGGTAGCGATGAAGCCGACAGTGTCGGAGGAAACATGGTTGACCAGTGTCAGTGTCGCCATTAGGAAGAAGGGCTCCATCATTGCCAAGTTCATGGTCCCATCCCTTTTGTAGTGGGCGCTCTCTTGCATGTGGGCTCGTTGGATCAAGAAGTTGTAGGTGAGGATTAGGCCTCCCTTTCCCCAAAAGGGGAATAACTTCTCGTCGAAGGCCATGCCGTAAGCGAAGATGATCGACCCAATGTAGGTGGAGATTAGGGCGCAATAGGCCATAAAGGCGGAGTTAATGACATGCTAGGCCATAAAAGAGGAGTTAACGGCATGCTTCATCTTGACGATGCTCATGCTGAGGGTGACCAACCCCAACATGCTCTGATGACGATCGAGATGGCTACCAGCCGTTGTCGCCCGTGTTGATCTATTCAGGTACTTTCGGGAGTTGTGCCATACGTGTTGCCTGTAATGAAGAAGAATAGGTGAAGAGAGGTGGAAAGGGTATTTTGGTCCACAAAATGGAATTTTGCAGCTCAATTGACGAAAAATATAGCAGAAGTACCATATTGAAATCAGACATAAAGATTAGGTACCTCATTGTAACTTTTAGATGTTCGGGTATCACATCGTGTTAGAGATTACAGAAGATTTCTTTCTTTATATTATATTGTAACCCCACGAGGGCTTTTACGTTAAGAGAATATTCTATATGGCTATTTGTTAAGAGAATATTCTATAGAGAATATTCTATATTCTATAAAGAATATTCTATAGAATATTCACCTTTGAGCCCTCTAGGGTTTAGTCCTATCTAAGGACCCCTAGACCTCTTGAATAAACAACGAATCATCTTTTCTTATCATTCTTTCACATGGTATCAGAGCAGCAGTCCCTAGGCCGATGTTCTGTCCTAATCACCCCTCCGCCACTGCCAACCCTCCAAGTTCATCTACAGCAACATGCCGCCTCGGGGTCTCCGCACCTCCTGCCTTAGGCCCCCACTGCCTTAGGCCTATACCGCCTCAGCTGAGTGTAGCCAAGCTGCTCTAGGGCAGCCAGGTACCACCGCCAGGCCGGCCAGGCCCGCCCCGCCAGGTCCATCTGCCAGGCCCTCTGCCAGGCCCCTCCGCCAGCCCTCCCAGGGCCTCCTTGCGCCGCCAGGCCCCCTCTTGTGCCATCAAACGATCATTGCCTCATCCTTCTTATTCCTTGATGAGGGTTTAGATATTTGATGATAAATTTAGGCAATATATACTCTCTAGGTCACTTTTTCTTGACCTAAGCTGCCACGATGACGTCTGCCGAGATCAAGCCCACGTACCCTACTTCTTTGCTGGTACAGGGCACTTCTATCAAGTTGAAGGGCTCCGAAAATTATGTTCTCTGGTCTCGGTCTTTCAAAGTGTTTGTTGGTGGCCAGCGCAAGAGCTACATTCTTACAAAAGTTCCACCTGCGGAAATTGATAAGAACTATGAAACTTGGTTTGTTGATAATTGTCAGGCTATCACTTGGATGACGAACAGTGTCGATCCAAACATTACTGTGAATCTTCTTTACAAAGACACCGCTAAGGCAATGTGGGAAAACCTTGAGCATACATATTCTCAGAAGACAACTAAGTCTCGTCTGTCAAACATATACATAGGAATTTGGTCTGCTACTCAGGGAGAATCAAGTCTTATCGAATACTACAGGCTTCTTACAAGTCTTTTTGAGGAAATCCTTATTTTTCAGCCCGCATGTTGTGATAAACAAGTAGGAGAACGTGTTGAATGGCAGGTTTACAGATTTCTCTCGGGGCTAAATCCAAAATATAAGCCTGCGAAAGATCAGTTTTTGATGGATGATACTCTACCTACTCTTGAGACCATCTTCGGACGCTTACAGGAGAGCTAGAGGCTCCAATTCAGCACTCTACCACCCACACTTCTACAGAGACGATGGCCCCTATACCTCCGCAGGATACAGAGGACGTCAAAACTATCAAGGAGGACGAGGACGTGACTCAGGGCGTGGACGTGGTCGTGAATATGGACGCAGTCGTGACTCTGGACGCGGACGTGATTGTGATTCTTCTACCCGGTATCCAGCATGTGTACACTGTAGACTTTGGAATCACCCTTCTGATCGTTGCTGGGCAACGTTTAGGATGCTACCTAATGCTAACAATGCCTATGATGAAGTATCATATGATGCAACTGCAAAAACATCTACTCAGCAAACCAGCGAGGCACAAACCCCACTCACAGCTTCTGAATAAGCTCGCCTACGACAACTGCTGCAAGAATCTAGTCCTTCTGATAGTAATGCTTCTGCTCCTACCGCTAGCCTGGCTACTACCTCATGTACAGTAGCAAACTCTGTCTCTGCCTCTAAGCATGCAGGAATTATTGATTCTGGAGCTTCTACCCATCTGACGGGAGAAGGAAGTTTGCTAACCTCTCCCAGTCGTCTTCCTCTGTGAGGATTGTTCGGGTTGCTAATGGGGATCATTCCCCAGTGACTGTTGTTGGTACTGTCAACTTTTCTTCCAAGCTGCATCTGACAGATGTTCATTGTGCCCCTGCTTTTCCTCTCAGCCTTCTATCAGTACATATAAGCTATGTCGTCAGCTTAACTGTCGTGTTATTTTTTATGAGGTTTGTTGTTATTTTCAGGACATCCGGACGAGAAAGATTTTTGGTGGGGGTCATGAGAGGAACGGCCTCTATTACCTCGACATCCCTTCTGATTCCAACTTTGTTGGTGCGGTCTCCATCTCTGAAGATCCTTTTCAATGGCACCTTCATCATGGTCACCTTTCTGCTAAAGCTCTCTCCATGATATTCCCTGAACTTTCTATGCTAAACCCTTTGAGTGTGAAGCATGTCAGTTCGGGAAACATCATCGAGCCTCCTTTCCTGCACAGACTGAGCCTCGCCGCCATACTCCTTTTGCACTTGTTCACTGTGATATTTGGGGACCCTGTCCGTTCTGAAGTCTAAGTGGTCATAAATATTTTGTTGTCTTTGTGGATGACTACAGCCGATCATTGGGTTTCTTGTTAAAGGAACGTTCAAAAATTAACAATATTATCAAGAATTTCTTTTACTATGTCAAAAACATCGCTCTCCACTATGTTAAAATATTTCGTTCTGATAATGCATTAGAACTTACACAAAATGATTTGACATCCTTCTTTGCTTCCCAGGGTGCTATCCATCAAATCTCTGCCCATATACCTCCCAACAGAATGGGGTAGCCGAAAGGAAACTTCCACATCTCCTCGACATTACCCCGCTCTCTTCTTACTCAAATGAAGGTTCCCAAAACCTATTGGGGAGATGCTATTCTTACTATTGTCCATCTTATCAACACAGAGTTCCCTCTGTCTCCCTAAATAGCTCCACACCCTTTGCCTTATTGTATCCAAATGATTCACCATTTCCTCTACCTCTGCGGATTTTTGGATGCAATGCCTTTGTTGACACTTTCATACGGCAGACAAATTATCGTCACGTGCAATTAAATGCGTCTTTCTGGGTTATTCGCAAATAAAGAAAGGGTATAGATGCTATGATCCTTGTGGTAAACGCTACTATGTCTCAGTTGATGTCACCTTTTTCGAACAAACTCGCTTCTTTAATCAATGATGTGTTTGACATACCATTAGAACTTCCCTCCTCCACCAATTGTCTATAAAAGAAAACATGTGTCCCCTCTTGTTCATGTTCCTCTACATGTTCCTTTGTTGCAGGAAAATAATGCCATCTTCAAGTGCCCCCACCAACACTACTCCGATGATCCTCAGAGCTTCCAATTGCCCTACACAGAACAAAGAGGCAGTGCACTATTCATCCTATGCGTAATTTCACGTCCACTGATAGCCTATCATGTTCTGATAAAAGATATGCAGATGCTCTTATGACAATATCTGTCCCAAGAGACTATCACAATGCATTACAGGACACGGGGGCGACAAGCTATGAATGAAGAAATGGGATGCTCTCAATTCCAGAGGAACATGGGATCTAGTTCAGTGTCCCGAAGGTGTCAGGCATGTTGCTGCAGATGGGTCTTTACTACGAAACATTCTCCAGATGGTTCTATTGACAGACTGAAAGCAAGACTTGTGGCAAAAGGCTTTACACGGATATATGGAGTTGATTACTTCAAGACTTTTTCACCTGTTGCCAGTATGGGTCTATTCGCACTATCCTCTCTGTAGCCGTGAACAAAGGATGGCCTATTTTTCAACTGGATGTCAAGAATGCATTTCTATATGGTGATTCTTGAGGAAGAGGTTTACATGATGGAAAAGCAATTTATGGTCTAAAGCAAAGTCCGAGGGCATGGTTTGGCATACTTAGTTCAGAGATTACCACTCTGGGCTTTCAGAGAATTACATCTGACCAAGTCTGTCTTTGTCAAAAAACGATCAATAGGTACTGTCATACTAGCTGTATATGTGGATGACATGGTTGTCACAGGTGACGATGATAAAGGAGTGCTAGAAGTGAAGACTTTTCCTGCAAAAGGTTTTTGTTACCCAGGATCTGGGGAAACTTCGTTATTTTCTGGGTATAGAAGTCTTACGCACCAAGAAGGGGCTTCATATGTCACAAAGAAAGTACTGCTTAGATATACTAACTGGAAGCAGGACTACTTGGGAGCCAAGTCCTCTGGCATACCTGCAGAACCAAAGAAACATTCTACACCAGATGATCCTGCCTTTGAAGATACTACAAGATACAGAAGCCTGGTTGGCAAACTTCTGTACCTTACTGTTACTAGGCCAGACATATCATATGCTGTGAACAGAGCTAGCCAACATATGGAGAAACCATGCTACAGCCACTGGCAAGATGTTCTTCAGATCCTTCGCTACCTGAAGGAATCCCCTGGACGTGGTCTATTCTATGGGCAAATAGATACACTAAGGTCGATGCTTATGTTGATACTGATTATGCAAGCTCATCTGAGGATCGTCGTTCTACGACGGGCTATGCGATGATTGGTAGGAGGTAACCTTATTAGTTGGAGGAGCAAGAAGCAGACAGTGTTTCCCGATCCAGTGCAGAGGCAGATATAGGGCAATGGTTATTTGTTAAGAGAATATTCTATAGAGAATATTCTATATTATATAAAGAATATTCTAATAGAGAATATTCTATATTATATAAAGAATATTCTATAGAATATTCTCCTTTGAGCCCTCTAGGGTTTAGTCCTATATAAGGACCTCTGGACCTCCTGAATAAACAATGAATCATCTTTTCTTATCATTCTTTCACACATCGAAAATGAGTGTAAAGTTCAGGGACTTTATGTAATTTACTCAGAATATTATATATTAACAAGTTATAACATATATGTGAATATATTAAAGAAATATTTAAATTTATGATTTAAATATATATAGTTATGTTTATTGTAATTTTATGAATATTTTTCTATATAAATTGAGGATTACGTCTCGACCACCTCAAGTCTTACATCCTGTCCCAACAATGAAAAACAACTCGATCTTCCTCGCATTTTTAAAACCGTGTTTGCTACATCTTGAATCTTAAACGAGTGAGTGGCGTCTATTCGATTGTATAATCTTAATTTTGATGCCCTTTTGTGATTCGGTCATCTTCAATGACGAGTCATAGTGAACGTATACCAAATCATTAAACTTTTCTTGATACAATTTATTTCCTTTTTTCAAATAGTACGATGGAGGGGGTCGCTCAGCAGGAGGTGCAGACTCAACAAGGGGAAGTGGCTCGACATAAGCCGGGAGGCTTGATGCGGGTCGGTGGAGGCTCGATGTGGGGAGGGAGATGGGGGCCGCCAATCCCTCCAGGTTCATAAGCAATGACATTCTCCCTCGGAGCAGCTTCCAATGTGATGCTTCTTGTGCAGGATGATGGTCACTTTGCAAATGTGACATAGACAAATATTCAGATTAAAATAATAAAAGGGTGTCCAAATGCGTCTACCAGGTAGTGATTGATTGTTTCTCCCTCCCTTTCAGCTATAATTTGTTTCCGTTAGTGAGGCACTTATATAAGCAACCGGTCTTTTTACTAAATAAAAAATCAGTCTTCAATAATATATAATATGCAAGCTAAAGGCTGAATTTCCAGTTTTCCCAGAGGTAGACATTATATATGTCGAATGACAAAAACTTTATTGGGTAAACAGCAAAACCATTGGCGTCGTTCCTCAAGAAAACACGCATGCAAACTTAGCTTCATAAACTTGACAAGATAAATTAGAAAAAAAAATCTAACCTTGTGAAGAGGGAGAACATCACCTTTGGTTGACTTGAACTCGAGAAGGGTCTTCCCCATTAGCCCTGTCTAAAACTAACGATGTAAGATGATATTCCAGCATATACTCCTTGGAAGAAGCACAAGTTTGTTTTTCAGGTGAAGGTCTCGAAATTTCCTTTGAGCAGATGTAAGAATATATTTCAGCATAAACTCGTGGGAAAGAAACAAGTTTTTTCTACGTAACCGCCTTGAATTTCTTTTACAAACCTGGGCATCTACACATTTAAGATTTAGAATTGCCAAGCCCTTCTTTTGGGCAATATCCACGTTTCTTGAGGTTGAGTTAGCTGATGATGATATTTCAGCTTCCTGGAAAACGATTATAAAATCATTATCAACGCATCAAAAGGTGGATATTTAATGTTGCTTATGCACGTTAATAGAAATACTCAAACCCAATGGAACAAATGTACATTGAGCACTTAGAAATAACCAAGCATCACATTGAGAATCTTTTGTAGGGAATAGGAGTTCTGCGAGAAGAACGATGTTTCGTGGGGCAACAATATATTCAGAACAAATATTAAACCATGAAGTAACATTGCAAATAACTTAAAATCGGAAGAAAGAAAATATACCATGTGGAATTTAAAAAAAAATCAAGAGACGATATATTGGAGGCCGACCTTTTCCATGTCAATTAGAGGAGCCATCAAAGTCACAAATTGCTCAGCGGACATGGTGGAGGGGGATGTGCTCTTTGTATTGTTCTTCTTAGTCCCATCCATCGATTGAGATCAAACTCCGAACGCTTGTAAGAATAGACGGTTGAAGAGGTCTAGCCGTGAGCAGAATACACAGCACGAGGCAGAGCCTCGGCGTGAGGCAGAGAGCGTGTGTGTGAGTAGGGGTGGGGGTATCAACAGGCGGCGACGACGAGACTCGACGTGAGGCGGAGGCTCGGCACGGATAGGTAATATCAAACAGATGCAAATTTCTGCTCCAAGAAATGAAAACACTATTTTGCAATGAGCTTCTCCAGAAATGAAAAAACTATTCTGTAGAGAACATTAAATATGTTTGATGCAAGGTTTTTGAAATCGAGCCGGAAATTTTTTTAAAATGGTCGGGTCGAACCATGTAATCAAATCGATTCGACCGGATGACGACGTCATCGTTATTTAAAACCGGATTAAACCAAACTGCTGAAAAAAAGCTGTTGAACCGGCTAATCAAATCGGAATGAAATAATATATATATATATATTATATAATATACACTTTTTTTGATAAGTAATATACACTTAATATACTTGAAATATATATAAAATGCATAGATAATGTATATATTTCACACTATACATAAAGTATTTTCTTATACATCATCAAATATCATACATGTCATATATATACATATTATTTGGATTGGATGCTCTATAACATGATAATAGTTTAATTATATTTAAAACCCAATACATTCAAAAAACT
Source organism: Ottelia alismoides (assembly GCA_037367405.1). NCBI lineage: Eukaryota > Viridiplantae > Streptophyta > Magnoliopsida > Alismatales > Hydrocharitaceae > Ottelia > Ottelia alismoides. The sequence goes on from JAZKJV010011728.1 coordinate 501,928, forward strand.
ATGTTAGTGTAGTTGGTTAGTAGTGTGAAATAGGTAATCAAAGGTCATGGGTTCAACTCCCACTACTAACAAAAATTTTAAATAATTTAAAAATTAAATGTGGTTCAACTTCGGTTGAACCTGATTAAACCGGGTCAAAAAATAGGTTGATTAAAATTTAAATAATTGAACCGAACCATCATAAACTGGTTAACCGGACGGTCCAGGTTCGGTTCCCCTATCGGACAAGTCGAACCAGCTGGTCTGGTCCAATTTCAAAAATAGTGGTTTGATGACAGACAATAAAGGTAAACAACAAACTATGTTTACTAAATATAAAACCTTGTGGATCTCGTATTGTTCATTCTCCATTTATGTATTTTCAGATATGCCCTTGAATTATTTATCAAGGATGGGTATTGGGTTGGGTTGGCCTGGCCTATAAAGCTTGACTCAAGTCCAAATGAACAAAGGGTCGGGCTTAGGCCGAACTTTTAGATAAGTCGGGCTCAGGTTTTGCTCGACCTTGCTCGGCCCGAATGGTGGCCCAAGTCCCAAACCCCCCCCCCCCCCCCGGGCCTTAAGATGAGTAGGATTCTAGAAAACAAACCATGATGGTGGTCTCTCCCCTTTCATTTTCCCAAATTCTGAAACCCTTCCCACGCATGCCCCCTCTCCCTTTCATGTCTCCCTCTTGTGTGATAGCCCTAGCACGTTGTTGTCGATCCCCTTCTCCTCGAGCGACCTAAGCCATCGCTCTGCCTCAGCTCCTCCATATCATGCACACCCCCCCCCCCCCCCCCCCGCACCATGCCAGCCTGCCCATTGTTGCTCTGCCTAGCCACCACCGCCAGCTACCCTCCAATGTTCCTCATATGCACCGTGCCAGCCAAGTCAATGCTCAGTGGCCAAGGTTATCTCCATTTAAATATGTAGTAAAATTAATTTGATTTCTCTTGAATAGTACCTGCATTTTTTTATGGATGGATGTTATTGTTGCACCTCCATATCTTCCAACTGCTTAGGAATGATATGCGCGTTCATGAAACAATGCTCCTTTTAAACATACTTTTCTTATATGTTTTGGGTTTGACAGTTGAACTGTGTTGAATTTTTGTGGCCTTGGTAAATTCATATAGCAATAGGTTTTGTTGTGTTTAAGATGTGATCTAGTCTTAATTATGTAGACATCTTTCCATTTAACAGGTGATAATTAGGTTAGAACCTAGAGTTGCCTTTGCATAGTTTTTTATTGTTGAATTACAACATATATTTTAGAACATTCGAACGTGTGGGTTTGGTGATATTGGACAAGATTGAGATCAAGAAAAAAATCCCAAGGTATAGAGGAAGCTCTTTGATTCGATTTGTTATCCTTTATATGCTATATATAGGCATCTTGTGGAAGGAGAAAACTCGAGTCGTTAAGTGTGGTAAAGCTCCATAACTAGAACTACAATTTGAATACGAACTGCAAGAAACAAGGTCTGAGAAAGTAAGGCCACAATCTCTTCTATCTTTAACAATGGATAGCTACTTTGTGTTGCATTATGTGTTATCCATTGATTGTGAAGGTTATTTTGACACTATGATTTCAGTGTATCGCATCCGCATCCAATACTCTAATCAATGTGCATGAAATAAATAGGGCCTTGATGAACCAAATACGAGGTTCTGGTTGACATGTTTTGTATTTATAAACCATACTTTGATTTCCTGAAGCATATTCCTAGACAATTTTCATACATCATGTATTCAATTAACCCTTGTTGCAAGGTCATTAAATCCTTATATTTTCTCTATCTGATATATACCTTCCAACCTGACCATCATTGTCAACAAAACGTCATGAGGATCCTCACATATACTATCCATTGAAGTAACCAAGGAACCAACAATAGTGTATTGATATGAATCCAATCTTTTCCTTCTAAGTTCATAAGCCTCATTCTAAACAAACATGCTCATTTTCACAATAGTAGGCGATGCACTAAGAATCATTGCAGCACTTCATGTCCCCATTTTATCTTATCGGAGCGTGCTTTGGTTAAAACTGTATGATTGTGGGTTCATAGTTCCATGTTGTTGAAGTGTCAGTTGCTGAGTACCACACTGTTGGTGGTGGTGTTGATGTAATTGTGTTATTTTCTATTGTACATTAAATAATATGAGAAAATGGGTATTTTATATAGTCCAAAAATGTAAAAAAAATACATCAATACCCCATTACAGGAGTAGGATACTCATTGTAAATTACCATGTCTTCAACATTATATGCTTCAGTGCTCAATATGTAATTAGCATTACCTATTACAAGAGTCGGAAGAATTAATGGTAATAAGTTACGATATTAGTTATTTTACAAGTGGAGATGGGTTGGGCATGGGCTTGGGATGAAGGAAAAAAATGAGGGCTAAGGCTCGGATTTTTAATATGAGCTTGGGCCCTTTAGGGCCGGGCTCATGCCCATCCCTACTATTTGTTATATGCCTACCATGCCAAACAACCTTCCGCTGTCCTTGGACGATTGCATCGACACTGTTCACGACCATGTGGAAATAATATCATCGACGAACCTTAGAGACCAATGGTTTATGTCTCAATCCTCCCATTTTCATATATTGATTTTCACATGTAATCCACGTTTAGATAAGAACTCTTTCACCTTACTAACCATTAGATATTGACCATCGATATAAATCTGATTCACACCATCTATATTTGACATTCACGTCCCACCCTTGTGTGGATAATAATTTTCAAACATAAAGGAATACTATCAAAACCACATTGCATTGAGCAGAGAGTGGGGGGAAAATGAGATCAACGAGTAGCAAATCCTCACGATGGAAATCTGGGCCTCCTTCAATAAAGACAATAAGTGCCAATTTCTAGTTCTACCACTGAAACTGTAACGTCCCGGGCTTAGGTCCCCGGTCCGTTAGCGGAGCATTACTGGCCCCGACAACCTCTTGGGATCGGGCCCATACGGACCCGATTAACCACCCCCAAAATGCTTAAGCCGGGTTGCTAGGTAGTAACCTCCTCACTTTTTATCCCACCCGGAAATTCCTTGTTTCCACGGTATGGGACTTTTTATGGGGTTTTACAATCTCCCCCACTTATATTTGCAACGTCCTCGTTGCGACATGGCCCATCACTTTATTCCCAGTGATAGTGGCGGATGCACGCTCCGGGTAGCCTTTTCCTCCAACCTCTTTGTAGGGGCGGCTCCACCTCTCGGGTAGCCCTTTCCACTGTCAGAGGGCATTCGGCTCTGATACCATTTGTAACGTCCCGGACTTAGGTCCCCGGTCCGTTAGCGGAGCATTATTGGCCCCGACAACCTCTTGGGATCGGGCCCATACGGACCCGATTAACCACCCCCAAAATGCTTAAGCCGGGTTGCTAGGTAGTAACCTCCTCACTTTTTATCCCACCCGGAAATTCCTTGTTTCCACGGTATGGGACTTTTTATGGGGTTTTACAATCTCCCCCACTTATATTTGCAACGTCCTCGTTGCGACATGGCCCATCACTTTATTCCCAGTGATAGTGGCGGATGCACGCTCCGGGTAGCCTTTTCCTCCAACCTCTTTGTAGGGGCGGCTCCACCTCTCGGGTAGCCCTTTCCACTGTCAGAGGGCATTCGGCTCTGATACCATTTGTAACATCCCGGACTTAGGTCCCCGGTCCGTTAGCGGAGCATTACTGGCCCCGACAACCTCTTGGGATCGGGCCCATACGGACCCGATTAACCACCCCCAAAATGCTTAAGCCGGGTTGCTAGGTAGTAACCTCCTCACTTTTTATCCCACCCGGAAATTCCTTGTTTCCACGGTATGGGACTTTTTATGGTGTTTTACAGAAACACCTTTTGATGTCCATACCTCTCGACCTCAGGTTATCTTCTTGCTACTTCACAATTAGTATGCATACAATACAACAATCAACGTAAGATGAGATCACCCCTTCCTCAGGTTTCCTTTTTAATGAATTTGATTTCTTCTACAAGAATCTCCAACTAAAACGAAAACATTTGGTGAAACCGATCATCTCGATATTCCGACCTCTCAATCTCAAGACAAGTGGCTTTGCAATTGATGTGAGTCAAGACTTCCGGATCTTTGATATGTGTGTCGATCGATTGCATAATGCTTTTAAAGGAGTCTGATTAGAAGGTCCCCTCTATTTTTAATTTGCTCAGTCTTCATTCTTTTAAATTTTAAATCACTCAAAATGTATGATGGTTTGATATGGTACATTCTCCAATTTTAGTTATATTCTACACTCGTACTTCTATTTTCATCTCACTTGAAATGACAAATGGACATATTATGTGGGTAAATATTGTTATTTACGATGGACATGTATGTTTGAAAGATAATGATAATCATGTTGAATTAAGGTACTTGAGGGTTTTAATTTTATTTATGAAGCAGATAGTGTAACAATGTGTCATTGAAATCCAAAATCAATTTAAACAAAAATTATCTATATAATATAACTAAAGTTGGGTCCTCACCAACTCTTCAGCAGGTCATGACACGTGGTTATTCCCACCTTCCTCCATTTCTCAAGTACTGTATTTTTGCCCCCGTGGCAGATGTGCTGCTACAGTTTACTGTCCTTTTGAGAAAAGGCCCGTCCTTTCTATTTCTTGCACCATACGAAAGGTTTCGTCCCTTCATGTCACGTGCTCGTCGTTTCCTTTGGGGACACGTTGGCCATGCGTCTGTCATTATTGTAATTTCCACTAATTGCATGCTTGACAGGAGGCGTTCCCTTGAACTCGATCATTTCCTTTTTCCCCTCTTCCATCTTTCCACCTTCCTCATTTCACCCGTACTTCTCTTCACGACGCCTCCGGTCTTTTGTTTGACCCTTCGCTCGTGGTCGATACGCTGATCAGGGGTTTCGTTGCAGTGCTTCTGGTGATCTGCATGTCCGTTTGTTCATGATAAAGTCGTTGATAAGAGGTTCCCTTCATACTCTCTTTTATGTTGATCGCTTGCATCTGTTTTTACGGACTATGGTTTTATTTAAGGCCTCAGTAACCCGTTGATCTGGAGCTTCTTTGTTATCTTTGTTATTAAATGTTTGTTATTTATGATCATCGTTATGAAGTTGCCTGACGGTGAAGATTATGGGTTGTTGTTTATACTCATCGTTTTAAAGGGGATTGATGGTGGAGATTGTGGGCTTTCCCTATTTCTTTGTCAGCGGCAAGGAGTTTGTGTCTTTTTTTTAATTTGCCCGAAAATTGTATCTAAAATATAAAGGCTTTTTGCATGTTGTGATTTTGTTTACGGCCTCATTAACCAGCTGATCTGGAGCTTCTTTTGTGATCTTTGTTATTGAAATATATAGATTTGTTGTTTGTTCTCATTATTTTGAAGTGGTTTTATAGTAAAGACTGGTGGTTTTCCCTGTTTCTAAGTCATCGTCAAGGATAGTTTGTGTCTTAATTTTTTTATTTACATGAAAATTGTAACTATAATATAAAAGGTATTTGCATGTTATCACTCTTTTATTTACTTCCTCATTAAGCTTTTGATATGGTGTTTCTTGGTGATCTTTGTTATTGAAATCTTTATTTTTCTAGATAATTATTTTATTTTTTTGATGATATTGGGTAATAATAAAAGTAGGGTAACTAGCCATGTTCTGTTTTGCACTAAAAGTCAATTAAGTTGCCATTTTTCCTAATTCACCTGTTCTAATTGGTTCTATATCTTTTGTCCCTAATCATCATCTTGATTTATTTTCTTATCTTCCATTTATTTTCCTAATATCTTGAAACATTTTTTCTTCATGCATAACTTTCACAATCAATTTTCATCGATTACCCAGATCCAGTATAATTATTGCAGTTACTCTGCATCACAATGTAACATATTAGCATTCAGTATCCAGGAACAATCAATAGTATTCAAGACCTTTTCATCAGTTACTTGATTTCTTTATTATAATTTTTTTTCCATTCAGGAACATCTTAGAGGCACCTCCTAATTCCATATACAATTGTATTAGTTTTGTATCAAATTGTGAGGGTGATTAGCTGACGCTTTAGAGTATTTTAAAAATATTTTTTTAACATTTGCAAACATATCTGCAGCATACTTGCATTCCACATCCCGAGACAATTAATAATTTTCAAGAGCTCATACAGGTACTTTAGTTTGTTAAGTAGACATGCTCTGTTTAGCATTAGGATGCAAGTAGGTTATCATTTTTCTTTACTCAACTCTTTTATTTGGTGCTATATTGTTTGTTTATAATTGTCTTTTTAAGTTATTTTATCATCTTCCTTTTAATTTGCAAATAGCTTGAAAACAATTATTCATACATAACCTTCACAGTTTAAAAATGTTATGGATCAGCTCTGATTATCGTTTGTTTGATTCAGGTTGGCTTAAGATAACAAATAGTGAGAAAAATAAAGGGAAAAAATAAAGAAAGAATAAAATATTGTTGATAAACCTTCTTTTAAGAAGAGAAAACATAGTTGCCTAAAATTTTTGGATAATTGTGCAAACATTATCGATCAAAAACTTGATAAGTTGCTACACGGAAGTTCTTCTTCTTCTCGATATAAGAGATATGAAGAAAACATGAAGATTTGTAATATTTATTCACAAACAATGTATAAAAACAATAGGTATATTAGAAAAAAATTTTAGATGAAAAAAAAGGAAGAAATACATTAAGAACTATGAATGTAGTGTTATATCACTTGACGAGTTTAGTTGTATTCAACAAAATAAGAGCAATACATGTATAGAAAGTAGCAATGCGGGAAAAAATTTGGAAAAACAAAAACAAAATAGACGTAAACGCAACCAAATTATTAGCGAGAGAAGAAGAAGACATCAATGTGTACCTCATGGATCAAGTAGTTGTTGTCGTGATGATGTTGTCGCAACAAGTTACCAGCAGACAAATATATCTGAAGAAGCATATGACCAATCTACATGTCGTGATATCTCTCGGCATCTAATCGGTTCAACTTCACAGTGGTCATCTGACGGTTAGTCTTATATAATATTTGTTTTCCTCTTTTAGCTCACTTTATACTTTTTAATGTATCTAATGTTTGGTTTATTATTGGAAAACACACAGTTTTGGATCTTGGTTTTCCAAGTTACTGTTGCATGCATTGTGGTGCAATATTTTGGTTGGCTGAATGCTTAAAGAATAGGAAATTTGTGACCATACCTACTTTTTCATTATGCTGTAATAGAGGAAAAATAAAGTTAAAATTATTGCCTCCTACTCCAACTTACCTGAATATGCTCCTTGATCATCAACAAGGCAGTATCTCAAGCAAATTTCGAGACAAAAAAAGAATATATATTTCGTTATTTGCCTTCTCATCCATGGGAGCAAAAATTGACCATCAGATCAATAGTGGATCGGGTCCTTATATATTTAAGATATGTGGGCAAAATTACCATCGCATTGGATCTTTACTTCCTATTTGTGGAGAAAATCCAAAGTTCTCTCAACTGTATATCTACGACACTGAGCATGAAGTTTCTAACAGAATTAATTTGTTGACTAATCATATCAAAGAGAGCAAGGATATTGACTACAAGATTGTAGAAAATTTGCTTAAAATGCTAGATGAAACAAATGTAATAGTTAAGGCTTTTAGAATGGTGCGAGATCGTTTGATTATCGCACCAACAGAAGCTATACAATTAAGATTGCGAGTTTGTAGGGATGGAGGTAATTGTCAATATAATTTGCCAACGGTTTCTGAAATTGCGGGATTGATTGTTGGAGATTTTGGATGTTCCGGAAGAAATCGTGATATTATTGTTGAGCATAAAAGTGAAGGTCTAAAGAGAATTAGCGATTTACATCCTTCATTTATGGCTATGCAATATCCTCTGTTGTTCCCATACGGAGAAGATGGATATACAGTTGGTATGCCACATACAAATACAAATGTTCCGAATAAAGCAAAACATGTGCGGGTATCTATGAGAGAATTTTATGCTTATAGGTTACAACAACGACAGGAAGATGGTAAGACTCTTATAAGAGGTGGTCGTTTACTGCAACAATATATTGTTGATGCTTACTGTTGTATTGAGGAAGATAGGCTTAACTACATACGAAATAATCAAAAGGAATTACGATCAGAGATATATCAAGGAATTAGAGATGCTATCAACAAAGGGGATAACGATGGAAATTCTATTGGGAAGCGTATCATTCTCCCGGCAAGTTTTACTGGAGGACCACGTTATATGGTTCAGAATTATCAAGATGCTATGGGAATATGTAGAGTTTTTGGTCATCCTAATATGTTTATGACTTTTACATGTAATGCTAAATGGAAAGAAATACAGAATGCATTAGGACTGATACCTGGGCAAAAGACGGAAGATAGACCAGACTTAGTTAGCAGAGTTTTCAAGATGAAGCTCCATGATCTAATATGCCACATAAAAGGTTTGAAAGTGTTTGAAAAGATTATTGCAATTATTTATACTATAGAATTTCAAAAAAGAGGACTTCCTCATGCTCATATACTTATTTGGCAACAGTCACAATCCACACAAGCCTGTAGGGTTATAGATTCTATTATAACAGCTGAATTACCCAGCAAAGTTGATGATCCTTTAGGGTATGGCACCGTTTCGCAATATATGATGCATGGTCCATGTGGAATCTTAAATCCAAAGGCACCTTGCATGAATAAAGGTAAATGCTCAAAGCATTTTCCTAAAAGGTTTACTATTGAAACAAATATAGATGAGAATGGATTTGCCAGTTACAGAAGAAGGAACAATGGTGAAATTGTTGTGAAGAAAGGAGTACAACTTGATAATAGATATGTGGTTCCTTTTAACAGAGATTTGGTCGTCAGATATCAAGCACATATTAACATCGAATGGTGCAATCAATCAAGGGCAATAAAATATTTGTTTAAATATATCAACAAAGGACCAGACATAATTAGAGTTGTCCTAGAGAATTGCTCAAATAATAATGAAGAAAGATCAACAACTTCACGAGATATTGACGAGATAAAGGAATATTTAGATTGTAGGTATGTGTCAGCGTATGAAGCTATTTGGAGGATATTCCAATTTCCAATACAATACCGTGATCCTGCTGTCGAAAGATTAATGATTCATCTACCTTTAATGAATAATATTGTATTTAGAGGTGACGATAATTTAGAGGATATTTTAGACAAAGATAGTGTGAGATCAACCATGTTTACATCATGGATGCATACAAATGAAATTAATGAAGAGGCAAGGCAACTTATATATGCGGACTTCCCTAGACATTGGGTTTGGAACAAGAGAGGGAAAAAATGGTCAAAGAGGAAACAAGGTAGATGTGTTGGAAGAATTGTTTATGTCCATCCTAATTCTGGAGAATTATACTATATGAGAATGTTGTTAAATTTGGTGAAAGGTCCAAAAAGCTATGACGACATTAAAACAGTAAATGGTATTGTATTTTCAACATTTCAAGATGCATGCAATGCTCTTGGATTATTAGGAGATGACAAAGAATGGCATGATGCTTTACTAGATGCTTCACAATGGGCGTCTGCTCATGCAATGCGTCGTTTATTTGCGACTTTACTGGTACATTGTCGAGCTAGTGACCCCATAAAATTATGGGAGAATAATTGGTGCTTACTTTCAGAAGATTTTATATATATAATTAAAAACACTGCTGAATATTGTTACCAATCCTTAGATGAGCATAATCTTAAAGTCTATGCATTAAATGAAATAGAAAAGATTCTCAACCAAAATTCATGCTCTCTTATGGACTATAAAATTCCCATTCCAGAAAGGCATGAAGATGATATTACCGATAATAGGTTAATAAATGAAGAAATGAGTTACAATACAAAAGATCTTTTGCATGAATTTAACAAAAATATAAAATGCTTGAACTTTGAACAACAGACAATTTATGAAGCAGTTATGGATTCGGTTTATAACAAAAAAGGTTATTTACTCTTTGTTTATGGACATGGAGGAACGGGTAAAACCTTTTTATGGAAAACAGTTATTGCGAGATTAAGGTCTGAGAGTAAGATTGTTCTTTCAGTTGCTTCGTCTGGTATAGCCTCTTTGCTTTTACCGGGTGGTCGAACTGCTCATTCACGATTCAAGATACCCTTAAATATTGATGATTGTTCTACTTGTGAGATAAAAAAGGTACCAATCTTGCAAGATTGATAGAAAAAACATGCTTGATCATTTGGGATGAAGCTCCAATGAATCATAGAAATTGTTTTGAAGCTTTAGATAGAACTTTGAGAGATATTATGATTGGAAGACATTGTGATATAAACAAACATCCATTTGGAGGTATAACGGTTGTTTTAGGTGGTGACTTTAAACAGATTTTACCTGTTATTAATAATGGAAAAAGAGAAGACATTGTTAACGCTTCGATAAATAGATCGAAATTGTGGGACTATTGCAAAATTTTTAAATTAACAAAAAACATGAGATTATCAGATGCCTCTTTGGATGAAATCACAAGGTCAAGATCAAGTGAATTTGAGAAATGGATTTTGGATATTGGCAGTGGAATTATTCCTATGATTAAAGAACATGAAGGAGAAGAAGAGGCAACATGGGTTAAAATACCACAAGATATATTGGTTGATTCAAGTAAAATAAGTACTAAAGAATTTTCATTAAGCATATATGACAAATTCCAGATCAAATATGATGACAAACAATACTTAAAACAAAGATCTATTATAACTCCAACAAATAAGGCAGTTGATGAAATCAATGAGTTTATGTTGTCTTTGGTTCCAAATGAAGAGAAAATTTATTTAAGTTGTGATTTATTGTGCAAATCATCAAGTAAAGGTGATGAAGATCTATTATACCCAGTGGAATTTCTCAATAGTTTAAAATTTAATGGAGTTCCAGACCATGTTCTTAAATTAAAAGTGGGTACTCCAATAATGTTATTACGTAATCTTGATCAAAGTAATGGACTTTGTAATGGTACAAGATTGCTTATAACACAAATGACCTCAAAAATACTTGAAGCTACAGTTATAACTGGAAATAGTGAAGGATCCAAAGTTTATATTCCTCGCATTTGTTTAGAGGTTAAAGATACAAAGTGGCCTTTCACATTTCAAAGAAAACAATTTCCAGTTAGAATTTGCTATGCAATGACAATAAATAAAAGTCAAGGTCAAACTCTTGAAAAAATAGGTTTATATCTCCCAGTTCCAGTTTTCTGTCATGGACAACTCTATGTTGCTATATCACGTGTTACATCACGTAAAGGACTTAAAATTTACGTAGTTAATGAACACAGTGAAGATCTCAAAGAATATACACGCAATATTGTATATAAGGAGATTTTCAATAATTTGCCTTAATTTTTTATTTCCATTTTTACACTCAAGTATGTTTTTTCCATCCAGCTTTGCATATTATATGTGATTCCCATGGCAATTTACTTTGTGAGGATTGCTTATATAAAATATTTTTTATTTGGCAGGTTTGAAATTATATCATCAATGGACTATCGTAATCTTTCAGAAGTAACGTTGTCAAAAGTAAACTACATGGTGAAAGTCAGAATTGTAAGGCTTTGGGATTCGTCTAATCCTCGTTCGAATGATGAACTAATAAGCGTTGACTTCGTGATGGTTGATGAGATGGTATTATTTAAAAAAATGTTATATATTTTTATATTTATTTTACTTTTTTTGTCTCAATTTCAGTTTCTGATCCATTTTTATATTTAATTCTTCCTTAATCACTTACAAATAAAGACCATGTCCTATAATTTCTTAACTATATTGTCAATCAAAATCAATTGCATCAATATACTGTAGATATGAATTTTCCATATTAAATTCACATCCAGTTTATACTTATGTTGGTTTAAACAACAACACGGAAAAAGATTACTCCTTGATTGTTTGTTTTAATACTCAGGGTTCTGCAATGCAAGGGACAATAAGAGCTCAAGATGCGGCATATTTCAAACTATTTTTGAAAGAAGGTGAAGTTTATAGTGTTTCTAACTTTATTGTTTCTCCAAATCGCCAGAATTTCAGAGCTGTGCCAAACAATCTTTTATTGAGATTCACAAGATCAACTTCCTTGAAACACCAAGAAGAAGGTGGACTTAAAATTCCTGTGCACAAGTTCTTTTTTTCTGATTTCGAAGAAGTTGCAAATCGAGTTTATAAAGACACGTGCTTAACCGGTACAACTTTGAACAATAACTCTATTTCTTTGTATGTTTTAGTTATAATGGCTACATTTTTACCATTTTATAGATGTAGTTGGTCATGTTGTTTCTGTAAGTCATCTCGAACAAACATACATAAAAGATACTTTGGCTAGGAAGAAGAATTTACAAATAGAAGATCTCAGGTTTAATTATTTAAAGTTCAACATTTCAAAATAGGCATCTACAAAAATAATTTTGTGGTGATTGTCTTCTAATTTTTGGTCCCAAAATAGTGGAAAAAATTTAACGGTAACGTTGTGGGGGAAAACTGCGGAAAGCTTTCCAGAAGATATTGTGTTGGAAAGAACAAATGCTGTAATCATTGTATTGGCTGGGATGACTGTGCGGACCTTCATGGGTATGATACATTGAAAAATGTTTTGTTTAAATATTCTAATATTCAATATGCATAATATCTTTATTTTTTAATTTATAGGAAGAACATGTCTTTGTTCATCTTCTGCTACAAAATTTTTTATTGATCTTGACATCCCTGAAACTTCACCTTATCGTGACAGGTTCTAATGTTTTCCTCATTTTTCTCTCAGTAGAATTTCTTAATTAATGTTAACTGTCAAAATGCTAATATATAAGTATGGTGAAATTTTTAAAACTAGATTGATTGGCACAACCAGTCTAATGACAGAGCATAGTTCCTTTTTAACACCAAAAGAGGAAGCAAGTGATAATCACAAGACAATTGTCGAGCTTGAAAATTTGGATTTGAAATTGAATCAGGTTAGTTGATTAATACATAAAATATGTTATAGTTTTTTCCTGGCCAGAATTATAACTTTTTTCCACTTATAGGATACCGAATACAGTTGTTCAGCAACAATTACCAACATAGACGTATCAGACGGTTGTTGGTATCGTGCATGTCCTCAATGCAAGGCTGGATTAAAAATTTTTGAAGATAAGCTTTGGTGTGATAGATGCAGCTCTTTCGAGAACTCCCCTTTAGCTGGGTGATTTACACCTTAAGCTTTATATTTTTTATCTTTTATTCGTCAACATACAAAAATGAAATTATTTTCACATTTCCTATAGGTACAAACTGAATCTTATCGTACAGGATCAAACTGGGAGTACATGTTTCATTGTTTTTGGAAAGATAGTATCTGAGCTTGTGGGAATAACATGTTCTGCCCTTGCTGCAAATCCAGCGCATGATTGGCTTACTTTGCCTCCTGTTTTACATAACTTGGTTGGACAATCATTCATTTTCAGAGCGCTTCTCGGTTTTCGTAATTTCAGGAAAAAATCACAGCTAAAAGTTGTCAAAATTTTCCGGAGCAACCCCGTTGAAACCCACCAAGTTTCAGGTGACATAATTAAAAGATATATACAACTTATAAGGAAAATTGCAATTTCTCTTCAGAAAAATAAAAATATTTGTTTGATCAATATAGGAATCAAATGTGAAACATCATCTCCCGTGTTAGCTAAAAATGAAGCATGGGCAATAAATGACGTGTGCGGTTGTCCATCAAGCAAGTTAGTTATTTTTGACATTAGATAAATATGCATATTCTTTACTTCCAATTTATTTGATTAACCTCTATTTCATTTTGCGCAGTCCGCAAATGGAAACAATTGTGGATTTGAAAAGGAAAGTTGATGAAGGTACATCTCATGATAATCCTGGATCCAGCAAGAAGAAAACGAATTTAAGCATGTAGTAATCTCCGTTATTATTTTTTCATGACTCATAATGCACTTTATATATATGGCTCCTTAATTCCACTATTTATTGCAGGTAAATAGTTCATATTACAAGGATATGGATATAAGTTTTTTGCTTTAGACAACTAAAGTTATGTACAAAACTCCTCTTTTGTACATATAATGTATTCTCTTCTTGGACATTCTCCGTCTACTTTATGTTTCTAAGTCTTTCTTTCTCTATGTAAATATATCATATGTAATAGACAGATATAAGTTACACATAACATACTGGTGTCGCTTAATATTGTATATCAATGTTACGTTCCACAGCCGTTTCCCTCTATTTCCTTGCTCTCCTTCTTAGTTCGTGTTTATAATTTGTACAATTTTATTGTGACAAATACCCAGTAGATACTCTTTTCTTTGTTTGGTTCTTTCTTACAGGCAATTGTCCAATCAGTGGCATTTATAATAAAAGTTAACAGGTATGACATTTATATTTAGTCCACTAATGTTAACAGGTATGGCATTTATAATAAAAGTTAACAACCTACTATTTTTTTGCAACAGATTTCCAGTAATTTTTCCTATCATGATTTGACGAAGTATCTGCATCTTTTATAATGCTATGTATTGCATTCTCTTACTGCAGTGATTCAAACAAATTGTAGGTTCGTTTCAACTGATTAAGGTAATATCTATTTTCTTTCGTTCTTAAAGGTTAGTCTTATTTTTGTCCTTAACAACGAAACATCTATTTGTTTTTATATTATTATAATAACAATTAAAAATCAGTCTCTAAAATAACTCTTTTATTTTCGATACAAAGTATTCCCTGTATTTCTTACTCCATGTAATATAAGCATCTACAAATTTTAGAATAATGTATTCTAAGGTCTACTATTTCATCTTTGAATCAGCATTCTAAGTTCTACTATTTCATCTATTCAATCAACATCTCAAGTCTTCTGAACAATGTATCAGTTTTCAATGTACGAGGTGATAATTTGAAAACCTTGCAGTTGATGCAGTTGAAACATGGTACCTTTTCTAGCAGAAAAATGGTGAGTCGGATTTGATTCTTTTGCATGAATCGATTTACAGTTTTTCCCGCCATATGTATCATTATTAATTTACAAATATTTTAATGTAAAATCTTTGTTCTCATATTTTGTTGAAGTATTTATATTTTTTAAAATGATGTATGTTCGGTTCTACTATTTCACCAGGGTAAGATCTTTTCAGGTGAAAGAAGGTATCCATTTTTTTATGTAATTAAATGTTTAGATGTTTTTTAACATTGTAAAAAAGAAAATTAACTTCTACCATTTAAAATTACATGATTTTATATATTTGTAATTATTTTATATTATATATATTCAGCCCACATGTATTACATAAATGAGGTGATGATTTCAAAACCTTTCAGCTTATGTTTTCGATACTTAATACCTTTATATCAGGGAAATGGCGAGGCAATTTTGGTTTGTTATAAGGATCCACTTGCAACTTTTTTCATCGTGAGTGTCATTATCAACTTACAAATACCTTATGGTATACAGATCTGCGAGGCAATTTGGATATTTCTACAGAGCACTTTTGCAGTCTTTTCCAATCAAGACATCATTATTAGCTGAAAAACCAAATCATTGAGAAACTGAGCCTCCTAAATTTAAACATATTTTTATTTTTATATTAGATTATAATAATTAAAATCGGTCTCTAAAATAACTCTTTTATTTTAGATACAAAGTATTCCCAGTATTTCTTACTCCATGTAATATAAGCATCTATAATTTTTAGAATAATGTATTCTAAGTTCTACTATTTTATCTATTCAATCAACAGTGTATCAATTTTTAATGTATGAGGTGATGATTTGAATACCTTGCAGTTGATGTAGCTGAAAACATGGTACCTTTTAGCAGAAAAAATGGTGAGTCAGATATGATTATTTTGCATGAATCACGTTACAGTTTTATCCACGATATGTATCATTATCAAATTGCAAATACCTTAATGTAAATTCTTTGTTTTCATTTTCTATTGAAGTATTTATATATTTTTTAAAATGGTGTATGCTTATTTCTATTATTTCACCAGTGTAAAGTCTTTTCAGGTGAAGAAGGTACCCCATTTCTATATGTAATTAAATGTTTACAAGTTTTTATAACATTGTACGAAAAAAATTAACTTCTAACGTTTAAATTTACATGATTTTTTATGTTTGTAATTATTTTATCTTATATATATTCAATTACATGTATTAGATAAATGAGGCGATGATTTCAAAAACCTTTCAGATTATGTTTTCGATACTTGGTAGCTTTATACCGGGGAAATGACGAGGCAATTTTGTTTTGTTGTAAGGATCCACTTGCATCTTTTTCATCATGGATGCCATTATCAACTTACAAATACCTTATGGTATACAGATCGGCGATGCAATTTGGATTCTTTCTACAGAGCACTTTTGCAGTCTTATCCAATCAAGATATCATTATCAGCTGAAATATCAAATCATTGAGCAACTGAACCTCCTAAATTTAAATATATTTTAGTTTGTTTTAAAAAATTCTAGCAAATATATTACATTTAGGGTTTGACCCATGAATTTACGATATCTTATTATGTTCGTTTATATCATTCTCTTTCTTTCCCGGTAAATACTTGGAATGTTTTATACTTTTTAAAGAAATTTATCTATTATTATTGTTTCTTTCAATACATTATGGCTTTGTTCTGTTCATTTTCTTCCTTGCCTTCTTACAAGTTCACGAAGAACTGTTCACACATTTATAAATATATCTTCCCCCACATTATAGCTTCGTTATGATTAGTTTTGTTTTGGCTATAACAGATTCTAAATTCATTTCAAGTGACCAAGGTGTGTTTTTTCTCCTCCTTTAGGTTTTGTAGTTTTGATCTATATACAATCTATATTCACATCTTAAACTGTGTTTCTCTTCATGTTCTACGTGTTTGTATCTATTACATCCTTTATGTATAGCATTTTTTCCTCGGATGACCCCTAATATATTCTCCATATATGCAACTATGATATGTAAGCCATATACTATTCGCCTTCAAGTATGTTTTCATTTTTATACCATATTCGGGATACAATCTTGGGTCTCATATATGCTTCGTTGTTTTTTATTTTTTTGTTTGATTATGGTAATACAATTGAAATAGGATCAAGCAGTTGTATAATGTGAGAGTACAATTGTTTATATGGATTAGGTAGCAAAGATTTCACAACTTCTTCCCCTCTTTATTACACAACTAAAGGAAGAACCCCGTTTTGTTATAATGGATAAATGGATTTATCCAAACAACAATTACGAAAAATAACACTAAGGTAATATTACTTTCCTTGGTTTGAACAATTTCTTATTTTGTCTACAAAGTCCTTTAGTCATTCATTCTTCGCTTCCTGTCGAACCATATACTTAGTATGGAATTCTGTACGATAATTTTCTTTTGTTGCAGTTATTCAATTAACAACTACTATTCTCTCAAGTGAAGAAGGTATCCATTTTTAAAATGTCTTAATTTCCTTCCGAATTAATTCCATATTTATATTTTTAAATTAATGTTTGCATGTTTTTGATAGGATTTATAAAATATAAACTCATATTTAATTTAACCTTCGTATGCCCGCCGCGAAGCGCGGGTTTGCCCACTAGTTTTTACTATAGAGAAGAATTTGCTACTTTTTATTTACTTGGTATAACTTTTAGGATCAAACTCAGAGAGGCTACAAACAAATGAGGAGA
This sequence comes from Ottelia alismoides, assembly GCA_037367405.1. Lineage (NCBI taxonomy): Eukaryota > Viridiplantae > Streptophyta > Magnoliopsida > Alismatales > Hydrocharitaceae > Ottelia > Ottelia alismoides. Next base: position 519,618 of record JAZKJV010011728.1, read on the forward strand.
ATTAATCATTTCAAATTAATGAAGTTTTTATTTTCTTTATTTTTTATGTTTTTTATGTCCTTTAATATACGTTATTTTTTTAGGATTTCCAATTGTTTTACGTTCTTTTATATCTTCAGGTTTTTATATTTTTTTATTCCTTTTTTTTTCAAATTTTATACATTTCATTTTTAAAAAAAGTGGAATAATATATACAAAGAGAAAATACGCCTTTTAAAATTTTCAAAATATGTCATAAATATTCAACAAAAGATAAACAAAATATTTTGTGTTTTATCAAATTTTATTATTTTTATTGATTTTCATGGTTTCTTCATGGATTTTTTACTTATTTAAAATCAAAAATATTTTTAATAAAAACATGCTATTATTTTGGTATTTTTAAAAGAGAAAACAAAAGAAAATAATCTGAAGAAAATTTATACAAGAGAACTTTATTAAGCTTTCAAACAAGACAAATTTATATATTTCTAATTTTTATGTGATTTTATATAAATTTTATAAGTTTTTCTGTATATTTTAATTTTTAGTGTTTTTATTGTATTTTTGGTTGATTTATGTATATGTGATAAAAGACAATAAAACAAAGCTATTGTATTTTTCCAATTTTCAAAAATATTTTTCAAAATTTTATGAATATTTAATTAATAAGAAATAACTAAGTATTGTTTTATACTTTTAAAAATAATAAATGAAAGAAAATTTGCAAAATGAATGCATGTGAGTAAAAATAATTATACTAGAGCTTAACTTATTTTTTTAGATTTTTAAAGGTATTTAGAAATTTATTCAAATGATTAACAAAGAAATAAAAATGTTGTAGAAATATGACTCAGATGCAATATACTATCACTTTTAGATTATTTATTAACATAAGAAGGAAATTCAGGACAATATATGCAATTTTCCAACACTCACATGTTGCTACACATGATCAACACACACGAGGACTAAATTGCAAATTTAGAAAACTTCTGGTCAATTAATAACACAAAGAAAGTGCAAGATACTTATTGGAATTTACCCAAAGGGCACGTGGAAGTACATACGTTCATAATAGGAGGATTAACAAGTAATTTATTATATTCACAAGGTCTCTTTTGCAATTATTCTCAACCATTATTACAAATGAACTTAACGATAATAATAGAAATGGTATGGTAGGGAAAGCAACTTGTAACGACCCCGTTTCCCGGGCCGTCAGATCCTCCCATATCCGGATCTGGTTACTCAGCAATAATTTATTCAGCAATCACAACTAACATTCAGAAATAGACTACAAATAAAAATACTCAGAAGAAAGTATTTCAACACCTTTCCATTCACAAAATAAAGTTTAGATGATACACCGTACCACTATAACCATTTACAGGTACATTAGCTTAAAGGGGAAATATACAAAAGATTACTAACTACCTTAAAGAAAGTAAAGCTATTGTGGCTGGATGGATGTCTAGTATGTAAGCTGGATGATTTTTTTAGAGTCTTTGCGATGGCTCACCGATACCTGTTGGGTTTTCCATAAATCATAGGATAAAAATTAGCGAATGCTAAGTAACGAATAAGAGAAAAGCAAACAAATTGTGTAATTTTTCAAAATTCATTGATATCACAAAAATTTCATTTCTTTTCATTAATTTAAGTCATATTCCTTTCTATTCCACATCAGGGATTAGTCCAGGGGAACCCCACCATTCTTGGACTCCGAAGCTGTGGATGCTTCAGGATTGGAGATTGTGTTAATCTTGGTAAGCTTATGCTGCCGCACGTCGCCTCAACCAATCCTCCAATACTACCCTGACAATTTCCTTTTCATTTATTAAACAGGGTCTCAACCCTTAACCTGGAAAAACAAAAGAGCACACCGTCCTCGAGGACTCGGTTGCTTAAAACCTTAGGCTAACATTTAATCATATAACCTAGCGGCTTTAAATACATGTTATCGTGACCCAGCCGCTATTGAACCACCCGTGCCTCCACATGGCACGACCACATCTTCCGTCGTTCCAACCCGAATATATTGGCTCCCGGTACCACACGTTGCAAAATCTTCATTTTGTGGGCACTTATCATAACAGGGCAACCGTGTACCACCTAGGTAGGGAAACGACAATACGGGTTCCTTCCGACAAACCTACAGGTTGCATGCCCGACCTGTAGTTCTACTCCCAGTCATCCTTAACGTGACACATGATCCTTTCCAGGATCCATCTCAAATCACACCAATTCACATGCTGTAATTCTTTCGTTAAAGTCTTTGATTTGCATAAACCGCAATACTTAGTATCGACTCACATATATATTATTCATAACCATATGTATACTCCTATTTATGCCTATTTTAACTCCCAAACCCTAACTTTTAGAGCCAACGCATCAATTTGATGCGTAAATCTTATTTTAGTGGGAATCACAAAGCAATTCTTCGGACTTTTTTAAAAATAACCAAAATTAGGGTTCTTCGTAGCAAAGAACACAAAATCAAGAATTTCAATAATTTCGTATGAAAATCCAACAGCAAAAGGAAGGATTTCGTTACCTAATCGAGCTCTCTCTCGTGTATGCAAGTCTTTATCGAGTTTCGTTTTTAGAAAGGCTATTTTAAGGCTCCTGAAAAGATCGAATTTCATTTTTCGTATCAAAACGCTAAGAACATGTTAAGAATGCGAAAAACGAACGAAGAACGCGAGGAACGCGAAGAACACGAAGAACGTTAAGAACATATTTTCTCTTAAAATTTCGGCAAAGTTTCCCCTTATATCGGGACATATTTCTCGGAAAATTTCGGCAGAGTTTCCCCTTATATCGGGACATATTTCTCAGAAAATTTCAGCAGAGTTTCCCCTTATATCGGGAAATATTTCAAAATAAAAATGAAAAGAGTTGCCTCTATAAAATCAATCGAGAGAAAAATAACAACGAAACTGAAAAAAATATACTCAACAATAAGAGATGAAGAACCGTTAGACACCACACATCTTAGATGAGTGAACGTGTGACGAATAACAGGGTCACTGGCGTGCATAGCCGCCCGCACCTAAGTAGGGTATTACACAGATTTCTCCATCAAAATAACTATAAAAGCATAATATGAAGAATAGAAACATAAACGATCGAGAATCGGTAGACACCACGCGTCTTAGATGAGTGAACGTGTGACGAATCACAGGGTCACTGACGTGCACAGCCGCCCGCACCTAAGTAGGGTGTTACACAGATTTCTCCTCGAACCACAACAGGAAAACGAATCGGAAAGAAATATGAATCAAAAACAAAACTTCGAAGACCAAGAGTATGAATTGAAAGCCTAGCTTACGAAGCAACTAAGAGAGGATCATACCTTTCTCCTCCTCATTTTCCCGGCAGCGCTGCGCTAGGGCTCCTCCCTCGCCTCCCACTCATCCTCCCAACCTCTCGACCCTAGCCCTTGGGGTGGTAGTGGTAGTGGAAGTTGTAGAGAATGAATGGGTAAGGGGGTCTATGTATAGGCCCCAGAAAACCACTAACCATGGTTAGAAAATCATGGTTTAGACCTTAACCATGGTTTAGTAGCCCATGGTTTTGGCCCATGGTTTTAGCCAAAACTTATCCCAAACTTGGAGCCTAAGTTAGAACATTGTAGAGGATTCTAGATTCGCTAATGACGCTTAATTAACACTAATCGTGATTAACTTTCACTAATCACGATTTAACTTTCGCAGCTTACGCTTATCTTTTGTTAACTATTGATTAGTGTTTACTAATGATCATTAGCGGCTTTCAATCGTCATTAATTTCTTTAATCATGTTTAATTAGTATTAATGATAGTCATTATGGATTAATGGCTTCTCTTTCTTCGGAAAATCATAACAATTCGAAATGAAGTCCGATTCACACGAAACAAATTTCGTTGGTTTTCTCTTGACGAGCCGGATCTTATTATATAGTATCCGAGATATACCAAGTTCAAGGCTTTACACAACTTCACCGCTAAAATCATGCGAGGCATTTGCAGACTCTGGGCTATCGTGTGACTATGAGTTGCACTTGATTCTGATCGAACTGCTTCAAATTAGGCGTGAAGTCGACGGTGGATCTTCAATCTGGAGCTCTGGATCTTGATCGGATGCTAGATGGAGGATGTGGAAGAATTCTCAAGAAGGATCTCGCCATTGAGCTTTAACAGATCAGGTCTGGGGCTCCGAAACTCGAATTGAAGTCGTGATGGCCTCCATCGATTCTTGGAGGGACTCCTAGAAGATATGATATGGATTCAACTTCCATAACTCGCTACGACGAGATCTGGGTGAGTTGTTCCCGACGTGTGTAGTAGATGGATCTTCATGTATTAATCTCAACCCATGTGAATACTCGTATACCTGCAACTTACTCTATGCTCGAAGACAATGCTTCGACTGAGAGTTATTCAGTAAAAACAAAACAAATGGCGGTGGATGGATCGATCTCCAGTACAGGTGGGGGAATGATGTCGAATTCTACATATCCGTGGAGGGTCTGGTTTATCAAATTGTGCAAGAGCATCTAAAGAAACGTGTGATGTGGGGGGGAGGTGTTAGGCATAAATCGGGAATAAAATCAAAGGAAATTGACTTCCAATCAAGCATATCGGAGGTTGATGATTGCACGAAAATCACACTAACAACTGAGGTAGAAAATAAATCACAATGTCGTTGTCCTCAATCGCTCAGAATGTGTCAATCAAGAAAAATCAACCACTCACAGAGATAAAATCAAGCAAGCTCAAAATAGAGCGGTCTAGCTATAGGATTAACCTGGTATAGCTCCCAGGGTCGAACACAAGGAGCACAGATTGGCCTTGCGGCCTACGATGTAGTCAAAATCCAAGAGAATCTTTTTTTAGTGGTTTTTATTTGTTTTTTATATTTTTTTTTAGATTTTTTTAAAAGATGAGAAAATGAAAGAAGGTAAATACAAGGGAACTTCAACAATTTATTCAACACACCAAAAATGATGCAAAAATTCAAGAAAATTGATTTTTAGGTTTTTTAAGTTTTTTACTGTTTTTGGTGAATTTTTGGAATTTTTCTAATGGGTAAATGATTTATTAAAAATCAAACAATGCGAAAAACAGAGGGTACTGTCCAGCAAGGCTTAAGACCCAAAAATAAAATACTCTTGGATCTCAAAAAGCCCTAAAGGTAATTTTCCTATAAACTATGAAGAACAAGGAAAATTTAGGCACCCTAATTATTGTTTTTGGATTTTTAATTTATTTATTACAATTTTTATGAGTTTTTAGGGGTTTTTCAATTTTTAGGATTTTTAGGTGATGAAAAGTAGCCAAAATTGGCTAGAAAATCAAACAACAGGCAAACTACAGTATCTAATTTTTTTTGGAATTTTTAGGGTTGTTTTTATATTTTTTTGTTATTTTTAAACCTAGACAGTGGCTAAAATATGTGTTTTTGAATTTTTAAAAATAATAAATGAAATCAAAAATGTCCCCAAAAATCATAGAAATTCCTACACCATGGCAGGAGCCATGTGTCAAAATCTCATTGGATTTGGAGGTCGTTTGATATTTTATTCAAAAATAAAGGTGGGGCACTGTGCACAGGGACCTATGTGCAAATACCCAAAAGTTCTGGGGTCCTGGTGCAAAATACCCAAGGAGTCACGTGCCAAGCACGTGCCTGGGGCACTCAAGGACCTAAATGTAATAAAAATAAGTTCCAAGGACCTATTGATAACTCGTATCAAAAGTCCAGGGGCTTATATGCAAATTTCCCAAAATAAAACGCACATGCGCATAATCAATGCTCACAGGGGTATATATGCAAATAAACAAAACTTTTTATTCAATGAATAACATCCAGAACTACAGGGCATATATTGCAAATAACCCAGATTCACACGTGACGAAGCACGTGGTCAAGCACACACAGGGGTATACATGTAATTCAAAATAAGCTCGAGGTCCAAAATGCAAATAACCCTACGTGAATAAAGTTTTAAAAATAATTACAGGACTAAAAAGGAAATGACAAACTACGAGGGGGCCCTACGATATTTACCCCTTTATTAATGAAGCGTTGGATGCGCGCCACGTGTAGATCGAACGGCTGCGGCTGGTGGGCGCTCCAGATCACTCCTCCTCTGATCGGACGGTACTGGTAGCTCCAAGGATGGACGGCCAAGATCTGAACTGGAGCGAGGAGATGCAATCAACGGCGGCTGGAGGTCCTGGAAGAACAGATCCCCGGCGAACTTCGCCGGGCTCGTGCGTGCGCTAGGATCCTCCGGTGAGCCCTCTGAAGGTCGGAAAAGATCCGCGGTGAAGCTCCGTGGCGGGTGGTAGTCTCCGATGACCTAGCCGAGCTCTGAAGAGCTCCGGCGAAGTCGGCGGAGATGAAGCTCCTGGCTGGAAGTTGGGAAGCCTCAGACGCCTCCCTTTGGACCTGCAAAGTAGTCAAGAAGCTTCGCGGGTCGAGGGCAAAATGCCTCGACCCAAGAACGCGGGGTGAAGATGGTCTGTGCTGTGGGGCGAACGAGCTCCGGCGAGGCGGAGACGGTGGAGCTCGACTCCCAGATCCTGTGCGATCTGGGTTGAGTGAAAGGGCGTAGAAGGTGCGTGAGGGATTGGCGGAGGTGATGGTCGGGTCGGAGGATCGAGATGTTACGTGAAATGGCCGGAATCGGAGAAATGCGTTGGAGATATGAATTGGGCGAAATCGAAAATTACGCTAAATAGAAGGCCTAATCGGCTACCTGGGTGGAGTGGAAGACTATGCTGGAGCGTGGCTAACTCCGGGTCGTAGCTTCGAAGGGCGTCAAGGCCTGAAGCTCGATGCTCAACGCCGGCGGCGGAGCAAGGACGGCGAAGATCGCCGGATCGATGGTTTCGCTTCCTCGCCTCACTGCAACAAGGGCGGACGCTTGCTGTCACTCTCGCGAAGCCTATGGAGGTCACTGGGAAGGAGGAGAAGGGCCAAAGATGGGGCGCGGAGGCGGCGGAGGTCTGGATATAAATGGTGACAGGGGCGTTTAGGGTTGAGGCTCGACGGCTAAGGAAGGCGTGGATTTGATGGCGGAAGATCCGGCGAGGGAGAGGGATGAACGGCGAAGAATCCGAGCACGGGGGTTGAGTGGGCGACAGCCTGGAGACGCGTGGATAAATCGGCGAAGGAGGCGCGGCACGCATCTTCCAGAAAAGGAAGGAGTCCGCGGGGGAGTTGACCGGGGTCAACATTCCCCCGTGGACCAGTCAGACGCTGCCACGTGTCATTGATTTTTGTTTATTTATTTTAGGGCAGAAATAGGCCGAATTAAAGAAAACTCAAAACATGAAATATTTTTCTTTTATTTTTTTCTATTTTTTGGTGATTTTTAATTAATTTTTGGAAATAAAAATAGGGTAGCTCTATATATAGGTATATGTACACTATATGGATTTTTATTTTTGATTTTTTTATTTGTTATTTTTATGTATTTTTATGCTCATTTTGTATTTTATTTATTTACACCATAAAATATGGAATAAAAGAATATTTTTATTTTATTTTTATCACATATATACAAGGGTGAAATAAATGGATATATACATTTATATACATGGTATTTATACAATGTATTTTTGTATTTTAATTTTGTAATTTTTATTTGATTTTTGTTTTGTTTCTTTTTATTTATTTTATTTACAAAATATAACATAGAATATTTACAAAAAGTTTAGAAAATAATTGAATTTATTTACAAGGTTGAATAAATACAATGGTGTGGTTTATGTACATGGTGAAGGTATATTTTTGAATTTTTGATTTTTTTCTTTGTATTTTGTTTTTAATAAGATATATACAAATACTTACAACATATTTTTGGGTGAGGAAAATATAAAGTTTTATTTACAGAAGTATATACACATGAGCTCCTATCTCCCTCTACTTTGGCTTTTATGCGGTCAGGCCCATGCTGAGCCCTCCCTTGGGTTAGGTTGCTCAATATTTATTCTAAATATTTCCCTCTTTTTCTTTTTGCTCTTTATTCTTTTATTTTGTGCACAAAAACATGCTAATTATAGGTTTTTACACAATGCATGCTTTTGGTAATTATTTGTATTTACACATATCTACATGTATTTGCAAAGGTTTTTGTAGCTAAAATAATAGAATAAAGAGTGATGAATGGGTATTCATCAGTTGATTTTACATTTCTAAGAACTAAATGAAATTGCAATAAAATTGAAACGGGAATGACATAAAAAATAACCTAAAACTACTTATGATGGAAAAAGCAATGGTTCTCACTCCGATTCAACTGCTAAAGGCTAAACAAACTGCTCGTGATGGAGCTCCAATCACTGGCAACTGGATCACATCGTTCTCCTCCTTCCACACTCTCCCGATCGAAGAATCCCTCATCTATCACAAGAGCTCTCTCTCCCTCACTCGTTCTCACGGTAAAAGAGAGTCGCAGACTTATCATATTGAAGTGCAAGAAATGGAGCATTATTTGTAGGCGTCAGAATATACGAAATTCAAAGGTAAATGGAGTACGTGGAATGAAATTATTCTGGCACAATTTGAGTTGGGCGTGGATGTAGGAGATTCTATGGATCAAAAGGCGAGGCAATCAGGTTGGAAGGAGGAAGAAGCTGGGTGTGAAGAAACAGATATGGCGGTGGTTCCGGCATTTATTCAAATTTTTAGGAAAGGTGTAGTTGACTTAGGTCAGCAGACCCGGGTCCAACCAATAGGATGAGAGTCTGAATAAGGACAAGTACAAAATGGCGAAACTATTAAAATAAATAAAAATGATTTTAAATTAAAAAGATCTCAGCATAAAAAATTATAAATTAATAAACTATTTTTATGACTTTTAAGAAGTTAAATAGATTAATTTATTAGATCAAAATAATAAATACATGTATTTTTTAGTATAAAATATCTATATACATGATATAGATAATTTTAATTATTTATTTTTATAAAAAAGTCACATTATTCAATATTTTATTTATTTGTGGAATAATTATAGGGTTTTAAATATTTATATTATTTTTTATGAAATTATTCAATGGGTTAAATAAATAGACTTATGTGTAATATACGTACATTATTATACCTATGTAATAAATACAATTATTTTATTTCTGATTATCATTAAATTTTGCTATTTTTATTTGTATATTATATAAATAATATAAAATATATATAAACCATTAAAAATACGACATGTCCAAAAATAAAAAGAATTATTAATTAATTAGATACACTTTACACATGTAGGTATACTCCAAAGAACCAACTTCTCATATTAACTCCAAATTTTATGGAACTACTTTCATTTAAAAGCTTATTTTATTTTGAACACGGTGAGAGTGAGTTTGATAAATTTTGAATTCATATGAGTAGATATCGATTTAACAATTATAACTTTTAAGGCTTTTTCAGAGTGTTGTCCATTTTATTCTGTACATGTTTTTTCTGCAATTATTTTTATTATTTAAAACATAATTTTATGTACATGATTCGAGAATTACATATTTTTATTTCACATTGAATCTATGATAAATAAAATAGCACAAGATATATGCATCATGAATAGTGACGCATATGTACAATGTGAATTGATTTTCATAGATTTTTATAACTTAAGGACCCTATCTTCCCATACTTTATTCCTTGTCAAATAGATCAAGTCTCGACCTAATATTGTGGTCAGGATCATTCTGTATTTATTTCGTACATACATCTTTTCTTTCTTTTTCATTCATTTATTTATTTTGGGTTAAGATAATGATAATAATACACTAGTAACGGATGATATTGTATTATCAAGAAGTGAGAACTAATGTTGTTTACATGTGTTTCATAAGGGATTTTCAGTCAAAATATGTGAATAAAAATGATGAATTAGCGATTCATCATCCCCCATTCCCTTAGCAAACACTTATTAGAAGAATAAGTGACTAAAAGGAAGAAGGAAAAGAAAAAAACTATAGACCTTAGAACACATTTGATTTCTAAACAAATCTTCATAAATTCAAAGTACGAAGCTCGGTCAGACCTTTGGATTATTAATTTGTCTGAACCTTATTGGAAAGGATTTAAGACCCGACAACCTGTTAGTTCCGCATGTCTGTGTTCAGTTCGCCTCGACAATTGACACAAATTTTCATACCCAAACTCTTATGACTTAATCTTACTTGTACCATGAATGTGAAATATATCTCCCCACATCTAAAATGGCAAAGAATGACCTTCTCCAGTAAGGTGACCCTCATTCCCCATTGAAGCTACTCTTTTCTTGAGGAGTGGGGTATTCCCTTCTAAGTACAAGTTCAACCAGTCCAAAGAAGAGGAGGTAGAGAAGAGAATGGATTAAGACAAATGTAGCCACATATCCTTTGGAGCTTGGCTAGTGTAACCAAGTCTCCAACTACAAGCTTCCTCGGAAACTTTGACTTTGAAACATTTGCCTTGCTTATTTATATTTTTGCTCTGATGTGAATGGTTTTTTTATTTGATTTTTACCCGTCTAACTTTCTTGGAGACTTTATTTCTTTTTCATACATATACATTGCACCATTTACGTAAGGAGTTTTTCTTCTTAGACCACTAGACTATCCCTCCTTTGAAGCTTTATTACAACCCACAACATACCGTCTTTAGACGTCGGTGCCACCGGATTAGGTTGGGGGCCACAAGATTCAATTTGGGTTGTGTATGTTTCCATTCGTGTGTGTCCCTCATGCTAGTTGATTCTGCCCCCACCACTTCATTTGTACGTACAAATGATTGTCCAAGCTAGGTCACTGTCTAAAGAATCATGCATGTGTCATGAAATATTCTCCTTAGACCAATCAAGATGACATGTGAACATAGTCTTATGGACTCAAAGAATTAAGTCGCTCGACCTGAAAAGTCTCAATTCCAAATCCTATAAGGTTCCTATGAACATAAGTAGAGTAAGGTCTAAACCAAGTTCCATCCTACATATTTTATTCTAGACTAGTTTAATTGTCAGTATCATTTTGAAAAATTCTAATGCAAATGCAACATTTTTTATCAAGATGAATTTTTCGATTTAAGCTTTCTATGTGGATTTTAAAGAATTTGCAAAAAAATGATGAATTTAACTTTTTCAACCTTTATGTATTTTTTATAGAGTTAGAGAATGGAATGTATTTACAAGTATTACTCACGGATTATGTACAACATCACAAATGATTTTATACAAAGATATATACAAGCATTGTACAAGTTTCATACGAGACTTTATTTACAAAAATAAAATAATTGCATACTTTATATACAAATTTTATAAAAAAGGATCTTATTTACAATGTTTTTGTTATTTAATTATATTTTCATTAATACGTCTTTTACATATTGGGAAATTAATTAACATTATTTTGGTGAAAAATAAGATATTTTACCCACTGTATGGTCTATAATTCCTATATAATTAAATATTGCTCCAAAATTTGTGAAAAAAATTCTAGATATTGTCACTACGTTCTCTTTAATTACAATTCAAATTTCATCAAGATTGGATGTGTCTTTTTGCCAAAAATAAATTTTCAAGTGACTTCAGTAAATGATTTTTATTTAAATACACAAATCAGCACGGAAAAAATTAGATTATTCCATAAGAATAAAAACTTCAAGAAATCCGAATTGAACAAGACAGAATAATCTACTAGTTCACTAAGGTTTGACTTCTTGATGTTATGATTTGATGAATTACTAATTCATCATCTTTATTTGTCTTCTTGGCTTAAAATTCCCTACAAAACACATGTAAATAGCAGTAATTCTCACCTCTTAATCATCCAATATCTTCTATTAATAATGCATTATTATCATTATTTTAACTAGAATAAATAAATAAAGGAAGGAAGGAAAAAGAGATAAAAGAATGGTGTATATGTGAAATAAATAGAGACCGATCCTCACCTCAAGAGTAGGTCAAGACTTGACATAATAGGGGGAGATATGGTCCTTAAGTTATTAAAATCTCAGAAAATCAATTCACTTTGTACATATTCATCATTATTCATGATGCATATATCTTGTACTATTTTATTTATCATTAATTCTATCTAAAAACATTTCTTCCTGAAACTTGTACATAAAAATATTTTTAAATAATAAAATAATTGCGAAAAATAAATCATGTACAGAATAAAAGAGGCAACATTCTGAAAAAGATGCAAAGTCATAATTGAAAGATCAATATCTACTCCATATAAACTCAAAATGAATCAAACTCACTTTTATTGTGTTCAAAATAAAATAATTTTTAAAATAAAGTGTTTTTATAAAATTTGGAGTTAACATGTGGGTCGGTTTTTGGGGTGTCATTATACTATATGTGTAAAGTGTACATATTTAATAATTTATTTATTTCATTCTTTTTCCTTTTGGACATGTTGTATTTTTAATGAGTTGTGTATATTTTATATTATTACATAAAATACAAATAAAAATGTAAAAATAATAAAATAATAAAATAATTGTGTTTATTACATAGGTACAATGTACATACATTTACATGAGTCTATTTATTTAATCCATTAAATAATTTCATTAAAACCAAATAAAAATAGATTTAAACCATCTAATTATTCTGCAAATAATTAAAATATTAAATAATGTAACTTTTGTAAAAATAAACAAATAAAATTATGTATATTAGGCATATAGGTATTTTACACTTAAAAAATATGTGTATCTAATTATTTTAACCGAATAAATCAATTAATATAATCCATTTAAAATCATTAAAATTTAGTTTATTGATTTATAAAAAAATTATGTCAGGAACTATTTAATTTAAAGTAAATTTCTATCTATTTTTATTTATTTATTAGTTTTATCATATTGTACTTTCCTTATTCGGACTCTCATCCTATTAGTTGGACCCTGGTCCGTTGACATGGGTCAGCCACCCCTTCCTAAAAATTGGAATAAATGCCCGAACTGCCTCCGTCTCCATTTTTTCACCCCCAACTTCTTCCTTCTTCTCACTCGATTCTCTCACCTTTTGATCCATCGAAACTCCTAGATCGACGCCCAACATAAATCGTGCCTAAATAATTTCGTTTCGCGTGCTCCATTTCCCTTAGAATTTTGCCTCTTCTAATGTAATTAAATAATCTTCTGGGTCTTTCATTTCAATCTGACCCGTCTTCAACCCTCTCTTACCCTGAGATCGAGTGAGAGAGAGAGAGGGAGAGCTCTTGTGACAGAGGAGTGATTCTCCAATCGTGGGAGTGTGGAAGGAGGGCGTTGTGATCCAGTCACTAGTGACCAGAGCTCAGTCGTGAGCAGTTCCTTTAGCCTTTTGCAGCTAAATCGAGGCGAGAACCATTGCATTTCCATCGTAGGTAATTTAGATTCTTTTTCCTATCACTTCCCGTTCAATTTTATTACAATTTCCTTCAATTCTTAGATTTGTAAAATCAACCTCTGTTCCCTTGATCGGTATTCAATTTCCTCTGATTTCATCCTTGACTTACGCTTAACACCTCGCCTCACATCACAAAACTCTTCAGACGCTCTTGCATGATCTGACCAACCAGATCCTCCACTAATATGTGAAATTTGATCTTGTCCCCCACATGCACTAGAGATCAATCCATCCACCATCATTTTGTTTTATTTCTGTTGAATAACCCCTTACCAACTCATCATCTTCAAGCCCAAAATAACTTGCATGTATAGGAGCGTTCCCCCTAAATGAGATCGGTAGTTGGAGATACATCTCCACCACGCATCGGAAACAACTCACCTATATCTCGTTGTAGAGATATATGGAAGTTTAATCCACATCAGATCTCTGCAGAATATCCTCCAGGAATCGATGGAGAACATCACAGCTTCGATCCGAGTTCTAGAGACACAAATTCGATGTGTTTAAGCTCAGAGCTAGGTCCTTCTTGAGAGTTCTCCCACAATATTCATCTAGCATCCGATCAGGATCCAGAGCTCTAGATTGAAGATCCACCATCGCTCTAGGCCTAATTCAAATCCATTCAAATTGGGCGCAGAGCACAAATCAGAAATGCAAGATCACTCGAAAGTCTGCATGTGCCTTGTACAATTTTAGTGGTGAAGTTGCACTCCATACCATATAGTTTCTTTTATTTCTGTCAAGTCCTTCACGTGTAAATAATAGTAGAGAACAATTGCATAAGAAACCTTGTGAATGTATTAAATTGCATGTTAATCATTTTGTTCTGAATGCATGTGCTTCTTCACGTGTCTTTTGGGCAAAATGTAATAAATACCTTGTAGTTACCTTTGTGTTATTAATTGATATGAAATTTTCAAAAATTATAACTTAGTCCCCGTGTGTGTTGATCACGTGTAAAAACATGTAAAATATTGGAAATTGCATATACTCTAACGAATTTTATTCTTGTGTTATTAATTAGTCTAGTTTTTATGTAAATTGCATTTTAGTCCCATTTCAGAAGCGTTTTATTTCTTTGTTAATTCCTTGAATTAATTTTCTCAATAACTCCAAAATGTCTAAAAATATATAAAGCTCATATTTAAATATTTTAACTCTCATAATTTTGTATCCTTTATTTGGTATTTTAAAATGCAAAACAATACTTATTTTCTCTTTTAATCCATTACAAACTCCTAAAAATTCGAAAGTATTTTGAAAATTATAAAAATGTAGTAGATTTATTTTTTTTATCTTTTATCACATAAGTAAACCAAATAAAATTACAATAAAAACATCAAAAATCCATATATACGGAAAAACTAGTAAAAATTATATAAAATCACATAAAAATCATAAAATACATAGTTGGTCTTGTTTGAAATCTTAAGAAAAAAATCTTGTGTATAAAATTTATTTTCAAATTGTTTTCTTTTATTTTTTATTTTTAAACTACTAAAAAAATATCTTATTTTTACTTTATAAATTGTTTTCGATTTTAAATCCGGATAAAATCCATAAAAATATTCAAATTCTATAAATCACTAAAAACCAAAAAATGACAAAACACAAAAAACATTTATTTATGGATTTTGAATACTTTTTACATGTTTTGAAAATATAAAAAGATACATTTTTTCTTTCGTTTGTATTATTCGAATATAGATTTTTTTTAAATAAAAATATATAAATATGAAAAATAAAAAACAATTAAATAAAAAAGAATCCAAAAATCTATACAAATACCCATTCATTGAAAAATGCATAAAAACTTGAAAATAAAATAAAATAAAAATCTTCATCAATTAACAATAACTAATTACCCTCATTTCTTTGCAATGTCCATGAGTTCGATCCTGGAAGCATTACCAAATAAATAAAAAGCAGCAAATTCTTCTCTTAGATTAAAAAAATTGAATTGGTTTCGAGTTGCGTCGACACACTATTACTTTATTCACTTCATTAAGTAAATTTAAAACCCTTGAAACCTTGATTCAACAAATAGTGCCATTGTCGGTGAGGCACGGTGAGGGTAGTTACGATTTTATTTGTTGTTTCCTAGATCTATTTGCATGTTTATTTTCATTTCATTCTTTGTCTATCTTCTGTTTCATCTATATTTTTCATACAAATTGTTCTGACTCATCTTCTTGTTTTGCCTTTGTTGCGAGGGCCCGATGAGCCAGGGGGGCTATCCTAGGAGAACTAACGCAACCGAGGGAGGTGTAGACCGATCCTTCTTCACCAACCGACAAGATAAAGCAACCAAGGAGGAGCATGAGCCACAGAAAGGTCACTTTCTTTTTTAGTTCTAATTCTTTTCATTTCCATTTATTCTTGTAATTAATTTGTACCAATTGTTGGTACTTGTTATTTTTTCTTTTTGTATAGATGCTTTGGACCCTTTTTTTGTGTGGTTGTGTGAAGCCTGTTTCGTTGGCATAGGTGACGGAGGGATTGATCGATTTAACATATTTTCTCCGCGTTCTATTTTTCTTCCTCCTTATTTTTCTAATTTTTCTATTTGTTTTCATGATTTGAGTTTTTTTGCCTTCGTTTTTATTCTTTTAATATTGATCCCCTAGTTTCATGTTTTTATTTATGGTTAAGCATGGTAATGAATTAGGTCCAAACACTCGATAGACTTCCTATTATCATAGACCATCAATTTAGACTAAGTCAAAAAAAAATATTTATTCCCAATAGAAGTTCCTGCTGTGAGGGTTTCTTTGTTGCATCATTTAGGTTAGATTTATTTTATATACTTAGATCATATTGCACGTAGACTGCTCGAGTAAGGTACACCTTTTATCTCTTGCATTTGCATTCATTTTTTACGCTCATCGGCTTCTCCAACTTCTTCCGTCATTATGAAATATTTTTATTGAAAAAAATCCAAAAAAATTGACATCCAAATAAAATAAGACTACTAATTAAAATCAATCCCTAAAATAAAATGTAAGTTATTTTGTATTACCTCCAGACAGAACGGGTTATGATGTGACCCGCCCGTGTATTCTTTGGTGCGAGGTCAAGCTACAGGTACTTCCCTCCAACCGTAGAAAGTCATTTTGGCATGCTCTACTTTATATTTCCCTTTAAGCCTGATATAACCCAGTAGTCTGGGCAGATGGTTCCACTATTTGGGGTGGTATAAAGACATACATTGGGTGACATGGCGACACCACTTACGAGTTTGAGTTAAGTAACTGTTTGAGTCGCTAAATAATAAATTTGAATGATTGAACTTTCGCGATCATCATTGGGTCAAGTTGGCGAATTTGAGGGTTTGATTTGTATTTGTTGCTAGAATAAAGATCCTCTACACATTTTGTGCCTTTCTTCACTTTTTCTTTGATTTGACATTCGTGTTCTCACATCTTCCTTTTATTTTGAAAAGGTCGGAATGGAGTGATTTTTGTTCATACTTTAGGAACCAATCTCTTTACTCTCTAATTCACTCATCCTCGCTTCAGGATGACTATCTTCCCAAATTTTCTTCTTTTTGTTTCACATTGTATCTTTTGACAACAAATCCTTTGTTCGAGTTGGATTCCTAGCTCAAGATTTCTTTTGATACTGCTTTATTTTCGGTGAGTTATTGAGTTCCTTTCACACTTACAAAGACTGATTCAGATTCCGAGGACTCGATGACATCGAAGGGCAAAGGACTCATGATTGATTAGACTGAGATCAACAATACCATGTTGAGAAGTTGATGTACCGAGAGGGTGTGGGAGAGAGTGATGGCGGTTTGGAGGGAGAGCTGTATGGAAGAGAAGCTGAAGCTTTTGGTGTCATCACTCAAAGAACCCAATGAAGGGGAGGCTCCAAGCTCGATAGCTATGTAGAACTGCTACACGGTAAATGATGGCTGCATATCGCACCAGACCTACTCTCCATCGTCGCTCGATAGTGGTCTACCCACTACTATCACCTGGGAGTCGGCTGGGACTCGAGAAGGAGCTGGAGGAGCAATCTATGAAAATGGTGGATGGACCTACATGTGGCGCAAGGGTCTATCTTTATAGAAGGGTGGAGTAATGATCGGATATGGGAATTAAAAGGGGGGAGGCATTAGCCAAAGGCGTGGAGATGGTAACGTTACATGCACGATGATGATGAGGGAGGAGCTTGCAACAACCATAGGTGATTAGGCATTTGAAGGTGGGTTAGGGTTTTAGGTCCAAGTTCGAACTAAAGGTGGCGGGTGGTGAGGTAGAGGAAGTTGGTGTGTTGGAGAGCGAGAAGAAGCTAGGGGTAGTCGGTGCAAGGTGGAGGGATGGTTAAGTAACAAATGCGACGATAATGAACGGGATAAGAAGATGGAATTCATGTACCGTTGGATCATCTCATATCTAATGGCTAGGAGAATGCCCACCCGATGCGTGTGAGGTGCACACGTGAGGTGCATGTGAGGGAGTTGTTGTGAGCAGGAATGATGTTGGCTATTGGATTGAATCTGAATCAATGACCAATAACGAAGGTCCTGCATGGCAAGAAGGATTGATTAGGTCAAGGGAGCGACTGACTAGGATGCGGGGTGGGTAAATGAGGAGCAATCGGTTGGTGGTGAACTTTTACCAAAGTGTTGATCAGGGAGTAAAAATAAAGAAAATAAAAAAAAACAAATAAAAGGAAGGGTCAAAATAAAAAGTTATCAACATGAAAGTTGTTGATCTTAGTGAGATCTACAATTTTCATGAGGGATCCAAAATCAAAATAAATCATCTGTATGAAGATGATTTTTTTTCACAAGGAGAAATTGCCAATTGATACCATATATTTTTGTGTTTTGTTTTTTTTTTGTATTTTTATTTGGATCTTAATTAGAGGAATAATTTATATACTATACAATATATACATAATTAATTTAATTTTTATGGATTTTTTTAAAAATCAATAAAGATAAAACATGTACAGAATATACAAGGTCAATTTTTTGTTTTTACTTTTGATTTTACGATTTTATGGATTTTGTTTCTTAATGTCAAGTTAGTTAGTTAGTTAGTCAAAGAGTATAAATGAGAAAGAATTAAACCAAAATACTTAATAGGCTCAACCAAGAGTCAAAATAGGTTTTTAAATACAGAATTTACTCCTAATTTGAGCATTACCAGGGAAAGTTAATTAAGTGAATTTTAGGGGGTTTAAATTAGTGATTTGTTAAGGGATTTTTTTCTAAAATATCCAGATAGAGTAGATGGATCATGGATTCATCAGCGTGGTTATTTTATGCAAAGTTGAAGTTATTTCCAGGCAAACTGAAGATCAAATTATCATGTCCATAAGTAGTAAGATTTGAGCGTGATAATGGTACCATTGTCATTTTAGAGTTTTCATCTGACACACAGTAGTTTGTAGTAAACAGACAGTTGACGAAGCATATCTAGAGCATGATACATTCCTGTCCTTTATTGACTATATTCATATGATATCAAACGATGATTCTACTTCTGATACATGAGATGATTTCTCCTTGTGTATTTTCTTTCATTTTATTTCTTCTTACTTTTGTTTTATCATTCACATCTTTTCCATGTGTGTGTTATATTTATAATGACTAGATCCTAAGTATAGGGAGATGAATGACTTGAGTAGTTCTATTTTCGTTTTGTTCATCTCTCTTATTGTTGATTATACTTAGGGATCTTTTACCCTAAGTATAGAGGGAGTGATGTCATTTTTTCATCTTCTTTATTTTCATTTCATTTTATTATATTCTCTCACTTGTCCTTCAAATGGCTGATGTTCATTTCTATACTTGGGATATTTTATGTAAGTATGGGGGGACAGGCCGAGTCATTGAGTATGTATATTCTTTTTCTCGATTATCCTCGTTTGAGAAGTCTTCTGTATTTAGGATGATTTGATCCTAAGTATAGGGGGATGACCAATGATGAACACCACCTGATCACTTCTTTAATTCCTGCAAAAGAAATCAGAGAAAAAGTATTGGTCGTTGTATCGACCAGGTGAGCTTACCAGAAAAGATTAATCTTAATTAATCTTCTTTATTTTATTTATACTCCTAAACAAAGTGTATAGCGGTTTTGTACGGGAGTGTCGAACTCAGGGAGGCAAACTGTTTTAAACTAGGAAAATCAATGGAAAACCTAAGGATAAGTGTTCCCTAATTTTTATTGTATTTTTAGGAATTTTTCTGAATTTTTATTTGAATTTTATGAATTTTATATTGTTTTTGTAATTTTTATCTATTTTATGATTTTTATTATTATGAGAAATTATTTAAATTTTTATTTGATTTTAGTTTTGTAATTTTTAGGCTTTTAAAGGTTTTTATTATTTTTATGGAATTTTAAAGGGTTATTAAGATTTTTTTTAATTTTTGGTTTGTTTTTAAAGGGAAAAAGGGAATTTTTATTGCAAACAGTGTAGTTTTTGTGATTTTTAAAGCTGAAATTAATGCGAAATTATTTTTATTTTATTTTCTGTAGAAACTAGATGAAATTCCCTTTAAAACGATAGGTTGCACGTTTTTAGGGGATTTTTATTGAGTTAGTTATGATTTTTACAAGTTTTTATGTATTTTTTTGTGTATTTTGTATTTTTTTTATTGATTTTATTATTTAATTTTTATTTTATTTTGGGTCTAATATGTAATATATGGTAATATAGACTAACTACAATTTTTATATGATTTTTAAAAGTATTTTATAATTTTTATGGGGTTTTATATGTGTATATAGGGTATTCTATAGAGATAGGGGTATAAATGTAATGAAACTGTAACAGGCAGGGGCACTTTTGAAATATATGAAACGTTGAGGGCCTGTGTGCAAAAAGTTCAGATCATCATGCGCTTCGCAGCAGCTGCACCTCTGGAAGGACTAAATCGCAAATATGAAAACCTGCGAGGGTGTAACGGCAAAAGTCACAGTGCTCCACGTGATCTGCACGCGCCTCCAACCGACGAGGACCTGTTCGTGATATTTGAAACCTGCAGGGTGTGATATGTAAAGTTCACCGAAGTCACGTGACCTGCACGCGTGCGTCTGTTACGCTAACTGATTGACACCTGGCGCCTGCTGGTCTGTTCGATGGCGGCGATCTGAAGGTGGAGATTTGGGCGTCAATTAACGGTCTGGATCGGATCTGGAGATCGACTCGGCGATCGGACGGCGCTGATGCTACCTCGATGAACAGGGTTGAATGTGCTCTCCGGTGGATTTTGATCTCTAAATTGAGGCACACCGCCGGTCGATCCTCGCTGCTGATGGCTCTAACAGCTGCGCCTCGAGTTTCCGCTCCGGATCGAAGACAAAAACGCGATTGAATGGCTCCGATCGACGATCTGGAGGCTGTGTATCCCTAGCTGCTATTGTATCCTCGATAGAATCTGGACCTGTGCAAATCACGCAATCTATGCGTTCCAGGAGCTAAGCAACGTTCGATCGTCGTTCAGGTGTGACTTAGATCCCAGAGGCGACGTTCATGATCGGATGTAGGCGTGTTTTGTCGGAGGCGAAGGAGTCGATGGCCTGCAACCTGCACAACTACGAAACCACCTCTGGATCGAGGTTTCTAAGCCTCGATCCGATAGATTGTAGAAGCGGGAAGGGAAGTGGATGAATGAGGCTCAGCGAAGGTGAAGGAAAGCCTCTGAGGCTCCGGTCGTCGGATACAATCGGAGGTGGACAGAGATGGAAGGGGGTGGAGAAGCGGAAACTGACGATGAAGGCGTAGATCGGAGGGATTCGTGGCGATTGAATCGAATTTTTAACGGGAAGTTATAGAATAGAGGGAGTGAGAGGAGAAGGGACTGGATTGAGAAGAGAAGGGAGAATCGGAGGGAATAGAGTAGAGATCGGAGACTAACCTGGAGGAGGAAGACGGAGATGGTGAAGGTGCTGCGGAATGTATGCCTGGGAGATGGAGCTCGGAGGAGCTCCTGGATCCTCGCCTCGACGCGTCGGCAGCTCGCAGAGGCTGGGCGTGCGCAATGGCGGAGCGGCAGGGCTTCGCCTGAGGCACGGCGATCTCGCCGATCTGATGAACACCACCTGATCACTTCTTTAATTCCTGCAAAAGAAATCAGAGAAAAAGTATTGGTCGTTGTATCGACCAGGTGAGCTTACCAGAAAAGATTAATCTTAATTAATCTTCTTTATTTTATTTATACTCCTAAACAAAGTGTATAGCGGTTTTGTACGGGAGTGTCGAACTCAGGGAGGCAAACTGTTTTAAACTAGGAAAATCAATGGAAAACCTAAGGATAAGTGTTCCCTAATTTTTATTGTATTTTTAGGAATTTTTCTGAATTTTTATTTGAATTTTATGAATTTTATATTGTTTTTGTAATTTTTATCTATTTTATGATTTTTATTATTATGAGAAATTATTTAATTTTTATTTGATTTTAGTTTTGTAATTTTTAGGCTTTTAAAGGTTTTTATTATTTTTATGGAATTTTAAAGGGTTATTAAGATTTTTTTAATTTTTGGTTTGTTTTTAAAGGGAAAAAGGGAATTTTTATTGCAAACAGTGTAGTTTTTTGTGATTTTTAAAGCTGAAATTAATGCGAAATTATTTTTATTTTATTTTCTGTAGAAACTAGATGAAATTCCCTTTAAAACGATAGGTTGCACGTTTTTAGGGATTTTTATTGAGTTAGTTATGATTTTTACAAGTTTTTATGTATTTTTTTGTGTATTTTGTATTTTTTTTTATTGATTTTATTATTTAATTTTTATTTTATTTTGGGTCTAATATGTAATATATGGTAATATAGACTAACTACAATTTTTATATGATTTTTAAAAGTATTTTATAATTTTTATAGGGTTTTATATGTGTATATAGGGTATTCTATAGAGATAGGGGTATAAATGTAATGAAACTGTAACAGGCAGGGGCACTTTTGAAATATATGAAACGTTGAGGGCCTGTGTGCAAAAAGTTCAGATCATCATGCGCTTCGCAGCAGCTGCACCTCTGGAAGGACTAAATCGCAAATATGAAAACCTGCGAGGGTGTAACGGCAAAAGTCACAGTGCTCCACGTGATCTGCACGCGCCTCCAACCGACGAGGACCTGTTCGTGATATTTGAAACCTGCAGGGTGTGATATGTAAAGTTCACCGAAGTCACGTGACCTGCACACGTGCGTCTGTTACGCTAACTGATTGACACCTGGCGCCTGCTGGTCTGTTCGATGGCGGCGATCTGAAGGTGGAGATTTGGGCGTCAATTAACGGTCTGGATCGGATCTGGAGATCGACTCGGCGATCGGACGGCGCTGATGCTACCTCGATGAACAGGGTTGAATGTGCTCTCCGGTGGATTTTGATCTCTAAATTGAGGCACACGCCGGTCGATCCTCGCTGCTGATGGCTCTAACAGCTGCGCCTCGAGTTTCCGCTCCGGATCGAAGACAAAAACGCGATTGAATGGCTCCGATCGACGATCTGGAGGCTGTGTATCCCTAGCTGCTATTGTATCCTCGATAGAATCTGGACCTGTGCAAATCACGCAATCTATGCGTTCCAGGAGCTAAGCAACGTTCGATCGTCGTTCAGGTGTGACTTAGATCCCAGAGGCGACGTTCATGATCGGATGTAGGCGTGTTTTGTCGGAGGCGAAGGAGTCGATGGCCTGCAACCTGCACAACTACGAAACCACCTCTGGATCGAGGTTTCTAAGCCTCGATCCGATAGATTGTAGAAGCGGGAAGGGAAGTGGATGAATGAGGCTCAGCGAAGGTGAAGGAAAGCCTCTGAGGCTCCGGTCGTCGGATACAATCGGAGGTGGACAGAGATGGAAGGGGGTGGAGAAGCGGAAACTGACGATGAAGGCGTAGATCGGAGGGATTCGTGGCGATTGAATCGAATTTTTAACGGGAAAGTTATAGAATAGAGGGAGTGAGAGGAGAAGGGACTGGATTGAGAAGAGAAGGGAGAATCGGAGGGAATAGAGTAGAGATCGGAGACTAACCTGGAGGAGGAAGACGGAGATGGTGAAGGTGCTGCGGAATGTATGCCTGGGAGATGGAGCTCGGAGGAGCTCCTGGATCCTCGCCTCGACGCGTCGGCAGCTCGCAGAGGCTGGGCGTGCGCAATGGCGGAGCGGCAGGGCTTCGCCTGAGGCACGGCGATCTCGCCGATCTGACTCCCTCTCGCTCGGCGGAGTAGGGACGCGGGAGGCTGTCACCCTCGGGCCTCTCTCTCTCTCTCGCTCGAGCTCTGGTGGAAGGAAGTGATGAAATGGCGGGATAGCTCAGCTCGCGGGGGGTTGAAGTCTTTATATAGGCGACGAGGGGAATGAACTTGGACGGAATCAAGGCTAGGGGGTGGTCGTTGACGAACTGATCGGTAGTTGGAGACGGTTAGGGTAGTTGGAGCTCGGAGAAGGAGGTTGACAGCTCGGATGGCCGCGAGGAGGAAGAAGGCGGAAGTTCAGAGGGAGGCTGGCGGGGTTTTGAAAGAATGGGGAAGACGATGAACAGTGCTGGGCGGCACTGTTCATCGGTTGAATAGTCAACCCGCCCAATAAATAATTAAATTAAATATATTTTAAATGTAAATTATATATTAATTAATTAGGTTAGTTAAAGAAATAATAATAATATTTATTAATTAATTTTTTTTATTTTATTTATTAAATAATTTTATAAATTATTTTTATAAATATAAATATATTTTTATTTACTTTTTAGAAGTTTATTTTGTAATTTTTTTAATAGATATGTGTATGTGTATTGACCTATAGGTATCTTACCTATGTATATACAATTTTTTTATTATTTTTATTTTATTTATTTTTATTAATTTATTTTACAACATTTTATTGTTAATTCTTTTATCTATTATAAACAAGTTTTATAGACATTTTTTACAAAAAATATTAATTTATAAAAATATTGAAGATTGGATAAAATAGGTATTATGTACAAGAAGAGCCAAAAACCTAACTTTTGCATATGGACCCCAAAAATTATGCACCCAATTTTATAAAATAGTTTAGGAAATGCTATATACAATTAAAGGTGAGTTTGGGTGATTTGGAGTTTTTATTTGCAAGTTATGGGTCTGTGAAGTTTAGATTTTGGCTTTTTATTTTGTGTATAATTTGTACATTGATTATTATTTTTATACAAACTCAATTTTGTATTTTTATTTAAATTATTATCTACAACTTTGATGAAGAAAGTATTTATTTTGGAGTGGTTTTGATGATAAATAAAATAGGTGAAATATTTACATTATGGAGAGTGGATAATTTATATTTTTGGTCTTTGTTGTCTTTGTATTTTTATAGGTTAAGATCCTTATCTCCCCCTACTTATTTCTCTTGTCGACCTGGTCAATATTGACCTGGTCTCGGGGTTAGGATCAGTCTGAATATTTTATATCCAGCCTTCTTTTTATTTTTATTTTCCTTTTTCTCTTTATTCTTTTATTTTGGTGAAAATAAGTGTTAAATATATAATATTAATATTTGTGGTTAGAATGTTAATTACATGGAATTAGTGGCTATTTTCATGTATTTTACCAAGGATTTTAGCCAAAATGAAAGAATAAAGGAGATGAATCATGGATTCATCATTCCCCTATACTTTACCTTTGCTAGTCCCTTAGCAAACACTTATTCTATAAATAAGTGCAAGCAAAAAGAAAAAGAAAAAGGAAAATAAAAGAACTTAGAACATGCTAGTTTCTTTAAACCGAATATCACTTCATCCGAAATCTAGAGCATGGATTTAAACCTTTGGATTAATGATGTGTCGGGACTCTATTAGACTTAGGATTTAAGCCTCGACAGCCCTCAAGTTCCACAAATCCTTATCCAGATTCACCTCAACAGCCAGCTCAGATCCACCTATCCATCACGCAAACTTTTCGACTTTGAAAGCAATCAGTACTGTGTGTGAAAAGTTTTAGCTCTTCCCGCCCTAGAGAGGCGAAGAAACCGCCCATACAGCTACACACTTCCATTGAGTCCTTATCCAGTAACTCAGTCCTCGAGGAGGGAGGTATTTCCTTCTGAGGTCAGGTCGTGCTGTGTCCACAATCGAATAAGATAGGAAGTAGAAGAAGGAGAAGAGAACTGGAGTGTGATCAGTGTAATCACATCTCCGGTGAAGCTTGGCCAGTTTAGCCAAGTCTCCACGAAGACATGCAGGCTTTTCTGAAGCTCGGACCATTGTGGTCATTTTTGGAATTTGGTGTATTTGGCTTCTTTGGTAGTAATGATTGTTGCACTGCATCGGTCTTTTATGCCCCGACGGATATAGCATCTTTTCATTCCGCCCATTTTTTGGGGTCTTGGAAAAATTGTGCCAGCAGATCCTTCCCTCATCCGAAGCTTTGTTTCAACCCCAATCTCTCCCGTCGTTAGACATCACCACCACCAGATAAGGATGGAAACGCACCACCGAAATGGATTGCCCTTCGCAACCCCAGGCAGGTCGAGCTAAGTGCAGAGTGCTTGAGTTCAAAATTGATTCAAATGGAGAAGAGTTCAACGGATGACACCAGGTGTCCTACTTAGGCACTTTCAAGTTGAATTCCGAACACGGTCTCATGGAACCCAAAGAATTAAGTCAGAAAGACCTGAAGAGTCTCAATTCCCGATCCTAATAAAGTCCCTCTTGAATTAAGTGGATTAAGGTCTAAACCAAGCTCCATCTTTCGGACTTAGATCCATGCGGTTCAAGAATCAAACTTGTTCTGAAAAATGCTAATGAATGCAACAAATTTTTTTATGAGGTAAATTTTTCGGCTTAAATGCTTTAAGTGATTTTTAAAGAATTTTGCAAATTTTTATTGGATTTTAAAACTTTTCAATTTTTTAGGGGTCTTTTTGTAAAAGTTAGTGGATTAATTCTATTTACAAAAATTTTACACAGATTTTGTGTATTTGACAAAGGATTTTATACAAGTTTTATATACAAGTTATACGGCTTTTATACAAGATTTTTATGAGGATTTTATTTTTTTAATTTTTAAGGATTTTATCAAAGAATTTTACAACTTTTTTTTTTTTTATCTACAATTTTTAAGCCATTTTGTATAAAACATTTTTACGGTTTTCTTGCGGCTTTTTAAAAACCCAAAATATAAACCCATACTTTTAAGAAGCCTTATTATTAAAAATACGAGAAAGTACGAGTTATGGCTTCTAAAGTATATATAGCATATATACGACACCCCCCTATACTTAGCGTGAACTATGTCCTCATAGTGACCAAAGAAGCGGCAAAGGAAGACATAACTCGGGCTAAGTATAGATCGGTGAAAAGAATCTATACTACAACGACTCAAAGAATAATGAATGAATGAATAGAAGTCGATCATCTCCTCTATACTTAGGATCAAGTGATCCTAAGGATAGCAGACTCAAAACCGAAGATGATCGAGGTCAAGAGAATGTACACAACTCAAAGGCTCGGCTTGTCCCCCCTATACTTAGGGTAAAATATCCCTAAGTATAGAGATGAAAATCAAAAGGTGAGGGACAAGCGAGAGAGCAGACGATACAAAACGACGACAATCAAAAGGCGGTATGAGCGAGATCACCCCCCCTATACTTAGGGTAAAGCACACCCTAAGTATAAGCAACAACAGGGGTGATCGAACAGGACGATACAAACAATCACACAGTGTCTACACCCCCCTATACTTAGGATAAAGCACATCCTAAGTATAGCAAAATCTAGATCAACCTAAGGGTGTAAGACAAATGAAAATAAGAATGAATGAAATCGAAAATATATACAAAATGATCGTTGAAAATCAGATATGAGATGCATAGTGTAAGAGTGAAAAGATCATCTCATACAAAATGGATTGGGGCAACTTCAACGGTCTGTGGATCATGATCGAGAAATGGTTTCAATCGCTGACCGTTGACTCGAAAGGTGGACTCAGATGACAACTCAGATATATCGATGCTTCCGTTGTCGTACACCTTTCTGACAATGTATGGGCCTTTCCATTTACTCTGAAGTTTCCCTGGAAATAATTTCAGTCTTGCATCGAATAGCCAAACTTTCTGATCAGGCTCAAACTGCTTGTGGCTGATGTGAGCATCATGCCACTCTTTCATCCGCTCTTTGTAATGTAGGCTACTCGTGAAGGCTTGATCTCTCAGCTCTTCCAGGGCTGCCAGTTCAGTCTGCCTCTGATCTCCCGAATCATCTAATCCAAAGATCACTTCTTTCACTGCCCACCAGGATTTGTGCTTGATCTCAACAGGTAAGTGGCATGGCTTGCCATAAACGAGTCGAAAGGGAGATGTGCCTAATGGAGTCTTGAAGGATGTTCGATATGCCCAAAGAACCGAGTCCAAAAGTTGCGACCAATCCTTTCGGTCTGGGCGAACAACCTTCTGTAAGATCGTCTTGATCTCCCTATTCGAAACCTCGGCTAGACCATTCGTCTGAGGATGATACGGAGTAGCAACCCGATGGTCTATACCGAACTCGTTAGCAAGTGCCCTTACCTTGTCGTTGATGAAGTGGCTACCCCCGTCTGATATCAGAACTCGAGGGACTCCGAACCGCGTAATGATATGCTTTCTCAGGAACTTGCAAACCGTGTTCGCATCCGCGGCTCGGGCAGGAATTGCCTCCACCCAACGACTCACATAATCCACAGCTAAAAGGATATACTCGAACCCCTGACTTTTCGGAAATGGGCCCATAAAAGTCGATACCCCATGCATCGAACACTTCGCAGAAGTGGATAGGCTGCATCGGCATCATGTCTTTATGTCCACAAGTGCCCATCTTCTGGCAGTCAGTACATCTCTTAACGAATGCATGAGCATCCGCAACGAGCGTAGGCCACCAAAGGCCGGATTGGAGCACCTTTTGTGCTGTCCTCTTCCCTGAATGGTGTCCTCCAGCTTCTAATCGATGACAATACATGAGGACACTCTGGTATTCCTCCTGAGGAATACACCTACGCCAGACGGAATCCGCTCCTTCATGATAAAGGACCGGATCCTCCCAATGGTAAGACTTGGCTTTCGCGAGGAAAGTCTCAAGTCTCTGTCTGGACCAACCTTGCGGAACTTTCTTAGCAACAAGAAAGTTCACAATGTCGGCATACCATGGCAGCGAGGCGACAGCAAGAATCGCCTCGTCGGGGAAGGTCTCGGTGATTGGTGTATCAAAGTCAGAAGTCTCAGGTAGTTCTAGTCGGGAGAGGTGATCCGCCACCACATTCTTGACTCCAGGCTTATCCTTGATAACAATGTCGAACTCCTGGAGTAGAAGGATCCATCTGGTCAGACGCGGCTTCGAATCCTTCTTATCCATTAAGTACTTGATGGCGGTGTGATCAGTGAAGATTGTGACTTTGGATCCTAAGATATGGGACCTGAATTTATCTAAGGCAAATACTACAGCTAGCATTTCTTTCTCTGTAACCGTGTAATTCCGCTGCGCGGAATCCAAAGTCTTGCTAGCGTAGTGTATGGCGTATGGAAGGCCATCCCTCCTCTGTCCCAACACAGCCCCAACGGCAAAATCGGAGGCGTCCGTCATGATCTCGAAAGGAAGAGACCAATCGGGTGGCTGAAGGACAGGAGCCTCTACAACCATGTTCTTGAGAGTATCGAAAGCTGAAAGACACTTATCATCAACTATAAACTCGGTGTCTTTCGCTAGAAGATCAGACAACGGTCGGGCAATTTTGCTGAAGTCTCGAATGAAACGTCGGTAGAAACCGACATGCCCAAGGAATGACCGAAGCTGTTTCAGATTGGACGGTGGATTGAGTTTCTTTATGATATCCACCTTGGCCGGATCTACCTCCATGCCCCGGTTGGAGATAATGTGACCAAGGACCGTCCCCTGAGTCATCATGAAATGACTCTTCTCCCAAGAAAGCACGAGGTTAACCTTCGTGCACCTCTGAAGCACGCGGTCTAGGCTAGAAAGGCAGGAATCAAAATCATCACCGTAGACCGAAAAATCGTCCATGAAGACCTCCAAGATATCTCCCACCATGTCCGCGAAGATCGAAAGCATGCACCTCTGGAATGTAGCCGGAGCATTACATAATCCAAAGGGCATCCGTTTGAAAGCATACGTTCCGAACGGACAGGTGAATGTCGTCTTTTCTTGGTCTTCTGGAGCAATAGCCACTTGGTTATACCCCGAGTACCCGTCGAGAAAGCAATAATGGCTCTTCCCGGCTAACCGTTCGATGATCTGATCGATGAACGGTAGCGGGAAGTGATCCTTCTTGGTCGCCTGATTCAAGCGTCTGTAGTCCACGCAGACGCGCCAAGAAGTCGGTACTCGGGTCGCAATCTCCTCTCCGTCCTCGTTGATCACTGTGGTGATACCCGTCTTCTTGGGTACCACATGCAAAGGACTAACCCATTTCGAGTCGGAGATGGGATAGATAAAGTCGGCGCTCCACCACTTGGATATTTCCTTCATAACCACTTCTCGAAGATTCGGGTTCAGCCTGCGCTGAAACTCACGAGATGGCTTGGCGTCATCCTCGAGAAAGATGTGGTGGGAGCAGAGAGCCGGACTAATCCCATGGAGATCGGCTACTGACCATCCGATCGCCTTGCGGTTCTTTTCAAGAATCGCCATCAGACGGGATTCTTGATCTTCGGTCAGATTAGAAGAGATGATGACCGGAAACATTTTCGATTCACCCGCAAGGAATCGGTACTTCATGCTTTGAGGTAGAGGTTTAAGCTCAGGGGGAGAAGGGGCAGGGAGGGCGGGTTTGATTAGAGCCTGGGTGTAGGCTACTAGATCAGTGTGCGTAAGCTCTACCTGCTCTGACTCAGAAAGATCTGGAGATGGCTTTTCTGATTGCTGACTTTGTTGCGCAGGCTCAGTCTCCAAGTTGGTTGTAGGCTCATTTGAGATTAAACGCGGAACATATTCATCAAAACTTTGCCAATCAAAATCCACGTCTATATCGGAGGGATCAGAATCAGAATAACAAGATTGAAAATCTGAATGATCATCATCAGAATCGTCGGCCTCAGCCTGTGATTGTGTCTGCTCTGAGACTGTGCTATCGAATTCGTCTTCATCTAGTATCTGCAACTCAGACTCATTTGAAGGCGTAATGAAAGAATGGATGCTCGGTTCGGCCCAAACGGCTTCATCGTCTGTCTGCACGAAGTCACAGTCTTGATGACTATCGGGCTCGTCATCAGATGCTCTCTCTGACTCTTCTGATTTTGCTTTTAGATCATGGATCGTCTCTATATGTATACTCTCGCCTTGGACGCGAAAGTACACCTTCCCAGTACCATAGTCGGAAACGGCCTTTGCTGTTGCCAGAAAAGGTCGTCCTAATATGATTGGGGTATCAGCCACACATTCAGGGACCGCCATGTCCAACACGACGAAGTCCACGGGGAATTGCAAACCCTGAATGGTGACGATAACGTCCTCGATTAAACCCTTAGGCCTCTTGATTGATCTATCAGCAAACTGTAAGACCGTTCGGCTTGGTCGAAGAGGCCCGAACTCGAACTTGTCGAGTAAGGAAGATGGAAGGAGATTAATCGAGGATCCGCTATCTAATAGAGTCCGATCGAAAGTCTGATCGAGGATCTCGCATCTAACATACGGCGCTCCCGTGTCTGATCTTTTGGCTGGGAGACGATTCTGGATGGCGTGACAAGTCTCCTTGGTCAACACATGGATTTCAGAACAATGATTGCGCTTCTTCTTTCTGCGGACGGTGGTTCGTTCTTTTAAGCCTTTCTGCAGAAGAGGAATGTGAGCCAAGGCTTCCGAAAGAGTGAGTTGGATTGTGAACCTTTCAAGCATCTCTTTCGTCAGATTATCCATTTGAGTCTTTTTGGGGTTTTCTTTTTTAGCACCTTTTCCTAAGCAGAGTGCTTTCGGGAAAGGTATCTGTACATCCTCCGGGTTAGTCTGTACAATCGGAGGATCAGAAGAAGTAAAAACAAAGATTTTTGGAGAACGGGGACTTGCTTTCCTTGAGCAATCAGAACGATCA
Organism: Ottelia alismoides; assembly: GCA_037367405.1. Lineage (NCBI taxonomy): Eukaryota > Viridiplantae > Streptophyta > Magnoliopsida > Alismatales > Hydrocharitaceae > Ottelia > Ottelia alismoides. The sequence continues at coordinate 551,009 of JAZKJV010011728.1, forward strand.
AGATCTGAATCAACAATCTTTTTATTCTTTTTCTGAGTTCTCCTCGTTTTTACATTTTTTTGTGATTTTCTATCATCATCAGAAGAAATGAAAAATGGTAATGCAGCTGAATCGGCGTTCTGCTCTGGCTGCTCTCCAGACTTGGTGGCTTCAGCACCACCTTCTTCATCGTCAAAGGTTGCGGCTTCAGCACCGCCATCAATGTCGTCTACAGGCTCGCTTGCGTGATCTGAGATATTGTCCTCGAGCCTAGTAGAGTCTCCGCCTACTGGAATCCTACCGCTCCTAAGAGAGATGAAGTCAGCGTCATCACAGTAGAGATAGTCATCGGATAATACCTGTGATTGGAGGGTGGGCTCGATCAAATCTACCTGCTCAGCCTTTCGCTTCAGATTGTTGGGGTTGGGTTCTATCTGAGCAGGCAAGGCGGACTTCCCCTTGACGAGGTCGGTGACATGGGTTTTGAACTCATCCATCTCTCGCCTAAAAGAAGCATGCTGATCAGTGATAAGGTTAGCGAGATACTCTAGCGCTGGGTTGTCATGGAAAGGTCCATGAGACCCGGATGAGTCGCCTCGTTGGTACTGAGGTTGCTGCTGAGCTGGCTGCTGCTGTGGAGGATACTGCTGCTGCTGCTGAGGCTGGTAGGTGTTCTGCCTCCACTGAGGATTCTGATAGTGGCGAGGACCAGAATGCTGCTGCTGATGATCTCGTTGCTGCCCCATGAACGTCTGCGGTTGTGGCTGGGAAGAGGTACCTGTAGACCATCGGAAACCAGGGTGATCGCGACGGATCCCTGGTTGCTGCGGCCGATCATACCAGATCCCATTGACCTCAGTCAATGGCTCAGACATCTCAGGATATGCTGGGGGCATAGATGCCAACGGCTGATCACTCTGATAGACCACCATCTGGGTGTCAGATGATGGTGCCTGCGGAAGCTGCGGGTATGCCGAGTGATGATAAGCAGGCTCAGAATGCACATGGTAAATGTGCTGAACTGGAGGCCTAGGAAGTATGCCTCTGTCTCGGCTACCTGAGTCAGCCTGTGACCTTGAAGACCGATTAGAATCTGTATATACTTCTTGAAGGCACATAATCTGTGTCTTCAGATCACTCATGCATCTTTCAAGCTCGTCAAGTTTATCGAGCTTGTCTAAGTTCTGGCACTTTTTCTCGATTATTTCCATGCGATCCATTTTCTGGCAAATGATCCCCATATCAGCTGATGGAGATTCGAGAGCAGTAGAAACAGCAGAAGATGGATTCCCTTCAATTTGTGCCACTCGGGAATGCTGGTGATGAGTAGGTGGCTTCGTCTGGTTGTAGACCCGAGTCTGAGACATCGTGGTGTAATTCTCTGCCATTTTCTCGTAAATGGCCCAGACTCTATCTTCATGCATCGAGAAATACGATCCACCACAGGCGGCATTCACCAGTCCCTGTAATTCCGGTGTCAGCCCACCGAAGAAGCTCTGTACAAGAGTCGGCTTCGAAAGGTCGTGGTGGGGACACCGATCAATCAGATCTCTAAATCTGTCCCATGCCTCGTGGAACTGCTCGTTCCCGATCATGGAGAAATTACTAATCATTGCTCTAGCAGCATTCGTTCGACCTAACGGATAATACTTGTTCAGGTAGGCAGTTCTCAGTTCCGCCCAGGTCGAAACGTATCTCCCTAAATGTTTCAGCCAGTAGGCTGCTCGGTCGAAAAGGGAGAAAGGGAACGCGATCAGTTTGATCGTGTCCTCGTTCACTTCCGCATCGTGCACCGTGCTGCAGATGAGCTCGAACTCCTGAAGGTGCAGGTGCGGTTCCTCAGTAGATAGCCCATGAAACTTGGGCAGCAGCTGGATCGTCTGTGGTCGGAACTCGAAGTTCCCACGGATAACAGGAAGACGGATCCATCGATGAGTCGTAGTCGCTCCAGGGTTGTAGAGTTGTTGCATCGTGCGGTTCTGATCCTCTGGAGGTCTCTCTGGCTGATCGGGCTGCTCCCGATCCTCAGGCTCTGGTTGCTCAGCGACAGGCTGATCCCTCTGTGCTCGAATCTGATTCAGCTCAGCTCGAACGTCATTCATCATTCTACCTTGCTCCCTAATCTGATTCTGAATAGCCTCTAGGGAAGCAAGTAGACCGCTGTTGATTGCAGCCTGATCGATCACGACAGAAGTGGTCTGCGGTCCTTTACCAGCCATGTCGTCTGGAAAGGAGAAAGAATCCAAATCAGGCTTCGATAAATCAATGTATAGCTGATTCTGATTGTCTGGAGATGAAGATGATAGATAATGATGAGGAGAAGAAATCGACGGTGAGCTTCCAGGGTTAGAGTCACGCCTGGAAGGAGTAGGTCGAGTGGATTTCGGTTTGGGACGAGAGTTATCCCGAACCGATCTGGATGAACGGGTTGGCTCGCGAGAGAGTGGATCGTTCAGAGTCGAACGAAGCGATCGCCTTCCCATCATCTTGAGGGATTATCGATCAGATCTGGAAAGATTAGACTCACACCGCAAGCAAACACAAGACAAACCCCGAATTCACCAACGCAACCCAAGTGATGACCGTAAGAGTTCGGTCGTTTATCTTTTCGATTTTATGGGTGATTGGCAAACAACGTTCTCTCAGATAACGAGATTAGATAGGTGCCCAAGACTTCAACGTCGTACTGTCCCGAGTTCTCGCCAGGAATCACCTAGTCTCAGCCAGTATGGAAGTAAGTACGGACCGTTTCCGGCTACCCGTATTCCTTAAGGACCGAGCCTTACGCAGTGTCCTTTAAACCTCCCACTCTGCTAAGTAAACTCGGACCGTTTCCGGCTACCCGAGCTTACCCACTGAAGATAAGGTAATTGAAGACGTGAACTAAGTAGTATTTCGATAAAAGCCCGGACTCTGGCTCTACCTTATGTGTCGTCTCTCTCTCGCTGATCTGGAGATTCGATCGATGATTCGGTTTTTCGGGGATTGCTCTCCCAAAGCAAGTGAGTCCTTACGTTTATTTTAGAGTCAGATAGTGTTAGCAGTCCCTGTTTTAATTTTCGGTTTTCACTTTTTTTGGATATTTTCAGAGAAAAATCGTCTAACGTATTTTTGTGTTTTTGGGATTGGCCCTAGATACAAGCACCTAGGTGTCGAATCCTATGCAAACATCTAACTAAGCTAACCTACGATGCGCAGAGAAGGGAAAAATCGTAAAACACCTAACAAGCACCTATCTCGGAAAAGCCGCGGAAAACCGTCGAGAAAAACGCGATCGAGAAAACTGCGGTGGGTGCTCTGCTCCCCCAGGAGTACAGCCCTGGTGAAACAGACCCCGAGAAGATACAAGTCGGGATGCCTTTACGAGGCCCCTTTCTACGACACTATTTTTATATGCTTTTTTACAAGAAATTTACAAGAAATTCTAACTACTTAGTTTCGCGGTTCTGAGCTGCGCGGCTCGAGCTGTGCTGCACAAATCAGAAACAAGAAACTGTGAGGTCAGAGAAACAAAATCGCGAAAATAAAATCTATCCTAAGGTCTTCGCGATATCCTAGCGCTGCCTCCCCGGCAACGGCGCCATCTGATGAACACCACCTGATCACTTCTTTAATTCCTGCAAAAGAAATCAGAGAAAAAGTATTGGTCGTTGTATCGACCAGGTGAGCTTACCAGAAAAGATTAATCTTAATTAATCTTCTTTATTTTATTTATACTCCTAAACAAAGTGTATAGCGGTTTTGTACGGGAGTGTCGAACTCAGGGAGGCAAACTGTTTTAAACTAGGAAAATCAATGGAAAACCTAAGGATAAGTGTTCCCTAATTTTTATTGTATTTTTAGGAATTTTTCTGAATTTTTATTTGAATTTTATGAATTTTATATTGTTTTTGTAATTTTTATCTATTTTATGATTTTTATTATTATGAGAAATTATTTAAATTTTTATTTGATTTTAGTTTTGTAATTTTTAGGCTTTTAAAGGTTTTTATTATTTTTATGGAATTTTAAAGGGTTATTAAGATTTTTTTTAATTTTTGGTTTGTTTTTAAAGGGAAAAAGGGAATTTTTATTGCAAACAGTGTAGTTTTTGTGATTTTTAAAGCTGAAATTAATGCGAAATTATTTTTATTTTATTTTCTGTAGAAACTAGATGAAATTCCCTTTAAAACGATAGGTTGCACGTTTTTAGGGGATTTTTATTGAGTTAGTTATGATTTTTACAAGTTTTATGTATTTTTTTGTGTATTTTGTATTTTTTTTATTGATTTTATTATTTAATTTTTATTTTATTTTGGGTCTAATATGTAATATATGGTAATATAGACTAACTACAATTTTTATATGATTTTTAAAAGTATTTTATAATTTTTATGGGGTTTTATATGTGTATATAGGGTATTCTATAGAGATAGGGGTATAAATGTAATGAAACTGTAACAGGCAGGGGCACTTTTGAAATATATGAAACGTTGAGGGCCTGTGTGCAAAAAGTTCAGATCATCATGCGCTTCGCAGCAGCTGCACCTCTGGAAGGACTAAATCGCAAATATGAAAACCTGCGAGGGTGTAACGGCAAAAGTCACAGTGCTCCACGTGATCTGCACGCGCCTCCAACCGACGAGGACCTGTTCGTGATATTTGAAACCTGCAGGGTGTGATATGTAAAGTTCACCGAAGTCACGTGACCTGCACGCGTGCGTCTGTTACGCTAACTGATTGACACCTGGCGCCTGCTGGTCTGTTCGATGGCGGCGATCTGAAGGTGGAGATTTGGGCGTCAATTAACGGTCTGGATCGGATCTGGAGATCGACTCGGCGATCGGACGGCGCTGATGCTACCTCGATGAACAGGGTTGAATGTGCTCTCCGGTGGATTTTGATCTCTAAATTGAGGCACACCGCCGGTCGATCCTCGCTGCTGATGGCTCTAACAGCTGCGCCTCGAGTTTCCGCTCCGGATCGAAGACAAAAACGCGATTGAATGGCTCCGATCGACGATCTGGAGGCTGTGTATCCCTAGCTGCTATTGTATCCTCGATAGAATCTGGACCTGTGCAAATCACGCAATCTATGCGTTCCAGGAGCTAAGCAACGTTCGATCGTCGTTCAGGTGTGACTTAGATCCCAGAGGCGACGTTCATGATCGGATGTAGGCGTGTTTTGTCGGAGGCGAAGGAGTCGATGGCCTGCAACCTGCACAACTACGAAACCACCTCTGGATCGAGGTTTCTAAGCCTCGATCCGATAGATTGTAGAAGCGGGAAGGGAAGTGGATGAATGAGGCTCAGCGAAGGTGAAGGAAAGCCTCTGAGGCTCCGGTCGTCGGATACAATCGGAGGTGGACAGAGATGGAAGGGGGTGGAGAAGCGGAAACTGACGATGAAGGCGTAGATCGGAGGGATTCGTGGCGATTGAATCGAATTTTTAACGGGAAGTTATAGAATAGAGGGAGTGAGAGGAGAAGGGACTGGATTGAGAAGAGAAGGGAGAATCGGAGGGAATAGAGTAGAGATCGGAGACTAACCTGGAGGAGGAAGACGGAGATGGTGAAGGTGCTGCGGAATGTATGCCTGGGAGATGGAGCTCGGAGGAGCTCCTGGATCCTCGCCTCGACGCGTCGGCAGCTCGCAGAGGCTGGGCGTGCGCAATGGCGGAGCGGCAGGGCTTCGCCTGAGGCACGGCGATCTCGCCGATCTGACTCCCTCTCGCTCGGCGGAGTAGGGACGCGGGAGGCTGTCACCCTCGGGCCTCTCTCTCTCTCTCGCTCGAGCTCTGGTGGAAGGAAGTGATGAAATGGCGGGATAGCTCAGCTCGCGGGGGGTTGAAGTCTTTATATAGGCGACGAGGGGAATGAACTTGGACGGAATCAAGGCTAGGGGGTGGTCGTTGACGAACTGATCGGTAGTTGGAGACGGTTAGGGTAGTTGGAGCTCGGAGAAGGAGGTTGACAGCTCGGATGGCCGCGAGGAGGAAGAAGGCGGAAGTTCAGAGGGAGGCTGGCGGGGTTTTGAAAGAATGGGGAAGACGATGAACAGTGCTGGGCGGCACTGTTCATCGGTTGAATAGTCAACCCGCCCAATAAATAATTAAATTAAATATATTTTAAATGTAAATTATATATTAATTAATTAGGTTAGTTAAAGAAATAATAATAATATTTATTAATTAATTTTTTTTATTTTATTTATTAAATAATTTTATAAATTATTTTTATAAATATAAATATATTTTTATTTACTTTTTAGAAGTTTATTTTGTAATTTTTTTAATAGATATGTGTATGTGTATTGACCTATAGGTATCTTACCTATGTATATACAATTTTTTTATTATTTTTATTTTATTTATTTTTATTAATTTATTTTACAACATTTTATTGTTAATTCTTTTATCTATTATAAACAAGTTTTATAGACATTTTTTACAAAAAAATATTAATTTATAAAAATATTGAAGATTGGATAAAATAGGTATTATGTACAAGAAGAGCCAAAAACCTAACTTTTGCATATGGACCCCAAAAATTATGCACCCAATTTTATAAAATAGTTTAGGAAATGCTATATACAATTAAAGGTGAGTTTGGGTGATTTGGAGTTTTTATTTGCAAGTTATGGGTCTGTGAAGTTTAGATTTTGGCTTTTTATTTTGTGTATAATTTGTACATTGATTATTATTTTTATACAAACTCAATTTTGTATTTTTATTTAAATTATTATCTACAACTTTGATGAAGAAAGTATTTAATTTTGGAGTGGTTTTGATGATAAATAAAATAGGTGAAATATTTACATTATGGAGAGTGGATAATTTATATTTTTGGTCTTTGTTGTCTTTGTATTTTTATAGGTTAAGATCCTTATCTCCCCCTACTTATTTCTCTTGTCGACCTGGTCAATATTGACCTGGTCTCGGGGTTAGGATCAGTCTGAATATTTTATATCCAGCCTTCTTTTTATTTTTATTTTCCTTTTTCTCTTTATTCTTTTATTTTGGTGAAAATAAGTGTTAAATATATAATATTAATATTTGTGGTTAGAATGTTAATTACATGGAATTAGTGGCTATTTTCATGTATTTTACCAAGGATTTTAGCCAAAATGAAAGAATAAAGGAGATGAATCATGGATTCATCAACCAACTTCTATTCATTTTATTCTTTATTTTTGAGCTGTTATAGTTTAGGATTCTTTTATATTTGTTTATACATAGCACGAGTTTTGCATTCCTTATCGCTTTTCTATGTCACAATAAGTACATAGTTCGAGCAAAATATAAAGGGGCATCATATATATAGTATGCTTTAGCCATACTCGTACTTTATTGTATTTTAATAATATGATTCAAATTTATTAAATTGAAATTTAAAAAAAATATTTTGTAAAATGATTGTAAAATTCTTTGTAAAATATTCTATGAATATTATTATTAAATTATTTGAGTTCTTTTAAATGGAAAGTATGTTTAAAGCCACTCATCATCTGCATCAACATGATCAAGATACATATCCGTTGGAAGAAAAACGACATGAAAAAAATTATCGAGAAACTTTTTATGAAAGAATTTATATACACAAGTTATAAGTAATTGTGGATTTTATACATTGATTTTACAACAGTTTATATACATATTTTTCAACACTTGTTATGTACAAGTTATTAAAAAACATAATCTAGGAAATATTTCAAAATATTTTACAAAATAATTTTACAAAACTTTTCGAAAAAATTACAAAAAATACAAACCTTTAAAAAACTGTTTTACAAATGCTTTTCAAAATTATTTATAAAACAATTTTACAAAGAGTTTTTGAAATTATTTTAAAAACTTTTTACAAATAATATTTTTGAAAATATTTTATTTCCAATCATTTTACATATACTTTACAAAATAATAATAATTCTATACGAAATAATTGTATGAAATATTTTACAAACAAACTGATTTTACAAACTTTCTACTACAATATTTTACAAAAATATTTTTTCAAGGGTTTTTACAAAAGGTTTCTACAAAGAGTTCTATAGGATGATAATGTCATCTCAACTGTTATAATAATAATAATAAGATGTTTCATATATTTTCTAAAGAAAATATAACTACCGATTTTGTTTTTAGACACGTTCCTATTGCATTAATAATAATGCATCTACTGGTTGAGAATTATTTGGTAGGGAATAGTTGATGCATAAATCACATTCACTTCTGTGAGAAGAATGATGTATATCAGGGGATTATAACATTCGGAAAAAATTTAAACCATGAACTATTATTGCAGATAACTCAAATTGGAAGAAGGAAGTGGTATATGAAATTAAAAAAAACTAGATTCAACATTGGAGGTCGACCTTTTCCATGTTGATTAGGGGAGTCATCTATGTCCTGAATTACTCGGGGGACATGGAACGGGATGAATATGCTATTTTTGTTGTTATTTTCATTTCCATCCATCCATTGGAATTGAGTTCCAATAGTTTGTAAAAGCGGTGGAGTGGAAAGTGTTAGGATTAGAGTCAAATTAGGATTGGGAATCCTAATGAGATTGGACTCCTAATCCCAATAGATATTGAGTTATATTCTATTTATAATCCTATCAGGAATAGGACTATGGGATAGTATTTGAGGTATATGGGGGGGGGGGGGGATGGGTGGAGGCATTGCCTCGACACCACCACAACAAGAACAATGTAACCCCTCGAGAGAAAATGGGAGAGTGAGAGAAGAGATGAGGCGAGGGAATGGAGAGAGTTGTACTCGTTCTTCTTTTAGGGATCTTTCTTCTTTGGTGGTCGCGAGAGGTGACTGACCACCGTTAATAATGGTTGTTCTTTTCTTCATGTGCTTCTATGATGGTAGCCGATTGCGCATCCGCATCTGTACATGTATCCGCTTCCGTATCCGGGGACGTTCGTATCCCCAACATTCGGTATCCTAGAGGAGACGATACCGGAGGGTCTTGTTCCCGTCAACTGGTATCAGAGCGTAGCAGATACCACTTTTGTGCTCAACAGAGAGATGATAGGTGAATGGAAGAAGAGATTGGTGTAAATCTCATCTATGAGCAAAAGCACAAATCGTCGGTAGAGGAGGGTTACTGGCAAGTGGTTTTGATGTGGATTTTGAGAATGGAAACACGAGAAGAGGCCTTCTATACTGGAACTAGACACGTGAGACTCATCGTCCCTTATTCGCAACTATAGCAATACAATTATGAAAACAAAACTGTAAAAAACTTAGAAGTTTACGACTCATGAACTTGAAGATCAATGTAGTGCTCTCTCCCCCCTTCTTCCCTCTCTCTCTTACAAGAGATATAAAGTAATTGTTCTATGTAAATCTGATAATCACCCAATTCTCATAATAGGTCTATTTCACATTGGGGTAATGGATGGCTATTTATAAGCTAAAAAGGTATTTTGATGTGAAATATTTCATCAAAGTGTATTGTTTTTCACATGGCTAGTACTGATAATAAATTAATTACATGAAAGAAATATTTGATACTCAAAATCAACATAGCCAACATATGTTACATATGTATGGAGGAGACAAAAATTCACATCACTTGCTATCAAGCTCCAAAAAAAGCTCCAAATAAACATTGCAATTTTCGAATTTGTTAAACCTTGGAAATCAAGCAAAATTGTTGGATTTTTTAAAACATTCCATACGCTACTATAAAATGCAACTCAAATTAATAAATGAAATCCAACATGTCATCAACCTAATAGTTGATTTGGAAGCAGTGATGTAAGGATCCTTCATAGACAACTATTGATCGATCCACAAAATTCTCAAGGCCTATCTTTTCTCTGTGCATTTGCTTGGTGTTTAACAATACGAGGCGAGCAAAAGAGATTTCTCTCTTCCCCATGCATGATGAAATTTTCTTTGATGCAAGTAATCGACAATAGACTAGGAAGCTGCTAGCAGTATACCCAATCATTTATACACAAAGTAATGGTAGACGTTTCAGCATCAGCGTTATAACATAAGTTTTTCGAGCATTGATTCAAATTATTGTTGGTGTTTTGTGATAATTGATGAATTCTGTATTGCAAGGATATAAAAAATCCCTAACATCTGCAAGTAAATTAAGCATGTTGCTTATATTGAAAATAAATGTATTCTCGTGCATAAATAGATTGACGACCGCGATCTATTTCTAAAGAAATGAAGCTAAATGTTATAGTAAAGAGGTCAAGAAAACTCGAGAGCAAAAGAAGGAACAAGCAAGACTTGTTTTACAAGAAACGAAGAAGAAAAGCCTAAAGATTCACATAGTTTTAATATTAATATGAAATCGCATTAATGTTGCGATGTATTGTTGGTATATAATTATTTAAGTCAAAACAATTCACTCGACTAACTAATTGTCACGCATGTACGCAACTAAGCTCTCCTTCAGCCAACTAATGAGTCCACCAGTTGACTATTCTAAAAATTAATGTTTCAATTTTATATCTCTATTTTCAATAGACTATAATTTTTCCTTGGTCTATTAACAAGTCTTTCAATTGACTCCTGGAAATATCATACGAATTAAGTTTGACCTAGAGATCAAGCACAATGCATTTATTTTAAGTTGATTACTCAAAATTCCAATTGATATGTTTTTATACCAATAATAAAAGTAAGGCAAGTATGAAAACATATCTTGAGTATCAAAACTCGAATGACCATGTGTGTTACGTGGGATGAGCCTTAAACAACATGGAGATGATTTAAAAAGCTATCTCCTACTCACCTCGAACATCTATCACATATAGTTTTCTATCGCCTTACACTCTCCTACTAGTCATAGAATAAAAGAAATAAATAGAACTCACTATCTACCTTAGTTTTAGGACATCGGTTGTTTGAATCTTATTTTATGCTTATACAAGGTTGGTTCTATGTTTATTTTAAGGGGCGCTTCTACACGTATTGGAGGATAATCTTCACCGCTCTAAATTTACATATAGCGTTCAAACTCACAATTGACATCGATTAAACCAAGACCAATTCACTAATATAAGGTAGGTATGTGTGTTACATTAGGGTTTTAGGTAATCCAAATGCTAGTGTTTCGGATATCGAGTTGCGAGTTTAAAACAGCTTCATTTCCCTAGCAGTGTTTGTTGGGAGACTTCACATTGACACAATTTCAAGAGCTCTAAAACATTACTTTCGATAGCAATGCTATTGCACTCATGAATACATGTAACAAATAATACACACACACATATATGTATGTGTATATGTATATCTATATCTATATATATATATATATATATAAACCTTTTACAGATTCCATGGTCGAACTCATGGAGGAAAACTTTCAACTTAGGTAGATAGTACAATTCTCACGTGTTCATGGTCTTCTATCCATTTATGGCATTTTATAATGATTTTTTATGTATTTTTGGGGGATTTTTTAAGTGTATTTGTATTTTTTGTGTGATTTACTCCTTCATGATACGCTATATTAGTACCTGTTTTTTATATATATTATATATTTTTATTTTTGATTCTGATTTTTTGTATTCCCAGAACTTTAAAAAAATAAATGGATTACATCTTTAAAGTAATGTTATTTTATGAAAAAGTGATCTTTTAAAATTTATAAAACGATGTCAATTGATCAAAATTAAATTCTACAATGGTTTATGTTTTTTTATAATTCTCCTTGTTCTTAGTAACCTTCAGGCAGTTATAAGTTTTCGTAGAGTTTATAAAAGGATTTAATTGAAAGTTAGCATACTGGTGCAAAACTTAACATTTTTATTATTTCTAGGGTATTAAACAATAAGTAAACATATGCAAATTATTTTTATTCTATAGATAATTTCTATACCTCTAAAATGATATTGCATGTAATTTCTAAATTTCATGTGATTTTAGCGTTTTTTAGAATATTTTAAGCATTTTAGGATTTTAATGTATATATTGTGATTTCGAAAATGATTTTTGGACATGTTTAATGTACATTGATGTCTATACTTCCCAATTTTTGTGAGTTTTTTTCTCATGTCTGATGTTTAGTATTGTTAGAGTAAAAAGGTATTTTCATGAGTTTTTTATTATCAGAATTATTAAATGATAATGTTTTTCAAATCTAAAATTAGTTGATATACAATTTACTACTGTATTTTACAGTGTTTTTATTTTTTATATTCAATACATTATATCTACTACAGAATTTATTAGTTTCATAACATTTATGTAATTTAGAATGATTGAATCGTAATTACTGGAAAGTTACTTATGCACGACAAATAAGAAATGTTGCAGAACAAAAATGTGCAGAAAGCACTAAAAATTCATTACATGTTCGGATTGAGCTTAGTTGCTTCAAAAGGACACGTTCACAAATAATAAAGTTCCGAAGGCGAACATAAAATATTCCCATCAGTCTTGTGCTTGCTCACCAAGAATGGGCATCGAAGATGGTATCTATCAACGGCGATTGGAGGATACACATGCAATTGCATGGAACCTATTGATGTTGGCCTCTACACTTGATCGAACAACTATGACAAGGGAAGCTTTGATCAGATCTCGATCGTCGATCTCGGATCTATGCAACCAATCTAACGACAATTGTAACATGGATGGGAAGTAATAGATCTAAATCGCTGGCGGACGACTCTTTTTCATTGATTGTATGGTTGTTGTGTAAACTAGGGAAACAACTACCTTCTTCTCCAAATATTTTGATGTTCTACATCCATGGCGATCCTTTCTGTATGAGAGAATTTGCTCCGACGATGGCACTTTTCCTTAAGCAATAAAATAGAGAGCATGGGTTCTCGTCTCACCTGTTGGTGATCTCAGATGGTTGAAGAAGACCAAATCAAAGCAAAGGAGAATAGATCTGGCTTGCATGAACTTATTCATGCAATTAATGGAATACTATCTTGATTTGACTTGAATCGAATCTCAAATCAACACATATGTGAGTGAAGGGATGAGCCATCTTGAGGTGATAGATCGACTCGAGACTCAGATCCATTGTGGATCTGATGTGTTCAGGTAGTAGGACGGAGGAATCAAGAACTCCAACAAAATCTTGTGGGAAATGATCTATCCAGAGTGGATGAAAGCATAAAATATATATGACGATGATCAGAAGTTGAGAGCTTTGATCGTCGAACATGTTGGATGCGTGATGTATCTCCGATCGAGGTTGATTAGAGATGGATTCTAAGGAAACAATATGGATGAAGTCGAAGGTAGGACGAAGGATATCAAAAGGGACAACAATGGGAAAATTGGGGTCAATACTAAAAAACAGAGCTACAAAAACTAATATATCAACCTTTAACGTATTGAAATGAACTGGAGGAAATCGAGGTTTGGAAAGCTCGATTTGATGTCACCTCAACGTGGGAGATGCTCCATAAACCTGAGCTCGGCGATGGAACTCATTAGGGATGATCTCGTAATCCATACTCTCTCAACCACTTACACTAAGTCTTTTCTGTTTGGTTGCAAGGTTGGGCAGGGTTGGCCCAACCCTGGTTACTATTCACTGGGTACTTTCTCCTCACAGATTACTATTCACCCATCTCAACCCAGCCCAACCCAACCCAGTCCAACCCAGCAACCAAACAGACCCTTAATGTCAACGTTCTCGCACATCTTCATGTATATCGGTATAACAATGTCGAAATAAAATGTCTTGATACAGAAATTGAATAAGTTGTTCAGTGTATGAGTGCATGTGTGGGTGTGAATCTCCGTTATCAAGAACAGAAAATTCAAAGCGTTCGAATTTAAATATTCAACAATATACATATATATATATATGAGGTAAATGGGGCTGCCCCCAGGGAGTAGCCAACTTGGCTACTCCCACCCCTATTTTTCCCTCATTTTTTTATTTTTTTGGAAAATAAAAATTTGTATATTCATCATTATATCCCTCTCACATTCTATTAAAATTTCGTCAGAAACAGAGACTCCTACGGCCTCCATCCAAACATGGTCGATTTAAAAAATCCTGCGACCGTTAAAAAAATGACGTCTGGATGGAGGGCTTAGGAGTCTCTGTTTCTGACGAAATTTTAATAGAATGTGAGAGGGATATAATGATGAATATACAAATTTTTATTTTCCAAAAAACTAAAAAAATGATGGAAAAATAGGGGTGGGAGTAGCCAACTTGGCTACTCCCTGGGGGCAGCCCCATTTACCCCTATATATATATATATGGGAAAAATGTGTATGCCCCCTAGGGGAAAAATATACATTGTTGGCTGGGAGGAAGTTACGCTCCACAAGAATGAGGGGGGTTGGGGGTCAAGCATCTTGATCAGATGAATGAGGCCTTGCTTCTTAAGTGGGCGAGCAGGATCTGGGGCCTTGGGGAGGATTTTTGCTGCACCGTGCTGCGCAAGATCTACGGTATTGGGGGGCACCGCCGAGGCCGGGTGATTGCGTGGATTCTCCCATGCAATTCAGGAAGGGGATGGTGGATGTTTTCTCTAAGCATATCTCCTTGTTTAGGCCGATCCTTGGTAATGGCGAGTCCTTTGCGTTTTGGTATGACGACTGGACGGGGGGGCTCTTATGTGCGTGTTTCCTACGCTTGTTTGCTCTTGCGGATGACAAAAATGCAGTGATTGCGTCATGTTGGTCGGATGGTAATTGGTTCCGGCTTTCTCATCTAGTTCTCGGACCAGAGATTCGAGGATTTCCTCGCATTACTGGATGCTATCAAGGATGTGGGGCGTCCAACGATGGGGAGAGATCATTGGGGATGGCTTGCGGGTCCGTTCACAGTCAAGAAGGCATTTGGGGCGATTTGCAGGCCTCCGCCGTCTCGCTCGGAGGTTGTGATCCGTGATTGTGCGTTTTTATTGGGTCTCAAGCTCCCGGAACGGGTTGGGTTCTTCTTGTGGCTGCTACGCAGACAAAGGCTGATGACGAGGAACCGGTGTGCTAGACTTCTGGGCTCCACTTCTGATAGGTGCCTTCTTTGCGATGAAGCGATTGAGACCGTTGAGCATCTATTCTTTAAGTGCCCCAAGGTGATCCAGATCTAGGGGGTGCAGATTGATTTGGTTATGCGGTTTGGATATGGCCTCCTTTTGCGACTCGATGATTGCTAACAAGAACATATCTCGGAGGGAGCTCGTCTATCCAATTGCCATTCTTTGAGCCGTTTGGCTGGGAAGGAATGCTTTGCTCTTCTCGGGCCAACGCTTCTACAAGGAAAACGTGGGGATTCATGCTGCAAGATTGGTGGAGGAGTGAGGATTCAAAAAAAAAAGATTGGTGGAGGAGTGGGAGATGTAATGGGTTATTTTTTGTTCCTTCACTGTAAGTTTCCTCTTTATTTTTTTGTTCTATAATAAATCTTTGGGGTGAACACCATTGAGTGTCTCCCCTTGTTTTTGGCTCAAAAAAAAAGAGAGTAAGATGATGGATAATGATGTTGGAAGATTAACTAGACGTGAACTGATGGATCCCTCCCTTGTTGTTGTGCTCCGAGCACACCTCGATTCTTTCCTCAATGGAGTATACAACTTCCATGCTCTTCCCACTAGTAGAGGAACTCACCTCCCCAAAGGCTGAAGGCGTTCAAGGTAGGTAGCGATGAAGCCGACAGTGTCGGAGGAAACATGGTTGACCAGTGTCAGTGTCGCCATTAGGAAGAAGGGCTCCATCATTGCCAAGTTCATGGTCCCATCCCTTTTGTAGTGGGCGCTCTCTTGCATGTGGGCTCGTTGGATCAAGAAGTTGTAGGTGAGGATTAGGCCTCCCTTTCCCCAAAAGGGGAATAACTTCTCGTCGAAGGCCATGCCGTAAGCGAAGATGATCGACCCAATGTAGGTGGAGATTAGGGCGCAATAGGCCATAAAGGCGGAGTTAATGACATGCTAGGCCATAAAAGAGGAGTTAACGGCATGCTTCATCTTGACGATGCTCATGCTGAGGGTGACCAACCCCAACATGCTCTGATGACGATCGAGATGGCTACCAGCCGTTGTCGCCCGTGTTGATCTATTCAGGTACTTTCGGGAGTTGTGCCATACGTGTTGCCTGTAATGAAGAAGAATAGGTGAAGAGAGGTGGAAAGGGTATTTTGGTCCACAAAATGGAATTTTGCAGCTCAATTGACGAAAAATATAGCAGAAGTACCATATTGAAATCAGACATAAAGATTAGGTACCTCATTGTAACTTTTAGATGTTCGGGTATCACATCGTGTTAGAGATTACAGAAGATTTCTTTCTTTATATTATATTGTAACCCCACGAAGGCTTTTACGTTAAGAGAATATTCTATATGGCTATTTGTTAAGAGAATATTCTATAGAGAATATTCTATATTCTATAAAGAATATTCTATAGAATATTCACCTTTGAGCCCTCTAGGGTTTAGTCCTATCTAAGGACCCCTAGACCTCTTGAATAAACAACGAATCATCTTTTCTTATCATTCTTTCACATGGTATCAGAGCAGCAGTCCTAGGCCGATGTTCTGTCCTAATCACCCCTCCGCCACTGCCAACCCTCCAAGTTCATCTACAGCAACATGCCGCCTCGGGTCTCCGCACCTCCTGCCTTAGGCCCCCACTGCCTTAGGCCTATACCGCCTCAGCTGAGTGTAGCCAAGCTGCTCTAGGGCAGCCAGGTACCACCGCCAGGCCGGCCAGGCCCGCCCCGCCAGGTCCATCTGCCAGGCCCCTCTGCCAGGCCCCTCCGCCAGCCCTCCCAGGGCCTCCTTGCGCCGCCAGGCCCTCTCTTGTGCCATCAAACGATCATTGCCTCATCCTTCTTATTCCTTGATGAGGGTTTAGATATTTGATGATAAATTTAGGCAATATATACTCTCTAGGTCACTTTTTCTTGACCTAAGCTGCCACGATGACGTCTGCCGAGATCAAGCCCACGTACCCTACTTCTTTGCTGGTACAGGGCACTTCTATCAAGTTGAAGGGCTCCGAAAATTATGTTCTCTGGTCTCGGTCTTTCAAAGTGTTTGTTGGTGGCCAGCGCAAGAGCTACATTCTTACAAAAGTTCCACCTGCGGAAATTGATAAGAACTATGAAACTTGGTTTGTTGATAATTGTCAGGCTATCACTTGGATGACGAACAGTGTCGATCCAAACATTACTGTGAATCTTCTTTACAAAGACACCGCTAAGGCAATGTGGGAAAACCTTGAGCATACATATTCTCAGAAGACAACTAAGTCTCGTCTGTCAAACATATACATAGGAATTTGGTCTGCTACTCAGGGAGAATCAAGTCTTATCGAATACTACAGGCTTCTTACAAGTCTTTTTGAGGAAATCCTTATTTTTCAGCCCGCATGTTGTGATAAACAAGTAGGAGAACGTGTTGAATGGCAGGTTTACAGATTTCTCTCGGGGCTAAATCCAAAATATAAGCCTGCGAAAGATCAGTTTTTGATGGATGATACTCTACCTACTCTTGAGACCATCTTCGGACGCTTACAGGAGAGCTAGAGGCTCCAATTCAGCACTCTACCACCCACACTTCTACAGAGACGATGGCCCCTATACCTCCGCAGGATACAGAGGACGTCAAAACTATCAAGGAGGACGAGGACGTGACTCAGGGCGTGGACGTGGTCGTGAATATGGACGCAGTCGTGACTCTGGACGCGGACGTGATTGTGATTCTTCTACCCGGTATCCAGCATGTGTACACTGTAGACTTTGGAATCACCCTTCTGATCGTTGCTGGGCAACGTTTAGGATGCTACCTAATGCTAACAATGCCTATGATGAAGTATCATATGATGCAACTGCAAAAACATCTACTCAGCAAACCAGCGAGGCACAAACCCCACTCACAGCTTCTGAATAAGCTCGCCTACGACAACTGCTGCAAGAATCTAGTCCTTCTGATAGTAATGCTTCTGCTCCTACCGCTAGCCTGGCTACTACCTCATGTACAGTAGCAAACTCTGTCTCTGCCTCTAAGCATGCAGGAATTATTGATTCTGGAGCTTCTACCCATCTGACGGGAGAAGGAAGTTTGCTAACCTCCTCCCAGTCGTCTTCCTCTGTGAGGATTGTTCGGGTTGCTAATGGGGATCATTCCCCAGTGACTGTTGTTGGTACTGTCAACTTTTCTTCCAAGCTGCATCTGACAGATGTTCATTGTGCCCCTGCTTTTCCTCTCAGCCTTCTATCAGTACATAAGCTATGTCGTCAGCTTAACTGTCGTGTTATTTTTTATGAGGTTTGTTGTTATTTTCAGGACATCCGGACGAGAAAGATTTTTGGTGGGGGTCATGAGAGGAACGGCCTCTATTACCTCGACATCCCTTCTGATTCCAACTTTGTTGGTGCGGTCTCCATCTCTGAAGATCCTTTTCAATGGCACCTTCATCATGGTCACCTTTCTGCTAAAGCTCTCTCCATGATATTCCCTGAACTTTCTATGCTAAACCCTTTGAGTGTGAAGCATGTCAGTTCGGGAAACATCATCGAGCCTCCTTTCCTGCACAGACTGAGCCTCGCTGCCATACTCCTTTTGCACTTGTTCACTGTGATATTTGGGGACCCTGTCCGTTCCGAAGTCTAAGTGGTCATAAATATTTTGTTGTCTTTGTGGATGACTACAGCCGATCATCTTGGGTTTTCTGTTAAAGGAACGTTCAAAAATTAACAATATTATCAAGAATTTCTTTTACTATGTCAAAAACATCGTCTCCACTACTGTTAAAATATTTCGTTCTGATAATGCATTAGAACTTACACAAAATGATTTGACATCCTTCTTTGCTTCCCAGGGTGCTATCCATCAAATCTCTTGCCCATATACCTCCCAACAGAATGGGGTAGCCGAAAGGAAACTTCCACATCTCCTCGACATTACCCGCTCTCTTCTTACTCAAATGAAGGTTCCCAAAACCTATTGGGGAGATGCTATTCTTACTGTTGTCCATCTTATCAACAGAGTTCCCTCTGTCTCCCTAAATAGCTCCACACCCTTTGCCTTATTGTATCCAAATGATTCACCATTTCCTCTACCTCTGCGGATTTTTGGATGCAATGCCTTTGTTGACAACTTTCATACGGCAGACAAATTATCGTCACGTGCAATTAAATGCGTCTTTCTGGGTTATTCGCAAATAAAGAAAGGGTATAGATGCTATGATCCTTGTGGTAAACGCTACTATGTCTCAGTTGATGTCACCTTTTTCGAACAAACTCGCTTCTTTAATCAAGATGTGTTTGACATACCATTAGAACTTCCTCCTCCACCAATTGTCTATAAAAGAAAACATGTGTCCCCTCTTGTTCATGTTCCTCTACATGTTCCTTTGTTGCAGGAAAATATGCCATCTTCAAGTGCCCCCACCAACACTACTCCGGATGATCCTCAGGAGCTTCCAATTGCCCTACACAGAACAAAGAGGCAGTGCACTATTCATCCTATGCGTAATTTCACGTCCACTGATAGCCTATCATGTTCTGATAAAAGATATGCAGATGCTCTTATGACAATATCTGTCCCAAGAGACTATCACAATGCATTACAGGACCACGGGTGGCGACAAGCTATGAATGAAGAAATGGATGCTCTCAATTCCAGAGGAACATGGGATCTAGTTCAGTGTCCCGAAGGTGTCAGGCATGTTGCCTGCAGATGGGTCTTTACTACGAAACATTCTCCAGATGGTTCTATTGACAGACTGAAAGCAAGACTTGTGGCAAAAGGCTTTACACGGATATATGGAGTTGATTACTTCAAGACTTTTTCACCTGTTGCCAGTATGGGGTCTATTCGCACTATCCTCTCTGTAGCCGTGAACAAAGGATGGCCTATTTTTCAACTGGATGTCAAGAATGCATTTCTATATGGTGATCTTGAGGAAGAGGTTTACATGATGGAAAAGCAATTTATGGTCTAAAGCAAAGTCCGAGGGCATGGTTTGGCATACTTAGTTCAGAGATTACCACTCTGGGCTTTCAGAGAATTACATCTGACCATTCTGTCTTTGTCAAAAAACGATCAATAGGTACTGTCATACTAGCTGTATATGTGGATGACATGGTTGTCACAGGTGACGATGATAAAGGAGTGCTAGAAGTGAAGACTTTTCTGCAAAAGGTTTTTGTTACCAAGGATCTGGGGAAACTTCGTTATTTTCTGGGTATAGAAGTCTTACGCACCAAGAAGGGGCTTCATATGTCACAAAGAAAGTACTGCTTAGATATACTAACTGAAGCAGGACTACTTGGGAGCAAGTCCTCTGGCATACCTGCAGAACCAAAGAAACATTCTACACCAGATGATCCTGCCTTTGAAGATACTACAAGATACAGAAGCCTGGTTGGCAAACTTCTGTACCTTACTGTTACTAGGCCAGACATATCATATGCTGTGAACAGAGCTAGCCAACATATGGAGAAACCATGCTACAGCCACTGGCAAGATGTTCTTCAGATCCTTCGCTACCTGAAGGAATCCCCTGGACGTGGTCTATTCTATGGGGCAAATAGATACACTAAGGTCGATGCTTATGTTGATACTGATTATGCAAGCTCATCTGAGGATCGTCGTTCTACGACGGGCTATGCGATGATGGTAGGAGGTAACCTTATTAGTTGGAGGAGCAAGAAGCAGACAGTGGTTTCCCGATCCAGTGCAGAGGCAGAATATAGGGCAATGGCCCAAGCCATATGCGAAATTACCTGGTTATTGTCTCTTTTGCAAGAACTCAATATTGCTATCACTACTCCTGTTCCTCTATATTGTGATAACAAATCTGCCACTTATATTATTACAAATCCTATGTTCCATGAGAGGACCAAACACATTGAGATCGACTGTCATTTTGTTCGTGATGTTGTACGAGAAGGCAAGATTTCTACACCACATATCTCAACAGATCTTCAGCTTGCAGAAATATACACAAAGGCCTTATCAAGGAAGCGCCTTTCCTGGATATCTTCCAAGTTGGGCATGATCGATGGATATGCTCCAACTTGAGGGGGAGTGTTAGAGATTGCAGAAGATTTCTTTCTTTATATTGTAACCCCACGAGGGCTTTTATGTTAAGAGAATATTCTACGTGGCTATTTGTTAAGAGAATATTCTATAGAGAATATTCTATATTATATAAAGAATATTCTAATAGAGAATATTCTATATTATATA
The DNA here is from genome assembly GCA_037367405.1 of Ottelia alismoides. NCBI lineage: Eukaryota > Viridiplantae > Streptophyta > Magnoliopsida > Alismatales > Hydrocharitaceae > Ottelia > Ottelia alismoides. The sequence continues at coordinate 572,123 of JAZKJV010011728.1, forward strand.
AAGAATATTCTATAGAATATTCTCCTTTGAGCCCTCTAGGGTTTAGTCCTATATAAGGACCTCTGGACCTCCTGAATAAACAATGAATCATCTTTTCTTATCATTCTTTCACACATCGAAAATGAGTGTAAAGTTCAGGGACTTTATGTAATTTACTCAAGAATATTATATATTAACAAGTTTATAACATATATGTGAATATATTAAAGAATATTTAAATTTATGATTTAAATATATATAGTTATGTTTATTGTAATTTTATGAATATTTTTCTATATAAATTGAGGATTACGTCTCGACCACCTCAAGTCTTACATCCTGTCCCAACAATGAAAAACAACTCGATCTTCCTCGCATTTTTTAAAACCGTGTTTGCTACATCTTGAATCTTAAACGAGTGAGTGGCGTCTATTCGATTGTATAATCTTAATTTGATGTGCCCTTTTGTGATTCGGTTCATCTTCAATGACGAGTCATAGTGAACGTATACCAAATCATTAAACTTTTCTTGATACAATTTATTCCTTTTTTCAAATAGTACGATGGAGGGGGTCGCTCAGCAGGAGGTGCAGACTCAACAAGGGGAAGTGGCTCGACATAAGCCGGGAGGCTTGATGCGGGTCGGTGGAGGCTCGATGTGGGGAGGGAGATGGGGGCCGCCAATCCCTCCAGGTTCATAAGCAATGACATTCTCCCTCGGAGCAGCTTCCAATGTGATGCTTCTTGTGCAGGATGATGGTCACTTTGCAAATGTGACATAGACAAATATTCAGATTAAATAATAAAAGGGTGTCCAAATGCGTCTACAGGTAGTGATTGATTGTTTCTCCCTCCCTTTCAGCTATAATTTGTTTCCGTTAGTGAGGCACTTATATAAGCAACCGGTCTTTTTACTAAATAAAAAATCAGTCTTCAATAATATATAATATGCAAGCTAAAGGCTGAATTTTCCAGTTTCCCAGAGGTAGACATTATATATGTCGAATGACAAAAACTTTATTGGGTAAACAGCAAACCATTGGCGTCGTTCCTCAAGAAAACACGCATGCAAACTTAGCTTCATAAACTTGACAAGATAAATTAGAAAAAAAAATCTAACCTTGTGAAGAGGGAGAACATCACCTTTGGTTGACTTGAACTCGAGAAGGGTCTTCCCCATTAGCCCTGTCTAAAACTAACGATGTAAGATGATATTCCAGCATATACTCCTTGGAAGAAGCACAAGTTTTGTTTTTCAGGTGAAGGTCTCGAAATTTCCTTTGAGCAGATGTAAGAATATATTTCAGCATAAACTCGTGGGAAAGAAACAAGTTTTTTCTACGTAACCGCCTTGAATTTCTTTTACAAACCTGGGCATCTACACATTTAAGATTTAGAATTGCCAAGCCCTTCTTTTGGGCAATATCCACGTTTCTTGAGGTTGAGTTAGCTGATGATGATATTTCAGCTTCCTGGAAAACGATTATAAAATCATTATCAACGCATCAAAAGGTGGATATTTAATGTTGCTTATGCACGTTAATAGAAATACTCAAACCCAATGGAACAAATGTACATTGAGCACTTAGAAATAACCAAGCATCACATTGAGAATCTTTTGTAGGGAATAGGAGTTCTGCGAGAAGAACGATGTTTCGTGGGGCAACAATATATTCAGAACAAATATTAAACCATGAAGTAACATTGCAAATAACTTAAAATCGGAAGAAAGAAAATATACCATGTGGAATTTAAAAAAAAATCAAGAGACGATATATTGGAGGCCGACCTTTTCCATGTCAATTAGAGGAGCCATCAAAGTCACAAATTGCTCAGCGGACATGGTGGAGGGGGATGTGCTCTTTGTATTGTTCTTCTTAGTCCCATCCATCGATTGAGATCAAACTCCGAACGCTTGTAAGAATAGACGGTTGAAGAGGTCTAGCCGTGAGCAGAATACACAGCACGAGGCAGAGCCTCGGCGTGAGGCAGAGAGCGTGTGTGTGAGTAGGGGTGGGGGTATCAACAGGCGGCGACGACGAGACTCGACGTGAGGCGGAGGCTCGGCACGGATAGGTAATATCAAACAGATGCAAATTTCTGCTCCAAGAAATGAAAACACTATTTTGCAATGAGCTTCTCCAGAAATGAAAAAACTATTCTGTAGAGAACATTAAATATGTTTGATGCAAGGTTTTTGAAATCGAGCCGGAAATTTTTTTAAAATGGTCGGGTCGAACCATGTAATCAAATCGATTCGACCGGATGACGACGTCATCGTTATTTAAAACCGGATTAAACCAAACTGCTGAAAAAAAGCTGTTGAACCGGCTAATCAAATCGGAATGAAATAATATATATATATATATTATATAATATACACTTTTTTTGATAAGTAATATACACTTAATATACTTGAAATATATATAAAATGCATAGATAATGTATATATTTCACACTATACATAAAGTATTTTCTTATACATCATCAAATATCATACATGTCATATATATACATATTATTTGGATTGGATGCTCTATAACATGATAATAGTTTAATTATATTTAAAACCCAATACATTCAAAAAACTATGTTAGTGTAGTTGGTTAGTAGTGTGAAATAGGTAATCAAAGGTCATGGGTTCAACTCCCACTACTAACAAAAATTTTAAATAATTTAAAAATTAAATGTGGTTCAACTTCGGTTGAACCTGATTAAACCGGGTCAAAAAATAGGTTGATTAAAATTTAAATAATTGAACCGAACCATCATAAACTGGTTAACCGGACGGTCCAGGTTCGGTTCCCCTATCGGACAAGTCGAACCAGCTGGTCTGGTCCAATTTCAAAAATAGTGGTTTGATGACAGACAATAAAGGTAAACAACAAACTATGTTTACTAAATATAAAACCTTGTGGATCTCGTATTGTTCATTCTCCATTTATGTATTTTCAGATATGCCCTTGAATTATTTATCAAGGATGGGTATTGGGTTGGGTTGGCCTGGCCTATAAAGCTTGACTCAAGTCCAAATGAACAAAGGGTCGGGCTTAGGCCGAACTTTTAGATAAGTCGGGCTCAGGTTTTGCTCGACCTTGCTCGGCCCGAATGGTGGCCCAAGTCCCAAACCCCCCCCCCCCCCGGGCCTTAAGATGAGTAGGATTCTAGAAAACAAACCATGATGGTGGTCTCTCCCCTTTCATTTTCCCAAATTCTGAAACCCTTCCCACGCATGCCCCCTCTCCCTTTCATGTCTCCCTCTTGTGTGATAGCCCTAGCACGTTGTTGTCGATCCCCTTCTCCTCGAGCGACCTAAGCCATCGCTCTGCCTCAGCTCCTCCATATCATGCACACCCCCCCCCCCCCCCCCCGCACCATGCCAGCCTGCCCATTGTTGCTCTGCCTAGCCACCACCGCCAGCTACCCTCCAATGTTCCTCATATGCACCGTGCCAGCCAAGTCAATGCTCAGTGGCCAAGGTTATCTCCATTTAAATATGTAGTAAAATTAATTTGATTTCTCTTGAATAGTACCTGCATTTTTTTATGGATGGATGTTATTGTTGCACCTCCATATCTTCCAACTGCTTAGGAATGATATGCGCGTTCATGAAACAATGCTCCTTTTAAACATACTTTTCTTATATGTTTTGGGTTTGACAGTTGAACTGTGTTGAATTTTTGTGGCCTTGGTAAATTCATATAGCAATAGGTTTTGTTGTGTTTAAGATGTGATCTAGTCTTAATTATGTAGACATCTTTCCATTTAACAGGTGATAATTAGGTTAGAACCTAGAGTTGCCTTTGCATAGTTTTTTATTGTTGAATTACAACATATATTTTAGAACATTCGAACGTGTGGGTTTGGTGATATTGGACAAGATTGAGATCAAGAAAAAAATCCCAAGGTATAGAGGAAGCTCTTTGATTCGATTTGTTATCCTTTATATGCTATATATAGGCATCTTGTGGAAGGAGAAAACTCGAGTCGTTAAGTGTGGTAAAGCTCCATAACTAGAACTACAATTTGAATACGAACTGCAAGAAACAAGGTCTGAGAAAGTAAGGCCACAATCTCTTCTATCTTTAACAATGGATAGCTACTTTGTGTTGCATTATGTGTTATCCATTGATTGTGAAGGTTATTTTGACACTATGATTTCAGTGTATCGCATCCGCATCCAATACTCTAATCAATGTGCATGAAATAAATAGGGCCTTGATGAACCAAATACGAGGTTCTGGTTGACATGTTTTGTATTTATAAACCATACTTTGATTTCCTGAAGCATATTCCTAGACAATTTTCATACATCATGTATTCAATTAACCCTTGTTGCAAGGTCATTAAATCCTTATATTTTCTCTATCTGATATATACCTTCCAACCTGACCATCATTGTCAACAAAACGTCATGAGGATCCTCACATATACTATCCATTGAAGTAACCAAGGAACCAACAATAGTGTATTGATATGAATCCAATCTTTTCCTTCTAAGTTCATAAGCCTCATTCTAAACAAACATGCTCATTTTCACAATAGTAGGCGATGCACTAAGAATCATTGCAGCACTTCATGTCCCCATTTTATCTTATCGGAGCGTGCTTTGGTTAAAACTGTATGATTGTGGGTTCATAGTTCCATGTTGTTGAAGTGTCAGTTGCTGAGTACCACACTGTTGGTGGTGGTGTTGATGTAATTGTGTTATTTTCTATTGTACATTAAATAATATGAGAAAATGGGTATTTTATATAGTCCAAAAATGTAAAAAAAATACATCAATACCCCATTACAGGAGTAGGATACTCATTGTAAATTACCATGTCTTCAACATTATATGCTTCAGTGCTCAATATGTAATTAGCATTACCTATTACAAGAGTCGGAAGAATTAATGGTAATAAGTTACGATATTAGTTATTTTACAAGTGGAGATGGGTTGGGCATGGGCTTGGGATGAAGGAAAAAAATGAGGGCTAAGGCTCGGATTTTTAATATGAGCTTGGGCCCTTTAGGGCCGGGCTCATGCCCATCCCTACTATTTGTTATATGCCTACCATGCCAAACAACCTTCCGCTGTCCTTGGACGATTGCATCGACACTGTTCACGACCATGTGGAAATAATATCATCGACGAACCTTAGAGACCAATGGTTTATGTCTCAATCCTCCCATTTTCATATATTGATTTTCACATGTAATCCACGTTTAGATAAGAACTCTTTCACCTTACTAACCATTAGATATTGACCATCGATATAAATCTGATTCACACCATCTATATTTGACATTCACGTCCCACCCTTGTGTGGATAATAATTTTCAAACATAAAGGAATACTATCAAAACCACATTGCATTGAGCAGAGAGTGGGGGGAAAATGAGATCAACGAGTAGCAAATCCTCACGATGGAAATCTGGGCCTCCTTCAATAAAGACAATAAGTGCCAATTTCTAGTTCTACCACTGAAACTGTAACGTCCCGGGCTTAGGTCCCCGGTCCGTTAGCGGAGCATTACTGGCCCCGACAACCTCTTGGGATCGGGCCCATACGGACCCGATTAACCACCCCCAAAATGCTTAAGCCGGGTTGCTAGGTAGTAACCTCCTCACTTTTTATCCCACCCGGAAATTCCTTGTTTCCACGGTATGGGACTTTTTATGGGGTTTTACAATCTCCCCCACTTATATTTGCAACGTCCTCGTTGCGACATGGCCCATCACTTTATTCCCAGTGATAGTGGCGGATGCACGCTCCGGGTAGCCTTTTCCTCCAACCTCTTTGTAGGGGCGGCTCCACCTCTCGGGTAGCCCTTTCCACTGTCAGAGGGCATTCGGCTCTGATACCATTTGTAACGTCCCGGACTTAGGTCCCCGGTCCGTTAGCGGAGCATTATTGGCCCCGACAACCTCTTGGGATCGGGCCCATACGGACCCGATTAACCACCCCCAAAATGCTTAAGCCGGGTTGCTAGGTAGTAACCTCCTCACTTTTTATCCCACCCGGAAATTCCTTGTTTCCACGGTATGGGACTTTTTATGGGGTTTTACAATCTCCCCCACTTATATTTGCAACGTCCTCGTTGCGACATGGCCCATCACTTTATTCCCAGTGATAGTGGCGGATGCACGCTCCGGGTAGCCTTTTCCTCCAACCTCTTTGTAGGGGCGGCTCCACCTCTCGGGTAGCCCTTTCCACTGTCAGAGGGCATTCGGCTCTGATACCATTTGTAACATCCCGGACTTAGGTCCCCGGTCCGTTAGCGGAGCATTACTGGCCCCGACAACCTCTTGGGATCGGGCCCATACGGACCCGATTAACCACCCCCAAAATGCTTAAGCCGGGTTGCTAGGTAGTAACCTCCTCACTTTTTATCCCACCCGGAAATTCCTTGTTTCCACGGTATGGGACTTTTTATGGTGTTTTACAGAAACACCTTTTGATGTCCATACCTCTCGACCTCAGGTTATCTTCTTGCTACTTCACAATTAGTATGCATACAATACAACAATCAACGTAAGATGAGATCACCCCTTCCTCAGGTTTCCTTTTTAATGAATTTGATTTCTTCTACAAGAATCTCCAACTAAAACGAAAACATTTGGTGAAACCGATCATCTCGATATTCCGACCTCTCAATCTCAAGACAAGTGGCTTTGCAATTGATGTGAGTCAAGACTTCCGGATCTTTGATATGTGTGTCGATCGATTGCATAATGCTTTTAAAGGAGTCTGATTAGAAGGTCCCCTCTATTTTTAATTTGCTCAGTCTTCATTCTTTTAAATTTTAAATCACTCAAAATGTATGATGGTTTGATATGGTACATTCTCCAATTTTAGTTATATTCTACACTCGTACTTCTATTTTCATCTCACTTGAAATGACAAATGGACATATTATGTGGGTAAATATTGTTATTTACGATGGACATGTATGTTTGAAAGATAATGATAATCATGTTGAATTAAGGTACTTGAGGGTTTTAATTTTATTTATGAAGCAGATAGTGTAACAATGTGTCATTGAAATCCAAAATCAATTTAAACAAAAATTATCTATATAATATAACTAAAGTTGGGTCCTCACCAACTCTTCAGCAGGTCATGACACGTGGTTATTCCCACCTTCCTCCATTTCTCAAGTACTGTATTTTTGCCCCCGTGGCAGATGTGCTGCTACAGTTTACTGTCCTTTTGAGAAAAGGCCCGTCCTTTCTATTTCTTGCACCATACGAAAGGTTTCGTCCCTTCATGTCACGTGCTCGTCGTTTCCTTTGGGGACACGTTGGCCATGCGTCTGTCATTATTGTAATTTCCACTAATTGCATGCTTGACAGGAGGCGTTCCCTTGAACTCGATCATTTCCTTTTTCCCCTCTTCCATCTTTCCACCTTCCTCATTTCACCCGTACTTCTCTTCACGACGCCTCCGGTCTTTTGTTTGACCCTTCGCTCGTGGTCGATACGCTGATCAGGGGTTTCGTTGCAGTGCTTCTGGTGATCTGCATGTCCGTTTGTTCATGATAAAGTCGTTGATAAGAGGTTCCCTTCATACTCTCTTTTATGTTGATCGCTTGCATCTGTTTTTACGGACTATGGTTTTATTTAAGGCCTCAGTAACCCGTTGATCTGGAGCTTCTTTGTTATCTTTGTTATTAAATGTTTGTTATTTATGATCATCGTTATGAAGTTGCCTGACGGTGAAGATTATGGGTTGTTGTTTATACTCATCGTTTTAAAGGGGATTGATGGTGGAGATTGTGGGCTTTCCCTATTTCTTTGTCAGCGGCAAGGAGTTTGTGTCTTTTTTTTAATTTGCCCGAAAATTGTATCTAAAATATAAAGGCTTTTTGCATGTTGTGATTTTGTTTACGGCCTCATTAACCAGCTGATCTGGAGCTTCTTTTGTGATCTTTGTTATTGAAATATATAGATTTGTTGTTTGTTCTCATTATTTTGAAGTGGTTTTATAGTAAAGACTGGTGGTTTTCCCTGTTTCTAAGTCATCGTCAAGGATAGTTTGTGTCTTAATTTTTTTATTTACATGAAAATTGTAACTATAATATAAAAGGTATTTGCATGTTATCACTCTTTTATTTACTTCCTCATTAAGCTTTTGATATGGTGTTTCTTGGTGATCTTTGTTATTGAAATCTTTATTTTTCTAGATAATTATTTTATTTTTTTGATGATATTGGGTAATAATAAAAGTAGGGTAACTAGCCATGTTCTGTTTTGCACTAAAAGTCAATTAAGTTGCCATTTTTCCTAATTCACCTGTTCTAATTGGTTCTATATCTTTTGTCCCTAATCATCATCTTGATTTATTTTCTTATCTTCCATTTATTTTCCTAATATCTTGAAACATTTTTTCTTCATGCATAACTTTCACAATCAATTTTCATCGATTACCCAGATCCAGTATAATTATTGCAGTTACTCTGCATCACAATGTAACATATTAGCATTCAGTATCCAGGAACAATCAATAGTATTCAAGACCTTTTCATCAGTTACTTGATTTCTTTATTATAATTTTTTTTCCATTCAGGAACATCTTAGAGGCACCTCCTAATTCCATATACAATTGTATTAGTTTTGTATCAAATTGTGAGGGTGATTAGCTGACGCTTTAGAGTATTTTAAAAATATTTTTTTAACATTTGCAAACATATCTGCAGCATACTTGCATTCCACATCCCGAGACAATTAATAATTTTCAAGAGCTCATACAGGTACTTTAGTTTGTTAAGTAGACATGCTCTGTTTAGCATTAGGATGCAAGTAGGTTATCATTTTTCTTTACTCAACTCTTTTATTTGGTGCTATATTGTTTGTTTATAATTGTCTTTTTAAGTTATTTTATCATCTTCCTTTTAATTTGCAAATAGCTTGAAAACAATTATTCATACATAACCTTCACAGTTTAAAAATGTTATGGATCAGCTCTGATTATCGTTTGTTTGATTCAGGTTGGCTTAAGATAACAAATAGTGAGAAAAATAAAGGGAAAAAATAAAGAAAGAATAAAATATTGTTGATAAACCTTCTTTTAAGAAGAGAAAACATAGTTGCCTAAAATTTTTGGATAATTGTGCAAACATTATCGATCAAAAACTTGATAAGTTGCTACACGGAAGTTCTTCTTCTTCTCGATATAAGAGATATGAAGAAAACATGAAGATTTGTAATATTTATTCACAAACAATGTATAAAAACAATAGGTATATTAGAAAAAAATTTTAGATGAAAAAAAAGGAAGAAATACATTAAGAACTATGAATGTAGTGTTATATCACTTGACGAGTTTAGTTGTATTCAACAAAATAAGAGCAATACATGTATAGAAAGTAGCAATGCGGGAAAAAATTTGGAAAAACAAAAACAAAATAGACGTAAACGCAACCAAATTATTAGCGAGAGAAGAAGAAGACATCAATGTGTACCTCATGGATCAAGTAGTTGTTGTCGTGATGATGTTGTCGCAACAAGTTACCAGCAGACAAATATATCTGAAGAAGCATATGACCAATCTACATGTCGTGATATCTCTCGGCATCTAATCGGTTCAACTTCACAGTGGTCATCTGACGGTTAGTCTTATATAATATTTGTTTTCCTCTTTTAGCTCACTTTATACTTTTTAATGTATCTAATGTTTGGTTTATTATTGGAAAACACACAGTTTTGGATCTTGGTTTTCCAAGTTACTGTTGCATGCATTGTGGTGCAATATTTTGGTTGGCTGAATGCTTAAAGAATAGGAAATTTGTGACCATACCTACTTTTTCATTATGCTGTAATAGAGGAAAAATAAAGTTAAAATTATTGCCTCCTACTCCAACTTACCTGAATATGCTCCTTGATCATCAACAAGGCAGTATCTCAAGCAAATTTCGAGACAAAAAAAGAATATATATTTCGTTATTTGCCTTCTCATCCATGGGAGCAAAAATTGACCATCAGATCAATAGTGGATCGGGTCCTTATATATTTAAGATATGTGGGCAAAATTACCATCGCATTGGATCTTTACTTCCTATTTGTGGAGAAAATCCAAAGTTCTCTCAACTGTATATCTACGACACTGAGCATGAAGTTTCTAACAGAATTAATTTGTTGACTAATCATATCAAAGAGAGCAAGGATATTGACTACAAGATTGTAGAAAATTTGCTTAAAATGCTAGATGAAACAAATGTAATAGTTAAGGCTTTTAGAATGGTGCGAGATCGTTTGATTATCGCACCAACAGAAGCTATACAATTAAGATTGCGAGTTTGTAGGGATGGAGGTAATTGTCAATATAATTTGCCAACGGTTTCTGAAATTGCGGGATTGATTGTTGGAGATTTTGGATGTTCCGGAAGAAATCGTGATATTATTGTTGAGCATAAAAGTGAAGGTCTAAAGAGAATTAGCGATTTACATCCTTCATTTATGGCTATGCAATATCCTCTGTTGTTCCCATACGGAGAAGATGGATATACAGTTGGTATGCCACATACAAATACAAATGTTCCGAATAAAGCAAAACATGTGCGGGTATCTATGAGAGAATTTTATGCTTATAGGTTACAACAACGACAGGAAGATGGTAAGACTCTTATAAGAGGTGGTCGTTTACTGCAACAATATATTGTTGATGCTTACTGTTGTATTGAGGAAGATAGGCTTAACTACATACGAAATAATCAAAAGGAATTACGATCAGAGATATATCAAGGAATTAGAGATGCTATCAACAAAGGGGATAACGATGGAAATTCTATTGGGAAGCGTATCATTCTCCCGGCAAGTTTTACTGGAGGACCACGTTATATGGTTCAGAATTATCAAGATGCTATGGGAATATGTAGAGTTTTTGGTCATCCTAATATGTTTATGACTTTTACATGTAATGCTAAATGGAAAGAAATACAGAATGCATTAGGACTGATACCTGGGCAAAAGACGGAAGATAGACCAGACTTAGTTAGCAGAGTTTTCAAGATGAAGCTCCATGATCTAATATGCCACATAAAAGGTTTGAAAGTGTTTGAAAAGATTATTGCAATTATTTATACTATAGAATTTCAAAAAAGAGGACTTCCTCATGCTCATATACTTATTTGGCAACAGTCACAATCCACACAAGCCTGTAGGGTTATAGATTCTATTATAACAGCTGAATTACCCAGCAAAGTTGATGATCCTTTAGGGTATGGCACCGTTTCGCAATATATGATGCATGGTCCATGTGGAATCTTAAATCCAAAGGCACCTTGCATGAATAAAGGTAAATGCTCAAAGCATTTTCCTAAAAGGTTTACTATTGAAACAAATATAGATGAGAATGGATTTGCCAGTTACAGAAGAAGGAACAATGGTGAAATTGTTGTGAAGAAAGGAGTACAACTTGATAATAGATATGTGGTTCCTTTTAACAGAGATTTGGTCGTCAGATATCAAGCACATATTAACATCGAATGGTGCAATCAATCAAGGGCAATAAAATATTTGTTTAAATATATCAACAAAGGACCAGACATAATTAGAGTTGTCCTAGAGAATTGCTCAAATAATAATGAAGAAAGATCAACAACTTCACGAGATATTGACGAGATAAAGGAATATTTAGATTGTAGGTATGTGTCAGCGTATGAAGCTATTTGGAGGATATTCCAATTTCCAATACAATACCGTGATCCTGCTGTCGAAAGATTAATGATTCATCTACCTTTAATGAATAATATTGTATTTAGAGGTGACGATAATTTAGAGGATATTTTAGACAAAGATAGTGTGAGATCAACCATGTTTACATCATGGATGCATACAAATGAAATTAATGAAGAGGCAAGGCAACTTATATATGCGGACTTCCCTAGACATTGGGTTTGGAACAAGAGAGGGAAAAAATGGTCAAAGAGGAAACAAGGTAGATGTGTTGGAAGAATTGTTTATGTCCATCCTAATTCTGGAGAATTATACTATATGAGAATGTTGTTAAATTTGGTGAAAGGTCCAAAAAGCTATGACGACATTAAAACAGTAAATGGTATTGTATTTTCAACATTTCAAGATGCATGCAATGCTCTTGGATTATTAGGAGATGACAAAGAATGGCATGATGCTTTACTAGATGCTTCACAATGGGCGTCTGCTCATGCAATGCGTCGTTTATTTGCGACTTTACTGGTACATTGTCGAGCTAGTGACCCCATAAAATTATGGGAGAATAATTGGTGCTTACTTTCAGAAGATTTTATATATATAATTAAAAACACTGCTGAATATTGTTACCAATCCTTAGATGAGCATAATCTTAAAGTCTATGCATTAAATGAAATAGAAAAGATTCTCAACCAAAATTCATGCTCTCTTATGGACTATAAAATTCCCATTCCAGAAAGGCATGAAGATGATATTACCGATAATAGGTTAATAAATGAAGAAATGAGTTACAATACAAAAGATCTTTTGCATGAATTTAACAAAAATATAAAATGCTTGAACTTTGAACAACAGACAATTTATGAAGCAGTTATGGATTCGGTTTATAACAAAAAAGGTTATTTACTCTTTGTTTATGGACATGGAGGAACGGGTAAAACCTTTTTATGGAAAACAGTTATTGCGAGATTAAGGTCTGAGAGTAAGATTGTTCTTTCAGTTGCTTCGTCTGGTATAGCCTCTTTGCTTTTACCGGGTGGTCGAACTGCTCATTCACGATTCAAGATACCCTTAAATATTGATGATTGTTCTACTTGTGAGATAAAAAAGGTACCAATCTTGCAAGATTGATAGAAAAAACATGCTTGATCATTTGGGATGAAGCTCCAATGAATCATAGAAATTGTTTTGAAGCTTTAGATAGAACTTTGAGAGATATTATGATTGGAAGACATTGTGATATAAACAAACATCCATTTGGAGGTATAACGGTTGTTTTAGGTGGTGACTTTAAACAGATTTTACCTGTTATTAATAATGGAAAAAGAGAAGACATTGTTAACGCTTCGATAAATAGATCGAAATTGTGGGACTATTGCAAAATTTTTAAATTAACAAAAAACATGAGATTATCAGATGCCTCTTTGGATGAAATCACAAGGTCAAGATCAAGTGAATTTGAGAAATGGATTTTGGATATTGGCAGTGGAATTATTCCTATGATTAAAGAACATGAAGGAGAAGAAGAGGCAACATGGGTTAAAATACCACAAGATATATTGGTTGATTCAAGTAAAATAAGTACTAAAGAATTTTCATTAAGCATATATGACAAATTCCAGATCAAATATGATGACAAACAATACTTAAAACAAAGATCTATTATAACTCCAACAAATAAGGCAGTTGATGAAATCAATGAGTTTATGTTGTCTTTGGTTCCAAATGAAGAGAAAATTTATTTAAGTTGTGATTTATTGTGCAAATCATCAAGTAAAGGTGATGAAGATCTATTATACCCAGTGGAATTTCTCAATAGTTTAAAATTTAATGGAGTTCCAGACCATGTTCTTAAATTAAAAGTGGGTACTCCAATAATGTTATTACGTAATCTTGATCAAAGTAATGGACTTTGTAATGGTACAAGATTGCTTATAACACAAATGACCTCAAAAATACTTGAAGCTACAGTTATAACTGGAAATAGTGAAGGATCCAAAGTTTATATTCCTCGCATTTGTTTAGAGGTTAAAGATACAAAGTGGCCTTTCACATTTCAAAGAAAACAATTTCCAGTTAGAATTTGCTATGCAATGACAATAAATAAAAGTCAAGGTCAAACTCTTGAAAAAATAGGTTTATATCTCCCAGTTCCAGTTTTCTGTCATGGACAACTCTATGTTGCTATATCACGTGTTACATCACGTAAAGGACTTAAAATTTACGTAGTTAATGAACACAGTGAAGATCTCAAAGAATATACACGCAATATTGTATATAAGGAGATTTTCAATAATTTGCCTTAATTTTTTATTTCCATTTTTACACTCAAGTATGTTTTTTCCATCCAGCTTTGCATATTATATGTGATTCCCATGGCAATTTACTTTGTGAGGATTGCTTATATAAAATATTTTTTATTTGGCAGGTTTGAAATTATATCATCAATGGACTATCGTAATCTTTCAGAAGTAACGTTGTCAAAAGTAAACTACATGGTGAAAGTCAGAATTGTAAGGCTTTGGGATTCGTCTAATCCTCGTTCGAATGATGAACTAATAAGCGTTGACTTCGTGATGGTTGATGAGATGGTATTATTTAAAAAAATGTTATATATTTTTATATTTATTTTACTTTTTTTGTCTCAATTTCAGTTTCTGATCCATTTTTATATTTAATTCTTCCTTAATCACTTACAAATAAAGACCATGTCCTATAATTTCTTAACTATATTGTCAATCAAAATCAATTGCATCAATATACTGTAGATATGAATTTTCCATATTAAATTCACATCCAGTTTATACTTATGTTGGTTTAAACAACAACACGGAAAAAGATTACTCCTTGATTGTTTGTTTTAATACTCAGGGTTCTGCAATGCAAGGGACAATAAGAGCTCAAGATGCGGCATATTTCAAACTATTTTTGAAAGAAGGTGAAGTTTATAGTGTTTCTAACTTTATTGTTTCTCCAAATCGCCAGAATTTCAGAGCTGTGCCAAACAATCTTTTATTGAGATTCACAAGATCAACTTCCTTGAAACACCAAGAAGAAGGTGGACTTAAAATTCCTGTGCACAAGTTCTTTTTTTCTGATTTCGAAGAAGTTGCAAATCGAGTTTATAAAGACACGTGCTTAACCGGTACAACTTTGAACAATAACTCTATTTCTTTGTATGTTTTAGTTATAATGGCTACATTTTTACCATTTTATAGATGTAGTTGGTCATGTTGTTTCTGTAAGTCATCTCGAACAAACATACATAAAAGATACTTTGGCTAGGAAGAAGAATTTACAAATAGAAGATCTCAGGTTTAATTATTTAAAGTTCAACATTTCAAAATAGGCATCTACAAAAATAATTTTGTGGTGATTGTCTTCTAATTTTTGGTCCCAAAATAGTGGAAAAAATTTAACGGTAACGTTGTGGGGGAAAACTGCGGAAAGCTTTCCAGAAGATATTGTGTTGGAAAGAACAAATGCTGTAATCATTGTATTGGCTGGGATGACTGTGCGGACCTTCATGGGTATGATACATTGAAAAATGTTTTGTTTAAATATTCTAATATTCAATATGCATAATATCTTTATTTTTTAATTTATAGGAAGAACATGTCTTTGTTCATCTTCTGCTACAAAATTTTTTATTGATCTTGACATCCCTGAAACTTCACCTTATCGTGACAGGTTCTAATGTTTTCCTCATTTTTCTCTCAGTAGAATTTCTTAATTAATGTTAACTGTCAAAATGCTAATATATAAGTATGGTGAAATTTTTAAAACTAGATTGATTGGCACAACCAGTCTAATGACAGAGCATAGTTCCTTTTTAACACCAAAAGAGGAAGCAAGTGATAATCACAAGACAATTGTCGAGCTTGAAAATTTGGATTTGAAATTGAATCAGGTTAGTTGATTAATACATAAAATATGTTATAGTTTTTTCCTGGCCAGAATTATAACTTTTTTCCACTTATAGGATACCGAATACAGTTGTTCAGCAACAATTACCAACATAGACGTATCAGACGGTTGTTGGTATCGTGCATGTCCTCAATGCAAGGCTGGATTAAAAATTTTTGAAGATAAGCTTTGGTGTGATAGATGCAGCTCTTTCGAGAACTCCCCTTTAGCTGGGTGATTTACACCTTAAGCTTTATATTTTTTATCTTTTATTCGTCAACATACAAAAATGAAATTATTTTCACATTTCCTATAGGTACAAACTGAATCTTATCGTACAGGATCAAACTGGGAGTACATGTTTCATTGTTTTTGGAAAGATAGTATCTGAGCTTGTGGGAATAACATGTTCTGCCCTTGCTGCAAATCCAGCGCATGATTGGCTTACTTTGCCTCCTGTTTTACATAACTTGGTTGGACAATCATTCATTTTCAGAGCGCTTCTCGGTTTTCGTAATTTCAGGAAAAAATCACAGCTAAAAGTTGTCAAAATTTTCCGGAGCAACCCCGTTGAAACCCACCAAGTTTCAGGTGACATAATTAAAAGATATATACAACTTATAAGGAAAATTGCAATTTCTCTTCAGAAAAATAAAAATATTTGTTTGATCAATATAGGAATCAAATGTGAAACATCATCTCCCGTGTTAGCTAAAAATGAAGCATGGGCAATAAATGACGTGTGCGGTTGTCCATCAAGCAAGTTAGTTATTTTTGACATTAGATAAATATGCATATTCTTTACTTCCAATTTATTTGATTAACCTCTATTTCATTTTGCGCAGTCCGCAAATGGAAACAATTGTGGATTTGAAAAGGAAAGTTGATGAAGGTACATCTCATGATAATCCTGGATCCAGCAAGAAGAAAACGAATTTAAGCATGTAGTAATCTCCGTTATTATTTTTTCATGACTCATAATGCACTTTATATATATGGCTCCTTAATTCCACTATTTATTGCAGGTAAATAGTTCATATTACAAGGATATGGATATAAGTTTTTTGCTTTAGACAACTAAAGTTATGTACAAAACTCCTCTTTTGTACATATAATGTATTCTCTTCTTGGACATTCTCCGTCTACTTTATGTTTCTAAGTCTTTCTTTCTCTATGTAAATATATCATATGTAATAGACAGATATAAGTTACACATAACATACTGGTGTCGCTTAATATTGTATATCAATGTTACGTTCCACAGCCGTTTCCCTCTATTTCCTTGCTCTCCTTCTTAGTTCGTGTTTATAATTTGTACAATTTTATTGTGACAAATACCCAGTAGATACTCTTTTCTTTGTTTGGTTCTTTCTTACAGGCAATTGTCCAATCAGTGGCATTTATAATAAAAGTTAACAGGTATGACATTTATATTTAGTCCACTAATGTTAACAGGTATGGCATTTATAATAAAAGTTAACAACCTACTATTTTTTTGCAACAGATTTCCAGTAATTTTTCCTATCATGATTTGACGAAGTATCTGCATCTTTTATAATGCTATGTATTGCATTCTCTTACTGCAGTGATTCAAACAAATTGTAGGTTCGTTTCAACTGATTAAGGTAATATCTATTTTCTTTCGTTCTTAAAGGTTAGTCTTATTTTTGTCCTTAACAACGAAACATCTATTTGTTTTTATATTATTATAATAACAATTAAAAATCAGTCTCTAAAATAACTCTTTTATTTTCGATACAAAGTATTCCCTGTATTTCTTACTCCATGTAATATAAGCATCTACAAATTTTAGAATAATGTATTCTAAGGTCTACTATTTCATCTTTGAATCAGCATTCTAAGTTCTACTATTTCATCTATTCAATCAACATCTCAAGTCTTCTGAACAATGTATCAGTTTTCAATGTACGAGGTGATAATTTGAAAACCTTGCAGTTGATGCAGTTGAAACATGGTACCTTTTCTAGCAGAAAAATGGTGAGTCGGATTTGATTCTTTTGCATGAATCGATTTACAGTTTTTCCCGCCATATGTATCATTATTAATTTACAAATATTTTAATGTAAAATCTTTGTTCTCATATTTTGTTGAAGTATTTATATTTTTTAAAATGATGTATGTTCGGTTCTACTATTTCACCAGGGTAAGATCTTTTCAGGTGAAAGAAGGTATCCATTTTTTTATGTAATTAAATGTTTAGATGTTTTTTAACATTGTAAAAAAGAAAATTAACTTCTACCATTTAAAATTACATGATTTTATATATTTGTAATTATTTTATATTATATATATTCAGCCCACATGTATTACATAAATGAGGCGATGATTTCAAAACCTTTCAGCTTATGTTTTCGATACTTAATACCTTTATATCAGGGAAATGGCGAGGCAATTTTGGTTTGTTATAAGGATCCACTTGCAACTTTTTTCATCGTGAGTGTCATTATCAACTTACAAATACCTTATGGTATACAGATCTGCGAGGCAATTTGGATTATTTCTACAGAGCACTTTTGCAGTCTTTTCCAATCAAGACATCATTATTAGCTGAAAAACCAAATCATTGAGAAACTGAGCCTCCTAAATTTAAACATATTTTTATTTTTATATTAGATTATAATAATTAAAATCGGTCTCTAAAATAACTCTTTTATTTTAGATACAAAGTATTCCCAGTATTTCTTACTCCATGTAATATAAGCATCTATAATTTTTAGAATAATGTATTCTAAGTTCTACTATTTTATCTATTCAATCAACAGTGTATCAATTTTTAATGTATGAGGTGATGATTTGAATACCTTGCAGTTGATGTAGCTGAAACATGGTACCTTTTAGCAGAAAAATGGTGAGTCAGATATGATTATTTTGCATGAATCACGTTACAGTTTTATCCACGATATGTATCATTATCAAATTGCAAATACCTTAATGTAAATTCTTTGTTTTCATTTTCTATTGAAGTATTTATATATTTTTTAAAATGGTGTATGCTTATTTCTATTATTTCACCAGTGTAAAGTCTTTTCAGGTGAAGAAGGTACCCATTTCTATATGTAATTAAATGTTTACAAGTTTTTATAACATTGTACGAAAAAATTAACTTCTAACGTTTAAATTTACATGATTTTTTATGTTTGTAATTATTTTATCTTATATATATTCAATTACATGTATTAGATAAATGAGGCGATGATTTCAAAACCTTTCAGATTATGTTTTCGATACTTGGTAGCTTTATACCGGGGAAATGACGAGGCAATTTTGTTTTGTTGTAAGGATCCACTTGCATCTTTTTCATCATGGATGCCATTATCAACTTACAAATACCTTATGGTATACAGATCGGCGATGCAATTTGGATTCTTTCTACAGAGCACTTTTGCAGTCTTATCCAATCAAGATATCATTATCAGCTGAAATATCAAATCATTGAGCAACTGAACCTCCTAAATTTAAATATATTTTAGTTTGTTTTAAAAAATTCTAGCAAATATATTACATTTAGGGTTTGACCCATGAATTTACGATATCTTATTATGTTCGTTTATATCATTCTCTTTCTTTCCCGGTAAATACTTGGAATGTTTTATACTTTTAAAGAAATTTATCTATTATTATTGTTCTTTCAATACATTATGGCTTTGTTCTGTTCATTTTCTTCCTTGCCTTCTTACAAGTTCACGAAGAACTGTTCACACATTTATAAATATATCTTCCCCCACATTATAGCTTCGTTATGATTAGTTTTGTTTTGGCTATAACAGATTCTAAATTCATTTCAAGTGACCAAGGTGTGTTTTTTCTCCTCCTTTAGGTTTTGTAGTTTTGATCTATATACAATCTATATTCACATCTTAAACTGTGTTTCTCTTCATGTTCTACGTGTTTGTATCTATTACATCCTTTATGTATAGCATTTTTTCCTCGGATGACCCCTAATATATTCTCCATATATGCAACTATGATATGTAAGCCATATACTATTCGCCTTCAAGTATGTTTTCATTTTTATACCATATTCGGGATACAATCTTGGGTCTCATATATGCTTCGTTGTTTTTTATTTTTTTGTTTGATTATGGTAATACAATTGAAATAGGATCAAGCAGTTGTATAATGTGAGAGTACAATTGTTTATATGGATTAGGTAGCAAAGATTTCACAACTTCTTCCCCTCTTTATTACACAACTAAAGGAAGAACCCCGTTTTGTTATAATGGATAAATGGATTTATCCAAACAACAATTACGAAAAATAACACTAAGGTAATATTACTTTCCTTGGTTTGAACAATTTCTTATTTTGTCTACAAAGTCCTTTAGTCATTCATTCTTCGCTTCCTGTCGAACCATATACTTAGTATGGAATTCTGTACGATAATTTTCTTTTGTTGCAGTTATTCAATTAACAACTACTATCCTCTCAAGTGAAGAAGGTATCCATTTTTAAATGTCTTAATTTCCTTCCGAATTAATTCCATATTTATATTTTTAAATTAATGTTTGCATGTTTTTGATAGGATTTATAAAATATAAACTCATATTTAATTTAACCTTCGTATGCCCGCCGCGAAGCGCGGGTTTGCCCACTAGTTTTTACTATAGAGAAGAATTTGCTACTTTTTATTTACTTGGTATAACTTTTAGGATCAAACTCAGAGAGGCTACAAACAAATGAGGAGAATTAATCATTTCAAATTAATGAAGTTTTTATTTTCTTTATTTTTTATGTTTTTTATGTCCTTTAATATACGTTATTTTTTTAGGATTTCCAATTGTTTTACGTTCTTTTATATCTTCAGGTTTTTATATTTTTTTATTCCTTTTTTTTTCAAATTTTATACATTTCATTTTTAAAAAAAGTGGAATAATATATACAAAGAGAAAATACGCCTTTTAAAATTTTCAAAATATGTCATAAATATTCAACAAAAGATAAACAAAATATTTTGTGTTTTATCAAATTTTATTATTTTTATTGATTTTCATGGTTTCTTCATGGATTTTTTACTTATTTAAAATCAAAAATATTTTTAATAAAAACATGCTATTATTTTGGTATTTTTAAAAGAGAAAACAAAAGAAAATAATCTGAAGAAAATTTATACAAGAGAACTTTATTAAGCTTTCAAACAAGACAAATTTATATATTTCTAATTTTTATGTGATTTTATATAAATTTTATAAGTTTTTCTGTATATTTTAATTTTTAGTGTTTTTATTGTATTTTTGGTTGATTTATGTATATGTGATAAAAGACAATAAAACAAAGCTATTGTATTTTTCCAATTTTCAAAAATATTTTTCAAAATTTTATGAATATTTAATTAATAAGAAATAACTAAGTATTGTTTTATACTTTTAAAAATAATAAATGAAAGAAAATTTGCAAAATGAATGCATGTGAGTAAAAATAATTATACTAGAGCTTAACTTATTTTTTTAGATTTTTAAAGGTATTTAGAAATTTATTCAAATGATTAACAAAGAAATAAAAATGTTGTAGAAATATGACTCAGATGCAATATACTATCACTTTTAGATTATTTATTAACATAAGAAGGAAATTCAGGACAATATATGCAATTTTCCAACACTCACATGTTGCTACACATGATCAACACACACGGGGACTAAATTGCAAATTTAGAAAACTTCTGGTCAATTAATAACACAAAGAAAGTGCAAGATACTTATTGGAATTTACCCAAAGGGCACGTGGAAGTACATACGTTCATAATAGGAGGATTAACAAGTAATTTATTATATTCACAAGGTCTCTTTTGCAATTATTCTCAACCATTATTACAAATGAACTTAACGATAATAATAGAAATGGTATGGTAGGGAAAGCAACTTGTAACGACCCCGTTTCCCGGGCCGTCAGATCCTCCCATATCCGGATCTGGTTACTCAGCAATAATTTATTCAGCAATCACAACTAACATTCAGAAATAGACTACAAATAAAAATACTCAGAAGAAAGTATTTCAACACCTTTCCATTCACAAAATAAAGTTTAGATGATACACCGTACCACTATAACCATTTACAGGTACATTAGCTTAAAGGGGAAATATACAAAAGATTACTAACTACCTTAAAGAAAGTAAAGCTATTGTGGCTGGATGGATGTCTAGTATGTAAGCTGGATGATTTTTTTAGAGTCTTTGCGATGGCTCACCGATACCTGTTGGGTTTTCCATAAATCATAGGATAAAAATTAGCGAATGCTAAGTAACGAATAAGAGAAAAGCAAACAAATTGTGTAATTTTTCAAAATTCATTGATATCACAAAAATTTCATTTCTTTTCATTAATTTAAGTCATATTCCTTTCTATTCCACATCAGGGATTAGTCCAGGGGAACCCCACCATTCTTGGACTCCGAAGCTGTGGATGCTTCAGGATTGGAGATTGTGTTAATCTTGGTAAGCTTATGCTGCCGCACGTCGCCTCAACCAATCCTCCAATACTACCCTGACAATTTCCTTTTCATTTATTAAACAGGGTCTCAACCCTTAACCTGGAAAAACAAAAGAGCACACCGTCCTCGAGGACTCGGTTGCTTAAAACCTTAGGCTAACATTTAATCATATAACCTAGCGGCTTTAAATACATGTTATCGTGACCCAGCCGCTATTGAACCACCCGTGCCTCCACATGGCACGACCACATCTTCCGTCGTTCCAACCCGAATATATTGGCTCCCGGTACCACACGTTGCAAAATCTTCATTTTGTGGGCACTTATCATAACAGGGCAACCGTGTACCACCTAGGTAGGGAAACGACAATACGGGTTCCTTCCGACAAACCTACAGGTTGCATGCCCGACCTGTAGTTCTACTCCCAGTCATCCTTAACGTGACACATGATCCTTTCCAGGATCCATCTCAAATCACACCAATTCACATGCTGTAATTCTTTCGTTAAAGTCTTTGATTTGCATAAACCGCAATACTTAGTATCGACTCACATATATATTATTCATAACCATATGTATACTCCTATTTATGCCTATTTTAACTCCCAAACCCTAACTTTTAGAGCCAACGCATCAATTTGATGCGTAAATCTTATTTTAGTGGGAATCACAAAGCAATTCTTCGGACTTTTTTAAAAATAACCAAAATTAGGGTTCTTCGTAGCAAAGAACACAAAATCAAGAATTTCAATAATTTCGTATGAAAATCCAACAGCAAAAGGAAGGATTTCGTTACCTAATCGAGCTCTCTCTCGTGTATGCAAGTCTTTATCGAGTTTCGTTTTTAGAAAGGCTATTTTAAGGCTCCTGAAAAGATCGAATTTCATTTTTCGTATCAAAACGCTAAGAACATGTTAAGAATGCGAAAAACGAACGAAGAACGCGAGGAACGCGAAGAACACGAAGAACGTTAAGAACATATTTTCTCTTAAAATTTCGGCAAAGTTTCCCCTTATATCGGGACATATTTCTCGGAAAATTTCGGCAGAGTTTCCCCTTATATCGGGACATATTTCTCAGAAAATTTCAGCAGAGTTTCCCCTTATATCGGGAAATATTTCAAAATAAAAACGAAAAGAGTTGCCTCTATAAAATCAATCGAGAGAAAAATAACAACGAAACTGAAAAAAATATACTCAACAATAAGAGATGAAGAACCGTTAGACACCACACATCTTAGATGAGTGAACGTGTGACGAATAACAGGGTCACTGGCGTGCATAGCCGCCCGCACCTAAGTAGGGTATTACACAGATTTCTCCATCAAAATAACTATAAAAGCATAATATGAAGAATAGAAACATAAACGATCGAGAATCGGTAGACACCACGCGTCTTAGATGAGTGAACGTGTGACGAATCACAGGGTCACTGACGTGCACAGCCGCCCGCACCTAAGTAGGGTGTTACACAGATTTCTCCTCGAACCACAACAGGAAAACGAATCGGAAAGAAATATGAATCAAAAACAAAACTTCGAAGACCAAGAGTATGAATTGAAAGCCTAGCTTACGAAGCAACTAAGAGAGGATCATACCTTTCTCCTCCTCATTTTCCCGGCAGCGCTGCGCTAGGGCTCCTCCCTCGCCTCCCACTCATCCTCCCAACCTCTCGACCCTAGCCCTTGGGGTGGTAGTGGTAGTGGAAGTTGTAGAGAATGAATGGGTAAGGGGGTCTATGTATAGGCCCCAGAAAACCACTAACCATGGTTAGAAAATCATGGTTTAGACCTTAACCATGGTTTAGTAGCCCATGGTTTTGGCCCATGGTTTTAGCCAAAACTTATCCCAAACTTGGAGCCTAAGTTAGAACATTGTAGAGGATTCTAGATTCGCTAATGACGCTTAATTAACACTAATCGTGATTAACTTTCACTAATCACGATTTAACTTTCGCGGCTTACGCTTATCTTTTGTTAACTATTGATTAGTGTTTACTAATGATCATTAGCGGCTTTCAATCGTCATTAATTTCTTTAATCATGTTTAATTAGTATTAATGATAGTCATTATGGATTAATGGCTTCTCTTTCTTCGGAAAATCATAACAATTCGAAATGAAGTCCGATTCACACGAAACAAATTTCGTTGGTTTTCTCTTGACGAGCCGGATCTTATTATATAGTATCCGAGATATACCAAGTTCAAGGCTTTACACAACTTCACCGCTAAAATCATGCGAGGCATTTGCAGACTCTGGGCTATCGTGTGACTATGAGTTGCACTTGATTCTGATCGAACTGCTTCAAATTAGGCGTGAAGTCGACGGTGGATCTTCAATCTGGAGCTCTGGATCTTGATCGGATGCTAGATGGAGGATGTGGAAGAATTCTCAAGAAGGATCTCGCCATTGAGCTTTAACAGATCAGGTCTGGGGCTCCGAAACTCGAATTGAAGTCGTGATGGCCTCCATCGATTCTTGGAGGGACTCCTAGAAGATATGATATGGATTCAACTTCCATAACTCGCTACGACGAGATCTGGGTGAGTTGTTCCCGACGTGTGTAGTAGATGGATCTTCATGTATTAATCTCAACCCATGTGAATACTCGTATACCTGCAACTTACTCTATGCTCGAAGACAATGCTTCGACTGAGAGTTATTCAGTAAAAACAAAACAAATGGCGGTGGATGGATCGATCTCCAGTACAGGTGGGGGAATGATGTCGAATTCTACATATCCGTGGAGGGTCTGGTTTATCAAATTGTGCAAGAGCATCTAAAGAAACGTGTGATGTGGGGGGGAGGTGTTAGGCATAAATCGGGAATAAAATCAAAGGAAATTGACTTCCAATCAAGCATATCGGAGGTTGATGATTGCACGAAAATCACACTAACAACTGAGGTAGAAAATAAATCACAATGTCGTTGTCCTCAATCGCTCAGAATGTGTCAATCAAGAAAAATCAACCACTCACAGAGATAAAATCAAGCAAGCTCAAAATAGAGCGGTCTAGCTATAGGATTAACCTGGTATAGCTCCCAGGGTCGAACACAAGGAGCACAGATTGGCCTTGCGGCCTACGATGTAGTCAAAATCCAAGAGAATCTTTTTTTAGTGGTTTTTATTTGTTTTTTATTTTTTATTTTAGATTTTTTTAAAAGATGAGAAAATGAAAGAAGGTAAATACAAGGGAACTTCAACAATTTATTCAACACACCAAAAATGATGCAAAAATTCAAGAAAATTGATTTTTAGGTTTTTTAAGTTTTTTACTGTTTTTGGTGAATTTTTGGAATTTTTCTAATGGGTAAATGATTTATTAAAAATCAAACAATGCGAAAAACAGAGGGTACTGTCCAGCAAGGCTTAAGACCCAAAAATAAAATACTCTTGGATCTCAAAAAGCCCTAAAGGTAATTTTCCTATAAACTATGAAGAACAAGGAAAATTTAGGCACCCTAATTATTGTTTTTGGATTTTTAATTTATTTATTACAGTTTTTATGAGTTTTTAGGGGTTTTTCAATTTTTAGGATTTTTAGGTGATGAAAAGTAGCCAAAATTGGCTAGAAAATCAAACAACAGGCAAACTACAGTATCTATTTTTTTTTGGAATTTTTGGGGTTGTTTTTATATTTTTTTGTTATTTTTAAACCTAGACAGTGGCTAAAATATGTGTTTTTGAATTTTTAAAAATAATAAATGAAATCAAAAATGTCCCCAAAAATCATAGAAATTCCTACACCATGGCAGGAGCCATGTGTCAAAATCTCATTGGATTTGGAGGTCGTTTGATATTTTATTCAAAAATAAAGGTGGGGCACTGTGCACAGGGACCTATGTGCAAATACCCAAAAGTTCTGGGGTCCTGGTGCAAAATACCCAAGGAGTCACGTGCCAAGCACGTGCCTGGGGCACTCAAGGACCTAAATGTAATAAAAATAAGTTCCAAGGACCTATTGATAACTCGTATCAAAAGTCCAGGGGCTTATATGCAAATTTCCCAAAATAAAACGCACATGCGCATAATCAATGCTCACAGGGGTATATATGCAAATAAACAAAACTTTTTATTCAATGAATAACATCCAGAACTACAGGGCATATATTGCAAATAACCCAGATACACACGTGACGAAGCACGTGGTCAAGCACACACAGGGGTATACATGTAATTCAAAATAAGCTCGAGGTCCAAAATGCAAATAACCCTACGTGAATAAAGTTTTAAAAATAATTACAGGACTAAAAAGGAAATGACAAACTACGAGGGGGCCCTACGATATTTACCCCTTTATTAATGAAGCGTTGGATGCGCGCCACGTGTAGATCGAACGGCTGCGGCTGGTGGGCGCTCCAGATCACTCCTCCTCTGATCGGACGGTACTGGTAGCTCCAAGGATGGACGGCCAAGATCTGAACTGGAGCGAGGAGATGCAATCAACGGCGGCTGGAGGTCCTGGAAGAACAGATCCCCGGCGAACTTCGCCGGGCTCGTGCGTGCGCTAGGATCCTCCGGTGAGCCCTCTGAAGGTCGGAAAAGATCCGCGGTGAAGCTCCGTGGCGGGTGGTAGTCTCCGATGACCTAGCCGAGCTCTGAAGAGCTCCGGCGAAGTCGGCGGAGATGAAGCTCCTGGCTGGAAGTTGGGAAGCCTCAGACGCCTCCCTTTGGACCTGCAAAGTAGTCAAGAAGCTTCGCGGGTCGAGGGCAAAATGCCTCGACCCAAGAACGCGGGGTGAAGATGGTCTGTGCTGTGGGGCGAACGAGCTCCGGCGAGGCGGAGACGGTGGAGCTCGACTCCCAGATCCTGTGCGATCTGGGTTGAGTGAAAGGGCGTAGAAGGTGCGTGAGGGATTGGCGGAGGTGATGGTCGGGTCGGAGGATCGAGATGTTACGTGAAATGGCCGGAATCGGAGAAATGCGTTGGAGATATGAATTGGGCGAAATCGAAAATTACGCTAAATAGAAGGCCTAATCGGCTACCTGGGTGGAGTGGAAGACTATGCTGGAGCGTGGCTAACTCCGGGTCGTAGCTTCGAAGGGCGTCAAGGCCTGAAGCTCGATGCTCAACGCCGGCGGCGGAGCAAGGACGGCGAAGATCGCCGGATCGATGGTTTCGCTTCCTCGCCTCACTGCAACAAGGGCGGACGCTTGCTGTCACTCTCGCGAAGCCTATGGAGGTCACTGGGAAGGAGGAGAAGGGCCAAAGATGGGGCGCGGAGGCGGCGGAGGTCTGGATATAAATGGTGACAGGGGCGTTTAGGGTTGAGGCTCGACGGCTAAGGAAGGCGTGGATTTGATGGCGGAAGATCCGGCGAGGGAGAGGGATGAACGGCGAAGAATCCGAGCACGGGGGTTGAGTGGGCGACAGCCTGGAGACGTGTGGATAAATCGGCGAAGGAGGCGCGGCACGCATCTTCCAGAAAAGGAAGGAGTCCGCGGGGGAGTTGACCGGGGTCAACATTCCCCCGTGGACCAGTCAGACGCTGCCACGTGTCATTGATTTTTGTTTATTTATTTTAGGGCAGAAATAGGCCGAATTAAAGAAAACTCAAAACATGAAATATTTTTCTTTTATTTTTTTCTATTTTTTGGTGATTTTTAATTAATTTTTGGAAATAAAAATAGGGTAGCTCTATATATAGGTATATGTACACTATATGGATTTTTATTTTTGATTTTTTTATTTGTTATTTTTATGTATTTTTATGCTCATTTTGTATTTTATTTATTTACACCATAAAATATGGAATAAAAGAATATTTTTATTTTATTTTTATCACATATATACAAGGGTGAAATAAATGGATATA
Organism: Ottelia alismoides; assembly: GCA_037367405.1. NCBI lineage: Eukaryota > Viridiplantae > Streptophyta > Magnoliopsida > Alismatales > Hydrocharitaceae > Ottelia > Ottelia alismoides. The sequence goes on from JAZKJV010011728.1 coordinate 599,932, forward strand.
TACATTTATATACATGGTATTTATACAATGTATTTTTGTATTTTAATTTTGTAATTTTTATTTGATTTTTGTTTTGTTTCTTTTTATTTATTTTATTTACAAAATATAACATAGAATATTTACAAAAAGTTTAGAAAATAATTGAATTTATTTACAAGGTTGAATAAATACAATGGTGTGGTTTATGTACATGGTGAAGGTATATTTTTGAATTTTTGATTTTTTTCTTTGTATTTTGTTTTTAATAAGATATATACAAATACTTACAACATATTTTTGGGTGAGGAAAATATAAAGTTTTATTTACAGAAGTATATACACATGAGCTCCTATCTCCCTCTACTTTGGCTTTTATGCGGTCAGGCCCATGCTGAGCCCTCCCTTGGGTTAGGTTGCTCAATATTTATTCTAAATATTTCCCTCTTTTTCTTTTTGCTCTTTATTCTTTTATTTTGTGCACAAAAACATGCTAATTATAGGTTTTTACACAATGCATGCTTTTGGTAATTATTTGTATTTACACATATCTACATGTATTTGCAAAGGTTTTTGTAGCTAAAATAATAGAATAAAGAGTGATGAATGGGTATTCATCAGTTGATTTTACATTTCTAAGAACTAAATGAAATTGCAATAAAATTGAAACGGGAATGACATAAAAAATAACCTAAAACTACTTATGATGGAAAAAGCAATGGTTCTCACTCCGATTCAACTGCTAAAGGCTAAACAAACTGCTCGTGATGGAGCTCCAATCACTGGCAACTGGATCACATCGTTCTCCTCCTTCCACACTCTCCCGATCGAAGAATCCCTCATCTATCACAAGAGCTCTCTCTCCCTCACTCGTTCTCACGGTAAAAGAGAGTCGCAGACTTATCATATTGAAGTGCAAGAAATGGAGCATTATTTGTAGGCGTCAGAATATACGAAATTCAAAGGTAAATGGAGTACGTGGAATGAAATTATTCTAGCACAATTTGAGTTGGGCGTGGATGTAGGAGATTCTATGGATCAAAAGGCGAGGCAATCAGGTTGGAAGGAGGAAGAAGCTGGGTGTGAAGAAACAGATATGGCGGTGGTTCCGGCATTTATTCAAATTTTTAGGAAAGGTGTAGTTGACTTAGGTCAGCAGACCCGGGTCCAACCAATAGGATGAGAGTCTGAATAAGGACAAGTACAAAATGGCGAAACTATTAAAATAAATAAAAATGATTTTAAATTAAAAAGATCTCAACATAAAAAATTATAAATTAATAAACTATTTTTATGACTTTTAAGAAGTTAAATAGATTAATTTATTAGATCAAAATAATAAATACATGTATTTTTTAGTATAAAATATCTATATACATGATATAGATAATTTTAATTATTTATTTTTATAAAAAAGTCACATTATTCAATATTTTATTTATTTGTGGAATAATTATAGGGTTTTAAATATTTATATTATTTTTTATGAAATTATTCAATGGGTTAAATAAATAGACTTATGTGTAATATACGTACATTATTATACCTATGTAATAAATACAATTATTTTATTTCTGATTATCATTAAATTTTGCTATTTTTATTTGTATATTATATAAATAATATAAAATATATATAAACCATTAAAAATACGACATGTCCAAAAATAAAAAGAATTATTAATTAATTAGATACACTTTACACATGTAGGTATACTCCAAAGAACCAACTTCTCATATTAACTCCAAATTTTATGGAACTACTTTCATTTAAAAGCTTATTTTATTTTGAACACGGTGAGAGTGAGTTTGATAAATTTTGAATTCATATGAGTAGATATCGATTTAACAATTATAACTTTTAAGGCTTTTTCAGAGTGTTGTCCATTTTATTCTGTACATGTTTTTTCTGCAATTATTTTTATTATTTAAAACATAATTTTATGTACATGATTCGAGAATTACATATTTTTATTTCACATTGAATCTATGATAAATAAAATAGCACAAGATATATGCATCATGAATAGTGACGCATATGTACAATGTGAATTGATTTTCATAGATTTTTATAACTTAAGGACCCTATCTTCCCATACTTTATTCCTTGTCAAATAGATCAAGTCTCGACCTAATATTGTGGTCAGGATCATTCTGTATTTATTTCGTACATACATCTTTTCTTTCTTTTTCATTCATTTATTTATTTTGGGTTAAGATAATGATAATAATACACTAGTAACGGATGATATTGTATTATCAAGAAGTGAGAACTAATGTTGTTTACATGTGTTTCATAAGGGATTTTCAGTCAAAATATGTGAATAAAAATGATGAATTAGCGATTCATCATCCCCCATTCCCTTAGCAAACACTTATTAGAAGAATAAGTGACTAAAAGGAAGAAGGAAAAGAAAAAAACTATAGACCTTAGAACACATTTGATTTCTAAACAAATCTTCATAAATTCAAAGTACGAAGCTCGGTCAGACCTTTGGATTATTAATTTGTCTGAACCTTATTGGAAAGGATTTAAGACCCGACAACCTGTTAGTTCCGCATGTCTGTGTTCAGTTCGCCTCGACAATTGACACAAATTTTCATACCCAAACTCTTATGACTTAATCTTACTTGTACCATGAATGTGAAATATATCTCCCCACATCTAAAATGGCAAAGAATGACCTTCTCCAGTAAGGTGACCCTCATTCCCCATTGAAGCTACTCTTTTCTTGAGGAGTGGGGTATTCCCTTCTAAGTACAAGTTCAACCAGTCCAAAGAAGAGGAGGTAGAGAAGAGAATGGATTAAGACAAATGTAGCCACATATCCTTTGGAGCTTGGCTAGTGTAACCAAGTCTCCAACTACAAGCTTCCTCGGAAACTTTGACTTTGAAACATTTGCCTTGCTTATTTATATTTTTGCTCTGATGTGAATGGTTTTTTTATTTGATTTTTACCCGTCTAACTTTCTTGGAGACTTTATTTCTTTTTCATACATATACATTGCACCATTTACGTAAGGAGTTTTTCTTCTTAGACCACTAGACTATCCCTCCTTTGAAGCTTTATTACAACCCACAACATACCGTCTTTAGACGTCGGTGCCACCGGATTAGGTTGGGGGCCACAAGATTCAATTTGGGTTGTGTATGTTTCCATTCGTGTGTGTCCCTCATGCTAGTTGATTCTGCCCCCACCACTTCATTTGTACGTACAAATGATTGTCCAAGCTAGGTCACTGTCTAAAGAATCATGCATGTGTCATGAAATATTCTCCTTAGACCAATCAAGATGACATGTGAACATAGTCTTATGGACTCAAAGAATTAAGTCGCTCGACCTGAAAAGTCTCAATTCCAAATCCTATAAGGTTCCTATGAACATAAGTAGAGTAAGGTCTAAACCAAGTTCCATCCTACATATTTTATTCTAGACTAGTTTAATTGTCAGTATCATTTTGAAAAATTCTAATGCAAATGCAACATTTTTTATCAAGATGAATTTTTCGATTTAAGCTTTCTATGTGGATTTTAAAGAATTTGCAAAAAAATGATGAATTTAACTTTTTCAACCTTTATGTATTTTTTATAGAGTTAGAGAATGGAATGTATTTACAAGTATTACTCACGGATTATGTACAACATCACAAATGATTTTATACAAAGATATATACAAGCATTGTACAAGTTTCATACGAGACTTTATTTACAAAAATAAAATAATTGCATACTTTATATACAAATTTTATAAAAAAGGATCTTATTTACAATGTTTTTGTTATTTAATTATATTTTCATTAATACGTCTTTTACATATTGGGAAATTAATTAACATTATTTTGGTGAAAAATAAGATATTTTACCCACTGTATGGTCTATAATTCCTATATAATTAAATATTGCTCCAAAATTTGTGAAAAAAATTCTAGATATTGTCACTACGTTCTCTTTAATTACAATTCAAATTTCATCAAGATTGGATGTGTCTTTTTGCCAAAAATAAATTTTCAAGTGACTTCAGTAAATGATTTTTATTTAAATACACAAATCAGCACGGAAAAAATTAGATTATTCCATAAGAATAAAAACTTCAAGAAATCCGAATTGAACAAGACAGAATAATCTACTAGTTCACTAAGGTTTGACTTCTTGATGTTATGATTTGATGAATTACTAATTCATCATCTTTATTTGTCTTCTTGGCTTAAAATTCCCTACAAAACACATGTAAATAGCAGTAATTCTCACCTCTTAATCATCCAATATCTTCTATTAATAATGCATTATTATCATTATTTTAACTAGAATAAATAAATAAAGGAAGGAAGGAAAAAGAGATAAAAGAATGGTGTATATGTGAAATAAATAGAGACCGATCCTCACCTCAAGAGTAGGTCAAGACTTGACATAATAGGGGGAGATATGGTCCTTAAGTTATTAAAATCTCAGAAAATCAATTCACTTTGTACATATTCATCATTATTCATGATGCATATATCTTGTACTATTTTATTTATCATTAATTCTATCTAAAAACATTTCTTCCTGAAACTTGTACATAAAAATATTTTTAAATAATAAAATAATTGCGAAAAATAAATCATGTACAGAATAAAAGAGGCAACATTCTGAAAAAGATGCAAAGTCATAATTGAAAGATCAATATCTACTCCATATAAACTCAAAATGAATCAAACTCACTTTTATTGTGTTCAAAATAAAATAATTTTTAAAATAAAGTGTTTTTATAAAATTTGGAGTTAACATGTGGGTCGGTTTTTGGGGTGTCATTATACTATATGTGTAAAGTGTACATATTTAATAATTTATTTATTTCATTCTTTTTCCTTTTGGACATGTTGTATTTTTAATGAGTTGTGTATATTTTATATTATTACATAAAATACAAATAAAAATGTAAAAATAATAAAATAATTGTGTTTATTACATAGGTACAATGTACATACATTTACATGAGTCTATTTATTTAATCCATTAAATAATTTCATTAAAACCAAATAAAAATAGATTTAAACCATCTAATTATTCTGCAAATAATTAAAATATTAAATAATGTAACTTTTGTAAAAATAAACAAATAAAATTATGTATATTAGGCATATAGGTATTTTACACTTAAAAAATATGTGTATCTAATTATTTTAACCGAATAAATCAATTAATATAATCCATTTAAAATCATTAAAATTTAGTTTATTGATTTATAAAAAAATTATGTCAGGAACTATTTAATTTAAAGTAAATTTCTATCTATTTTTATTTATTTATTAGTTTTATCATATTGTACTTTCCTTATTCGGACTCTCATCCTATTAGTTGGACCCTGGTCCGTTGACATGGGTCAGCCACCCCTTCCTAAAAATTGGAATAAATGCCCGAACTGCCTCCGTCTCCATTTTTTCACCCCCAACTTCTTCCTTCTTCTCACTCGATTCTCTCACCTTTTGATCCATCGAAACTCCTAGATCGACGCCCAACATAAATCGTGCCTAAATAATTTCGTTTCGCGTGCTCCATTTCCCTTAGAATTTTGCCTCTTCTAATGTAATTAAATAATCTTCTGGGTCTTTCATTTCAATCTGACCCGTCTTCAACCCTCTCTTACCCTGAGATCGAGTGAGAGAGAGAGAGGGAGAGCTCTTGTGACAGAGGAGTGATTCTCCAATCGTGGGAGTGTGGAAGGAGGGCGTTGTGATCCAGTCACTAGTGACCAGAGCTCAGTCGTGAGCAGTTCCTTTAGCCTTTTGCAGCTAAATCGAGGCGAGAACCATTGCATTTCCATCGTAGGTAATTTAGATTCTTTTTCCTATCACTTCCCGTTCAATTTTATTACAATTTCCTTCAATTCTTAGATTTGTAAAATCAACCTCTGTTCCCTTGATCGGTATTCAATTTCCTCTGATTTCATCCTTGACTTACGCTTAACACCTCGCCTCACATCACAAAACTCTTCAGACGCTCTTGCATGATCTGACCAACCAGATCCTCCACTAATATGTGAAATTTGATCTTGTCCCCCACATGCACTAGAGATCAATCCATCCACCATCATTTTGTTTTATTTCTGTTGAATAACCCCTTACCAACTCATCATCTTCAAGCCCAGAATAACTTGCATGTATAGGAGCGTTCCCCCTAAATGAGATCGGTAGTTGGAGATACATCTCCACCACGCATCGGAAACAACTCACCTATATCTCGTTGTAGAGATATATGGAAGTTTAATCCACATCAGATCTCTGCAGAATATCCTCCAGGAATCGATGGAGAACATCACAGCTTCGATCCGAGTTCTAGAGACACAAATTCGATGTGTTTAAGCTCAGAGCTAGGTCCTTCTTGAGAGTTCTCCCACAATATTCATCTAGCATCCGATCAGGATCCAGAGCTCTAGATTGAAGATCCACCATCGCTCTAGGCCTAATTCAAATCCATTCAAATTGGGCGCAGAGCACAAATCAGAAATGCAAGATCACTCGAAAGTCTGCATGTGCCTTGTACAATTTTAGTGGTGAAGTTGCACTCCATACCATATAGTTTCTTTTATTTCTGTCAAGTCCTTCACGTGTAAATAATAGTAGAGAACAATTGCATAAGAAACCTTGTGAATGTATTAAATTGCATGTTAATCATTTTGTTCTGAATGCATGTGCTTCTTCACGTGTCTTTTGGGCAAAATGTAATAAATACCTTGTAGTTACCTTTGTGTTATTAATTGATATGAAATTTTCAAAAATTATAACTTAGTCCCCGTGTGTGTTGATCACGTGTAAAAACATGTAAAATATTGGAAATTGCATATACTCTAACGAATTTTATTCTTGTGTTATTAATTAGTCTAGTTTTTATGTAAATTGCATTTTAGTCCCATTTCAGAAGCGTTTTATTTCTTTGTTAATTCCTTGAATTAATTTTCTCAATAACTCCAAAATGTCTAAAAATATATAAAGCTCATATTTAAATATTTTAACTCTCATAATTTTGTATCCTTTATTTGGTATTTTAAAATGCAAAACAATACTTATTTTCTCTTTTAATCCATTACAAACTCCTAAAAATTCGAAAGTATTTTGAAAATTATAAAAATGTAGTAGATTTATTTTTTTTTATCTTTTATCACATAAGTAAACCAAATAAAATTACAATAAAAACATCAAAAATCCATATATACGGAAAAACTAGTAAAAATTATATAAAATCACATAAAAATCATAAAATACATAGTTGGTCTTGTTTGAAATCTTAAGAAAAAAATCTTGTGTATAAAATTTATTTTCAAATTGTTTTCTTTTATTTTTTATTTTTAAACTACTAAAAAAATATCTTATTTTTACTTTATAAATTGTTTTCGATTTTAAATCCGGATAAAATCCATAAAAATATTCAAATTCTATAAATCACTAAAAACCAAAAAATGACAAAACACAAAAAACATTTATTTATGGATTTTGAATACTTTTTACATGTTTTGAAAATATAAAAAGATACATTTTTTCTTTCGTTTGTATTATTCGAATATAGATTTTTTTTAAATAAAAATATATAAATATGAAAAATAAAAAACAATTAAATAAAAAAGAATCCAAAAATCTATACAAATACCCATTCATTGAAAAATGCATAAAAACTTGAAAATAAAATAAAATAAAAATCTTCATCAATTAACAATAACTAATTACCCTCATTTCTTTGCAATGTCCATGAGTTCGATCCTGGAAGCATTACCAAATAAATAAAAAGCAGCAAATTCTTCTCTTAGATTAAAAAAATTGAATTGGTTTCGAGTTGCGTCGACACACTATTACTTTATTCACTTCATTAAGTAAATTTAAAACCCTTGAAACCTTGATTCAACAAATAGTGCCATTGTCGGTGAGGCACGGTGAGGGTAGTTACGATTTTATTTGTTGTTTCCTAGATCTATTTGCATGTTTATTTTCATTTCATTCTTTGTCTATCTTCTGTTTCATCTATATTTTTCATACAAATTGTTCTGACTCATCTTCTTGTTTTGCCTTTGTTGCGAGGGCCCGATGAGCCAGGGGGGCTATCCTAGGAGAACTAACGCAACCGAGGGAGGTGTAGACCGATCCTTCTTCACCAACCGACAAGATAAAGCAACCAAGGAGGAGCATGAGCCACAGAAAGGTCACTTTCTTTTTTAGTTCTAATTCTTTTCATTTCCATTTATTCTTGTAATTAATTTGTACCAATTGTTGGTACTTGTTATTTTTTCTTTTTGTATAGATGCTTTGGACCCTTTTTTTGTGTGGTTGTGTGAAGCCTGTTTCGTTGGCATAGGTGACGGAGGGATTGATCGATTTAACATATTTTCTCCGCGTTCTATTTTTCTTCCTCCTTATTTTTCTAATTTTTCTATTTGTTTTCATGATTTGAGTTTTTTTGCCTTCGTTTTTATTCTTTTAATATTGATCCCCTAGTTTCATGTTTTTATTTATGGTTAAGCATGGTAATGAATTAGGTCCAAACACTCGATAGACTTCCTATTATCATAGACCATCAATTTAGACTAAGTCAAAAAAAAAATATTTATTCCCAATAGAAGTTCCTGCTGTGAGGGTTTCTTTGTTGCATCATTTAGGTTAGATTTATTTTATATACTTAGATCATATTGCACGTAGACTGCTCGAGTAAGGTACACCTTTTATCTCTTGCATTTGCATTCATTTTTTACGCTCATCGGCTTCTCCAACTTCTTCCGTCATTATGAAATATTTTTATTGAAAAAAATCCAAAAAAATTGACATCCAAATAAAATAAGACTACTAATTAAAATCAATCCCTAAAATAAAATGTAAGTTATTTTGTATTACCTCCAGACAGAACGGGTTATGATGTGACCCGCCCGTGTATTCTTTGGTGCGAGGTCAAGCTACAGGTACTTCCCTCCAACCGTAGAAAGTCATTTTGGCATGCTCTACTTTATATTTCCCTTTAAGCCTGATATAACCCAGTAGTCTGGGCAGATGGTTCCACTATTTGGGGTGGTATAAAGACATACATTGGGTGACATGGCGACACCACTTACGAGTTTGAGTTAAGTAACTGTTTGAGTCGCTAAATAATAAATTTGAATGATTGAACTTTCGCGATCATCATTGGGTCAAGTTGGCGAATTTGAGGGTTTGATTTGTATTTGTTGCTAGAATAAAGATCCTCTACACATTTTGTGCCTTTCTTCACTTTTTCTTTGATTTGACATTCGTGTTCTCACATCTTCCTTTTATTTTGAAAAGGTCGGAATGGAGTGATTTTTGTTCATACTTTAGGAACCAATCTCTTTACTCTCTAATTCACTCATCCTCGCTTCAGGATGACTATCTTCCCAAATTTTCTTCTTTTTGTTTCACATTGTATCTTTTGACAACAAATCCTTTGTTCGAGTTGGATTCCTAGCTCAAGATTTCTTTTGATACTGCTTTATTTTCGGTGAGTTATTGAGTTCCTTTCACACTTACAAAGACTGATTCAGATTCCGAGGACTCGATGACATCGAAGGGCAAAGGACTCATGATTGATTAGACTGAGATCAACAATACCATGTTGAGAAGTTGATGTACCGAGAGGGTGTGGGAGAGAGTGATGGCGGTTTGGAGGGAGAGCTGTATGGAAGAGAAGCTGAAGCTTTTGGTGTCATCACTCAAAGAACCCAATGAAGGGGAGGCTCCAAGCTCAATAGCTATGTAGAACTGCTACACGGTAAATGATGGCTGCATATCGCACCAGACCTACTCTCCATCGTCGCTCGATAGTGGTCTACCCACTACTATCACCTGGGAGTCGGCTGGGACTCGAGAAGGAGCTGGAGGAGCAATCTATGAAAATGGTGGATGGACCTACATGTGGCGCAAGGGTCTATCTTTATAGAAGGGTGGAGTAATGATCGGATATGGGAATTAAAAGGGGGGAGGCATTAGCCAAAGGCGTGGAGATGGTAACGTTACATGCACGATGATGATGAGGGAGGAGCTTGCAACAACCATAGGTGATTAGGCATTTGAAGGTGGGTTAGGGTTTTAGGTCCAAGTTCGAACTAAAGGTGGCGGGTGGTGAGGTAGAGGAAGTTGGTGTGTTGGAGAGCGAGAAGAAGCTAGGGGTAGTCGGTGCAAGGTGGAGGGATGGTTAAGTAACAAATGCGACGATAATGAACGGGATAAGAAGATGGAATTCATGTACCGTTGGATCATCTCATATCTAATGGCTAGGAGAATGCCCACCCGATGCGTGTGAGGTGCACACGTGAGGTGCATGTGAGGGAGTTGTTGTGAGCAGGAATGATGTTGGCTATTGGATTGAATCTGAATCAATGACCAATAACGAAGGTCCTGCATGGCAAGAAGGATTGATTAGGTCAAGGGAGCGACTGACTAGGATGCGGGGTGGGTAAATGAGGAGCAATCGGTTGGTGGTGAACTTTTACCAAAGTGTTGATCAGGGAGTAAAAATAAAGAAAATAAAAAAAAACAAATAAAAGGAAGGGTCAAAATAAAAAGTTATCAACATGAAAGTTGTTGATCTTAGTGAGATCTACAATTTTCATGAGGGATCCAAAATCAAAATAAATCATCTGTATGAAGATGATTTTTTTTCACAAGGAGAAATTGCCAATTGATACCATATATTTTTGTGTTTTGTTTTTTTTTTGTATTTTTATTTGGATCTTAATTAGAGGAATAATTTATATACAATATATACATAATTAATTTAATTTTTATGGATTTTTTTAAAAATCAATAAAGATAAAACATGTACAGAATATACAAGGTCAATTTTTTGTTTTTACTTTTGATTTTACGATTTTATGGATTTTGTTTCTTAATGTCAAGTTAGTTAGTTAGTTAGTCAAAGAGTATAAATGAGAAAGAATTAAACCAAAATACTTAATAGGCTCAACCAAGAGTCAAAATAGGTTTTTAAATACAGAATTTACTCCTAATTTGAGCATTACCAGGGAAAGTTAATTAAGTGAATTTTAGGGGGTTTAAATTAGTGATTTGTTAAGGGATTTTTTTCTAAAATATCCAGATAGAGTAGATGGATCATGGATTCATCAGCGTGGTTATTTTATGCAAAGTTGAAGTTATTTCCAGGCAAACTGAAGATCAAATTATCATGTCCATAAGTAGTAAGATTTGAGCGTGATAATGGTACCATTGTCATTTTAGAGTTTTCATCTGACACACAGTAGTTTGTAGTAAACAGACAGTTGACGAAGCATATCTAGAGCATGATACATTCCTGTCCTTTATTGACTATATTCATATGATATCAAACGATGATTCTACTTCTGATACATGAGATGATTTCTCCTTGTGTATTTTCTTTCATTTTATTTCTTCTTACTTTTGTTTTATCATTCACATCTTTTCCATGTGTGTGTTATATTTATAATGACTAGATCCTAAGTATAGGGAGATGAATGACTTGAGTAGTTCTATTTTCGTTTTGTTCATCTCTCTTATTGTTGATTATACTTAGGGATCTTTTACCCTAAGTATAGAGGGAGTGATGTCATTTTTTCATCTTCTTTATTTTCATTTCATTTTATTATATTCTCTCACTTGTCCTTCAAATGGCTGATGTTCATTTCTATACTTGGGATATTTTATGTAAGTATGGGGGGACAGGCCGAGTCATTGAGTATGTATATTCTTTTTCTCGATTATCCTCGTTTGAGAAGTCTTCTGTATTTAGGATGATTTGATCCTAAGTATAGGGGGATGACCAACTTCTATTCATTTTATTCTTTATTTTTGAGCTGTTATAGTTTAGGATTCTTTTATATTTGTTTATACATAGCACGAGTTTTGCATTCCTTATCGCTTTTCTATGTCACAATAAGTACATAGTTCGAGCAAAATATAAAGGGGCATCATATATATAGTATGCTTTAGCCATACTCGTACTTTATTGTATTTTAATAATATGATTCAAATTTATTAAATTGAAATTTAAAAAAAATATTTTGTAAAATGATTGTAAAATTCTTTGTAAAATATTCTATGAATATTATTATTAAATTATTTGAGTTCTTTTAAATGGAAAGTATGTTTAAAGCCACTCATCATCTGCATCAACATGATCAAGATACATATCCGTTGGAAGAAAAACGACATGAAAAAAATTATCGAGAAACTTTTTATGAAAGAATTTATATACACAAGTTATAAGTAATTGTGGATTTTATACATTGATTTTACAACAGTTTATATACATATTTTTCAACACTTGTTATCTACAAGTTATTAAAAAACATAATCTAGGAAATATTTCAAAATATTTTACAAAATAATTTTACAAAACTTTTCGAAAAAATTACAAAAAATACAAACCTTTAAAAAACTGTTTTACAAATGCTTTTCAAAATTATTTATAAAACAATTTTACAAAGAGTTTTTGAAATTATTTTAAAAACTTTTTACAAATAATATTTTTGAAAATATTTTATTTCCAATCATTTTACATATACTTTACAAAATAATAATAATTCTATACGAAATAATTGTATGAAATATTTTACAAACAAACTGATTTTACAAACTTTCTACTACAATATTTTACAAAAATATTTTTTCAAGGGTTTTTACAAAAGGTTTCTACAAAGAGTTCTATAGGATGATAATGTCATCTCAACTGTTATAATAATAATAATAAGATGTTTCATATATTTTCTAAAGAAAATATAACTACCGATTTTGTTTTTAGACACGTTCCTATTGCATTAATAATAATGCATCTACTGGTTGAGAATTATTTGGTAGGGAATAGTTGATGCATAAATCACATTCACTTCTGTGAGAAGAATGATGTATATCAGGGGATTATAACATTCGGAAAAAATTTAAACCATGAACTATTATTGCAGATAACTCAAATTGGAAGAAGGAAGTGGTATATGAAATTAAAAAAAACTAGATTCAACATTGGAGGTCGACCTTTTCCATGTTGATTAGGGGAGTCATCTATGTCCTGAATTACTCGGGGGACATGGAACGGGATGAATATGCTATTTTTGTTGTTATTTTCATTTCCATCCATCCATTGGAATTGAGTTCCAATAGTTTGTAAAAGCGGTGGAGTGGAAAGTGTTAGGATTAGAGTCAAATTAGGATTGGGAATCCTAATGAGATTGGACTCCTAATCCCAATAGATATTGAGTTTTATTCTATTTATAATCCTATCAGGAATAGGACTATGGGATAGTATTTGAGGTATATGGGGGGGGGGGGGATGGGTGGAGGCATTGCCTCGACACCACCACAACAAGAACAATGTAACCCCTCGAGAGAAAATGGGAGAGTGAGAGAAGAGATGAGGCGAGGGAATGGAGAGAGTTGTACTCGTTCTTCTTTTAGGGATCTTTCTTCTTTGGTGGTCGCGAGAGGTGACTGACCACCGTTAATAATGGTTGTTCTTTTCTTCATGTGCTTCTATGATGGTAGCCGATTGCGCATCCGCATCTGTACATGTATCCGCTTCCGTATCCGGGGACGTTCGTATCCCCAACATTCGGTATCCTAGAGGAGACGATACCGGAGGGTCTTGTTCCCGTCAACTGGTATCAGAGCGTAGCAGATACCACTTTTGTGCTCAACAGAGAGATGATAGGTGAATGGAAGAAGAGATTGGTGTAAATCTCATCTATGAGCAAAAGCACAAATCGTCGGTAGAGGAGGGTTACTGGCAAGTGGTTTTGATGTGGATTTTGAGAATGGAAACACGAGAAGAGGCCTTCTATACTGGAACTAGACACGTGAGACTCATCGTCCCTTATTCGCAACTATAGCAATACAATTATGAAAACAAAACTGTAAAAAACTTAGAAGTTTACGACTCATGAACTTGAAGATCAATGTAGTGCTCTCTCCCCCCTTCTTTCCTCTCTCTCTTACAAGAGATATAAAGTAATTGTTCTATGTAAATCTGATAATCACCCAATTCTCATAATAGGTCTATTTCACATTGGGGTAATGGATGGCTATTTATAAGCTAAAAAGGTATTTTGATGTGAAATATTTCATCAAAGTGTATTGTTTTTCACATGGCTAGTACTGATAATAAATTAATTACATGAAAGAAATATTTGATACTCAAAATCAACATAGCCAACATATGTTACATATGTATGGAGGAGACAAAAATTCACATCACTTGCTATCAAGCTCCAAAAAAAGCTCCAAATAAACATTGCAATTTTCGAATTTGTTAAACCTTGGAAATCAAGCAAAATTGTTGGATTTTTTAAAACATTCCATACGCTACTATAAAATGCAACTCAAATTAATAAATGAAATCCAACATGTCATCAACCTAATAGTTGATTTGGAAGCAGTGATGTAAGGATCCTTCATAGACAACTATTGATCGATCCACAAAATTCTCAAGGCCTATCTTTTCTCTGTGCATTTGCTTGGTGTTTAACAATACGAGGCGAGCAAAAGAGATTTCTCTCTTCCCCATGCATGATGAAATTTTCTTTGATGCAAGTAATCGACAATAGACTAGGAAGCTGCTAGCAGTATACCCAATCATTTATACACAAAGTAATGGTAGACGTTTCAGCATCAGCGTTATAACATAAGTTTTTCGAGCATTGATTCAAATTATTGTTGGTGTTTTGTGATAATTGATGAATTCTGTATTGCAAGGATATAAAAAATCCCTAACATCTGCAAGTAAATTAAGCATGTTGCTTATATTGAAAATAAATGTATTCTCGTGCATAAATAGATTGACGACCGCGATCTATTTCTAAAGAAATGAAGCTAAATGTTATAGTAAAGAGGTCAAGAAAACTCGAGAGCAAAAGAAGGAACAAGCAAGACTTGTTTTACAAGAAACGAAGAAGAAAAGCCTAAAGATTCACATAGTTTTAATATTAATATGAAATCGCATTAATGTTGCGATGTATTGTTGGTATATAATTATTTAAGTCAAAACAATTCACTCGACTAACTAATTGTCACGCATGTACGCAACTAAGCTCTCCTTCAGCCAACTAATGAGTCCACCAGTTGACTATTCTAAAAATTAATGTTTCAATTTTATATCTCTATTTTCAATAGACTATAATTTTTCCTTGGTCTATTAACAAGTCTTTCAATTGACTCCTGGAAATATCATACGAATTAAGTTTGACCTAGAGATCAAGCACAATGCATTTATTTTAAGTTGATTACTCAAAATTCCAATTGATATGTTTTTATACCAATAATAAAAGTAAGGCAAGTATGAAAACATATCTTGAGTATCAAAACTCGAATGACCATGTGTGTTACGTGGGATGAGCCTTAAACAACATGGAGATGATTTAAAAAGCTATCTCCTACTCACCTCGAACATCTATCACATATAGTTTTCTATCGCCTTACACTCTCCTACTAGTCATAGAATAAAAGAAATAAATAGAACTCACTATCTACCTTAGTTTTAGGACATCGGTTGTTTGAATCTTATTTTATGCTTATACAAGGTTGGTTCTATGTTTATTTTAAGGGGCGCTTCTACACGTATTGGAGGATAATCTTCACCGCTCTAAATTTACATATAGCGTTCAAACTCACAATTGACATCGATTAAACCAAGACCAATTCACTAATATAAGGTAGGTATGTGTGTTACATTAGGGTTTTAGGTAATCCAAATGCTAGTGTTTCGGATATCGAGTTGCGAGTTTAAAACAGCTTCATTTCCCTAGCAGTGTTTGTTGGGAGACTTCACATTGACACAATTTCGAGAGCTCTAAAACATTACTTTCGATAGCAATGCTATTGCACTCATGAATACATGTAACAAATAATACACACACACATATATGTATGTGTATATGTATATCTATATCTATATATATATATATAAACCTTTTACAGATTCCATGGTCGAACTCATGGAGGAAAACTTTCAACTTAGGTAGATAGTACAATTCTCACGTGTTCATGGTCTTCTATCCATTTATGGCATTTTATAATGATTTTTTATGTATTTTTGGGGGATTTTTTAAGTGTATTTGTATTTTTTGTGTGATTTACTCCTTCATGATACGCTATATTAGTACCTGTTTTTTATATATATTATATATTTTTATTTTTGATTCTGATTTTTTGTATTCCCAGAACTTTAAAAAAATAAATGGATTACATCTTTAAAGTAATGTTATTTTATGAAAAAGTGATCTTTTAAAATTTATAAAACGATGTCAATTGATCAAAATTAAATTCTACAATGGTTTATGTTTTTTTATAATTCTCCTTGTTCTTAGTAACCTTCAGGCAGTTATAAGTTTTCGTAGAGTTTATAAAAGGATTTAATTGAAAGTTAGCATACTGGTGCAAAACTTAACATTTTTATTATTTCTAGGGTATTAAACAATAAGTAAACATATGCAAATTATTTTTATTCTATAGATAATTTCTATACCTCTAAAATGATATTGCATGTAATTTCTAAATTTCATGTGATTTTAGCGTTTTTTAGAATATTTTAAGCATTTTAGGATTTTAATGTATATATTGTGATTTCGAAAATGATTTTTGGACATGTTTAATGTACATTGATGTCTATACTTCCCAATTTTTGTGAGTTTTTTTCTCATGTCTGATGTTTAGTATTGTTAGAGTAAAAAGGTATTTTCATGAGTTTTTTATTATCAGAATTATTAAATGATAATGTTTTTCAAATCTAAAATTAGTTGATATACAATTTACTACTGTATTTTACAGTGTTTTTATTTTTTATATTCAATACATTATATCTACTACAGAATTTATTAGTTTCATAACATTTATGTAATTTAGAATGATTGAATCGTAATTACTGGAAAGTTACTTATGCACGACAAATAAGAAATGTTGCAGAACAAAAATGTGCAGAAAGCACTAAAAATTCATTACATGTTCGGATTGAGCTTAGTTGCTTCAAAAGGACACGTTCACAAATAATAAAGTTCCGAAGGCGAACATAAAATATTCCCATCAGTCTTGTGCTTGCTCACCAAGAATGGGCATCGAAGATGGTATCTATCAACGGCGATTGGAGGATACACATGCAATTGCATGGAACCTATTGATGTTGGCCTCTACACTTGATCGAACAACTATGACAAGGGAAGCTTTGATCAGATCTCGATCGTCGATCTCGGATCTATGCAACCAATCTAACGACAATTGTAACATGGATGGGAAGTAATAGATCTAAATCGCTGGCGGACGACTCTTTTTCATTGATTGTATGGTTGTTGTGTAAACTAGGGAAACAACTACCTTCTTCTCCAAATATTTTGATGTTCTACATCCATGGCGATCCTTTCTGTATGAGAGAATTTGCTCCGACGATGGCACTTTTCCTTAAGCAATAAAATAGAGAGCATGGGTTCTCGTCTCACCTGTTGGTGATCTCAGATGGTTGAAGAAGACCAAATCAAAGCAAAGGAGAATAGATCTGGCTTGCATGAACTTATTCATGCAATTAATGGAATACTATCTTGATTTGACTTGAATCGAATCTCAAATCAACACATATGTGAGTGAAGGGATGAGCCATCTTGAGGTGATAGATCGACTCGAGACTCAGATCCATTGTGGATCTGATGTGTTCAGGTAGTAGGACGGAGGAATCAAGAACTCCAACAAAATCTTGTGGGAAATGATCTATCCAGAGTGGATGAAAGCATAAAATATATATGACGATGATCAGAAGTTGAGAGCTTTGATCGTCGAACATGTTGGATGCGTGATGTATCTCCGATCGAGGTTGATTAGAGATGGATTCTAAGGAAACAATATGGATGAAGTCGAAGGTAGGACGAAGGATATCAAAAGGGACAACAATGGGAAAATTGGGGTCAATACTAAAAAACAGAGCTACAAAAACTAATATATCAACCTTTAACGTATTGAAATGAACTGGAGGAAATCGAGGTTTGGAAAGCTCGATTTGATGTCACCTCAACGTGGGAGATGCTCCATGATGAATACCCATTCATCACTCTTTATTCTTCTATTTTAGCTACAAAAACCTTTGCAAATACATGTAGATATGTGTAAATACCAATAAATACCAAAAGCATGCATTGTGTAAAAACCTATAATTAGCATGTTTTTGTGCACAAAATAAAAGAATAAAGAGCAAAAAGAAAAAGAGGGAAATATTTAGAATAAATATTGAGCAACCTAACCCAAGGGAGGGCTCAGCATGGGCCTGACCGCATAAAAGCCAAAGTAGAGGGAGATAGGGGCTCACACTTGTTTATATTTGTAAATAAATTAAACTATATATTTTCCTCACCCAAAAAGAAGCTTGTACATATTGTATGTATATTCTATTAAAAACAAAATAAAAAGATAAAAAAATCAAAAAGTCAAAAAGACCCTTTCACCATGTGTATAAACCACACTCTTGCATTTATTTAACCCTATAAATAAATTCATTTATTTTCTAAACTTTTTTGTGAATATTCTATGGATTATTTTGTAAATAAAATAAATAAAAAGAAATAAAACAAAAATCAAATAAAAATTACAAAATTGAAAATACCAAAAATACATTGTATGTAAATGTAGATATCCATTTATTTCACACTTGTATAAAAGTGATAAAAATAAAATAAAAATATTCTTTTATTCCATATTTCATGTTGTAAATAAATAAAATACAAAATGGGCATAAAAACACATAAAAATAACAAATAAAAAAATCAAAAATAAAAACTCATGTAGTGTACATATACCTATATATAGAGCTAACCTATTTTTATTTCCAAAAATTAAATAAAAATCACCAAAAAATAGAAAAAAATAAAAGAAAAATATTTCATGTTTTAAGTTTTTCCTAATTCGATCTATTTTTGCCCTAAAATAAATGGTCAAAGTTCGGGCACACGTGGCCGCTCCTGATTGGGCCACGGGGGAATGTTGACCCCAGTCAACTCCCCCGCGCCTCCTTCCTTTTCTGGCCAACGCGCGCCGCGCCCATCTTCCCCGATTTTTCCCACGCGCTCCAGGCTGTCACCCACTCAACCCCCGCGCCCGGATCCTTCGCCGCACATCCCTCTCCCTCGCCGGATCCTCCGCCATCAAAATCACGCCTTCCTTTGCTGTCGCCACTCAACCCTAATCGCCCGGTCACAGTATAAAACCATCATCTCCGCCGCCCTCGCGCCGCATCTTTGGCCCATCTCCTTCTTCCCCGTGACCTCCATCGGCAAGGCGAGAGTGACAGCAAGCTTTTGCCCGTGTTGCAGTGAGGCGAGAGGGCGATTCCATCGATCCGGCGTAACCTCGCCGTCCTTGCTCCGCCGCCGCGTCGAGCATCGAGCTTCAGGCCTTGACGCCCTGCGAAGCTACGACCCGGAGATAGCCCATCTCCAGCACAGTCTCCAGCATCCATCAGGTACCTTTAGTTCCTTCTAGTCTAGCCTAATTTCCGATTACGCCCAAATCATCGCTCCGACGAACATCTCCGATTCCGGCCACTCCGATAACCCATCGTCCAATCCGACCCGATCAGCACCTTCGCAACCTCCTCACGCACCTTCTTCACCCCTTCACTCAACCCAGATCGCACAGGATCTGAGATTCGAGCTCCCTCGCCGTCGCTTCGCCGGAGCTCGTTCGCCACGCACCACCGTCCACCTTCACGCCACCTAACCGGGTCGAGGCACTTTGCCCTCGACCCGCGAAGCCTCTTGACCATTTTGCAGGTCCAAAGGGGGCGTCTGAGCCTCCTTCCCAGTTCAGCCAGGAGCTTCGAGCAGCCAGGTCTCGCCGGAGCCCCTCCAGGGTTCGGTTGGACCCTTGGCCATCACCAGCAGCTGCGGGCAGTCACCAGGAATCTTCTCCGACCTTCAGACGCAGCTGAGGAGGTCCGGAGTACACGCAGGAGGCCGGCGAACTTCGCCGGCGTCGAGTTCTTCCTCCACCTTCCAGAGCCGTCCGATGAGGTCCTCGCTCCAGATCTAATCCTGAGCGTCCATCCTTGGAGGAGCGGTAGCCGTTGATATATCTGAGATCTCATCTGGGCCGTTGAGCAGCGAGGTTAAGCCACGACGTCTCTCAGCCGTTCGATTATACACGTGGCTGCACCTCGACCATCCGATCTGAGCTTGATTACCTTCGAAGAGCCACGTCGCATCTGCACCGTCCGATCACCCACGTGGACGCATCCCAGCCGTCGGATCAGGCCAGCGTTTCAGAGTTAAAGGCGCGTTTGTTCTCCGCCGTCCGATCATCCACGCGTCATCATCTGGGCCGTCGCTATTAATAAAGGGGTAAATTTCATAGGACCCCCTCGTAGTTTGTCGTTTTCATTTTAGTCCTGTAATTTTGAATTCTAGTTGTTTATTTTCTGGGTTATTTGCATCAAGGACCTCGCGCTTTATTTTAATTGCGATTATACCCCTGCCAGTAGAGACCCACGTGCCTTGGCACGTGTTTTGTTGAGTTATTTGCATAGAACCCCTTGTAGTTCTGGATGTTCTTCAATGAATAAAATGTTTTGTTTATTTGCATATATACCCCTGTGAGCATTGATTTTGCACATGTGCGAATTATTTTGGGTAAATTGCATATACGCCCCTGGACTTTTGGTACTTGTTACCAATAAGCCCTCGGAACTTATTTTTATTACATTTAGGTCCCTGTGTGCCCCAGACACGTGCTTGGCACGTGATTTCTTGGGTATTTTGCACCAGGACCCCAGAACTTTTGGGTATTTGCACATAGGTCCCTGTGCACAGTGCCCCCTTGTTCTTTTTGAATAAAATATCAAACGACCTCCAAATCTAATGAGATTTTGACACATGGCTCCTGCCATGGTGTAGGAATTTCTATGATTTTTGGGGACATTTTTGATTTCATTTATTATTTTTAAAAATTCAAAAACCCCTCTTTTCGCCACTGTTTGACTTTAAAAATACCAAAAAAAATATCAAAACTCCACTAAAAATTCTAAAAAAATTAGATATTGTTGTTTACTGGTTGTTTGATTTTCTAGCCAATTTTGGCTACTTTTCATCACTTAAAAACCCTAAAAATTGAAAAACCCCTAAAAACCCATAAAAATTGTAATAAATAAATTAAAAATCCAAAAACAATAATTAGGGTGCCTAAATTTTCCTTATTCTTTCTAGAATATAGGAAAAATACCTTTAGGGCTTTTTGAGATCCAAAATTATTTTATTTTTGGGTCTTAAGCCTTGCTGGACAGTTCCCTATTTTTCTTGCATTGTTTGATTTTTAATAATTATTTTATCCATTAGAAAAATCCCAAAAATTCACCAAAAACAGTAAAAAACATAAAAAACCTAAAAACCAATTTTCTGGAATTTTTGCTTCATTTTTGTGTGTTGTATAAATTGTTGAAGTTGCCTTGTATTTACTTTCTTTCATTATCTCTTCTTTTAAAATTCTAAAAAAAATACAAAAACAAATAAAAACCATAAAAAAAACTCTTTTGGATTCTTGACTACATCGTAGGCCGCAAGGCCAATCTGTGCTCCTTGTGTTCGACCCTGGGAGCTATACCAGGTTAAATCCTCTAGCTATACCGCTCTTCTTTGTTTTGATTGATTTGATATTTTCTGAGTGGTTATTTTTCTTGACTGACACATTCTGAATGATTGAGGACAACGACATTGTGATTTATTTTCTACCTCAGTTGTTAGTGTGATTTTTCGTGTCGTCAGAATGGCGCCGTTGCCGGGGAGCACGGCTTTGTAGTCAGTTTTCCATTTTGTCTCTCTCTATATTATTGTTGTTTTCTGACCATTCTCTCTCTTTGATTTTTGTGCGAGGTACTACGTGGAGATCTTGGAGTATACTTTTTGAGGACCCGCACGGGAAGAGGAGCAGGAAGAGAGAGAGAGGAGCAGAGATTTTTAATTTCAGAGAGAGAGAGAGAGAACATTATTCCTGTTGTAATAATTTAGGACTTGAACTCTGGACACTTTTGGACATTTGTAACTTAGCGGGTCTGTTTCGCCGAGCACCGGTGTGCTCGGGGGACCCATCTGATTTTCGCGGCTTTTATCGTGGTTTTCATAGCTAGCTGCCTTTTCCGGTGTTTACGCGGTTTTCCTCGAGCCCCTAGATTTAGGAATTTATGTTGATTGTGACGTAGATTTTTAAGGCCCAACACCTAATAGAATATCTGTTCCTATAGAACGTAATTGGACCTTAATAAAATTCATTGAAAAAGTTAGTGAAATTGGATTTGAGACCACGTGCCGTGAGGAGTCACATACAGCGCTGGCAGGACCCGTTGTGGCGGGCACCGAGTGACTCCCAAGATCGGACTCCGGACTCGATTCCGTTGGCTGACTATTGTTCTTCACGATCAATAGAAGTTGCTCATCTAGGACTCGGTTTTTCCTCGTTGCATCATTTAGGTAGTTTAATTCTGTATTTAAATTCTGCGCGGATCACTTGCATGTAGAGTGCTGGAGACAAGGTACGCATTTCTTTCTCTGCATGCATCATTGATTTCTCCGTGCATCGGCTTTTTCGTCTTCTCCCTCTGTGTTTGGATTATTAATCATCAGGAGAATTGGAAAAACCGTTAGGCCGCTTGTATTTATTTTTGAAAAACATTAAAAAGAAAAACAATAAAAAATTGGGACTGGATAACATTATTGACCCTAAAAGACACTCACAATGAAAATTTGTCTTGGGGAGAGCAACCCCCTCATTGTTTGGTTTGATTGTGCGAGAGAGTGACCCGAACACTAGGTAAAGCCCTCCGGTGCTCATCTCGACTGATTACCGACTCTTCTGTGCGGGACAGTCGGTTGAGAGAGTATCGGGTATCCTAACAGGTCACGTAATCGCTCTGATATCTTGGATGTTCACCAAATAAAATTGACAAGATAAATTGACCGATCTTTCACGGTCTTCACATTGTGTTGCGTTGGTGAACCAGGGGTTTGCTTGCGATCATATTTTCTCCAGATCCCATCCGCCCAACTCGCCAAGATCAAGATGATGGGCAGACGATCTCTTAGGCAGCCTCTGGCTGCACCGCTTTCAGGCGCGTCTACTCCATCATCTAGGTTGGCCCGTGAGAGTCGAGACCAGCTCTCCGGGCCCGAGTTCGAATCCACCCTGTTCCCCCTCGATCCCCTTTCTTCTGTTCCTGAGAGACATGAGCCCGAGGAGAGACGAATTAATTTGACCGAACCTGAGTTGGGCTCTTCTGATTTTGCAGACATCCCAATGGCTGGAGCCGGTAGTTCAGACGATCGCCAGCCCGAACACTTTGTTTTAGACCAGGGAGCGATCAACTCCACCCTGATCGCATCATTAGAGACGGTTCAGAACCAGTTACGCGATCAGGGGGCTTTCATGATAGAGATGAGGAGGGAGTTGGAGAGACTCCGAAGAGAGCGAGAAGAGCCGAGCGAGCCAGAGGACATCCCTGATGCTGATGCAGAGGCAGCAGCCGCAGCAGCAGCAGCCGCAGCAGCGGCAGCCGCCGCCGCAGCAAGACCGATGCGGGAGCTTCACAACCCCGGATCTACACTGATGCACCAGTGGGTAGTGATTCCTGCTATCGTGGGGGATTTCAAGTTCCCTCTGAATACCCTGCAGATGCTTCCTCATTTTCATGGACTCGCCACTGAGGAACCACACCTCCATCTCCAGGAGTTTCTGATGATCTGCAGCACTGTCCACGACCGTCGTGTGGACCAAGATACGATTCGAATGATGGCCTTCCCTTTTTCACTGGCAGATAGAGCAGCCGCCTGGCTGAAACATCTAGGGAAGTTTGTGTACACCTGGGATCAGCTCCGCACCGAGTACTTGAACAAGTACTATCCACTCGGGTGGACGAATGCAGCGAGAGCCCTGATCAACAACTTCTCCATGCTCCCTAACGAGCAATTTCACGAGGCATGGGAGAGGTTCAGAGAGCTTCTGGATAGATGCCCACACCATGATATCTCGAAGCCGAACCTAGTTCAGAGCTTCTTCAGTGGGCTAACACCAGAGCTTCAGGGTCTGGTGAATGCTTCTTGCGGCGGGTCCTACTTTGCCAAGGACCACAACCAAGTCTGGGCCATCTATGAGGAGATGTCCGAGAATTACATGGTGATGTCCCAGACTCGGTTGTACACACAGAGATCTCAGCAGCCGCCAGGACCCGTGCAGTATCAGCGGATAGCACGGGTTGATGCAGGTCCTTCCAGTTCGTCCACAGTTGCAGCCGCACAGGCAGAGTCGGCCGCTGCGGACATGGGGATTATTAGTGAGAAGTTGGACCGCATGGAAATCATCGAGAAGAAGTAGTGCCAGGGCATAACTCAGATGGAGGAAATGGCACAGACTCTGAGCGACATGAAGACCCAGCTCTTGTGTCTTCAGGAGGCACAGACGGCTCCTCAGCCCCGTCTTCTGTCGCGAGGCGATTCCGGTGGCAGCCGCAGCTCGTCCCAGCGCTCCAGCTCCTTGCAGCAGCCTAGACAAGTTCACCTTGTACAGGCGGAGCCGTACCAGCAGCAGCAGCCCTCTTACCAGGCACCACCATCTCCAGACTTACAGATGGTGGTATATCAGCCGGATCAGCCTCTGGATGTACTCCCACCCGCCCCATACGATGCAGAGCCGTTGATGGATGTCAACGGAATTTGGTATGACCGTCCTCAACCTGGAATCCGACGAGACCATCCCGGATTCAGGTGGGGGAATGGGGGTAACCAACCCCAGCAGCAGCCAGCCGGTCAGGGAGGGCAGTACGCCCAGCAGAGGGATCACCAGCAGCACCCAGCACACCAGCCATCATCATTCGTATCTCGTCCCTACCAGCAGCAGGGACAGAATTGGAGACGTGAGCAGCAGGCTCACCCGCAGCAGCATCCATCCTCTTATCCCTCTCAGTCACAGCAGCACCAGGTCCAGCAGCCTCATTACCAGAGAGGCAACCCGTCGGGCTCCCATGAGAGCCCCGCCATGGATGATCTAGCCCGCCTCTTCACAGAGCAGCAGGCTACATTTAGACGGGAGATGGACGAGTTCCGCCAGGAGATGCGGGACCTGATGAGAGGGAAGGCCGCCATCCCTGCACAGATCGAGCCTAACCCGAATAATTTGAAGAGGAAATCTGAGCAGGTAGTTCACACTGAGCCTACCACTTCTAGTGACTCATTTGATGTTATCTCGTCGGATTTATTTGATGCTGATTTTGTCACACTTAGGAGCGGTAGAAGACCAGCAGGAGGCGCCTCATCTGAGCGACAACATGAGGATCCATCTAGAGCGCCAGATGAGGAAGAGGAGAGCGGTACTGAAGCCGCACATCATGATGACGGTGGTACTGATGCCACCCGAGATGCTGATTCCACCGGCGGTACTGAGGCCGCCATTTCACCACATAGAGGAGGTGGTACTGATGCCACCAGGAGAGCCGAGCCAGCCCGCGGTACTGAGGCCGCAAGACGTTTAGTTGCAGAGCCAGCCAGAGGTGGTACTGAGGCCACCAATATTCATTTTGATAGAGATGTTGTCTTTCCGCGAATAAATGTATCTCAGAATTCTGATTTGAATAAAGGAAAAGGTTTAGTTTTTTCTGATCCCACTGTGGTGAATGATGTTTGTGAGGATCCAGTCATCGACTCATCTAGGCCTATTCCTAGTCCTTCATCTGAGAAGGACCCTGTGATCCCCTTTCCTAGAGCCCTTGAGTTGGGGAAGGGGAAGAAAAAAGAAAAAGATCCAAAAAAGAGAGAGCAGGAGGAGTTCAGCCAGAGCATGATAGACCGATTTCACATCCAGCTGACCCTCAATGAGGCTTTGCAGCACATTCCTCTTCTTCAGCGATCCCTAAGAGATAGGACCACAATCAGGAGGAAGAAGAGGAACAAGACCGCAGAAATTCATGTGCTAACAAAAGCCACGTGTTACGCGATCCAGAACCATCTGCCGACTAAGAGGCCAGATTTAGGGGCCCCGTATGTCAGATGTCAGATTCGTGAGCAGAGGTTCGACCGCACTCTATTAGATAGCGGATCGTCGATCAACCTTCTTCCGGCAGCCCTTCTCGACCACTTAGAGTTGGGCACTCTTAGACAGAGCAGGACATACCTTCAGTTTGCTGATCGGTCTGTCAAGAGGCCAAAGGGGTTGTTACGAGACGTTGTCGTCACGATTCAGGGTTTGCAATTCCCCGTGGACTTCGTAGTGCTGGACATGGAGACCCCTGACTCGTTGACCGATTCCCCCATCATCCTCGGTCGCCCATTCTTGGCCACAGCCAAGGCGGTGACTGATCATGATAGCGGGAAGGTGTACTTTCGCGTCCAGGGCGAGAGTATACAAATAGAGACGGTTAAGGACCACAGAGCCAGATCTAGATCCCGCTCACATGGGAGTACAGACTCAGAGCAGCTGACAGACGCAGAGCCAGACATCCACCAGGACTGTGATTTTGTGATCACAGATGATGAGGCAGCTTGGGCAGATCCTGTAGCACAGACCATCCTCTCATATTCAGATTCGGCTGATGCAGAGATGATAGTAGAGGATAGTCTGGAGAGCACAGCCCTGGTTCAGGATACCATTGAGTCAGCAGAGTCGGATCTTGATCGCGACACGAATTCCAGTGATGGTGGTACTGAAGCCACCCTGCTCTATGGTGGTGCTGATACCACCTTGTTCTCCAGTGGTACTGATGCCACTGAGTCTGATATAGATCCCTCGGATTCAGAGTCTGATTGGGCAGATTGTAATGATCAGATGCCAGATCTGGATCCACCTGAGCCTATAGATGAGGAGGAGGTAGAGGCAGAGCATATCAGAGACAATGCAGAGGACCCGCCTTCTCCAGATCCAGTTTGTGAGAGTTCGTTATCATTTTCCCAGGCAAATTTGGCAGAATTGTCCGCATACACACATCTTCTTCAGAAGCCAGATTTGCCAGCACCCAGCTGTCCAGAGCTAAAGCCGCTCCCTACTTCGCTGAAGTATAGATTCCTTGCGGGAGAGTCTGAGATGTATCCAGTCATCATCTCTGCTGATTTGACTGAAGAGCAAGAATCCCGTCTGATGGAGGTTCTTGAAAAGAACCGCAAGGCAATTGGATGGAGCGTAGCGGATCTCCATGGGATTAGCCCCTCGTTGTGCTCACACCATATCTATCTCGAGGAAGGGGCAAAGCCGTCGCGTGAGTTCCAGCGGCGACTGAACCCCAACCTACGAGAGGTTGTTATGAAAGAAATATCAAAATGGTGGAGTGCAGATTTTATTTATCCCATCTCCGACTCCAAGTGGGTTAGCCCCTTGCATGTGGTGCCCAAGAAGACGGGCATCACGACTGTGATCAATGAGTCGGGAGAGGAGATTGCTACACGAGTACCCACCTCTTGGAGGGTTTGTGTTGACTACAGGAAACTCAACCAGGCCACCAAGAAGGACCATTTCCCCCTGCCTTTTATTGACCAGATCATAGAGAGACTGGCAGGGAAGAGCCATTATTGCTTCCTAGATGGGTACTCGGGCTACAACCAGGTGGCCATCGCTCCTGAGGATCAGGAGAAGACCACCTTTACCTGTCCCTTCGGTACTTACGCCTTTCGACGCATGCCATTCGGGCTATGTAACGCCCCTGCGACTTTTCAGAGATGCATGCTGTCAATCTTTTCGGACATGGTAGGGGAGTGTTTGGAGGTCTTCATGGACGACTTCTCGGTTTACGGCGACGGTTTCGATTCCTGTCTTGATTGCCTAGACCGAGTGCTCCAGCGATGTATTGATACCCGCTTGGTTCTGTCTTGGGAAAAGAGTCACTTCATGGTGACTCAAGGGACGGTGCTTGGCCACATCATCTCCAACAGAGGCATGGAGGTAGATCCGGCCAAGGTCGATGTCATTAGGAAACTCACACCACCGTCCAATCTGAAGCAGTTACGGTCATTTCTGGGGCACGTTGGTTTTTATAGAAGATTCATTCATGATTTTAGCAAGATTGCCCGACCGTTGACTGACCTCTTGACGAAAGACACCGAGTTCCTTGTCGATGACAAGTGTCTTTCGTCCTTTGAGACTCTCCAGCAGTGCGTAATTGAGGCTCCTGTCCTTCAGCCACCCGATTGGTCTCTCCCATTTGAGATCATGACGGACGCCTCCGATTTTGCCGTAGGGGCCGTGCTAGGACAGAGGAGGGATGGAGTACCATTTGCGATACACTATGCTAGCCGCACATTGGATTCCGCCCAGCGGAATTATACAGTCACAGAGAAGGAGATGCTAGCAGTAGTGTTTGCCCTAGATAAATTCAGATCATATATCATTGGATCCCGAGTGACCTTGTACACAGATCACACCGCCATCAGGTACCTCATGACAAAGAAGGATGCCAAGGCCAGACTTACTAGATGGATCCTTCTACTCCAGGAGTTCGACATTGAGATCAAAGATAAGCCTGGAGTCAAGAATGTGGTGGCGGATCATTTATCCCGATTAGAGCAGCCTGAGGATTCTGAGCAGATTGATCCCATTTGTGATACCTTCCCAGATGAGGCGATTCTTGCTATCGCCTCACTCCCATGGTATGCCGATATTGTGAACTTTCTCGTTGCTGGGAAAGTCCCACAAGATTGGCCCAAGCAGAAGATTGAGACCTTCCTTGCGAAGGCCAAGTCCTACCACTGGGAGGATCTCATCCTTTACCACGAAGGAGGGGATAGCATCTGGCGTCGGTGTATTCCTCAGGAGGAGCATCATAGTGTCCTCACTTACTGCCACAAGCTTGAGGCAGGAGGACATCATTCTGGGAGGAGAACGGCACAGAAAGTGCTCCAATCCGGCTTGTGGTGGCCTACACTCTTCAAGGACTCTGATGAGTTCGTGAGGAAGTGTACTGACTGTCAGAGGATGGGCACTTGTGGACAGCGTGATATGATGCCGATGCAGCCAATTCACTTCTGTGAGGTTTTTGACGCATGGGGCATCGATTTCATGGGTCCATTCCCTAAGAGTCAGGGATTTGAGTACATTCTGTTAGCCGTAGACTATGTTAGTCGTTGGGTTGAGGCTATCCCCGCCCGAGCCGCAGATGCAAAGACAGTTTGCAAATTTTTGAAGAAGAACATCATCACGCGGTTCGGGGTTCCACGAGTTCTGATTTCTGATGGGGGGTCTCATTTCATCAACGACCAGGTGAAGGCACTTGCTAGAGAGTTCGGCATAGACCATCGTGTTGCCACACCATATCATCCACAGACGAATGGTCTAGCCGAAGTGTCGAATAGGGAGATCAAGAATATTTTGCAGAAAGTCGTCCGCCCTGACCGAAAGAATTGGTCACAGCTTTTGGACTCGGTCTTGTGGGCATATCGGACGTCTTTCAAGACTCCATTGGGTACGTCTCCCTTTCGCCTCGTTTATGGCAAGCCATGCCATCTACCAGTTGAGCTGAGGCACAAGTCACTCTGGGCAGTTACAGACATATTGATGGATCCAAATGGTATAGGAAACCAAAGGAGGGCAGAGTTAGCCGCCTTGGAAGAGCTTAGAGATGCAGCTTTCTCAAACAGCCTACATTATAAGGAGAAAGTCAAAGAGTGGCATGATTCTCATATCAGCCACAAGCATTTTGAGATTGGACAGAAAGTATGGCTGTTTGATGCAAGGCTTAGATTATTTCCAGGGAAGCTACAGAGCAAATGGAAAGGGCCCTATTTGGTCAGAAAGGTACACGATAACGGTAGCATTGATATATCCGAGTTATCTTCTGAGAGTACCTTCCGAGTAAACGGCCAGCGGCTCAAACCATTTCTAGATCATGAGCCGCGGGACGTTATTATCGCCGCTATTCGTTTTGCGTGAGATGTGGTCTTTTGACTCACATCTTTTGCATCTCACGCCTGATTTACACTGTTCTTCCGCCTGTATAGATCCAGCTGTCCATATCATTCTATTCTTTAGTCCCACATCCCAATTCTCATCCTATGATTATGCTATACTTAGGGTGTACTTTACCCTAAGTATAGGGGGGATGTCGGACCTGTGAGTATTCTTTTCATTCTTTCTGCTCTTGTTTTTGCTGCCTATACTTAGGGATATTTTACCCTAAGTATAGGGGGGGCAGATTCTGTATATTCTTCACTCGGATTTCCCTTCATGTACAGCTTTCTATACTTAGGATTAGTTAATCCTAAGTATAGGGGGAAACCACCGAGTTCCTCTCATTCTATTCATTTATTCGTTCCTGTACTTAGCCATTCCTTTTCACTTCCCTTTTACTAAGCACGAGTTATGTCTTCTTCATCGCTCTTGATCACTCTGAGGACATCGCTCGAGCTAAGTATAGGGGGGGGTGTGTATATATTTCATATATACTTTAGCCATAACTCGTACTTTGTGTGAATGTGTTAATAAATAAAATGGCTAAAAATCACAAAAAATTAAAAATTTTTCATGTACATAAACCTCTTTTATTCTTGCACATACATAGCTAGTGTACAAAGTATTTTTGTAAAAATGATTTCAAAAATCTTTTGTGTAAAGCTTGTGTAAATATTTTGTATCAAAATTATGTATATAGTACAAAATTTTTCAAAATGTTTTGAAAATCAAAAGTTTGCAAAAATCTTGTGTAAATGTGTGTAAATATCTTTTTGCAAAACTTGCACTTCATGCATCATTCATTCATGATTTCAAAACATTTTTCAAAAATTTTTTTTGCATGATTGTAAAATATTTGTAAATAGCATCTTGTGTACATATATGTATATAGTTTTTCCTGGATAAGAGTTGACATTTAAACTGAGCCTGGAATTAAATTGAGAAATGGAGCTTGAATAAGATCTTAATTCACTTAACTTCAAGAGGAACCTTGTAGGACTTAGGGTTAAGGCTTTTCAGGTCCATAAGGACTTAATTCTTTGAGTCCACTAGGCTATGAGCATATGTCATCTTGATGAGCCTAAGTAGAGCACTTAACAACACACACATGGCTCTCCATGGATGAGGTGGTGAGGAGGCAGTTTCCCTTGGCTTGGGGTAGCATATGAGGGTAGTACTTCTAGGCGGAACCTCTCTTCTTCTTATAGTGAAGGAAGTGCACCTCAACTTGGTCTAGTGGTGTTGAAAGCTAAAGACGGAAGCTGTGGGTTGCAATAAAGCTTCAAAAGAGGGATAGTCTACTGGCTCAAGGAGAAATTTCTTATATATGCTGCACCATGTAGATATGTTGTACAGAAGTTGTTGAAAAAAAAAAAATATGCAAAAATGCAAAAAGAACTCCAAAAAAGTGGTGGGTCGGATTGAAAATTTAATAACCCCACCGGAGTATAAAGATCTCATGAAGCTTGCAGCGGGAGACTTAGCTACACTGGCTAAGCTTCCAAAACTCTATACTTCTACCCCCTCTCCTTGAGCCGGTTGCACTTGAACTTAGAAGGGAATACCCCGCTTCTCGAGGAAAGAGTTGCTAGACTGAGGCATTAGAGTTACCAGGTTGAGGGAGGTTGTCTCTTTATCACTTCTGAGGTGGGGAGCCACATATCACTTACACCGCAAGGAAAAGATTCATGGTCATTAGAGTTTGTGTATGTAGACTTGTTCTGATCTGGTTTATTGAGGAGTCTTGCCCATAGATTGGTGGAACTTGGAGGCTGTTGAGTTTTAGGCTTAAGTCCAAATAAGGTTCCGACACATTAATAATCCAAAGATCTGATCGAGCTCCATATTTCAATTTAATGAAGGAAAATTTAATAAGTCAACCTTAATCCATGTACATCCTCTTTTTCTTTTTCTTTCTTTTTCACTTCTTTTTCAAATAAGTGTTTGCTAAGGGACTAGCAAAGTTAAGCATAGGGGGGTGATGAATACCCATTCATCACTCTTTATTCTTCTATTTTAGCTACAAAAACCTTTGCAAATACATGTAGATATGTGTAAATACCAATAAATACCAAAAGCATGCATTGTGTAAAAACCTATAATTAGCATGTTTTTGTGCACAAAATAAAAGAATAAAGAGCAAAAAGAAAAAGAGGAAATATTTAGAATAAATATTGAGCAACCTAACCCAAGGGAGGGCTCAGCATGGGCCTGACCGCATAAAAGCCAAAGTAGAGGGAGATAGGGGCTCACACTTGTTTATATTTGTAAATAAATTAAACTATATATTTTCCTCACCA